>CM052440.1:6890381-6900584 GCA_028533085.1 Varecia variegata | reverse complement strand
AAGAGCGAGACCCCGTCTCTACTAAAAATAGAAAGAAATTATCTGGCCAACTAAAATATATATAGAAAAAATTAGCCGGGCATGGTGGCGCATGCCTGTAGTCCCAGCTACTCGGGAGGCTGAGGCAGTAGGATCGCTTAAGCCTAGGAGTTTGAGGTTGCTGTGAGCTAGGCTGATGCCACGGCACTCACTCTAGCCCAGGCAACAAAGCCAGACTCTGTCTCAAAAAAAAAAAAAAAAAATCTTATTTAGTTAGTTAGCTAGCTAGTTATGAGACAGGGTCTTGCTCTGTTGCCCTGGCTAGAGTGTAGTGGTGCCATCATAGCTCACTGCAGTCTCAAATTCCTGGGTTCAGGCCATCTTCCTGTCTCAGCCTCCTGGGTAGCTGGGATTATAGGTATGCACCACCATGCCTGGCTGATTTTTATATTTTTTGTAGAGAAGGGCTCTCCCTGTGTTGCTCAGGCTGGTCTTGAACTCCTGGTCTCAAGGAGTCCTCCTGCCTCGGCCTCCACAGTGCTAGGATTATAGGCATGAGCTGCTGCACCTGGCCTCTGTTTTTTTGTTTTAGCCATCATAACCTTTTTTTTTTTTTTTTTTTTAGAGACAGTCTTGCTCTGTTGCCCAGGCTAGAGTGCTGTGGTGTCAGCCTAGCTCACAGTAACCTCAAACTCCTGAGCTCAAGTGCTCCTCCTGCCTCAGCCTCTGGAGTAGCTGGGACTATAGGCATTTGCCAGGATGCCTGGCTAATTTTTTCTATTTTTAGTAGAGGTGGGGTCTCACTCTTGCTCAGGCTGGACTTGAACTTTGGACCTCCAGCAATCCTCCCGCCTGCAATCCTCCCGCCTCGGCCTCCCAGAGTGCTAGGATTACAGGCATGAGCCACTATGTCTGGCCCATCTTAACCATTTTTAATACATTAACTCCATGCGAATTGTATTTAACTCGTTGGTTTTGTGTCCGGGGCCTCGTAAAGCATATGTAACTCACAGATCTCTTCACCTTGAGAGCTGCGTGAACTATTTTTCAAGTTGCATATAACTCACACACAGAAAATAATAAAAATAACAAATTTTTCACTAAATTAGAAAGGATTGTTTTGTTTTTGAAGTTTTTGTTCTATTTTCATAATAAAACACTAACCCCAAGGAAAACATTTTTTTTCTAGAGTGGCAGTCAATGTGTTAAGTATACAGTTCAATAGTATTAAGTACATCCACATTGTTGTGTAACAGATCCCAGTTTTTTCATCTTGCAGATCTGAAGTTCTGTGCCCACCAAAAAACAGTGTTCTCTCTCAATTCTCTTGAGGAGCCAGGTCCCTCCCTCTTGCCAAGTGCAGTTCTTGCCTCCTAGTAGGCCGCAAGCTAATAACGCAGTAGAACGTGGGTGGAGGACGTACCATGGAGAAGCAGTTTCAACTGGAACAAGTTGAATTAACTTTTAGAATAAGGATTGTGTGTCTTGTTGAGCTTGTGGATGATCTCTCCTCTTCCAGGTCATCAGGGCTATGATATCACCTGGTCCTTGCACTGGGGTGGGTGGCATGGTGCATATTGCACCAGCATAGGAAAAGCCTTTAACAAGCCTGCTCAACTTAATAGTTTTGATCTCAAGCCCAGGATAGCGTCAGTATGAGACCATTTTAGCTTAGTCTTAAAAGGTAGAATGTGGCTGGGTGCAGCAGCTCATGCCTGTAATCCTAGAACTTTGGGAAGCCAAAGCAAGAGGATCGCTTGAGACCAGGAGTTGTGAGATTAGCCTGGGCAACAGAGCAAGACCCTGTCTCTATAAAAAATAAATAAATTAGCCAGGCGTGGTAACATGTGCCTGTAGTCCCAGCTACTCAGGAGGCTGAGGCAGGAGGATCACTTGAGCCCAGGACTTTGAGGTTGCAGTGAGCTATGATGATGCCACTGCACTCTAGTCTGGGCAACAGAGTGAGAAATCAAAAGGTGGAATGTAACTCAGAGGATATTCCAGATTGCTGCCTGCCTTCTGGAAGCTGACCTTTTGTCCTGTGGATAGAAATCTTAAAAGACTTAGTGATAGCCCATATTTGTACAGCATATTTACAGTTTATAAAGTGTTCATACACAGTATTTTAGTAGACATTTTTCGTCACTACAACCCTATGATTTGGGCCATGCATGGATCATTATCCTCCTTTTATAGCTGAGGTCTTAAGTAACTCATTTGATGTCACCCAGCTAATAAGTCAGGGTATAAGGCAAGTACCTAATCTCAGGAATTCCAACTCAAACCCATGGTCTCTTCTATTATGCTACACCACCACCTTGTTCTTACCAGTCATCGGAAGGGGCAAGGACTAAATGGCCCGTGGAGGCCCCTGCTGGCTTCTGCTTGGAGGGAGGAGGTGCTGTTCTAGTCCTGCTGCAACACAGTCATGGATCATTTAGAGAGTGCTTGCATCCAGTGGTTCTCCCTGTTATAAATACAGCAGTAAGGTTCTTTACTTTTTAAAAGATAAAACAGGAGACTTATGTGCAGAGAAATGTGTAGTGTTCTGCCTTTTTCCTGATTGGGTTCTCTACCTCAGCTGAGTTTGATATGTCCCATCTCTGTCTCAGTGGCCCCTGGAGGGAGGATGGCTAACGTTCTTGCCTGACCCTGCCTGCAAATACAAAGTTTAACTCTTCTTGGCCTTGCGTGCTCTGTGCACTTCAAGCAGGAACATACTTCATTTGGCCAAATAGTCTCTCATTATGTCCCTAAAGCTGAAGCTTCTATTGACTGTAAATGGTGGAGAAAAGGAAAGTGTCCCCCCGGTGTGACCTCTAACGGGAGAAAAAATATTTTTGGCCTTGGCAGTGATTCTTAGTTAACTTAATTGCTGGGATAAGTACAGTCAGGAATAATTTGTTTCTTTTTTGGGGAGGTGGGGAGATAGAGGTAGGGGCATGAGATGTGAAACTACAATACCCAGTTGTGATAGGGTATTAGAAGGAATGTTATTTATACTGGAACATACTCTCAGTGAGCCTGTCTCTCGATATCCTCCCATTCTGGGACACTTTGTTTTTCCTTACGTGATTCCTGGTGTAGAGGACACTGGATGTAGAAGACACTAGCAATGTTTAGAGCAGTATTCAGATCTGCACCACACTGCAAGAGGATTTGGGTTGCTGGAACTCACAGAGTGTCCTGTACCTGTTGGGGATTGGCCTGATAGGGGAGGAAGGGGGAGGGACAGTTCTTGAGGTCCCAAAGTCATAATGGCTGTGTTCTGTCTTCATTCTCAGGTGAGCAATGGCAGGCGCTGGTGAGCGCAAGGGCAAGAAGGATGACAATGGCATTGGCACAGCCATTGACTTTGTGCTTTCCAATGCCCGGCTGGTGCTGGGGGTGGGTGGAGCAGCCATGTTGGGCATCGCCACGCTGGCAGTTAAGCGGGTAAGTGGATGCAGCCAGGGCCAGGGATGGGATGTGGTCAGGCAGTCTCTACGAAGTGGAGCTCACCTGGAACAAGACATTGATAGTGCTAATGGAAGTGTAACTTTGCAATGTGGCATTATTAGGTGAGACCTTAAGTTGATTTAGTAAATCTTCTAGGACTCTGCCCTAAAGAAATCATTGGAGATACAAATAAATTCATCCCAAGTAAAAAATTACAAATAACCAAAATATCCTTTCTTGACTACCTTGTTTAAAATGGCAACATTCAACCACACATATACTTCCTATTTCCCTTTCCTACTTTCTCTTCACATTTATCTCTGTGTATTTTACATTTATCTTGTTAATCATGTCTGTATCTCCCTAGTATAGCAGTCCCCAACCTTTTGGGGACCGTTTTCATGGAAGACAATATTTCCACCGACTGGGGTTGGGGGTTGGGTTGTTGTGGCGGGGGTGGTGGTGCTGAGCTCAGGCGGTGATGCGCGGCATCTCCTAACAGGCCACGGACCAGTACTGGGCTGCAGCCCGGGGGTTGGGGACCGCAGCCCTAGCAGACTGAAAACGCCACAGGGGCAGGTATTTGGTCCTCTTTGGTTTGCACCAAGCCCAATGCCTGGCACGTAGTAGCCACTCAGTAACTATTTGTTGAATAAATGAATCCATGTTCAATATTGTGGTATACTCATAGGTACAATACAGTATAGTTAGAAAATGTTGATGCATTCCTAGGGATGGGAGGGAATGATCAGAATGAAGGTAAGTGAAAAAATCAGGTTTTAAAAGTATGTATAAAATGTGATCCAAATTACATAAATATATATTTTTAGAAAAATATACCAAATATTAACAGTTTTCTCTGGGTTGTGACATCATGGATTAATCTATTTCTTATGTTTCCTGAGGTTTTCTGCGTGGAACAAAAAATTCAATAATCTAGAATAAAAACAATTATTGCAAAATAGTAGTTGAACTTACTAGGGCAGAGCTTTGGGGTGTGGGGAGAGGAATTGGAAGGAAATAGAGCAAGGCAGGCAGGTATATGTCCTGCGTCCTCTCTGCTATTCCAGATGTACGACCGGGCAATCAGTGCCCCGACCAGCCCCACCCGCCTGGGCCATTCAGGGAAGAGGAGCTGGGAAGAACCAAACTGGATGGGCTCCCCACGACTGCTGAACAAGGACATGAAAACAGGCCTAAGCCGGTCCCTTCAGACCCTTCCCACAGACTCCTCGACCTTTGACACAGGTAAGAAAGGCTGTTGTTTACCCTCCTGGGACTTCTCTGGACTTTCAGTACTCCTGCATTCAGCAAACATTTCTTGAGCACATGCGTGCCAGCACTGTGCCAGCACTTGCCCTTTGTGCCAAGCCCTTCTCCTTTGGGGGCTGAGGCACCTGTGGACTGAGCAAGCATGGGAAGAGCTCACGTGCCTCTCTCTCTTGCCTTGGCAGATACATTCTGCCCTCCCCGGCCCAAGCCATTGGCCAGGAAGGGCCAGGTAGACTTGAAGAAGTCACGACTCCGCATGTCCCTGCAGGAGAAACTTCTTACTTACTACCGGAACCGGGCAGCCATCCCTGCTGGAGAGCAGGCTCGGGCCAAGCAAGCTGCTGTGGACATATGTGCCGAGCTGCGGAGCTTCCTGCGGGCCAAGTTGCCTGACATGCCACTTCGGGACATGTACTTGAGTGGCAGCCTCTATGACGACCTGCAGGTAACAAGGTGGTTCCTATGAAGGGAGAGGTTGGGGACTGACCACATATTTCTCACTAGTGTCGTTGGTACAGAAGATCAGTGTCCCAGGCTTGCCAGAATGACTAAGGTCTTGGTTTCCAAAGTGTGCAGCATTTAGAGATCCATACTTGTTATTCTTTGTTCCTGTATCATCTTCAATCCTTTCTCATTTTTTAGTCATACTTAACAACTTTTAAGAAGCTGTTATATTCTTGTCCCCATCTCTCTCTAGTTTTCTCACTCTGTGTAGATTGATACGGTGCCATGAAAGAATTATTAATTTCCGTTCTTGTTGGGGGAGTGCAAGATGGTGGGACCTGTGTTTGGGGAAGCACTTCTCTTGACCGGAGTAAACCCCTCAAAATCTTTTTAATTCTGCTCCAACAGGTGGTGACGGCTGACCACATTCAACTGATTGTGCCCCTTGTGCTGGAGCAGAACCTATGGTCTTGCATCCCTGGTGAGGACACCATCATGAACATCCCTGGCTTCTTCCTGGTTCGTCGTGAAAATCCGGAGTACTTTCCTCGTGGTAGCAGTTACTGGGACCGATGTGTAGTAGGGGGCTACCTCTCCCCAAAGACAGTGGCAGACACATTTGAGAAGGTAGTGGCTGGCTCCATCAATTGGCCAGCCATCGGGTCCCTCTTGGACTATGTGATCCGACCAGCACCATCCCCAGAGGCCCTGACACTAGAGGTGCAGTATGAGCGTGACAAGCATCTCGTCATTGACTTCTTGCCATCGGTGACCCTTGGTGACACAGTCTTGGTGGCCAGACCACACCGGCTAGCCCAGTATGACAACCTGTGGCGGCTGAGCCTACGTCCTGCTGAGACGGCACGTCTGCGGGCTTTGGACCAGGCCGACTCGGGCTGCCGATCTCTATGCCTCAAGATCCTCAAGGCCATATGCAAGTCTCGTCCGGCTCTGGGCCACCTCACTGCCAGCCAGCTCACCAATGTCATCCTCCACTTGGCCCAGGAGGAGGCTGACTGGTCTCCAGATGTGCTGGCCGACCGTTTCCTGCAGGCCCTGAGGGGACTCATCAGCTACTTAGAGGCCGGAGTCCTGCCCAGTGCCCTAAACCCCAAGGTGAACTTATTTGCAGAGCTTACCCCTGAAGAAATAGACGAATTGGGCTACACTCTCTATTGCTCATTGTCTGAGCCGGAGGTGCTGCTGCAGATGTAGGGCAGGTGAAGGCCAAAGCAGGTGTCGGTGGTCAGGCCCTGAATACTCCGTTAGACATTCTTGGCTACATAGTTGGTGCCTCACAGGGTCCCTAGGTGCCTCCTATCTTGCTGGTCATCACCCTGGTCACTTCATGCTGATTAGAATGACATCTCTTAGTCTCCTATTTTCTCACCCAACACTTTCTATTTTTGTTACCAAACACTGTGCTCCCTACTCGCCCCCCTTGCTCCAGGCTAATTTTTCTGCAATGAATTGAGAAGGTGGAGTGCTGGCCTGAGCTGATGAGACCACTCGGTGTTTTGTGTTTTGGCCCAGGTTTCCTGCTTCTGTCTGGTCTGCCCTGCCCTTTTGCCTGTTCCTATTCAGTGTCTTTTCTGTCTTTTTCTCTCTTGTTCATGCCTTCTGTTTTACTTTTGTCCTTGGAGCATATCTGCCTAATTAAGATGTTGCCTTTTAGTTGGATGTCACTGAAGAGCTATGACTGCATGTTGCTTAGCTGAACTCTGCAGAGTGAGTGTTGAGACAGTATTTAGGGTTTCTAGGGATCAGGCTGGTGGAAGAGCTGGCCTTTGACCCTGGTTCCTGGAAAAGAAGTCCATTCCCCCCATCTCCTGACCAACTCCCATAAGTGCTGAGAACGTCTCTCATGGGAACACTAACTGACTCACAGGATAAACTGGATGCAAAGTTATCTGAAGCTCGTGTTTCTTAGTGCCCGTCAGCGACAGTGCACAGTAGGGGAACCAGAGCTGGTTAAGGGGCTGGTGGCAGGTTTGTGTGCCCAGTGTCCACACCTTATCTATAGCTGCAGGGGTTGGACAGACAAGGAAGGGATGGGGGCTGCACGGGCAGCACCTCACCAGAAATGCTGGTGTTCCTCCCTTTCCTTGCTTTATTGCCAGTTAGGACAAGGCCTTGGAAGGAACACAGGCTTAGCAGTAGAGGTTGAAGGAGGTCACCAGGAGGCTTAATGTCAACTGGAGAATCTAGTCACTAGTTGGGGCTTGGTGACCATGTTTTGTCCCTTGACAGGCCCTGCTTTTCTAGGATGTTGTACTAGAGCAAGAACAGGCCCAGTGGCCAGCCCTTCATCCGCCAGTGTCTGCCGTAGGAACGAGAGAGGGATGCTTACTGAGCTCTTCAGGCACTGCCAGAGGCTACAGGGCAAGTGGACATGCACAGACCTCTTCTCCTTGTCCTCTCGCCCAGCACCTGGGGAGATCGGTGCTACCGAGGAAGAGAGAGCACATGGATAAAACATAATGAGAGGGAGGTGGATACTTCCTATGTTCCTTCTTGTTTCCTGCTGCTAAAATTGCACTATTGCAGTGTAAACATACCCTGAAGGTGGGGAGGAATTGTTTAATACACCGTGTCAGTGTGTCTTCTTGTTTTGTGTGTTTTTTCTGTTTGTGGCAAGAGGCTGATGATAATTCTGTTTCTCATCTGCCCATCCAGTATTTTGTTCTCCTCACATCAAGTCATCTTATGTTTCTATTCTTACTACCTCTCCATCAGTGGGATTTTGGTGAAGCTCTCTGCAGCTGCCTCATTCCTTCCCAATGACAGTGTCAGGAAATGACTCTTTAAATAGCATTGCCACCTTAGCAGCCCTCTGAATTTAGGGTAGAGATTCCTGCCCCCCTTTTGTCATAGATTAGGCTGAGAACGTGGGTTAACTCTGACTGCATTTAGAGATTTTTCTGCCTCTTCTCACACACACACATATGCAAGGATTCCTTAATGTGGTTTAGTTGTTTCATTTGTATAAAGATGTTGAGAGGGAAGGAAAAAGATAAAGCTGAGAAACTTGAGAGAGATTCTCTAGCTTGGCTATTCGTCAGAATCAAATGGAAATTCAAAAACCTATTAATACATGCCTGAGTTACTACCCTGATGAATTGTATCCAGGGTATGGGGTGCAGCCCAACATTGAGGGCTCCAATGTACCCACCTGGTGTCCGTTAGAGGGAAGGGAGAGGAGAGGATTCATACAGTGTTGCAAGAGGATATATTATTCATTGAGATAAGGGATTTGGTTTCCCTGCTATGAGTATTATAAATCTTACAATTTTCCCAAGCTGGCATCTCTGATTAAATTCCACATACTAATAAAATGTTAGAAGGAAAGCTCAAAAAAGAAAATATTTTAAAGACCGCTTAGAGAGTCTTAAGTTATTTAAGCCAAGTGTAATTGATTTTAGGAAGGGAAATGAGTTCATCTCCTCTCCTAAGGAGCATCTTCCTAAGAGCATCTCTGACTTTTTAACTATGTTTCATAAAACTAAAACCATAACTTTGCCATTTTATAAGCAAGAGCCTCTTAGAAGTCCTGAGAACGAGAAGCCCTGGTTCTGAGAGGGTTTGCTGACCAGGACTGAGCAAGCCATTCTTTTTGCTGCCATTTTCTTCATAAAATCTGGAAGGTAGCCAGTAGCCAGGTGCTTTGAGATTGTTGAGTGGAAGGGGGCAGTATTCTGCACACATACACACCCATTTTTTTAATCTTTGGGGAAAGATACAGTGGCTTTCTCCACCCTTCTGCCTCCTGTTCAGTAACACGCCCACTTTTGCTTGGAGTGGTAGCGTCCCCTCTTGTCTGGAGATTGTCTTGCCCCATCAAGGTTAGCAAACCACATACTTAGCTTAATGTGTAAAAAATATACATCTTTTTTTTTTTTTTGAGACAGAGTCTCACTCTGTTGCCCAGGCTAGAGTGCCGTGGCGTCAGCCTAGCTCACAGCAACCTCAAACTCCTGGGCTCAAGCAATCCTTCTGCTTCAGCCTCCTGAGTAGCTGGGATTACAGGCTTGTGCCACCATTCCTGGCTAGTTTTTTTTTTGTTTTGTTTTGTTTTTATGTATATATTTTTAGTTGGCCAGATAATTTTCTATTTTTAGTAGAGATGGGGTCTCGCTCTTGCTCAGGCTGGTCTCGAACTCCTGACCTCGAGCAATCCACCCGCCTCGGCCTCCCAGAGTGCTAGGATTACAGGCGTGAGCCACCGCGCCTGGCCTACACTTATACATCTTAAGCCTAATAAATTCCAGAATTTATTTTGGTTCCTTCCTGTTCAGGAAGGAACCATCTAAAAAATGAGTTCAGGACAACAGTATTTCACTTTAAATGCTTGGTTATGACAAGAAAAAAAATTAACAAAATGTCGAAGCTCGTGTTTGGAAAAGCTGTACTGAGAAGTCTCCTGGGTCTCAGCCCCTGGTAGCCCACCTGTTCACACGCCACATTAGCCGACTTTGCTCCCGTGCGTTCCACTCAAGTTGAGAGCTCAAATGGTTTTGGTGAAGAATCAGCTCAGGATCCTGGAGAGGCCCTGAGGGGGTTCTGTACATAGGGGTCCCTGCATGTGTCCCGAGCTCTCTGCCATGGCACTTCCTTCGTGCTGTGACTTGGCTGAGAAGTTCTGCTCTGGGAGGATTTGTTAGAACTCTGCCCTTTTGCCTGGGCCAAGGAGAATGATAAGAGACACTTAGGATTAGAGCTGACCCCTGTACCAGGCCAGAAGGTGCAGCCCTTTTAGATTCTGCTTTCTATAAGTGGCCAAAATACCAGAGATGGGGGTTCTGTGGTCAACTGCATCCTGGGTGTCATTCACCTTCACTTTGATCACCTCGTAGTCTTTAAATTCTTGGTCCCTGTGGCCAAGTCCACAACTTGCCTTCTAGTCACTTGGCTGCCCTTCAGTGGTGGTTGATGTGTTAGCTGGTAGATTTGGAATCAGTCACCAGTCTTTCTGTTCTGTCTTGGCTAGGTCCATAAAAGAGCAGCGTAGCCCTGAGACCCAGATAACTGCTATTCTTTTTCTCCTAAAGGGAGGAAATAAAACTGGGGAAC
>CM052440.1:6855972-6889881 GCA_028533085.1 Varecia variegata | reverse complement strand
TGAGTCTCTGAAAGAGAAGGCGGATGCCCTGGCCAAGGAGATCCAATACCTGAAAGATTTGATTGAAGAGGTCCGCAAGGCAAGGGGGAAAAAAAGGGTCCCCTAGTTAGGGTAGTCAGGAGTGTTGTGCTTGTACATAGGAGTCTCCCGTGCTGAAGCTGTGTGTTGTAATAAATTATTTTGTAGTGGAAGTACTTCACATCTGGTGTGTAGTGTCTTGCTTCTGGTAAAGAACCTGAGAACTCTCCAGCTGGACCTTCCATGTGAGGGGGCATTTCAGCACTGAAAATTTGAGCCCAGAGTGGGTTTTGTTCAGCCTCCCTTGGGGATGTGGATCATGATGGCTTCCCTAGGATTTGAGGACAGGGGCAGTTGGGCCTGGAGTTGAGAGCTGGTTTGGGTAGGGAGGAGAGGAGGCTGGAGACCCTTGGGGACCTAAGAGTGGCTGAGTGGGAGGAATAGCCTGGGCCTCACCTGTTCCCTCAAGATGGCTTTGTGCCAACATCTGTTTTATAAGTCACTGGGTGAATCCTTGAGCTTGGCACACAAGGTTTTACTTAGAAGCCTTTATGGCTGTCTAGAGTCCTAGGAGCAAAATGGCTCCTTTTGAGAATTGCCAGGTGTTTTTTTGCCCCTATGGAGTAGGAGGATGACAGCCTGCTAGAGCTGGGCCTAAACTGAAGGTTGCCAGTGGGGGGGGGCCTGTGTGAAGGCCAAAGTAACGAGTCAGCCAGTTAGACCAGCTGGAAGGCGGGATATCTGGGAGATATTTGGATGGAGCAGGACCTAGGAGGTGTGCAACTTCATTGCAATGGCGTACTTCCTCTTCGCTGGGTGACTTCCTGTTTGTAAGATGGGGCAAGATTCCTTTTGGGTTGTGGATGAATGGTTGAGTGCAAGAATCAGCCCAGCTTGGGCAGGTCCCCTCTCCCATGTGTCCTCTGGGAAAGGTGGTGTGGACACACTCGAAGTGGCTGGGAGGAGAGTGGTGGCGCGTGCAGCCCAGGCGCTGCAATAACCTCCGCACGTGCGTTTCGCCCAGTCCCCACAGCCCGTGAGGCAGGGGCCATAATGGCCCTATCCAAACAGGTCAGGAAATGGGCACGTGGGGGATAGAGCTGGATGTGAACCCAGGGGTCTTGATTTCAGTCTGGGCTTTATTTTGTCTCTTGAGCCTGGAAACAAGTGGCCTTTAAGGGCCTGCATGTTAGGGTCACAAACCTGCGTTCCTAGTGCCCGGCAGAGCTTGAGACCTGAGAGCCAACTATTGAAGCAATGAACATTGCCCCTGGGCACCAAAGGGAGTGGGTGTCACACCTGAGCCTTGGACTTTGTGATCTTCGAGGTCTTTACTGCCAAGATTCTAGAAATCCACAAAGGCCACAGGGCCTCCCTTCACATCCCTGTACTACCTAGGTGCTAGGGTGTGGCTAAGAGCACCAGAGTCACCTAGTAGCAGTGTGGGGCCTCCCTTGGAGACAGTTCACCCCTGGTTTGCAGACAGGAAACTGAGGCACAAGAGAGGGTCAGTGCAGGCCAGTGGCTCCTAATGGAGCCAGGATGGCGGGCTATGCCCTTCCCAGGCCCCTGTGCTGAGGCCTCCCAGATGCAGAAGGCTCAGGTCACACTGCACTCAGCCTCTGCCCTCCCCACCCGCCGCCACCACTGTGCAGCAGCGGCCAGCACCTCTCTGCCAAGCTTGTTCCCGCCCCAGGAGCTTCGTGATTGCCGTTCCCTCTGCCTGACAGTTTCCTCTCGGCTGCCTGCCTTCTGTGCAGTCTAACGTCACCCCAGAGAGGCCTTCCAAGATGAGCCAGCTAATGTCCCAGACTCTGCTTTTCCCTCATAACTTCTCCAGTTGAGCTTATTTGTATGCAGGTTTATTTTCTATTTTCCATTCTCCGACTGCAGTGGCGCGATGACAGCAGACACTTGCTGTGTGGTTCGTTCCCATATCTCCAGGACTGCAACCACGCCTGACAAATAGCAGCAACCACAGGTGCAATAGCAGCTCTGAGGCTCTAAGTGCTTCCGGCGATTAGCTCAGAATCCTCCCGGGAGGCTGTGAGCAGGGGCTTTTTCCTGACGCAGCTCAGGCCCAGGCTCAGGCCCTCCCATGGGATGTCTAGCCTAGGGGTGGATGCTGCCCGAGGGACAGCTGATGCAATGACAGTGCCCTGGACAGACAGGCTGTACTCAGCAGCGCAGGATGTCTGTTCTTGAGGGCCCAGCATGGAGTCAGGGGTACAGGAAGATGGTGTGGGGAGGAGACCAAGGTCCAGTCACCACCCTGCATGTAACAACTTGTGTTCCCTGCCAGGACCTGGCCAGCCTGGCCTAGGGTGACCAGGTCAGAGGTGGGGCAGGGCTCACATTCTGTGACCAGGGGCTGGGGAGTGGGGCAGGACTGTCCAAGGCTCGGACACCTCAGTGGAAGCAGCAGGGCCTCTTGGCTGGGCTTTGACGGTGGGGAAAGCTGTGGATGTAGAGAGAACGGGGAGAGCACCCCAGGAAAGAGCCAAGCAGGAAAGAACAGTGCCCATGCCCTGAGTGCCACACTTCCACAGCCTGTCCCAGAGGGCTTTACCTGCTGGAAAGTCATCTAATGGGGACCTGCCCACCTCCTGCTGGAACTAGAATTAAGCTCTGGCAGGGCTGGCATCCTGGTGGTGCAGCCTGCAGCTGGGCCCCAGCGGGATCCCAGGTGGCAGTCCTGCCCCCCTCCTGCCCGGCCCCCTTGGCCAACACCTTCAGTCCTAAAAAGGGCTAGGGATTGGGTGGGGGGTGGCGCTCAAGCAGACCATCCCACTGTGGAAGACACAAGAAGCCTTGGCTGGGCCCTTCCTCTTGGTCACAGTGTAGGTTCCTCAAACTCTGCTCAGCTGGGCCCAAATCTGTCCCTTTCCCCAAACCACCTGAGACACACAGGCTTCAAGGTGCTGTTCATGCCCACCCATGTCTTAATTGGGGAAGGCTTCCTCCTGCTGTGTTTTTTTAGCTCTGGCTTGAACATGACAACTCAGTGTCCTCTTATTTGGGCCCTGTTGGTCACGAGGTCCTGGTGCTCATGGTCAGCACCTCCCCCACCCACAGTGACACATCCTCCCCTCAGGTGCCTGCGCCAGCCTCTCGGGTTCCCACTGCCTTCTGGCTACACGCACCGGAGTTGCCCAGGGTGATCATTAAAATAGGTCTCTGAGCCCGACCTACTGGCCCAGAACCCCAGGGGTGAACACTAATTGGTCACACACAGGGAGCACACACAGGGGGCACCCACTAGCGTTACTTGACACAAATGTGAGATTTACCGGAAAACTCCTGAGCAGGGAGAAGCAGGAACAGGTAGGTGGGTGATTAGTAGCAGCAGGTGGGGCCCGTGGCTGAGTCGGCTTCTTGCTAAGCTGCTTAGAAGATGAAGGGACTGAGTCTCCCCAGCGGGTCACTAAAGCCAGGCAGGAGAAGAGGAGCATGGAGAACGTGAACAGCCCGTCTGAGGAAGGTCCTGGTCCCTACAGTTTGGGGTCACAGAACACTCCCCTCCCCATGCTAATGGAGGCCACCTGGACGGGCCCCTGACTCCAACACCGCCTCCAGGAGCTCTGCGGCCCCTCCTGCCCCCACTTCAGATGGAACATGGTTAGAGACCAGGGGCAGAGCACCCGGGCTTCCACCATCATCTCTTCCCCACCGAAGACCGACTCTGGTCTGCACCGTTCATTCACTCACGCAGTGGCTCACCACGTACCTGTCCTTCACCTCCCGTTCCCCACACTGTGCCTGCTGGGTAGGGTCTGGCCACAGCCCTCACCACCACCTTTCGGCTTGGCACACACGCGAATGTGAACACCCCCACACGTGACAGGCATTTGGCTTCACCTGGCTGCTCAGGAGAGCATAAGGGGGGAGGGGCAGGAGCCCCACCACTGTCTGGACCTCTCTGCCAACGGCAAGCCCCATGCCCCCCAGGGGAGGGCCGAAGCAGTACCACCCCCACTGTCGCCAGACCTTGGGGTCTGCTTCCCTGGGACAAAGCCCTCAGTGCTAATTTTCCTTCAAGGGACACCTTCTCAGCTGTGGCTGCCACCCACGGGGAAGGAAGGCACCTTTGGGGTACGTCAGCAGAGGCTGGGTGGACAGCTGCGTGGATGGCCAGCTGCCGGGGCTGGAGGACTTCTGCCGGGAGCTCCGAGACCCGGGCTGGGAGATGGGGGCAGGGAGGGTGGCCCTTGGGGCAAGAGGAGATGGAGACGCACGGAAAGCCAGAGCAGCAGCACACGCACAGCTCCTGGGTCCGCATTTATTAGGACCCGGAAGCCACCCAGAAGCCTTCTTCCTGCTTCTGGAGGTGTGGCCCCGAGGGCCCTGGGACTGGCTTTGCTCCACAGCAAACAGCCCCGAGGCCCTGCCTGGGCAAAAGCAAACAAAACAGTCAGAAACGTTCCTTTCTGGCAGGCGCAGATGGCGCCCCCAAAGCCTGCACAAGTCCGCTGCGGTCTGAGTAGAAATCCTCCCCAGGACTTCGCCCTCGCCAGCCCCACTCCAGCCTGCACCCGGCTCCGGCGGCTCCGGGGCCTCCTCGAGCCAGGCCGGCCCCGCACCGCCCTCTGCTGGCCGTGTGGCGCATGGCACGCGGAGGCCGCGCACGCAGCCGCAGCCAGGGCAGAGGCGGCTGGGCCCTTGCACTGTGCCCTCCAGGGAGCCTAGCTGCCGAAGTATTCCTGCTGGAACCTCTGGAAGTCTTCCTCGGTGAACACGGTGCCCTCGGCCTTCTTCTTCTTCTTAGTCTTGGCCACAGGCCGGTCACAGGCCTTGCGACCCCGGTTCTGGCGCAGAATCTGGGAGGTACAGGAGAGGGGGCACATAATTTCCACCGACAGGAGAGCAAACAGGCCCACGCGGTCCCGGGAGTACGGCACGGGGCAGGGCTGGGCCAGCCTCCCGCCACTCCTACTCTGCCTTCCGGGGTTGGCCGGACTCCCACCCTGTGCTCAGCACTGAGACCCTGATGGATCCTAGGGAAGCCGGCTCTCACCCCCAGCTGCCTTCCCGTAGGCCAGGCCCCGCCCCCGCAACGAACCTGCCGGGTCACAGACTCAGCCACTGTGTTTCTCGCACCGGTCATAAACTTCAGGTTTTCTCTGAGGTGGTCTCGACACTCTCGCTTCTGGTACTCAGCTGCGGGTGGCAGGCAGGGATCGTCATTTCAGACTCACTCCCTGGAAGACTTCTGGGTCCCCGGCCCACGGCCCCGCCGAAGGCCCCACTGTCTCTTCCCTGGATTACTGCAAAGCCCGGGCTCTTCTCCGTCAAATGCATTCTCCACACAGATCCTGCTCAAACCCCCTGGCTCCCGGTGGCCCGCGTGACTTACGCACTCTGAGCACCACTGCCTGTCAGGCACTGGGCACACAGCAGGAAACAGAACAGGCAAAAATCCCTGCCCTCCTGGAGCTTACATTCGGGTGGGAAGAGCGATGGGAAACAAGGTAAATGGTATTTGGGAGGGTGATACATTTTATGGAGAAAAACAGGATAGGAAACAGGAAAGGGAATGCCAGGCGGAGGGCTGCAATGTTAAAAAGGAGGGTCTAAGAAAGTCTCACTGAAATGACATCTGAGCAAAGACTGGAAGGAGAGAGTTGTGGATATCTGAGGGAAGCGTGTCTGTCTAGGTAGAGTGAACAGCCAGCACAATGGCCCTGAAGCAGAAATGTGACAAACGTGTTTGAAGAACAGAAAATGGCTGGAGTGAGGAGGGGAGCAGGAATATGTGAAGTTGGAGTGGGGGCAGATCACGTAGGGCCTCTTCAGGCATCGTGAGACTCTGGTGTTTACTGGGGACAACAGGAGCCACGCAAGGGTCTAGGCAGGGAGACAAGGTCTGACTTATAATTTTATAGAATCACTTCAGCTGCTGTTGAGAACAAGACTACTGGGGGAGACGGTGTGTGGCAAATGGGAGACCAGTTAGGGTTTTGCAGTAATCCAGGCTATAGACAATGTAGCTTAGACCAAGGTGGCAGCCACAGAGGTATGCTCTAGACTGGCGGCCTCTTGCTCTCGTGTATCTGTCATGTGCCAAAACCTGTGCTGTATACCACGGCCACAGGCAAGCCCAAGGGAGGTCTGTGCCTTGAGGAGCTCCCAGTCCAACAGGGGAGGCAGTGAAGTGAACACCAGTGACAAGGTGGCAAGACAAGGGCTAGGACGGATGGGAGTGACCTCTGGCATCCTCTGCTCCTGCTTCACTCCAAGTATCACTAGGACTCAAAAGTATCTGTCCTACTTTCCTGCCTCCAAGCTTTTGCTGATGCTGTATTTCCCCCTTGGAATTCATAATTCTTTTAACAAATACCTGAACACCTTTTAGGCATTATGTCCTGAGAATTCAAAGACACAATAGGGCCAGGTGTGGTGGCTCATGCCTATAATCTCAGTGCTTTGGGGAGGCCAAGGTGGGAGGCTCACTTGAGGCCAGGAGTTCCAGACCAGCTTGGGCAACATAGCAAGACCCCACCTCTACAAAAAATAAAAAAATGAGCTGGGTGTGGTCCCAGCTACTGGTGAGGCTGAGGCAGGAGGATGGTTTGAGCCCAGGAATTCGAGGCTGCAGTGGCTATGATGACGCCACTGCACTCTAGCCTTGGCAACAGAGCGAAACACTGTTCCTCTCTGCAAAAACTAAAACACACAGGGAGCTCACCAAGTCCTGACACATGTCCAAATATCACCATCCTGCCCACACCTGCGCACCCCCATCTTTATGCCTCACTAAGTGACAACACATTCCCCAAGATACTCCATTAGAGATTGAGCTCCATCTTCACAGCCAATTCACCACTACAGCCTGTCGATGCCCCTCCTTCATGCATCCTCCACCTGTTACCTCTCCTGCCATAGCCACTGCCCAGGCCACAGCACCTCCCACTTGAATGGAGTAGGTAACAGCAGGACTCTGGAGACACCCTGCCTGGTTTCTACCTGTACCACCAGGGAAGGTGTCTGTTTCTGCACCTGGAGAATGGGGGTGATAGTAGTACCCACCTCACGGGGCTGCTGTAAGTATTAAATTAACACCGGGCATCCAGGTATTAAATTCTTTGTTAAGTGCCCCATCTCTGACCCGTGTTCACTGCCTGTCACCTTTACCAGCCTTCTTTCTTTCAAATTCTCAAAGGCAACGAGCTCCTTTCTGCCTCAGGACCTCTGCACATGCTGTTATTCCTAGAATATTCTTCTACTTTTCCCCTGGCTAACTCTAACACTTCCTTCAGCTCTCAGCTTAAATGTTGTCTCCTCAGAGAAGGCTGACTTGGTCTTTCATTCTAAAGCCCCATCAGAGTACCCTAGTCTTTTGCTTCATAGGCTTCAATGTACTTCGCAATTAAATGCTGGGTTTGAGATTCTTTGATGCGTCTCTCCCCACTAGGGCTGCAGCCCATGAGGCCGAGGCAATGTGTTTCGTTTACCTTGTACGTCCAGGACCCCGTATTCTAGCAATACCTGGCGAACGTTTCAAGCCCTGCCCCACGCACCACCCGATTCAGGCGCAGCCCCCAGCTCCAGAGGCAGCACTTCCAGCTCCTTCCCGAACTCACCTAGAGCCGACTTGGGCACTTTTCCCTTGGCCGAGTTCCGCAGTTTCTGGGCCCGTGTCGCCTTCGCCTTCTGGGTCCGCTTCACCGGAGCCCTGCTCGGCTTGGCCTGGCCTGGCGCGGCCCGGGGGGCTGTTGGAGAAGAGAAAAGACTGGACCTGAGTCAGAGGGCGCGCTTTCCATCCCACTGGGGTTAAGACCTACCTGGATCGTTCCCCACACTGGGGATCCCGCCCGCAGCCACCGCCACCCTCCTGCCCGCACCGGACTTCCCCTACCAGCCCTCCTTACCCTCGGACTCCGCTAGCAGCTCCAGGCCCCGCCGCAGCAGAGCCGCAGACATGGCTGTGTTCCGCACCCCCCACGAGTCTCACGCTACTTCCGCTTGAGCCATTCTCTTCGTCTCGGCGGAAACCTGAGCAGGAACCGAGGGTTCCGGGTGAGCGGGCGGAAGTGCCCACCTTCCTCAGGACGCACGCATGGCGGGGGCGTTGTCTGCTGTGGAGCGGGAGGAGGGGTGGAGACTGGAGGCGGGGCCAAGACGTAGAAGGACACATTAGTTGTCCAATCCCAACGCAACTAGTGCCTTGCGCGTCAGGCCCCGCCTTCTCCCGGAAGCCGTCCACAACCAGCTCAGTGTGGTTGGTCCATCCTCTCGGGTCTCGCCTCTCCGCAGTGTTCGAGGCCGGAACCCGGCGGAGTGTTGGTATTCTGAATTTCTACGAAAGAGGGAAATGTGAGGCTGGGTCTTTTAAATGTACTTCAACCAGAGCAACGTATCGCACAAATCGAGTGCGGCGTGAGAATCCAGCTGTCTTCCCATTCAGCCAGACATAAAAGACATTTGCAAAAATGCAAAACAATGTATTTTTGAAGAATACAATTGTTTTTAATAAAATATTTATGATCCCAAGCAATGAGTTTGTTATTGCTGTTATAAGTAAATTAATGAATATTTTAAAGTTTTTCTCAGTTTTAGTTACTAATATGGGTAGGAACCGTTTTCCCCATTTTACAGATGAGGACACACAGGCACTGAGAGGGTAAGGAACCTGACCAGGTCACACAGGTGGTGCCAGAGGTGGGCGTCAAGACAGCCTGCCCCAGAATTTGCGGGGGCGTTCCTGCACCAGCCGCCCAGGACAGCAGTGCTGTGGTGCCCAGCGGGGACTGTCCAGCCAGCGGTCAGGAGGATGAGGAGGAGCTGACCAGTATGGGGAGGTGGGAGTGTTCCGGGCAGGAGGGCTCCGTAGTGAGGGCCTCTCCCCTGAAACACAGGAATGGCCCCCGGAGGAGAGGTGAGGGATGCCATGCTGGGCGGGATGGTCTCAAGGGCTTCCGACTCCATGATTTTGTGCTAAGGGCAGTGGGGGGCCCTGGAGCCTGGTGACTGGTCAGACACGCGCCTCTTCCCTGCTTCCGAAACAGCCGGATTGTTTCCTTATTTATTACGTTTATTGTTTATTGTCTATTTCCCCACTCACACCCCACGGTAAGCTCTTCAAGGGCAGGGGTCTTTGTTTTGTTCACTGTTACATCCCTAGCGCCTGGAACAGTGCTTGGCATACAGTAAGCGCCCCGTGAACGCACGACTGAATGGATGAAGGCTGAGTTCGGGACGCCAGTGGGCGGCCAGGTGGAGAGGCTCACGAGATGTTGGGATGTGCAGCTAGGCTGCCCTCGGGAGGGGAAAGGACGAAGCTCTGTCGTTGTCCCGTTCTGGGCTGGGCAGCACTGGGTCCCCGGCGTGGAGGAATTCTCTGTGTCGCGGGTGGATCCCTGCAGCATCCCCTGCCGAGCCGGGCGCTCAGAGGCACGGTAGACCGGGCGATCCATCACGGAATCTGCCGACCCGGTGGCCACTAGGTGGCGCCGCAGGACAGCTTTCTCGTGAGCAGCAGTTACGCGGCCTCGTCTGTCGCCGCCCTGCTTCGGGTGCGGGTTGGGAGCATGGGGTCCTGACGCCCTGCGGTCTCTGCTGGCTCCTGGCAGCCAGCACCGCGTGGCCCCGGCTCTCTGCTGTCTCTGCCCCATGGCCTTCCATGCTCACGGCCAGACAGTCCTCCCTGGCCTGGCCTGGACGAGTGGGCGGGAAAACTGAGGCAGAGCCATCAGGCTGGGCAGCCCAGGAGGAGGTGAGGACTCCTCCCAAAAGTGTGCAAATGGCAACTGGACACTCACTGTTGGGGAGGCTGCAGGGAGTTGTGTAACCTAGGCAATCCCTTAACAGCATGCCTCAGTTTCCTCATCTGTTAAATGGGGCTTGGTAGTACAGTAGCTCCCTTGCAGGACACACGTGAGGAGCCAGTAATTAATACTTACAGAGCACCTAGAACAGGGCCTGGGTGGATTG
This sequence comes from Varecia variegata, assembly GCA_028533085.1. Lineage (NCBI taxonomy): Eukaryota > Metazoa > Chordata > Mammalia > Primates > Lemuridae > Varecia > Varecia variegata. The sequence goes on along the minus strand of CM052440.1, from coordinate 6,879,933 downwards.
GTGCCCACTGACTGCAGACAATGTCGCGGACACGTCCACTGTGCTGGCATTCTATGTGCTCCTGCTCTGGGCGAGAACAGGTCAGCAGGGGGGCGGCCGCTGTTGGACCCAAGTGGGTCACTCCACAGCCCACATTTGGACACCTAGGACCTGCCAGTCTTGTTCTGGGCCCGTGACGGGTCAGGCTCCAAGAGGGCAGCTTCCTCCTGTGTCCCTGGGGAGAGAGCGAGTGACGAGGTCTCACAGGCTGCTTCCTGTCCCGGTTGCATGACCGTGGGCTGCTCTGAGCCTCAGCTTCCGCATGGGTCCCTCCTGCCCCTGGCCCCTCAGCTGCAGCCTTTAGCCACTTAGAGGAACCATCACCTCCCACATCAGCCCTGTGTCCTCCCAGCCTCCCCACCAGCTGGGAGGGAGGGGCCTTCTGCAAGATCGCACCACGCTTCGAGGGCAGAGTCCACGCTAGAGCCCAGGTCTCTGAGGCCTGAGCAAGAGTGTGAGTGTGAGTGAGTGTGAGTGAGTGTGAGCAGACGTGAGCGCGTGCAAGGGTGTGAGTGGTCTTTCTGAACCGTGTGTTGAGGGTACCTGGAGTGGTCATTTGCTTTTGCTTTTCTCTCTCCATCTTTCTTTCCGGCTCCGTAGCTCCTTATCTCCTCATCTCCTCATCCTTCTCTCTGTGTCCTCCTTCTCTCCATAATAAAGACACAAGAAGAAGTTGCTGGAAATTCTCCATGGAGATCTGGGGTCAGACAGTGACCTTGGGTGGGGGTCAAAGATGGGATCTTTTTAATGCCTCAACCCTGACCAGCCAAAGACACAGCTCTGCCACTGAGTTCTTGTGTGACCTTGGGCACATCCCTTCCCCTCTCTGGGGTAAGATGGTGAAGGTCCCCAGTCCTGCCAGGCCCTCAGGGCCTCAGAGATGTTGAGAAGTTACAGGGAGAGGAAGGAGTGAGCTTGGAAGACTTGGAGGAGATCCTGGGGGGGCACTTGGTAAGCAAACACCCTGCTCCTGAGCCAACTTGTACCTGATGAACTCACCAGTAGGGATGGTGGCAGGTGGCAGGTCCTTAGGCAGAGTGGATGGAGCCCAGGCTCTGGGGACTTGCCCTCGTCATGAGATTTTTTTTTTTGAGACAGGGTCTCCTTTATCTCCTGGGCTGGAGTGAGTGGTATCTTCATAGCTCACAGCAACCTCAAACAAACCCCTGAGCTCAAGCAATCTTCCTGCCTCAGTCTCCCGAGTAGCTGGGACTACAGGCGTGAGCCCATGCCCGGCCTCTCATCATGAGATCCTGAATAAGTCTCCTCTCTGCTCTGGGCCTCAGTATTTCCATCTGGGCAGTGGGAACAGACACTATCACACAGGTGGGGTCGGAGTGTTGTGGTGGAGCAGGTGTCACTATAGGACTTTGGTGGGGAGGGAGCTGGGAGTGGGTTGGTTCTGGGGCCTCAGTGGGCTCTGTAGTGGGGGGTTCTGGCTCCCAGAGGGGTAGAGTGGGAATGGGGAGAGTTCTGTCCCTTCCAGCCTCAGCCCTTTCATTCTAATTACATCTCCATTAAAATGCAAATATCCAACAAACGCCCCAGAATGGAGGCCCTGTTGTCATGGCAATTGGAGGGGGCGGAAAGCCAGTCTCCATCTTCTGATCCTTCCAGACCAAGCTGGGGCCTGCCTGGGAGCCCATCTCCTCCCTGACTCAGAGCTCTGAGCATCTCACCCACAGCTTGGGGAGCTCCTGCCCTGAGGTTGGATCTTCAGGGAAAGGGAGCTGGGCAACCTTGCACAAACCATTTCCCCTTCTTGACCTCAGTTTCCCCATCTGCAAATTGAAGATAGCAAGGCCTCTCTTGCAGGGTCGTCCTGGGGAATCATTGAATTAATGTAAGAGCCATCGGGAAAGGGAGTCTGCCTTCCAGATGCAGTTCCAGGGTACTCACTGAAGCCACAGCCTTGACCTCTCCCTGTATGGGATCAAGACTGTCTTCTGCCTTGGAGTTCTAGCCTCTGCTCCATCTGTGAGCAAGGAGGCAAAAGATGATGTAGGAGTGGCCTTCAAGGCCTGTGTAGGCTCAATTCTTTAGCCTGAAGCTTCTCTCGTACTAACCCTGTAGCCATTTAACTTTATGCTGTTCTTTCCTTGTAAGGGGTATATGGAGATCTAAAAAATGAGGGTGGTCTTTGTGTGGGAAAGAATGGAGGAAGTAGTTGTTTCCCTTTTTGCCTCTGCAGCTAGGAAGCTCAGATTGAAATTTATTATTCAGCTGTCGTAAGTGTAATTTATTATATGATTGTATTAAAATTACTGTATTATTCCACTATAATACATGTGCATTTTGACATTCTAGTACATCTAGTGCACTCTTAATCCCTAAACGGTTTTCGATCTTTTAGTTTTAGAGCAATCCCCTTTAGAGATAGCTGACAGTATAAATTATGAATTAGCAATTACGACACAGAGAGGAAGTGAGCATGACTGCTCTGTGCAAACCTTTCAGCCCCTAAGCCTCCGTGATTGTGATCTTATACTAAGTGCCAGGAGGGGAGGAGGGGCGTGGAGGGGGAATGAGGGCTGCAAATGCATCTGACAGTGATTCTGGCTCTCAGCGCTGAGCTGGTGAGCATGCATTCCATCGGGAACAAGGGAGGGCTGAACGGGCTGGTCTCTGAGGAGCTTGTTACGGAATAAGATGGGGTCTCAGTTCCTGAGAGTGTGCATCTCGCTCCCTCACCAGTCATGGCAGGACACTGCTCAGTGCTTGCACCGCCTCCTCTACCTCCACCCGACTTCCTCTGCAATGAGGAGGGGCCCGGATTGAGTTCTGGCTAATGGAATATTGGTGGAGGGAACGGCGCCACCCTAGGCCTGCTCTGGTCCCTAAAAGCATCCTTTGCAACAGCTAGCTCATTTTCCTTCCTGCCATGGCCTTGGAGCCATGTGCTGTAGGTGGCAGAGAGCTGCCCATCCCAGCTGGACTGTGACACATATAAACAATAAACCATTATTGCATAAAGCTCTGAGATTTTAGGGCCTATCTGTTGTAGCAGCATAGCTTTACATATACTGACTCATATACCTCCTGGTTCCCCCACCCCCCGCCCCCGACAGTCCCACTGGAGCCCCTCAAGGAGGCAGGTGGGGGCTCTGGGATGACCTGTGTTGCCTGTGCAGAGGCAGAACAAGGAGGAAGGGCTTTGTCACTGCCCTGGAGTCCTGCCAGAGGCTCAGCCTTCAAGAACGCAAAGGGCTAAGAAGCCCTTCTCGGCCCCGCACTCCCTGGCCAGGAGCTGGAGCTTGAGGCCTCATGGGTGGCCTCGCCTCCGGGGGCTTCCTTAATCATAGAGGAGGAAACCTGAGGGTCCTGAGCTTAGAGGGGGGACTTAGAGAGGAACAAGAGTCAGGGGCTGGGGCTCTCACGTGGCCCCCGCCATGTCCTTGTCGGCAGCCGAGGAGGGTCGGCCACCCCGTGCCCTCTGCCAGCCCAGAGAAGGTGCAAAAAGTTGTGAGTCTGTTCACCCCACACAGGTGGAGCTAAGGGTGCAGGGGACAAGGGCTGGGTGGGTGGTGGAGACGTCCCCGGACCCCAGAGCTCCAGGCTGGGTGTGTCCTGAGGGTGCATCTGCGCGAGGAGCCCTGGACCAGGACTCGGGAAGAGGCCAGAGGGGAAGCAGAGGATCTTGGAAGAGAAAGGAGAGGTGGAGATCGGACCCACGAGCTCCACCAAGGGCCCCCACTAGGGGCCGGTTCGTCCCATCTCACCCCATCTGATCCGAGGTGCCCTGTACTCCCTGGGTCTCTGCTTTGTGCCCACCTGTGCTGGGCTTTGGAGACACGGAGAACTGTGTGTCCCTGCTGCTAAGGGGTCTGGGGGAGACAGGGCCGGCAGGGACTCCTGACCTGCTGTGATAAGGACAGTGGGGCCAGAGCTGGAGGGGAGGGGAGGTAGAGAGGGAAATCAGCAGGACACCTGGACACCAGGCAAAGCGCTGTTACCCCAAAGGCAGGACTGGCTACATAATCTGCAGAGCCCACTGCACACTAAAAATGCAGGGGCCCTTGTTCAAAAATTATTAAACATTTCCCAAAGGTGGCAAGAGCAGAGCATGAAACCAAGTGTGAGCCCCCTGAGGCCAGGGCCCTGAGCTGAGAAGTCGCCCTGCCCAGGAGCACATGGGGGCTTCTGGAGGGGTTCAGCTTGGGCATTTTCTAAGACACCCCACGCCCCATCCTGTTAGCATGCTGTCTTCCAGCAGGGACTCTGCAGCCATATGGCCTGGTTCAGAACCTGTCTGTGAGCAGGGGCCAGAAACTTACCTGCCTGTGCCTCAGTTTCCTTATCTGCACAATGAAAAGAATAACACCCACCTAAAAGTGTTGTCCCAAGAGTCAGGTGATGCGGAGCCTCTAGCCTGGCCTGCAGCAGGGATCACTCCCCAGGCCGCAGCTGTCTAAATTGCCTTTGACACCCCCTTCCCCTCCCCCAGCCCCCGGGCCCCTTCCCAGGCTGTGGGCCTGTGGTTCTCCCACTTAACACCCCGCTCAGTCTTGCTCATTGTCTGCCCCAGTGGCAGGTGAGCTCCGCAGCGCTCCCATCTGTCTTGTCTTCCTGCTGGAGCCGCAGAGCCCCTAGTAGGGCCTGGTAGATGCGGGCGCCTACTGTGTGCCAAGGGCTGCATGGAGTGCTGGGGACGGAGCACAAGGGGGTGCGCACAGGCAGTGCCAGCAGACAGAGGCTCAGGGAAGGCTGGTTGGGGGGTGGGAGAGTCATCAGTGGTGTGGCTGTGGTTGTGGGGTGATCACCCCTTTGTGGGCAGCCTGTTCCCTGGCAGGATGGCCCTGAGACTTGGGATGTTCTCCTCGAAGCTGGGACGAGGTCAGCTCCTGGTGCCCACAGTGTCTGCCAAATTCTGTGCTCGGTGAGGTCACGTCCCTGGAATTGCCCAGAGGGGAGGCCGAAGTCTTGGCAGCCTCAGCCTAGGAGGGAGTCTTGGGGTGGCCAACCCTTGCTGGGGCCCTGGCATGGTGGACACTGGCAGGAGATGTCCCCAGAGGGTCCTGAGCAGCTTTACCCAACTCGCCTCCTGAGAAGTGGACAGGAGCAGGGCTGAGGGCTTTGGTGTCTGTGCCAGCTCAGACCTCTCCTGGGGCCCCCAGAGTCACATCTCCATGGCCTCCTGGACGCATCCTCCTGCGTGTCCACGGACCTCTCAGCCTCACCTTGTCCCAAATGGAGCTTATTCTCCTCCCTGAAACCTGACCCTCTTCTCCTGTCTCACCCCAGCCAGGAATCGGGGTGCCATTCTCCCCTCCTCCCCAACCCAACATGTGGGGACTCACCCGGTCCTGTTGATCCAACCTTCAGTCTCTCCCCTTCTCTCCACCCCCAGCCAGGGCCAGAGCCCCGCTCCTGGACAGCCCCGGCCCTCGGCCCCCAGGGTCACCCCTTCAGATGCTTCCTTGGGGCAGGAGTTTCTGGGAGGCCCAGCTGGGGGCAGGTAGTGGTTGGCAGCTTTTTCCTGGCCAGCTGGTGGCCCATGTGGCCTTTGGGGTCTGTGCTGTCTTATCTACCTTCCCCTGGGATGGCAACACCCCACCCTCCCCATGCAAATCATTTGTGCCTGGGGCCCCACAGCTTCAGCACAGACAGTTTGCTGCACAGACAGGCCGACAGGACCCATCAGTCTCGGGGTGCCGAGGGCTCAACTGTGCCCCCATCCCAAGCCTGGTCCCAGAATCGCCCCCTCCTCTGCCTTGGCCCTCCCTTGTTCTCTGCCAGACAACCTCCTCCTGTGGCCTTCCAGGCCTGGTTGCTGACTCCACCATCCATGCACTGTGTGACCTGGGACAAATGATTTAAATTTCTGTGCCTTAGTTTCCTCATCTATGAATTGTGCTTAACAATAATACCTACCCTGGGAGCTCCAGTGGCGCAATCGGTTAGCACGCGGTACTTATATGACAATAATACCTACTCTGGAGGTTGCTGTGGGGATTAAGTGCTGTATGAGTGGAGCTACCCTGTTTTTGTAAGTGCCCATCCACCTGCAAAGTGCTGTCTCAGTTAAGGTCTCATCCTCACACGTGACCTGCGGTACTGCGTCAGACCCACGTGGCAGATGCGAAGATTGAGGCGCACACCTGCGCGGTGCAGGGGAGGGGCCGAGATCTGAGAGTCAGACGTGGTGTGAGTCATGCCGGGCCATTTCCCATGCGCCTGCGGGGGATGCCCCCTCTGTCCCAGTTGGGGTCCTGATCCTCAGATGCAGGATTATAAGCCTCACCTGGCAGCATTCTGAGAACCCAGCCCATCCTGGGGTTGGGACATTTACCCAGGTGACTCACCCGCTGGTCTTCAAGCTCCTCATCTGTAGACGGGTTGGTAACAGCTGTCCCTACCCCTAGGGCTGCTGTGATGATGAAGTGAGTTAATACATGACAGTGCTAGCATGGTGCCTGCAACACAACAAATACCATGTGTTTGCTATTATTATTATTACTATTATCAATTTGGTGCAATTTGCACATATGAGCAAAATTTTCCAGACACTTCCAGGAGGTTCATGGGCCTGTTGATGCTCATCCCTGGAGTGTCGCCATTCCTGGATCAGATGTCCCCTGGGACTCCATGTTAGAGGTGCTATGCACTGGGTGTGACAGGCCCCTGTGGAGGTGGAGCTTGGGGGCCGAGAAGAGCGCTCTGGGGTCCTGGCCATGCCTCTTACCTGCCCGCGGCCTTGGGCAAACCTCTCCTTTGAGCCTCGGGCTTCACATGTGTAGATGGTGACACTGTGAGGTTTCAAGTTAAGTTGGATAAAGTGCCTGACAGGAGATCCTTAAGAGACGATCACAGTGGCTGTGGCGCTCCACAACCCCTTCCCAGCTGCGTGTGCGAGCGCTGAGCCTTTCACACACCAGCTGGAGGCTTCCCCTCGGCCCTCGGCTGTCCCCACGGCTGCCCCCGGCCCAAAGCCCCGGTCTGCAGAGGGGTTTCTCGTGGGAAGGCAGGCGGTCCACACGGCCCAGGGAAGATGGGACCCTTTAGCCTCTCCTGCTCCCCTCTCTGAGACAGGAAAGGAAACCCTCCCGCCCCTCGGGAACTATGAGCGTTCCCTCAGACTCCAGCTCACTGCTCCTCAGAGACCCGATGAATTAAAGATGTAATTAAATCAGGAATCGTTCATTATTTGAAGGCTGGAGTCCTGTGCAGGTGGGGTGGAGGAGAGGCGAGGTGGGGCCATCCTCCTGCCGGGGCTCACGATTCTCCTCTGAGGGGTGCATGTGGCCTGGCTGCAGCCCAGGGGTCTAGGAGAGAGAGCAGGCCCACCTCTCCTCCTCCCACCCAGAGGACCCTTGCCACAGTCTCAGGTGCCCTCTGTCGCCCGGGACAGTCTTGCACAAGGCCCTTCCTCCGGCCTCGGTTTTCTCATCTGCAAAACGAGACAAAGGGGGAAGGAAGATTCTATTAAATTGCCTGTGAGGTTGTTTTATGCAGTAAGTTTCTATCTAAAGACCTCTTTCCCCATTTGACCTGCAATGCCCTTCTTGCTTGAGAAGTCACTTTGCAACCCCACCCCAATGCCAGGCCATTTAGCCTGGTATTTTTCTCCTGTACAAGGAAAGGAAAATAAATGAGTGGGCGTGGCAGGCTCTGAGCTAGCTGCTGGGGGTACTGACATGAGTTATGATAATTTCCTGCAGAAGCTCCCTGCCCAGCGCGGGAGACAGGGGACAAAGAGGGAGGAGGGAAGGCACCAGGCTGGGGGGAACAGCATGTGCGAAGGCCTGAGGCATGAGACAGCGCGGGGATGGGAATGTGTAACTGGACCATTGTGGGGGCAGGTGTGTGCCAGGGAAGGAGGCCCCTGGGCCCTGAGTGTGACAGAGGAAGGCGGGATAGGGCTCCTCTACTTTCCCAGAGGAAAACAAAAATTTCCAAACTGTCAGAAATGTGACGGAGCTGTCTGGTGTACATGAAACAACCACGTACCCCGGGAAACAGAAGTCGCGGCTCTGTTTGTTCTGTGACAGTATGAAAACTCACAACCTTTTCATCAAGATGAGGAACAAAAACATGAGAAAACTAGGAGTGCTTTGCTTCAACCCGGCTGAAGGCCCGGGGCCTGGACCCGCCTGTGTGCGGACACCCGCAGCTTTGCAGGGCTGGGTACAGAGACGCCTCCCCGCGCCTTGATTTCTCAGCCACCTTCGCTTGCGGTGTTTCCCTCGGTCTGTGGCTATTGAACACCACGTCTAAGAAGAAGTCACTCTCTCCCCGAAAAAGTCTGGACGGGGCTGACTTTCTCGCAGTCCCTGTCCCTTCCTTCCTTCCCGATGCAGCCTCTTGCCTCGATTATCGATTATTGATTACCGAGTCCCCCGGAGAGGTCAGGGCGGTCACTGCCTCCTTTCCAGGCGGGGAGAAGCGACGCGGAGGTTCAGCACCGCGGACAGCGACAGCGCAGCGTGGGCGCGGGGCCCGCTCTGGTGGCCCGCTGGATGGGCAGCAAAGGGCCTTGAATGCTGACTGAAGAGGTCCGGGCGCAGGGAGCTAGGTTGGAGGTCGGGTGTGTGATGCTGTCAGAGGAGCTCCCTGTGGGTCCGGGGATAATTTGCCAATGAAATCCTCTCTCTCCTTTTTTTTTCAAGACCCCTAATCACCACCCCACCTCTCCCCCCAACATGTTTGCACACACGTGTGCGCACACACACACACAGTTCCACTCCGTCCTTGGTCTGCAGGCCTAGGCTCTCATCTACTGTCCCTTCTCCAGCCCTGGCGTCGCTGCCCCAGGCCCCCAGCCCCTGCTCCTGGGGGAGGTTTTGGCCCCCAGCCACAGTGGGTGATGGTGTGGATCACCTACTCCAATGCTGGTGACCTTGGGCAAGCATCGCCCCCGCCACCCGAGCTCCTGGCCTCAGAAAGGGGCAGTGTGAGCCATGTTATTTCTGAGCCTGAAGTCCAAGCCCGTGGTCAGGTCCTAGCAGGGACACGGAGGGAGAGCAGTGAGCAAGGGCATGCCGTGTGCTGCCAGCCACAGGAGGGCCCCCGGCAGCGTCCTGTGTGCCTGGGAGCGGTGGGGGAGGCAGGGGCCCTGAGTGTGGGGGGGAGGGGAGACGAGGGCGGGAGGAAGAACACACAGGAGCTGCTGGACCAGAACAGAAGAACCCCTTGCCTGTATATTTAGCTCATCGAGGAATATAAACAGAAACCTGGAGCCGACTCAACGCTCCCCCCCTGAAGTGTGAGTCATCACTGCTGCTGCAGCTAAAGTTAGGCTCCAATCACAGGCTCCCTCGGCTCTCTCCCTCCTCTTCATCTCTCCCAGTCCCCTATTGCCTCCTATCGCCTTATCTGTTCCTCCTCCTCTTTCCCTCTCCTCTCCCGTCTTTCTCCCCGAATCTCTCTCCTCTTTGATGCTCCAAACTCGCTCCCCCATCAGTCGATTTCCTCCGTCTCTCTCCCCTGGTTTTCCGCTCTTCCTACTATCTTTCCTTTCCCTCTGGCCCTGACATCTTCCCCCTCCTGAGAGCATTTGGGAAAGGGTGTATTTGCGCCTGTGTTTGTGTGAGTGTGAACTTAATAATAATAACATGCATGTGTCTGTGTGTACTTGAGAGGGAGTGTGAACGCATCTGCGTGAATTTGTATCTTGGTGTGAGAGTGTATTTAATAAAAGTGGTATCTGTTTGGGTGTATGTGTGAGGGTGTTTGTGGCATTTGTGGGTCTGTGTGAATGTGTCAGTTTGTGTGTCTGGGTGCGTGCACACGTGGGAGTGTGAGGATTGTGTGTCAGTGTCTCTGTGTGTTGCTTCTGCCATTTGGGGGGCAGGGCAGCTCTGTGCCTGGGAAGTGAATGTTTTAGTTAAGCATCAGAGACCTTCCCCCCTCAGTTTTCTCCGGAGGGTCAGCGTGCAGGGGGACCCCCAGACTGCTCCACAGGCGGGAAGCAAGGTGGTTGCAGACCCCAGGCTGTCTGGACCTAGCGGGGTTGGGGACAGTGGAATGGACACAGGCTTGGCTTTCAGGCCCTGCTCTGCTACTTGCTGCTGTGTGACCTTGGGCCAGTTTCTTGGCCTCTCTGGTCTCTGCCTCTGCATCTGCCAGAGGAGTGTGATAATGACCCTGCTCAGCTCTCCAGGCTGGGGCCTGGTGGGGGTCAGGGAATTCAGGGGTGTGGGGCGCAGGTGGATGTGTAGTGAGGACATGCTAATCACTAGAACACCCTCAGGCCTCTCAGGGTACCTCACTGGGGGTGGCTCATGCTCCTTCCCCAACTGTTTATTTATAACTTATGCTGACTTTCAAATAAACGGGAGGCCAGGCCCCCCCACTGGAAGTGCCCCCCATCTTCTCTGTGGACAGCCACTCCCACCTTCAAGGCACCTCTTGAAAGCCACTCTGCAGGAAGCCTCCCGAGACTCCTGCTGAGGGTGTGCACCTGCCTCCTCCACCCCCTCCACAGCCTCTCACATCACTCCGCGGTCTGAGCCTGCCCTCGAGACGGGATTCCTGGAAAGGTCTCATGCAAGGGAGCGTGTGAGCGTGTGTGAGCGTGCGCCGGGCCGGCGGAAGAGCGAGAGATAAGAGGTGGACAGGAGAGGATGAGAGAAGGACTCCGCTTACCTGGAATGGAGAATGGGCCCTCAGGGGGTAGGGGGGCCCGCTGTCGGGGTCTTCTGCCTCGGGCACCAACGAGCCAGCATGTCCTCCCGCCCCAGTGTGGGTGGACACTGGTGGACACCGCCCCTCCCAGGCTGTTCCATACAGCAGCCAGGGCGAGCTTGCTGGGATCTGAGTCAGATCATGTCCCTGATCACCTCATTTAAAATGACAAGCCCCACTGTCCTCGCTTCCCAACCGTCTCCTTGGCTTTATTTTTCTCTATAGGCTGATCATCATCTGACGTACTAGAAATTTTACTTATTTATTTCATGTATTTTCTGACTCCCCCACTAAAATATAAGCTCCACGAGGGCAAGCAAGGACCTCGTTTTGCTCACTGCTCTACCTCCAGGGCCTAGAATTGTGCCTGACACACAGTAGGGGCTCAGGGAGGAGCCGCTGAAGACAGAGCTGCCCCGTCACCCCTGTGTGTGAGAAACACTCACTCATTCAGCAAACACTCCAGCACCCACTGGGCCCAGCGCTGGTCTATACAGATGGGCCCTGCTTCATAGGGCTCTGGGTCCAGCAGGGGCAGGGCAGAGAGGCATGGTGGGGGTGTGGATGAGGGACCCTGGGGTGACCCTGGAGGAAGTGGCTCCTGAGCTGGGCTCGAGGGATGCCAAGGCACTCTCTAGGTGGAAACATTTGATTAGGGCCTTTTCTTCCCCATAAGACCACAGCCAAGCAGCGGGCAGGGCTGGGCATTATTCTCCAAAGCCCAGAGTGAGCGTAGGCTAGAGCTGGCCTCAGAGCTGGGGAACTGGACTGAATAATCCTCTCCAGGGGTTCCAGTTTTAACAACGATCAAAAGCTCGCAAGAAAGCACTGAGCCCTGATGGTGGAGTTCCAGGCGCTGGGAGGCTGAGGAGATGCTCACTCACCTGCCTCTCCCTCTAATGCCGTCCTGAGCCATCAGGGCTCCAAAGGCTGCAGGGCAGCAGCCCAGGCTTCTAGGGACAGCCATGGGCCACCAGGCCAACCCTGCAGGCCCCTCAGACCCAAGGCCTGCTCCCACCTGCACAGCCCTCCTCACCTCTCCTTGATGGTGACATTGAAGGTGGCTTCCTGGGGGTCCCAACTGCCAGGGAGCCGGCCTTTGTCCAGCCAAGGATGGAAGGGAGAGTCGCCTGCTCTATCAAGCTGTCTCCACGCGGCAGGAGCGGCAGGGAGAGCACCAGCCAGGGCGCACGTGTGTGCGTGAGGCTCGCACACCAGAGCAGGAAGAGGAGCCGGATAGACAGAGACGGAGGTGAGAGACCAGAGTCGGGAAAGAGCCGAGGAGGCAGGGAGCCGGGCAGGAGAAACAGGAAGAAGGAGAGAGACACCGAGAGAGGCAGAGATGGCGGGGAGAGAAGCAGGCTGGGCCACTCTCCCGGCTCCCCGCTCCTGAGCTGGCCTGGCCTGGCCCTCACCTCTCTGCTCCGCTCTGTCTTTACTTCAGCCTATTTCCCCACAGGGTGACCTTCCTCCAATGCTCGGCCTGGAAAGCCCTTTCATCCAGCCCTGCCACCCCTCCCAGGCCTTCCCGATGAAGCCTCCTTTGACCCCCCGCCAAGAAAAGACCCCCGGTTCCTCCTGTGTTCCGCTTCTACTGAGCTTAAACCCAGCTTGTGTAAACGTGGCTGACCCCGCTGGGCTGGGGTCATCAGTCTCTGCATATCCAACACCCGATCAGTAAATATCACTGAGGGACCACCTGGAGTGGCTGCGGGCATTTCAGGTCACCCCTCTTGACCACAGTCTGCTCGTCAGTACAGTGGGTCTGGAAATGACTGTCCTGGAACATGGGCTTTCAAGAAATGCACTCAGCAAACACGAGCACCTGAGGCATGCCGGGGGCTGGGACGCTGGGCGGGCAAGGGACATGATGCACCACCTGTCACGCACCAGTCAGATGTGAGGGCTCTGGTGTCTCTGTCTGGGGTGGGGGGCTGGGCAGTTGTCCCCTGGGGTTCTCCTCTCTGACATGCACACCTCCTTCCCCCCGCTAGCCAGTTGTAGCCCTTCCCTGGTGCATCCAGACTGGATTCCTTGACCCCCCATCCAGGGAGCTTCTAGGTCATCAGTTACCTCCTTTGGGTTAGAGTCAGGGGGTTCCCACTTGTCAGGAAGCTGAGGTTCCTGAGATCTGTCCCCATCTGCCTTCTGCCCCTTTCCAGCCTTCTGTCCTGGGCAGGTGGGAGGGGGAGCTCTCTCTTTCTCTCTCTCTCTCTCTCTCTCACACACAGACACACACACACACACACACACACACACACACACACGCATGCACGCACACACGTGCACGCGCACACACACACAATGTGCACACACTCACTGTGGCGTAGGATCCTGTTTCTGCCGCTTGTCAGCTCTGTGACCCTGGGCAATTTACTTAATTTCTCCGGATTCTGGTTCTCCCCTGGGTAAGAGGAGGTGTGTGACCCGATCACCGAGGACCTTGGGAGGGTCAAGTGGGCTAATGGAGCAAGTGGGCACCTGCCAGCTGGCATGAGGGGTCCCCTGCTCCTTAGCTGGGTCAGCCGGCTGCACTCCCACCCCTCCTGCCTGGACAGGATTCCCGTGGATGCAGCAGCCTTGGGGGGCTGCCAGTGTCCTCCTGGCCCCTCTGGCTTTGACCTTTTGCTTCTGCTGGCTCCGTGATGCGCTGGCTGACCTGCCGGGGCTGTTCTTGCTCATGTCTGCTTGGGGGGGGGTCATCTCCTTTCTCAACATCCACCACTGGAAACTCCTGCGCGTCTAGCAGGCCTTCCTGGGGACTTGGCAGCCAGGGGCACTAACACTGCAGCCATGCAAAGGACTTCAAATCAATGCCCCTGGCCTCTTCCGGAGGATTCTGCCCAGGTGCATCCCCCTCCGTGTGACCCCGGCCTCCTCCTTCTTGCAGTCTCTTAGTTCTTCTCCCTTTATGCTGCAGAGCAATGCAGCCACTACCCTCCACACGGGGCTCTAGGGCCACCTCGGCCTCTCCAGACCCATCGAGGTGCCCATGGTGTTGGGGCTCAGGCTGCTCCATTGTGTATGGGAAGTCCAGGGTCTGGCCCACCCTCTCTCTGGGTCTCATTCCAAGTCTCCTCCCTGTTTCACCCACAGTCAGCACTTCCAGACTTTTCCATCTGGTGATGTCCTTCAGCCCTGGCACAGACCTGGTACCCAGTAGGTGATCAACAAATGCTTTTAGAATGTTGAAATTTGCTTTCTGCCATTGGTTTTCTCCTATCATGGTTGGCTGCTCCCAGGGCAGCACTAGGTGGGGACCAGTGCTGCTGTCTGGGCCTGGTTCTCGGGGTTGAGGCCACAGTGCTGCTTGGAGGATGACTAAGGAACCGGGGCCCCACAGCGCTGGGGAGAGAGGCCCTTCTCCATGCCCTGGAGGAATGTGCTCCGTGGGAGGGTATCTTGGGCCGGGCCTCTCCCCGCTTTAGTAGGTGGAGCCACCCTGTCAGTTTGGAATCCTGGAAACTCCGACAGCTTTGGAGTCTTAGAATCTAGACGCTGCCACTTATTAGCTGCGTGATCTTGACCAAGTTACCTAACTTCTCTGTGCCAATGTATCCTCGTTTGTAAAAGAGTAGCAACAATTTTACAAGATTGTGATAAAGATTAAGTGCGTTACTATTTGTCAAGGGCTTGGCCCGGGGCCTGAAACAGATAAGTGGTGTGTGAGCATTTGAGAAATAAATCAGGGAGGATTCTGAGGCTACTGGAACCTTTGTCTCTGTGCTCTTAGGATCTCTAGGCCTGGAAAGAACCTCATGTCATGTCCTAGGGCAGGAATCCTGGCCCAGCCCCCTTCAGCTCCCGCTGGCTTGTTTACCCCCCTTGACGGATGCTTCCGATCTATTCAGCCACAAGTGCAAGAAAGTTCCGGAGGGTGGGGTGAGGCTGCGCCCAGCAGCGGCTGGAGTGTGAGCAAGGACCTAGTTGGGCTTTGTCCCTGGGAGAGGGCAGGGGAGGGGCGTGTGGGGAGGAGACAGGGAGCTTGGCCCAGCTGTCAGGTGGGTGCATGAGGGGGCTCCCGGCCAGGGTCCACTTTGGCCACCTCCTGGCAGGGCCCTGGCAAGCCCCTGCTCCCAGGACATTGCGGGCCTAATGAGTGTGTGCGGCTGATGCAGTCTTCTGCAAATACCAGGCACAATATAAATAGCAATAATGAATAAATGACGCTCCTGCCGCCAGCCAGAGCCTCCAGGAGGGACCTCCCCAGCCTTGTTTTCTGCCGAGACTTGGTATTGCACTTCCATCCCCCAGCAGGTTTGAGGGTTGCCCCTCAGCCTGCTTCTTTCTTGACTTTTAGTCTGTCTGCATCCTCCATGTCCACAGAACGTACCCCTATCCTAGAGGTGGCCTGGGGTGGCCGGAATAGTGACAGAGCAGACAACTAAGATTTTAGTTGAAGCATAAAGTATTTAGGTTAGATATAAAGCAGGACTTCCTATCAGTGTGGATGCTTGAAGGAGGCTAGAAAGGGAGTGTTAGTGCTGCTAGGACAGCAAAGGAACTAGGATCAAGGAAAGGGAAGATTTCTGCTCAAATATAAAAAGAATTTTGGTCAGAGATGCCCAGAGAGCAAAGGAGCTGCCCCAGGAGATGGTGAGATGTGCAGCACGCCAGGTATGCAAGCAGGGGTAGGATGGGCACTTCAGGAGGCTGTAGGTGACGGGACCCAGACCTGAGACTTCACCATCTGGTGGCTTCCCAAGGTCCCGATGAACATTCTGAACTTTATGACAATGTTGCCAGAGGAGATTAGGGAGGACGTGAGCAATGGTTGGTATCTTCTTTCTGCCCTGCTGCCTGATTTCTTTCACCCGCCAGGCCTGGGGCCTTCCAGCCGTGTGTTCAGCAGCCCGGGGCAGAGAGAGCCTGCTGCAATGCCTTGCTCCTGCCTCCACGCCTTCCCCCTCCTGGCTGCCATTTCTCCACCCACCCCCTCTCCTCTTATCTCAATCCTGCATAAGCTTTCAAGGCCCAGTTCAAATCTCTTGCCTTTGATGAGGCATTCCCTGAAGACTACTGATCTGAAGCCCACTCTGATCTGAAACAAATCCATCCCACCCGTGGATGCTGTCTAGCCTGCTCAATTCACACCTGCAAGACACCTCCTAGCCTCGTGTGTGCTCACACGACCTTGCATTGTGGGCTGGTTACAAAGGTTTGTCTTGTTTCCCAGGATAGATTAAAAGCTAGGAAGGGACGAATATTTATTGAGCACCTACTATGTGCCAGGCACTGTGCTAAGTCCTTTATAGACTGTTTGCATCCTGCAAAGTGTGAACCTTTATCCCCATTTCACAGAGGAGGAACCTGAGGCTCAGAGATGTTAAGGGGCTTGCCTACCACCCTCAGTCAGGATGTGGCAGAGCCGAGATCCAACCTGATTGCACCTTCCCGCAAAGCTGTGCCTGTTTGCCGGAACAGGGGGCCCCAGCGCAGGCCTCAGCCCCCCGGCCCCCGGTGCCATACCCCACACTGCACATTCTCCAAGGAGGTGGAGAGGGCTGGCTAGTTGGCCCCATGTGGAGACACCCAGGCAGAGATTGGGAGCACCAGACTCACACTTGGGGCTGCTGCTTCCCAGCTGAGTACCTGGCCAGGCAGCTCAACTCTGGCCTCAGTTTCTTCATCAGTAGAATGGGGGCAAAAGGGGGGAACTCCAAGAGGTTTAAAGAGGTGCCTAGCATATAGGAGGAGCTCATTAAATGCTTCCTGAGTTGCAGCAGAGTGAGTAGTCAATGTGACCTGCATTTGGCAGGGTCTAGATACCTTTAATTTGTTTGGCTGGATACAAGCGAACAAATAAAAGGGGATTATAACCTTGGACCCTCCTCTCCCCCCAATCCATAGCCCCTGGATGAGGGAGGAAGGGAGGGAGGGTTGAGGGGCATGGAATTGGGGGAACTGGTACTGCCGGAGCACAAGGAGAGGTTCCAGTTCCCTGGAGAAGGCTGAGGTCCAGTTCCCTGGAGAAGGACTCTCAGGTCCTCTGCCCCAGGCCGCCCAGGGAAAGCAAGGCTGAGGCCTTTGCTGCTGGAAAAAGAGGCATCTGTTCTACCTGGGGGCCCTCCTGGAAGCCTTCCTGGAGGAGGTGGCCTTTTAGCCAAGCTTTGAAGGATGGGAAGAAGCATGGGTGTGAATGAGAAGTGGGGAGCAACAGGGGCTGTGGAGCGACCTTTGGAATCTCGTTCTAGCTCAGCTCCACCATTTGAGAGCTGGTTGTCTTAGACGAGTGGCCCCTCACTGGGGCAGTGGGATAAACACCCCCGATCTCGCATCTCAGTGAGAATCCAGAGTGTAAGGTGGCAGGGCAGGCACCTGCGACTTGGGGGTGATTAGTAATGGGACCCCCCCATTTTTACTCGTGACGCAGCCCCCATGCTGAAGGTCAGGACCCTCCCCCAGGCATGACCCTCAATTTTAAGGAGGTGACCGCAAGGCGGGGGGCTTCCTGCCCACTGGGGCGGGGAGGAGTGGGGGCTCACCAGCCGCCGCCGTCAGTCTGTCTGTCGCCTCCACGCCTCCCCCCTCCAGCGTCCCGCGCCTGCAGCTTTCCCCGAAGACATTTGGTGTCAGTATAAGGACGGCTTTTCCTCGCACGCGGCGCGGCTCGGTCTCGCCGCCGCCGCACGTCCCCGCACCGCCGGGCGCTCGGGTCCTCCGCAGCCCCCGCCGCGCGCAGCCCCCGCTCCTCGAGCCCCGGGCCGGAGGGCGAGCGGCCGAGGGACGCGGCCCTGGCCCCGGGCCCCCGCCGAGGCGGTCCTCTCCCCGGAGCTTGCCCCGCCGCTCGGTCCCCGCGGCACCCCCGCCCCCGCCCCGGCTCCGGCCCCGGAGCGCCGCGCGCCCGCCCGCCGCCCGCCGCGCGCTCCAACTCCGGCTCGGTCCGCGGCTCGTCTGCGCTGCCCGCTCCTCGCCGCCCGCCGGGAGCCTCGCCGCGCGCCCGCCCGCCGCCGCCTCCCGCCATGGCCCGGGCCCCCGGGCCCGCCGCCCACCGCCCGCCGCCCCGCGCGCCCCAGGGGCTCAGCTGATCCTGAACCGGCGGGGGCGCGGCTGGCGGGGCTGGGGGTCCCTCCGGATTGCCGGCTTCGGGGGACGCGTCGCCCCCGCATCTCCAACCTGAACGACCCCCCGCGGCCCGGGCCGGTCCATGCCAAGGTAGGTGGAGGTGGGGGTGCGGGTGCAGGGGGACGGAGGGAGGGCTCAGCCCCTTGCCAGTTTCTTGGCGCGTTGGGTTCTTTCTTTACTGAGGCGTTTATTTATTTCTGGGGACCGGTCCCCCCACCCGCTCGCCCAGCAGGTGGGCCCCCCATCCTGTGCCTTCGGGGCCATGCCATGGGAGGGAAGACAGGAAACTTTGACCGGTCCCCTCTCCAAGGCCACGAAAGTTCTCTCGGTGCCAATACTGAAGCCAGCTGATCCAGCGCTGCAGAAATTTATTCAACAAGTCAGGCTGCCGGGCAGGGCCCAGGCTGGCTGTGTGTCCGTCCGTTCTGCTGCCCCTCTGCTGCTGCAGCTCTGCAGGCGGCCAGCGGGACCAGAGCTGGAGCCAGTGTCCGGCGGCTGAGCTGGGAGTGCTGACGGGGGAGGCGGCAGCAGGGGCATTGTATGGGGGAATCCCAGGCAGGGTGTAACTTTCCTCGAGGCCCCGGTGGTAGAGGGCCCCCCCTTGGCCAGTACCCCAGCCCCTAGCCAAGGCCAAGCGGCATGGAGCCAGGCCAGGGTCGGAGCCGGGACTCTAGGGGGTAAAAGGAGCCCTCAGCAGCTGGAGATGGTTATATAATGAGTGTTTATGATGACTGGGTGTTAATTGTCTGCTGGGTGGTATGTGTGGCGGATGTGGGGGCCAAGAGGGCTTGGCAGGGGATGGGGAGGCCCCTTTGGGGGAGATCATGGTGCCTGGGGAGGGGGCTCTTGAATAGGCCCAGGCTGAGGCATCAGTCAGCCCCTCTGCTCTTTCTTCCCGGTTATGGTCCTGGGGTCTCCCCAGCCTTAGATGAGACTGGGGTCTGAGGAGACCCCTGAGACATATTATGGCCCTGGGAGTCTGTGTTCTGGGGCCAGGTGTGCGTGTGTGTGTGTGTGTGTGTGTGTCAGAGAGAGAGAGCGTGCACGAGCGCACACTCGAGTGGGCCTGCGTGTGTCTGTGCGTGTGTGGTGTGATGGGGTCTGACATGCCATGTGAGGAGTGTCCTCGGCTAGAGCGCCCGGCTTGGCAGGAGCAGGCTGTCAGTCTGTCCTTCTGTCTCTCACTGCCACTGGCACCGCTAGGGGAGAGGGATGCTGTGCAGACAGGCCGGGGTCGTGGGCTGGCCAGGAAAGGATTTGGCCCAGGGATCTGGGCCTGCCTCCCCACGGCTGATCCTCAGGCCCTGCTCACACTGAGTCACCCCTGGGATCAACGGCTCCCTCGGCCCTAAGGACTTGCTTCAGAAACTCTTGTCCACCCTTCCCTACAAACTTTCTGCTCAGGCTCCAGGATCTGGGGCTGGGGTAGGGACTGGGCAGGAGTCTAGAGACCTCCCAGTTCCCTCCCTGCCTCCACCACCATCACTGAGGTGGGAGGGAGGGTGCCAGTGGGTGACAGGTCAGGACAGGACAGTGACACTGGGCAGGGACCAAGTCTGGAGCTGCAGCTGGGGGAGGAGGAGGGAATGGGAAGAGCATAACCTGGGGGTGTTGCGCTGACCTCGCAAGAGACCCATGAACCGCCCCACTCACCCCTAGAGGGCCCAGGCACCACACCGCGTCCTCCTCCGGTGTCTGCATTCCTGGCTGCTCAGAGCTGCCACGCCTGCCCAGGCACCACAATGGGAGGCTTGGGGAAGGGGCTGCAGGCCTGACTGACATCCCCTCCCCTTCCCTTTGGCCAAGGTCGTCTGTCCCCTTCTCCCCATTCCTGCCCACCCACCTGGCATGCCCCGCCCCTCCCCCACCCCATGCCAGGCTTCCGGGAGGGCTGGGGCTGAGAGGGCATCTTCTAGGCCCACTAGGGGGCGCCAGGTAGTCCTCCAGCCCCTGCTGACTCCCCTTGACCTTGGGTGGGGAGGTTGGGGTAGAGGTTGCTGCGAGAACCCCCTCCTCTTCCACCCTCTCTGGCTGGCTCCAGGCGGCCTGCCCCTGGTGAGCCCGCAGCCAAGCTGGGAGCAGGTTCCGGAACCGCCGAGATTGCAGCCGATCCAGAGCCCTGTGGTGCGGGACCCAGATCCCCACCCTGAGCCTGCGGGTCGCCACCTCGGACCCCTCCCATTCCACCCCCGTCCCCTGTGTCAGGCCCCGCTCCCCTGCCCTCTCTGCCACCTTCACCTCGCTCCCCAAGTGTGGCCCCCTTCCCAGGCCAGCCTGTCTCTGGGCACCACTCTGTCCCTCCCCCACCCTCTGGGGCTCCCGCCCCCAGCAGTTCCCAGCACTTTCCAAGGTAACACGTCTGTCTCCTCCTCGGCTGCCTTGTTCTCTGATTCCCCACCCCCCAGCTCAGGGTGCTCAAAAACTGTCTGGAAAGAGGGAATGCCAGGCTGGGCACGGAGTCCAGAGAGACCCCTCTGGGCAGCAGGGAAAGCAGGGCTCTTGCCCCTCCTCCTCCCCTGCCCTGCCCTGCCCTGCCCCCCCTCTGACTCCTCCCTCCCTCCAGTTCTTTTCTGCAGGACGTTTTCTTTCCACTTGTCCCCAGGATGCGCCCCTGCCTTAATACCCCAGTCAACGCTTGTGTCCCCAGGAGTCCTGGGGCTGGGCTGGGGGCTCCGAGAGCCCAGGGGCTGTCCGTGCCCTGCATCCTGGGGGTGCGTGGTCTGCGGATCTCCGCAGATGTCTGAGTGTGGGGTCTGTGGGTGAATCCGGATGAGTGGCTCATGGGTCCGTGTGGGGCCTTCGTCTGTGGATCCACGGGGGCTTCAGGTCTGTGGCCTGTGGCTCCCGATAGCCTGGAAGATGTGGGCTGAGTCTCTCCCCCTCTCGCTGCTGCCAGTCTTCAGAGGGAAGAAAGCAAATCCGATTTTCTCATTTCCCTTTCTCTCTTTCTCGCTTATATTTATTCAGCATCTACTGTGTTCCCAGCCCTGTTCTGGTCACTGGGGGACACAGCAGTGAACAGAAGGGAACAGACAAAATTGCCCTCTTGGAGTGTCTGTGCCTGTGGGAGAGGTCCAGCCAGGGCCCCCTGGCCAGGTGCTCTGTGGGGACATGGCGGTGAGTCCTCATTTCCTCCCGTGGTCCGGGAGTGGAGAACCCAGGCTGTGTTTGACTGGTGAGGGTGCAGCTTGTGGAGGCCTTAGCACAAGGTGTTTGGACACCCTCGAGCAGGTGCTGGGAGCTCTGGGGGCTTCTTGACTGGGAGAGGCTGAGAAGGAGGTGGTTTCTTGGGGGTGGAGGTTCTGTGGAGGCCACGGTCTCTTCAGGGGCCAGGTCCAGTGCAGACGTGGCCCTGCCTCGCACGCCTTCTGCCTTTATTTCCCAGGCTCTGCCTCTCCCAACTGCCCCCTACTCCAGGAGCCATCCGTCTAATGGGGCACTTTGAGAAGAGCCTTGGGGTCTTCCCTCTGGCCCTGCTGAGCACGAGGGCTGCATCCCACCCTCCGTTGGTCCAGGGACTCAGGCCCCATCTCTGGACTGCTCGGCTTTGTCCCAGCTGGGGGAGAGATGAGCAGGTCCGTGACCATGGCCCAGAGGAGCAAGTCACTTAGCATCACAGGAGCATTGGCTTCTTATAAAATTGGAATGATACTACTACCTTAAAGGACTTTTGTGGGGCTTGGAAGTGTTTCTGTAGTGCCAAGCATGGGCCTGGTCCAGTGAAGCTGCTTCTCTTTCAGTAAGATACTTTCCGAATCTCTTCCCCCGTTTCTTATCTCGTTTTTGAGGTAGAAAAGGCACTGTCTTCTGTGTTTTATACAAGAGGAGAGGGAGCTTGGCCAGCTGTGTGACACGGTAAGGGCAGAGCTGGTCCTTGAGCCCGGGCCCTGGGTCTCCAACCCTGTGCCTCTGCAGGGACCGAGTTCCCCCTGATGCGTTAGCTGCAGTGAGACCCCAGTGAGACCCGAGGCCCTAATTACCGCAGAGTGAGCAAAACCTGATCTGCAGGCGCCGGGAGACGGATTCAGGCGCAGCCTCGCTTGCTGGCACATGTCATAAGGCTGAGACTGGCTGAAAACAAACAAATGACAATGCCTAGTGACACATTGAGCAGGTATGGGGGCAGGGAGGCAGGTGGGCTGCAACCTCCTGTTAAAGGACAACCTTTTTTTTTTTTTTGAGACAGAGTCTCGCTCTGTTGCCCGGGCTAGAGTGAGTGCCGTGGCGTCACCCTAGCTCACAGCAAACTCAAACTCCGGGGCTTAAGCGATCCTACTGCCTCAGCCTCCCGAGTAGCTAGGACTACAGGCATGCGCCACCATGCCCGGCTAATTTTTTTTTTCTCTATATATTTTTAGTTGGCCAGATAATTTGTTTCTATTTTTTAATAGAGACGGGGTCTTGCTCTTGCTCAGGCTGGTCTCGAACTCCTGAACTCGAGCGATCCACCCGCCTCGGCCTCCCAGAGTGCTAGGATTACAGGCGTGAGCCACCACGCCCGGCCTAAGGGACAACCTTTTAACTGGTGACCTGGAGTCGTACTGCCCGGATCCAAATTCCAGCACTTTCACTAAGTAGCTCTAGACCTTGGCAAAGTCCCTTAACCTCTCTGTGCCTCAGTTTCCTCACCTATAAAGTGGAGAGAGTGAAAGCACTTCTTCTCTGGGTTGTAACGAGGTGCCTGGCCATAGTAAGTGCTCACCAATAATGTTGGCTGTGATTCTCCTTAGCCATCACGCAGGGGTTGCTGATCCAATTCACTGAGTACGCTGCAAAGCTGGGAGGGCTAGCTGCTGATTTTGGTGACAGGTCCAGGATGAGTGTAAAATGTGGGCAGGTTCATCTGGCCAGACCAGAGCAGGCTTTGTGTCATGTCATGCAAATGGGGGTCAAACTTCAGCCATTCCTCTTTGGGTCAAGGAGCCCTGGCTTGGCTCAACTTCCCTGAAGAAGATCTGAGGGGATTGGTGAACCACGTGCCCCATGGGTGCTACGGTCTGACTGCATTGCCAGCTGGGCTCTGGGGCTCCCAGTCTGCATCAAGAGAGGCCCCACCTGCAAGATCAGCCCTGTCTGCTCTGCTCTGGGTTGCTTGGTGCGAATCTGGTCCTGCCCATGCAGAGGAAAGTGGGCAAACCCGAGCACGACTGGGGAGGGGTCCCAGGGAGGAAGACGATCTGGAAATTGTCACCCAAGGAATGGTTGAGGGAGCTGGTGACAAGAGGCCTGGGGCAGATGAGGCTCAGGGGTGGGCGGGCTGTCGTCATGCATCTGCAGGGCTGTCATGCGGAAGAGGGAGCAGACAGAGGGTTCCAGGGCTCTGGGATGCCGGCTGGAAGATTCTGGGAGGCAGGTTTCCCATAGCCTCACAAAGGCTTTTCTGCAGATCACCAGATGCAGGCTCTGCATTGGGTTGTGTGTGTGTGATTGTGTGTGTATGCGTGTGTGAGTGTATGTGTGTGTGTGATTGTGTATGTTATGTATCTGTGTCTGTGTGTGAGTTGTGTGTATGTATGTGTGAATGTGCGTCGTGATGTTTGTTACGTGTGTGAGTGTGTGTATGTGAGTGTGTGTCTGTGGGTGAGTGTGTGCTGGAGTGTGTGATTATGGGTGTGAGTCTGTGTGAGTGCGACTGTGATCTTTGTGCTTGTGAGTGTGTGTTACGATGGATTAGGCCACTTGAGGCGTTCTGTTCTTTTGGGGGAGTCCCTGTTTGAGAATCTGGAGACCATAATAGTCCAAACCAGACACTGTGTTTCTGGGGCTCCTAAGTTCCAGGAGCCCAGACCTCTGTGGTTGACAGAGGCCATCCGGGGCCCGACTCTGCACTTGCCTGGCACCTGCTGCTGTTACCCAGCTCCTCCGCACAGCAGCCCCGCCCCAGGATGGTCACCCGCTCATTTTGTGCACAGGGTAGCTGAGGGCACCTGCCAGGCTGAGTCGTGTGCCGGGGTAGGTTGGTGTCAGAGCGGAGACCCGTGTTTGAGTCCTGGCTCTAGTGCCCATGCTCTGAAACTCTACACTATTTTGGGCCTCCCAGGTTCTGGCTGATTCTAAGATATTCTGATTCTGAGATTCCTGGATTCTAGTGTTCCCTGAGTGAATGTGTTGTTTGTTCTAGCAGGGACATTAGCTAGTGTGTGATCATTGACAAAGGGATGAGCAAGTTGTCTGCCTGTGTGAAAACACACATGCATATGCACACACATGTGCACGTGCACGCATACACGCATG
>CM052440.1:6745818-6855472 GCA_028533085.1 Varecia variegata | reverse complement strand
TTTTTTGCTTAAAATGTCTCTTCCTTTACAGAGGGCAGTGGTTTCTCTCCACTCCCACCTCTCTCCCTTGTTTATTTACTTCCCAGCACTTTTTATTCATTTAGTCAACAAATATTTATTGAGCATATAGTATGTTCCAGGCACTGTTCCAGGTGCTTGGGATATGGCAGTGAATGAAACAGACCACAGTCCGAGCTCTCTTAACAGCCTTCTTTTAGGTTGGGGTGAGAGACACTAAATCGTACAGATATAAACGCATAAATTATGCACTATGTTTGACGGTGATAAAAGCTATGGAAAAGCAGAAAGAGAAATTGATCGATGGGTGTGTCTCTCTCCCTTGCTGGAGTGTGGGCTGAATGGGGGCTGGTGCCAAGTCTGACTCGTTCAACAGCAGAGCCCCAGAGCCGACGGCAGTGCCTGCACATAGTAGGTGCTCATTGCACAAATGAATGAATCAGCAGGGCTTGGAAGAACAGGGCATGGGGAGAAGAAGGGGGGGTGCTCAAACGAGAGGGAACAGGAAGCCCACCTGCTTTAGGACCTAGGAGGTCCAATTTGGCCAGAGCAAGTGGCCAGTGGAGGGAGTGGTGGGCTCCAAGGCTGGCGCAGTGGTGGGCAGACCAGGATCCGTCCCAGCGAGGATGTGTTTCAGCCCGGGAGGTTGACACGTGGCAGTCCAAGGTGTCTGGGAGCTTATGTAAGGCCCATGGCTGTTTTTCTGCAACTAAGAGCAAACCCCCAAGCTCAGGCGAGAACTTTGCCTCCCTGACCAGCCAGGGAAGTGGCAGGAGGCGCCAGCTCTTGCCCCCGGGAGCCGGACAAATGTCCAAACGCATCAGCTCCGGGCAGCTTAGCCGCCAGCCCAGCAGCCGCCTGCAGCAGCCGGTGGGCACCAGGGATCTGGGCTTCATCTCCCACTCCCGTTGCCCAGCCTGGCACTGCTGGTGTTGTAGGACCCAGGGGACCCCAGCGGACAAGGCTGCAGGGGTCAGTAGCTTCCTGGGTGAGGTGGCCAGGGGCAGGCCCTGGGAGTGGCTGTTCTTCCCAGCCTGCTGCTGGCCCGCTGTCGAAGCTCTTGGCCAGTGAGGGCACCGTTGGTTGTCACTCAGTGGGTCTGGAGGGCTGGTGCTGGGATTCTGGCCTCTAAACACCCCCTGTTGCTACCCTTGGCTCAGAGGACAGCCTTGGCAAGCCACGCCCTTCTCTGGGACTCAGTTTCTCCATCTGCCAAATGGGTACAATAATCTTCCCGAGGTTGTTGAGAGCATCAGATGAGATCAGGGTGTAGAAGGGCCTCTGAGCTGGGCCCAGAACCAGCTATATGATTTACACGGCCCAGTGCAAAGTAAAAATGTGGGGCCCATTGCTAAAAAATCAAGAATTTCAAGTTAGTGACAGCAGAATATTAAAGCATACGCAGGGCCCTGCCGAGCGTGGGGCCCTGTGCAGCTGCCCAGGCCACAGACCCAGAAGCTGGCACCGAATGGAGTCTGTCTCTGCGGTTACTTGGCTGCATGTCTGTCTTGTCCCTTCTCTGGGCCTCAGTTTCTCCACCTGTAAAGCAAAGAGGTTGGCGTCTAAGATCCCTGGGTTCTCAGCCTCGTGAGGCAGAGGGTGGGAGGTCCCTGGGTCAAGGGCTCAGCTACAGGTCTCAGCTCGGGGGTCACCCCCTCAGGAAAGTCCACCGTGATTCTTTCCTGGCTTGCTGGGGTCCCCCAGCATCTATGTTTGGAGCACCCCAACTTCTCACACTGTCCTGGCAACAATACCTGTCTTTGCAATAACCTTCTTTTTTTTCTTGCTAGTTTTCTATGCCTTTTAATAGATAATATGCAAATTGTGGATAAATACACAACTCTAGTCTTATTTAAAAAATCACAATTACATTCTAAAAGGTTTTATTCTCCCCTCTCTTTCCATTTGCCAAAACTGAGGCTTGGCCAGGTGGGCCGGGCCTGCCCGTGACCAGCAGTTTGGAAGCAGATCCTGACTTGGCTGTGGCCGGGCCCTCAGCCCTTTCCTACTGTGGGGCCTGCAGGGCTGAGACTGGGCTGCCAGAGCCGCTGTGTCCCCTGGTTGGGCAGCGGGTGCCAGGCTGCCCCCACCACGTGCCACCCTCTCTGTCTCCCCCAGGGCTCCCAGCTCAGCAGTGACATGGCTGAGAGCGCCTCGCCGCCCTCCTCATCTGTAGCAGCCCCGGCTGCTGAGCCGGGGGTCTCGGAGCAGCCCGGTGCCCAGAGCCCCCCACCCTCCCCGCCAGGCCTGGAGGAGCCCCTGGATGGAGCCGATCCTGATGTTCCACACCCGGACCTGGCGCCCGTTGCCTTCTTCTGCCTGCGGCAGACCACCAGCCCCCGGAACTGGTGCATCAAGATGGTGTGCAATCCATATCCTTTGTGCAGCCTCGGCTGTCCCCTGCCCGGGGGCCAGCGGGGGACTGGGTTGGAGATCTTTTCTGGGAGCCCCACCTGCCCACTCCTTCCTGTGGTTAGGGCACCTGCGGCCTGGGATGAGGTCGCTGGGCCTTGGTGGTGGCGGCAAGCGCAGGTGGCGGGTCTGGGGAGTCATTGGCCCCCTGAGAACCTGGTGTTTTGCTGATGAGAACGTCTGGAAGTTGCTGATGGCTGTGGGGTCAGTCCAGGGGCTGGCTGGCTCAGAGTCCTTGGGTGTGAGCCCCAGGTCTGTGCTGGGGCTGGTGATGCAGGTAAGTCAGAGCCTGGCCCAGACCCGGGGGACAGTGACCACACAGGTGGTGAGGGCCGTGACGAGGAACCATGGCCATGGGCCGGGGCAGCAGATCCCGACACACTGGGCAGGACTCCCATGCTTTCTCCCTGTTGTGCCTCAGTTCAGGGCGGGAGGCAGCAGCAAGCAGCCTCCTCCCAAGTCTTCCTGCCTCCACTTGCTGCCTCTAGTGTGCTCATGTCACCCCCTGCTTGGGGACCCGCATGGTTTTCCGTTGCCCTGGAGCACAGAGCAAAGTCCTGACCCGGCCCACCAGGCCCTGCGTGCCCCCCTCAGCCCCCCTCCCCCCCGCTCCACTTCCCCTGTGCTCTCTCAGGCCTCAGGGCCTCCCACATGCTCTTCCCTGTGTCTGCAAGGCCGTTCCCTTCCCTCTCCACCTGGCCAAATCCTTTGCTGCATCCTTCAAATCACAGCTTAAGTGGCACCTCCTCACCGAGGCCCTCTGGGTTCCGTGTGACCTTGAGTAAGCCACTACGCCTCTCTGAGCCTCGGGTGGTCAGGGTGGGCAGTGCTGCTCAGGGGCGTGGCTCAGAGGACCTTGGCCAGGGGGCCCGACCCGGCTCAGTCTCCGACGGCAGGTCCGGCTGGGCTGGAACAGCACAGAGCTGGCCCTGGCGTCATGCAGGGCCCCCTGGATGGGGGTTTGGTCTGAGTCCTGTTGGCCACCTGTGTGACAGGGCAGTCCCCTCTCCCTGAGCCTCAGCACCTCCACCTAAAAAGGAGGGGCCAGATGAGATGCCCCTCCAGCCCTGGGAGCCAGGGTGCCAGCCACACTCACCATGGGGGTGTGTCACCTTGACCTCAGGCACTCCGGGCCCTGAGCACTGAGCCAGCCCCCCGGAACTCACCCAGTTTTCCACATTTCTAGCCTGTTGGGCAAACAGAGTCCCTGGGGTCACCATCCCCTTGGTCTTTACCACCCTTTTTGCCTCTACCCTGAGGACGTGTGAGTTGTGGTCTGGGGTTGGGGACCACAGTGGGGCTGGCCCGGGAAGGGGGAGGAGGGGTCCTGATCCCGGGCAGAGCTGGGCTTGGCTCTCATCTGTCTTGGGGAGCCCTGGGCCCAAAGGGCGGGGCAGAATCCAGCCCCTACTTCAGGACTTCTCGATCCCAGGAACTGCTCAGAGAGAGGGGCTCCCCCAGAACCCCACGGCCAGAGGCTGCCAGGCTGGGTCGGGGATGGAGCTGATTCAGGTCTCTGCTCAAACTGGCTTCCTGGACAACTTCTGGGCTTCCTCAGACTAGAGACCTGGTGATTCCAAAGCTGAGTGACTTCAAAAGCATCAGGCTCCGGGACACTCAGACTCGAGACTTCTGTGACTGACACTAAGGGTTCAAAGTTAAGATTTAAGGCTCAGCGACAGTGATTCAAAGGCTGTACAATTCTGTGTTTCAGAGAGCGTGTGAGCCCAAGGTTCGGTGGCTGTGATGCTGTGTGCCCGGGGGTTGGAGGGCCTGTGACTCTGGGCGCTATGACTGCAGTGCCACAGGCCTGAGACTTCATGGCCTGCGTCGGGCCAGCGGGAGAGGGGCCAAGGAGGGTTCTACACACACAGGCCAGGAGACTTTGGTGTCCACAGGGGGCCCCTGGAGCATGGACGTGGTTGTGGGGAGCTCAGGGTGGGTGTCAGGGGCTTGGAGATAGGGTGTGTGTGTGTGTACGTGCAGGGGGTGTCTTTGATCAGTGCCGAGGGCTCTGGGGTTCTCTCCTGGCCAGAAGCCCCCCCGTCCTGCTCTCAGCGGGAGGGTCTGGCAGTGCTTAGCCCGGAGCTTCTCAGTGGGCCTTGTTGGCGTTTTGGGTGTGGCAGCGTTTTGTGGTCTGGGCTGTCTTGCATACCAACGTGTGATGACAGGCCCCTGGGCACTCAATCCTTGTGACCACCATAAATGACCCTCTGCATGTTCAAATGACCCTGCAGGGGTGGTTCTGTCCCCACAGAGAGCCCAAAGGCATGGTGCACGTGTAGGCATCAGGCTAGTGGGAGCCGAGCTCACGACCGCCAGGCCCAGGAGGGCACAGGGCGCTGTGGGAGGGTCCCCTGCAGACAGCCTGTCCTGAACTTGCGTCCCTGCAGCCGAGGGGCCCTGGCCCAGAGCCAGCTGCCCTTTGAAGCTTGGTGCTCCCTGACTCAGCTCCTCGCCCAGCCAGAGCTAGGCCCTGAGTCACCACTGACTCACTGGAGAGCCGGCAGGCTGCTGGGACTCTCCCGGAGCCTGCGAGCTGGGGCAGGAAAGGTCCACTCACCCAAATGTCAGCACCACTCCCTACCTGGCCTGGGCCTCGGGCATGCGCGACAGCTGGGGTTTCAGCTGGGAGGCCTCTGGGTTTGAAATGTCAGGGGACAGATTGCTGTTTCACTCATGGGGGGGTGGCATGTGGCACCGAGGAAAGTAATGGGGACCTGAGTCAGACAGACCCCGAGGCTGGTTCTGCTTCTTGCTGTGTGACCAAGAGCCAGTTTTTTAACCTCTCTGAACCCCAATTTCCCCACTTGTCAAACGGGAGTGTTAATACCCACTTCACAGGGTTGCACGGAAGACAAAGCAGTACATAAGGCAAATGTGACCTGATAGTGCAGCTTTGCAGACTAGAAAAGCCACCGCACATGTGGTGATCATTCTGATTACTTGCGTTTGAGCGGCGAACAGGGTCCTCACGTACAGCTGAGTCAACACTTTGCTTGCAGTAGATTCAATTAGATGTTGTGCGACAGGTCTTTAGGTAGAACATAACACCTTCAGAGGACATTGTTTCCAAGGAAAATCAGATCCCATCTCTGTTATTTAGGTGGCTCTGTGTGAGTTCTGCTGCTAGTAGCCATGCCCTCATCAGTGCAGACATTGCTAATTGATCACGGCATCCTCCAGCAGGGCACCCCTGGCAGCCATGACTAATCAGTTGGAAACCTATTTTCCATCCTAGATAAGACTTTCAGAGCCTTTCTTAGGCTGTGTGTGGGAGAAAGGCCAGTGGTGGGTTGTACTCACTTTCCTTTCACCTCCCTGAGCCTCGATTTTCTCATCTCTGTAATGGGGCCATTAAAGGTGATCAGAGCTGATTCCTGTAAAGCACCCAGTGGGTGTCCAGCAGGGAGGAGATGCGCAGGGGTGCTGTGAAAGCTGATGCCTGCTGCTCCAAGTGCTGCCCGCATTACCCCCTTCACCCCTCACAGCCACCGCTGGAGATAGATGACCTCATAGCCCCATTTTATGGATGAGGAAAGTGAGGCTCAGAGAGGTTGAGTAACTTTTATCCAGGGTTGCACAGCCAGGGTGTGGTAGAGCTGGGATGAAAACCCCAATTTCTCTGACTTTCAGGCCTGGCTCTTATCCAGGACACCACTGACACCTGCAGAGCCTGGAGAGACGCCAGGTTCTTCATGCTCCACCCAGGGCAGGGAGGTTTGCTTCTTGGGGTTCCAGGCAGCCGAGTGAGGGTTGCCCTGGTTCCCAGCGTGTGTGTTCCTGTGGCCTTCCTGGGGTGATCCCCTTGAGGAGTTTGCAGCGCCCCCACCCCCGTGCTCCTGGGCCTCCCGCGACAGCCAGTGCTGCTGCTGCGGTGGGAACCAGCCATGCACGGTGGGGACGACAGAGGGCTGTGAAGGCCGCCTCCCCACTGGGGAGGGGAGAGGCAGGAGACGCCAGCTGCCCCATAACCTTGGACAAGTCACTTCCTGTCTTGCGCCCTCTGACTCTCTGTCCGAGGGGTGAGAGGTTTGGGCGGCAAGGTCTGGAGGGGCTGCCCTGGGCACTCGTTTCCCTGCTGCCCTGCTTGTGGGTAGCCTCGCTTGCTCTGTGTCTTCCCAGTTGTGGTCCGAGTTCTCACCCGCCCCTGCGTCCTGCCCCTCCGCCCCACCCCTGCCTGGCTCCAGCCCTGTGCCTGCTGGGGCTGGGGTCGAAGGTGTTCTCTCACTACAGCGTCCGCCAGGCCTTCACCGAGTGCGCTGTGTGCCAGGCACGGCGCAGACAGCTGTGGCCACTCTGTGCAGGGGTAAGATCGCTCTGGCTTCTTGGAGAGCTGTGCAGCCTGCCGGGAGACCCATCACGAGAGGGCACCTGTGGGATGGTGGCCCTGGGTGCAGGCTGAGGGCCTGGAGAGGAGGGTCTCAGTGGAGATGTGGCTGCTTTTGGGTTGGTGTTAGGAGGAGGGGACACTGGTGACCCAGGGTCTGTGGCTTGGTTGCCGAGTGAGTGAGGACCTGCTCCTGGCTTGGCTGAGTGGCCTTGAACAAGTCCCTTGCCCTTGCTGAGCCTCTGTTTGCTCATC
Organism: Varecia variegata; assembly: GCA_028533085.1. Lineage (NCBI taxonomy): Eukaryota > Metazoa > Chordata > Mammalia > Primates > Lemuridae > Varecia > Varecia variegata. The sequence continues at coordinate 6,848,457 of CM052440.1, read as the reverse complement.
TGTGAAATGGGGGCCACAGTGACCCCCAGTTGGGAATGTTGGGAGGGGGTCAAATGGGAATTCCAAGGCAAGCACTGGCAAACTGTGACGTGCCGAGTGGCAGCTGTGTGCACACGGGACCTGCCGGTGGAACTGGCAGGGTCCTGAGGGCAGGCGGCAGCTGGGTCTGTCTCTGGTGATGGCCTGAGAGCCCCAGGGGCTGGCAAGGGTGGAAATGTGCTGTCCCCTTAGGTGGGAGGACAGGAGGGCAGGGAGGAGGGCCCTTCGCCTGCTGCCCCTGTCCCAGGCATTTCGTCCATCCCCCCGCCTCTGGGCAGGCTGCCTCTCAGTTCCGCCACAGACAGGGCCTTGGGCCACCGAAAAGAGGCCTCTAGAGCCCTTCTGGGGGCTCTGGATGGTCAAGAAGTCCTCCCTTAATCTAACCCCCACCTCTCCTGTCCTCAGTCCTTTTTTTCTTGAATGGCCACTGGAAGTGTCTGGGGTTGGGTTCTTCCGGCTCTTCCTGCCTAAACAGACACTGCAGGGGACCTCAGCCCTCCTGCCCCATGTGACAGCTGGTGTCATCCTCCCGCCCCTCCCCTGCACATCAGAGAGAGCACTGGGCCAGGAGCCCAAAGCTGCGACCTCGGCAATCACCTCTCCGCTGGTCCTACTCTCTCCTCCTGCCTCAGCTTCCTCCTCAGGGGGTCCTGGGGGCTCCGCGAATGGCATGCGTGAAAGCAGTTTGTCATCTGTCAGAAGAGCTGCGCGCCCAGGAGGGGCTGTTGTTTCCCTCCCTCCCTGCCTTCCTTCGCTCATTTGCTTATTCTGTCCTTGCTCTAGCCCCTTCGGTGCTGCCATTGCGCCCAAATGGTCTAACTAGCCCCGACTGCGGGCCTTCCATGCCCTGCCCTCCCTCCACCCCAGTCCCACCCCTGCTCTCTCCTTCCCTGCACGACAGCCCTGCTGTGGAGGCTCCTGGAATTCTCCCTGTTCCCTGCCTTTGCCCTGCCGGGCCTGCCACCTGCGATGCCCTCTGCCAGCGCCGCAGTTCCAAGTCCCGCCTGCCCCACAAGGCCCAGCTTCCAGACACCACCTGCAGGAAGTCCTCCTGGATGCCCAGCTTTTTCCTCTCTGGACCCCTCAGCCCTGTCAGTCCTTCCCTTCCCTGCACATTTCCTCCTGCCTTACAGTGGTTGTTTGCTGCTCCCTTTGTCTCTTCCCTGGGGCTGTGACACCCAGAGGGCAGGGCCTGAGGCTCCGACTTTATTGGCTGTGTGTCCAAGTTCAGCACAGGCCTGGCGTGCATGGGCTTGTTCTGCACTGCCCAGTTTGCAGGGTCCTCAAGGTAGCCAGGCAGGAGCGTGCTGACCCTCCATGCTGTGGCTGGGGAGACTGAGGCCGGGGAAGGGAGTGTGACTTGTCCTTGGACAAGTTAAGTAACTGGCAAAGCTGGGGCAGGCCGGAGCCCAGAACTCCAGACTCTGGGGCCAGCGCTGCCCCTAGCCCAGCCTGCTCGTGGCTGGGGCAGGGGCTTGTTAGAGGGGGAGGTGTCCCCTCTGCCTTCCGTCCTGGCCGAACAGGAGTGTCCAGACGGGCGCAGGCATTGCTGGAAGAAGCAACACATGTCTGAGAAATTGTCCATTTCCTTCCATCTGGTGTGGAGAAAGTTGTTTTTTTCAGAAATAAAAGCCAGCATTGAGCACTGTTCCCGAGGATGCTGCACTCTCATTGGTCGGCAGGGTGGGCCCAGGGGGAGCTTGACCCCCAGGCAACCTCAGGGACTGTGGCAAGGAGATTTCTGTGTGAAGAGAGCTGCAGGTATAGGGGCTGCCCCTGACCCGGCCTGGGGGCTTTCAGCCTGTGTCTTGCTGTATGGATAGGAGTTTTCCAGAACAGTTGAGGGAGAGTGTTCCAGGCAGAGGGAACAGTGTAGAGAACAATGAGGGGTTTAGCGTGGCTGGAACAGTGTGAGGCAGGGCCTGGATAGCAGGGTGTCAAATGCCAGGCCAGAGCTCACACTTGCTCTTCTGGGCCCCGGGGAGCCGCTGATGGTGTCCAGCAGGGATGGGACGGGGCAAATTTATTTATTAGAAGGGTCACTCCTCGAGCAGAGTGGAGGATGCTTGAGGGTGAGAGACAGGCCTGGAAACCAGGGGGGTTTCCTGCGGTGGATGCTGATGGGTTGATCATGCACTCACTCAGCACGTGCTCACTGAAGCCCAACTGAGTGTTGGACGCTGGTCTCGAGTGGAGGGGCCCCTGGGGCTGTGCAGCCACGTGGGGGGCACCGTACACCGGGCCTGGGCACCCCGTGGTGACACCAGACTGATGGGGCGGGCAGAGCCACACCCGAATCACACTCCTGTGAAGCACGATGGGTAAAGGCTGGGCAGAGGGACCCTCTGGGGTCCATGGGTGACAAGAGTGGAGGGGTCAGCGAGTCCCAACTGGGGATGCCGCAGGAGCCCTCTCCCCTGAAGAGCGACGCCTGGCAGCCGTTGCCCAGGAAGAAGTGGGGGCAGGAGGGGGGCGGCGTCCCAGCCCAGGAAGCGGCCTGGCCCAGGGCTCAGAGCTGAGTTTGGGGTCACCAGGGACGCTGACGGTTGGGCGTGTGGGCTGGGAGAGGGAGGACCGGAGGGGTTCAGAGACTGCCGTGGGGTGGATGGTGCTTAGGGGGGACCTACTGTGTGCCGGGGGCGGCTCCTGTCCCAGCAGCTCGCGTGTCCTGGACTTTGCCCGTTAGAGGGAGGGGGCCGGAGAGGCAAGTGCCCAGCGGGAGGTCTGGTGGCTGGTGTTGCCAGTGGAGGATTAGAAAGCTGCCTGGCCCATGGCGTTGGCCCCTCCTGGGGAACCGAACACACAATTGGATTTTTACTCGTCCATCCTGCCTGGGCTTTGGCTCCCGACTCGGAAGTCGACTTCGACCTGCCGCCTCCCTCAGACCGCCTTGTGATCCTGTTGGGAGACAAACGGCCTCATTCGTTTTCCTCGGAGAGAAATCAGTACGTCTTTTTAATCAGCCGAATGTCTTCCTGCTAATCTCTCTCGGCCTTCCTGTGGGGCCACCTTTCACATTTCCATCCTCATCTCCTGGGGGCAGCTGTGCCCTGCTCCTCTGGTCTCCCTCTTCCCTCCCCACGTTCGAATCCCGGTGCTGGTGCTTACTGCTGTGTGATGCTGAGCGAACAACTTGGCCTCTCTGTTCGTGCGTCCATCTATGCGAGAAGCAGGAGGAGAAGGCTTGGCTGGCTGAGAGGTGCTGCTCGGTGTGACGGCCTGGGGTGCTGCCACGTGGGAGGACTGGGGTGGAGGTGGACAGAGCAGGGGTGCTGGGGCCTGCACCCAGCTTTTCCCAGCCCCGTCCTGGTGTTGCAGCGAGATAGTGATTGTGGACTGACTGTCCCTCAGGGTCCAGTCTGGGCTCTGCCAAGTACAAGCTTGTGACCTCGGGCAAGTGACCCCTCTTCTCTGGGTCTCAGTTTCCTTATCGGTAAAACTGTAGGGGTGCAGAGGTTGAGCTATATTAGTGACTTTCAATCATGGGTGAATTTGCGCTCCAGGGGACATTTGGCAATGTCTGGGGACAGTTTTGGTTGTCACAGTGTGGGGAGGTGCGCTACTGATTTCTAGTGGGTACAGGCTGAACATCCTACAGTGCTCCTGCCAGCCTCCCACAGCAAAGAATTATCTGGCTGAAAATGTCAGGAGCACCGAGGCTGAGAAACCCTGGCCTGGCGTCCTCTGAGATCTTTTGAAGTTCTGAAAGTGTGGGACAGTGTAGAGTCAAGGGCCTTGCAGGGGAGGATGCTGAGACTGAGAGTGGGAATCTCTGAAGGAGGAAGACAGGATGGTGGTACTGAGTCCCAACCTGAGGGATTTCCTGTGGTCACACAGACTTGAGTTTGAACGCTGGAGCTGCCATTTACCAGAGTGTCACATTCCCAGCCATCTTCCCAGACAACGACCCATGCATCTGTCCTCCATCCATCCGTAACCCACCCACCCATCTTTGCTCCCAATCCACCCTTCTTTGCTTCATCAACCCTTCCACCCATCCATCCATCCCTCCACCCATCCACCCATCCATCCATCCACCTACCCATCCATCCACCATCCACTCATCCATCCACCCATCCATTCACCCATCCACCCATCCATCCATCCATCCACTCATCCATTCACCCATCCATCCATCCATCATTCACTCACCCACCCATCCATTCATTCATCCATTCATCCACCCAATCCTTACATTTATGCGTTTATCCACTCACCTTCCCAACCATCTACCCATTCGATCATCCATTGACCCTACTGCCCAAAGGCCCCATCCTCACCCTCCTGTTTACACATCCATCATCCCATTCACTCATACATCCATTCATTTGTTCAGCAAATGCTTACTGATCACCCCACCCCCATTTCTCATTCACCCTGCCACCTGCTGAGTGCCCAACAAAACCCCACATTGGGCACCATCACTGTCTCCTTGTCCCACTTACAAGGCCTTTTGCATCTGACTTATTTTCCTCACCTTCTGCTAGACTGTGAGCTCCTTGAGGACAGGGCCCATGTTCCCTCAATGCCTGTCTCTTCCCTAGGCCTTGGCCGTCAGCCCTGCGCATGGTAGGTGTGCAGCAAAGCTTTCAATGAAATGCATCCTAGTAGGCAAGGTTGGAGTTGGAGGTTGTGTGGACAGAGATGAGGCTGGAAGGCGGCCAAGAGCGCTGACACAAAGGGCCTTGAATGCCATGCCAAGGAGTTTGGAAACTCTCTGGAAGAAGGTGGGGAGACAGAAGGCTTTTGGTTTTGGAAGGGCTCTCTGGCTGCCGTGGAAGGATGTATCAGAAGAGGCAAGGCTGGAGGAGGAAGCTATTGAGAGGCTCACGAAGGAGAGCGTGTGGGCTGCCTGGAGCAGTGGGTATAGAGGAGTGGTCTAGGCAGGGAAATGGACAGGTCTCCGAGATGGACGTGGAGGCAGGGGGCAGGGAGGCTCCAGAAGGTTCTAGTCTGGACAACTTCCTGGATTGGTGGTGGTGGGGGCACCATTCAGGGGGTGAAGAAGTGCAGGGGGAGAATTTGGTGGTCTGGGGAGAATTCAACACATCCCATTTTGGACGTGATGAACCCCAGAGTGGTGTCTGGGAGGCCTGGTGCTCAGCAGCCAGAGAGCCTGGGCCGGGGCTCAGGGTCTGGTCAGCCGTGGCCGTCGAGGCTGCTGAAGTGGGTGTGGGGTCAGAGAGAGGAGAGGGGAGACAGGAGCGCCGGGCACCCGCGGAGACCCAGCATTCAAGGACAGAGCCCGTGAAGGAGGAGGAGGACCAGTGCAGGCGCTGGTGGTGTCTCCCGGCAGCCAAGGGGAAGCGAGTTTCGAGAGCCGGGGTCGTAGCCTGGGGCTTGTGAGCTTGGATGGGAGCAAGTTGCACGTTTGTTTTCACTGACCTCTGACTGAAATTTAGCATTTTTTCTATTATGAATGGAGAAAACAAACCACAGTGGTATTATTGGCCGCTCCTGCGACTGTCATCGTGGAAATCACCAATATTTTCATGTCACACCGTGGTTGTTGTAGCGCCCTCGCGACGTCATTTACGCTCATCACTGGCGGTCTCGGTGTCAGACCCCCCACTGGGCCCGGTATTTATCGTGCTGACAACAGAGCACATATACTATATGATACATGTATTTCTCTGTCACAGATTGGTTTTCAAAACATATTTTGATAACTACTTTAACACAACTGCCTTCCTTTCTAATCCTAAGCTTCTTTTTTTTCCTAAGTTTTAAAAATTTTTAGAAATTTCTTTTTTTTTTAAAGAGACAGTCTTGTGTGTTGCCCCGGCTGGACTTGAACTCCTGGGCTCAAGTGATCCTCCTGCCTCAGCCTCCTGAGTAGCTGGGACTACAGGCTCACGCCACCACGCCCAGCTTACTAATCTTAAGCTTTTTAAAAAAATTTGTATACATTTAAAACCATTATTCTGAGAAGGGGCACGTGAACTTCTTTTCTGAGGCACAGAAAAGGCTAAGACCCCCTGTTCTAGGAGAGCAGGGTCCGCTGTGACCAATGCTGCCGGCCTGAAGGGTCGGGGGGCCACGTGGGAGTGCAAATGCCTGCTGCCTGTGTGCACATGTGTGTGAGCATGTGCAGACGCATGAAGGCTGCAGGTCTCCGTGGGAGTGCACACGTGAACATGTATGTGTGTGTTCAGGGGCAGGCAGGGGAGACGTGTGGTGGAGGACGAGTCCCCCGGGAGGCCTAGGAGAATGTCATCCGCCCTTTGTGTAGCCCTCACTCCCCCGTCTGTGTCTCCACTGGGTGTCTGCTTGTGGGTTCTGGAGCGCAGGGACTGTGTCTCCTTCATTCTGGGTTCCCTGAGCCACTGTGGGCCGGGCACAGAGGAAAACCCCAGAGAGAGGATGTTGAATCAATGAATAGCGAGTGATGGATGTTAAAAAGGAGAAGAGAGAGTTCAGGATGGGAAGGCAGGCCGTGAATCTCTTCTGTGCAGAAATCCTCCCTTAGCCTCTTTGGTGCCTCCAAGTTACGGGGATCTCACTCCCTTATGAGGCTGCAGATGGCCCTGAGTAGCTGCTCCAGGTAGGGCTCTGAGTATGGGAGGGACACATATGCCCTGCCCTCGAAGAACACCCCCTGTTTGGGGCTAGGGGCCCAGGACAGACCACACGCAGCTCCGTGGTTGCTGTACGGGAGGCGTCCAAGGCACTGTGAGGGCCGAGAGGAGGCATCTTGCACCCCTGCATCGGAGTCAAGGGAGCCTTCCCTGCCCGCACACCTGCGTGGGTGGGCTCCTGAGGCTGGGTCAGCCCACAGGCAGTGGGAGCCTGGCCCCTCAGGGGCCTGCCTGGCCCTTCTCTTCAGCAGGGACGGACGAGTGGCATCTGACAAGTGTCCTTGTCCAAAGCTTCCTTCCTGTGGGCCATCCGCCCCGGGTTTTCTTCCCAGCTGGCAGCCTCTGTTCCCTCCCAGTCGCCTCCCCCACTCCGGCTGTTTGCTCTGGGTACCAGGCTTGCTGCATCCGGGAATCAGAGACTTTGGCCAAATCCAATGAGTTCTTACAAGATGGGGATACCGAGAAGTGGGGTTGGGGACAGGGACACGGAAGGAAGGGAGGGCTCACTCCCTTGTGCCCTCCCCCAGGGGATCTCAACCCACTGAGATGCCATAGCTTGTAAGCAGAACAGATCAGCCCCAGCAGCCGTGGAGCTGCGTGTGGTCTGTCCTGGGCCCCTAGCCCCAAACAGGCTGTGCTCTTCGAGGGCAGGGCGTATGCGTCCCTCCTGTACTCAGAGCCCTACCTGGAGCGGCTACTCTGGCCCATCTGCAGCCTCATAAGGGAGTGAGATCCCCGTCACTTGGAGGCATGTGGGGTCCTGTGGGGAGGTCCCCGTCAATGGAGGCATGTAAGTGGAGGGAGGCCTAAGACCCTCTGCCTGGCAGGTCTTTTTACTTTACAGAGCAGCTTTCTGTCTCAGCTGGTCTGTGTCATCTTGGGCAAGTGCTGTCAACTCTGGACCTTCTTTTTCATATCTATAAAGTGGGTGTAATGTCCGCCATGCCTGTCCCCAAGGCTGCTGTGGGCACAGAGAGAGCAAGTCCTAAACAAACATTAGGAGACGGGATTGTGTGAAGTTCAAATCCTGGCTGTGTCCCTCACTAGCTGTAGCCTCGGGCGAGCCCATGAAACAGGGGTGACACCTCTCCCTTGCAAAGTTGTTGTGAAGGTTCCTGTGGAGGTTGGTGACAGCAGGTGCCCAGCAGGTGCTTGTGTTTTTTTTAATAGTTGCATTTTTATTTTTTCTCATTTGAGTAGAATTTCATCATTTTTTGTCCCATTTTTTTTTTTTTTTGACAGAGTCTCACTCTGTTGCCCAGGCTAGAGTGCCGTGGCATCCTCCTAGCTCACAGCAACCTCAAATTCCCGGGCTCAAGTGATCCTCCTGCCTCAGCCTCCCAAGTAGCTGGAACTACAGGCATGCGCCACCATGCCCAGCTCATTTTTTCTATATATATTTTTAGTTGTCCAGCTAATTTCTTTCTATTTTTAGTAGAGACGGGTCTCGCTCTTGCTCAGGTTGGTCTCGAACTCCTGAGCTCAAACGATCCACCTGCCTCGGCCTCCCAGAGTGCTAGGATTACAGGCGTGAGCCACCGCGCCCGTCCCCCATTTTTAATTGAGGTAAAATATGCATGCGGTCGAGCTCGCAAGTCTTAGTGTGCAGCTCCAGGCATTTTGCACGAACCACCTCCTGTGGCCACCACTCAGGCCAAGAAGAGCGTCTCCAGCCCCCGGAAGCTCCCTGTCCCCTATGCCCCATGGGGCCTGCCCAGAGTTACTGCTCTTTTGACCTCCCCCACTGTGGGTGGCTTTGCCTGACTTTTTTTATTTCAGCATATTATGGGGGTACAAAAGTTTAGGTTACATATATTGCCCTTGCCCCCTCCCCCCCAATCAGAGCTTCAAGTGTGTCCATCCCCTAGATGGTGCACATCGCACTCATTATGTATGTATACACCCATCCCCTCCCCCCAACATCTGCTCGACACCCGATCAATGTTATTCCTAAATGTGCTCTTAGGTGATGACCAGTGAAACCAATTTGATGGTGAGTACATGTGGTGCTTAGTTTTCCGTTCTTGGGATACTTCGCTTAGTAGAATGGGTTCCAGCTCTGTCCAGGAAAATACAAGAGGTGCTATATCACCATTATTTCTTATAGCTGAGTAGTACTCCATGGTATACATATGCCACATTTTATTAATCCACTCATGTATTGATGGGCACTTGGGTTGTTTCCACATCTTTGCAATTGTAAATTGTGCTGCTATAAACATTCGAGTGCAGATGTCTTTTTTATAGAATGTCTTTTGTTCTTTTGGGTAGATGCCCAATAATGGCATTGCTGGATCAAATGGTAGGTCTACTTGTATCTGTTTAAGGTATCTCCGTATTGCTTTCCACAGAGGTTGCACTAGTTTGCAGTCCCACCAGCAGTATATGAGTGTTCCTATCTCTCCACATCCACACCAACATTTATTGTTTTGGGACTTTTTGATAAAGGCCATTCTCACTGGAGTTAAGTGATATCTCATTGTGGTTTTGATTTGCATTTCCCTGATGATGAGAGATGTTGGGCATTTTTTCATATGTTTGTTGGCCATTCTTCTGTCTTCTTTTGAAACATTTCTGTTCATGTATATCCTTTGCCCACTTTTTGATAGGGTAGTTTGATTTTTTCTTGCTGATTTTCCTGAGTTCTAAATAGATTCTAGTTATCAGTCCTTTATCAGATGTGTAGCCTGCGAAAATTTTTTCCCCTTCTGTAGGTTGTCTGTTTGCTCTCGAGACAGTTTCTCTGGCGTGCAGAAGCTTTTTAATTTAATCAAGTCTCATTTATTTATTTTTGTTGTTGCTGTGATTGCCTTTGGGGTCTTCTTCATAAATTCTTTGCCTGTTGCCTGACTTCTAACTGCATGTAATTGGGTCCATACATTGTTTGCTCTTTTGTGTCTGCTTGTCACCCAACAGAGTCATCCATGTTGTTGTGTGTATCCGTAGCTTGTTCTTTTTCCTGGCTGAGTAGTACTCCAGCACGTGATGTCCTGGGGGGTTCTCAGACTTGGCACTGTTGACATTTGGGCTGGATCATTCTTTGTTCTGGGGGCTGTCCTGTGCATTGTTGGATGATTAGCACATCCCTGGTCACTAGATGCCTGCTATATGACAGTGTCCTGCCTCTCCAAGTTGTGACAACCAAATATGTCTCCAGGTATGGCCAAATGTCCACCGGGGAACAAAATCATCCCTGGTTGAAAATCACCGCCCCCCTGTTCTCTTGTCAATGAACGCTCGGGTTGGTCCAGGCTGGAGCCGTTACCAGTAGCGCTGCCCTGGCTGTGCTGGGCCATGCCGTTTTGTGGGTTACTCAAGCGTTTCTCCTGGGTACGTACCCAGAGAGTGGCCCTGCTGGGTCCGGGCGTGGCCCGTGCTGAGTTTTAGCAGATGCTGGTCAGCGGCTTTCCAGAGTAGGTGTTACCCATAAGAATTAGCTGAATGAATGAACAAATGAATGAACGAATGAGTGTCCTCTTAAAACCGCAGGCTCTGAAGCATAGCTGATGTTCGGAAATGGTTGCCACCGTTGCTACAGTACATCTACATGGCCACATGTCACTCCAGGGTCCTGGAACAGGGACACGCTCTGAGCCTGGTTCACCTCGGAGCCCTGATGGCCAGGCCAGGTGTATAGCAGGTGGTCCGTGGACGCCGCAGAGGATCGCAGAGTGGCCTGAGAACCGGGATCTAGAACCTCAGGGCTATGAGGACCCGGGGCCTGAGCCCCCATCCTTGGGCCCACTTGGGACCAACAGGGGAGGGACCCCATCTGGGGACTGGTCCACCCTTCCTGCCTGCTCAGTCCAGGGGGACCGAGCATCCCCCAGCCCCCTTCTTCCACTCGATTTATTTAAACAATGAGACATATCCTGGGAAGTGGATCAGATTTCAGATTTGACAAAAATAAAAACAAACTTGGCCGCCCCCGCCAAACCCAGCACTCCCGCCCCCACCCAGCCTCCCAGAGCCCCCCCGAATTAAGAAACTGTGACTGTCAGCCCGGCTGCAGAAGGAGGGTGGTGGTCGCCATGGAAACTGTGCAGGCCTCTGGCTCGGCTCCTGGAGAGGAGGCTGCCCTGCGGGGCCGGCACTGCCCCTCCACACAGCCACTTGTCTATCTGGGAGCTGGGCGGGTGGAGGGGCCCCTGGCAGAGTGGCTTCCCTGGTGACCCTGTCCCCCCACGCCACACTCCGGCCTTCTCAAGCCTCAGCGGCTGGGGCGTGAGATGGAGGAACAGGTCCTCAGCCCGACTGGCCTCTTACTGGCTGGGGGGCCTTGAGGCAACCCCCACTTGCTGGCTTCCCTCCCGCTGCCCCTGCAGATAAATCCTTCCTTCTCACCGCAGCGGGGGCTGGAATAGCCCCCTTACTGGCCACACTGGCCACAGCACAGGCCTGGCACCCCACGGGGCACAGTCAGACCGGCTGACGGCTGGGCTTGCCGCTGACCCAGGCCCAGCCTCCCCTCGCCTGGCTGGGGCCCTTGGAGGGGACAACGTGTGAGAGAAGAAAAAAGCAAAATATCACTAGACACATATCAGTCGGGGCTCCCTCGTATCCCAGGCACTGAGCCTAGTGGTGGAGTATGTGGTTGAGCACATGGGATTGGGAGCCAGTAAGAGGTGGTTTAAATCCTGCCACCTGCCACCTGCATGACCTGGAAACAGCGCTTGTTGCCTCAGTTTCCTTATCTGTAAAGTGAGGGTAATGGTAGTGTCTGCCAGTTTTGGGGGCTTTGCTGAAGTTCCGGGCGACCTTGCTCGTTCCCGGGTGTGCACTGGTCGACTGACTCTTTAGAAAGGCCGAGTGGAGGCCTGCCCGCCCGCGGCAAGGCGGACGTCACTCAGAACGGTGTCGCTTTCATTTTCTACGCAAGGTGATATTAAGTAATCAGCAGATAATACCAGTGTGAGATTCTTAGTCCTCTCCTGGTGAGGTGGCTTTTCCTTATTTTGCAGAAGCCAAAAGATGGGAGTTCCCTGGCCGTTACAAGAGAGGTTGACAGAGAGAGGCTGTCTCTGCTGAACACCACGTGCGTGGCGAACCCTGTCCCACAGGTGCACGACTCTGTGTTCTAGGGGCCTCTCAGCTGCCCCCTTGCTAGTCGCGAGGTTAAATGAGATAATGCACGCTGTGTCATTGGAACGCTCCTTCTCAGGAATACTTAGGAAATGTTTGAGATTGTCACCCTCATTACTGTTGTTAAGCTGGTACCTGGCACACAGCAGGCACTCAATATATGCTCATTCATTCCCTGCTTGGCTCTGAGGCCCCAGTTCTGAGGACTTTGGGGGGCGTGAGCAGGAGGGGATGGGCGTGGGAAGTGGGGGGCCCAGGCCAGGTGCTGAGGCGCTGGTGGGGGGCTCTCCAGTCCCCAAGCAGCCTTGGCTGGCTTTCACCCCCAGGCCTGGTGCTTGGGACGGCTTTGCCTGCCAAGGAAACCGTATCGATTGGATCACCATTGATCTGTTTCTCCTCAAATGCGCTCAGGGCTGCCCGTCAGGGATCTAATCAGCTTACGACGACCATGGCCATGTGGCTGTGCCCAGTGTGTAGGAAACGTAGGCTTTCAGCGTGGGTTTGAAAATCCAGCCGTGGCTCAGGGACCCCCGTGGGTGGGGCATCTGCTGTCTGAGAGCCACTTCTGCTTTGGGCTGTCTGTGTGGCTTGGGCAGGTCTCTGCCTCTCTGTTTCCCATCAGCAAAGTGAGGAATTGGAGTTGCTCTCTAGGGACTTGGGCGGGGCTGCTGTGTGACAAAGGTCACCTCTACAGGAGTGAGGGTCTGGGGAGTGAAGTAGTGAGGTGGCTGGGTCCCAACTGCATGGCCTCTGATGCCAGTCTAGGAGCTTGGAGCCTCACTGCGGGAGGCAATGGGGAACCATTGAAGACTCCCTGCCCTCGGGGAGCTAGCATCCAAGCCCCCGCCAGCTCTATTGCCCAGAAATCCCGTCCCACCCTCTTTGGCTTCCTTCCCCCCTCAAGTTGTCCCAGAACCTCACAGCTTTGCTTGCCAGCACTCTCAAAGAGTTCCTCAACACTTGTGACTAATGGCAGTGGCCATTAGGCCAGAGTGGCTCAGCCCGGAGACCTTGACTCCCTCTGACAATCTCCGGTCCTGTGCTGCACAGCCTGGTGTAACTTCAAGGAGGGCTGGGGCCTTTGATGCCCAAGACTCGGGGAGCATGTCGGGAACCGTGGGCAGCGATGCCAGCTCTGGCCTGACTTCTGAGCCTCCGGGGCTCTTGGAAGGGACCCAGGCTCTGCCATCTGAGATTTCCCTGAGCGCCTCTGGGCAGGGGCTGAGGCTGTCCATGCCCGACTGTCTGAAGCGGAGCAGTCGAGAGATGAGGGCCACTGTGTCTGCCCGTCGGGGCCTCGGTGCAGTGGGCAAGGGGGGGAGCGACAGAGGCAGCGCCTTGCAGTGTCTCGAGTCAGACTCCTGGGCTGCCCGGGAACTGTGTGACTGTGACAAGTCACGTCAGCCCTCCAGGCCTCCTCCTCCTCCTCTGCCCCGAGTGGACTGTGAGAGCTGAGGTCTTGTCCCTAGGTGCCTGACACACAGTAGTCATGGTTACTGCCAAGTTCATTACTGTGGGATGTGCTAGACCAGGTGGGGGGAGCACCTCTGGAGAGGAGGGTTTGCCCCCACCTTCCCTGATGCACCTGTGGGTGCATCAGGGAAGCTTCAAGAAAAGGTGACAAACTGGGTTGTGAAGAAGTCTGCTTGGTGGAGAGGGGAGAGGGAAGGAAAAGACGTGCAAAGTGTGTGCTTGGGGACAGAAAGAAGTTTAAGGCCAGTCAAGAGATAAGACTGGAAGAGTTCATTGAGGTCAGAGTCTAGAAGGCGTTGGGTGTCAGGTTAAGTAGGGCGATGGGGAGCCATGGAAGGTTTTTGAGCAGGAGAGAGGCATATTCAGAGTTGTGTTTTAGGCAGTGACAAGATGGCGTGAGGGCAAGGAAAGCAGACTTGGGTTTTGTGTCTCAGCTCTGCCCTTTCCCAGCCGGTGACCTTGGGCAAATCTGTTCCCTTTTGTGTCTTAGTTTCCTTATTTGTAAATGGGCTTATAATAGAGCCATGAGGATTAGATGAGATAACAATTGCCAAATGCTCAAGAAACATCGGGCACACAGCAAGCGTCTGGGTATCGTGTGGGGCAGATTGGAGGGGCAGAGACGAGAGCTGAGGCTAGAGAGGAGGCTGGTGCAGGGTCCAGGTGACGGACACTGAGGAGGGGATTCATTGGAGGGAGGGGAAGCCATGGGCAGGGACAGGCCTCACTTCACAGAGAACAGTACTGGCCTCGGAGTCCTGCAGGCCTGGTGGGCACCTCTGCTCTGGTACTCAGCTGGGTGACCCAGGAGCTGCCCCTGATTGCCCCAAGCCTCAGTTTGCCTCATCTGTAAAATGGGCCTGCTGACCCCCATGGTTCAGGGCCCTGGTGAGGAAGAAGTGGGGGCCCCAGGCTCTCGGAGACACCTGCTAAGTGCAGTTTGAGCTCCAAACGGGCAGGAAGGGCAGAGGGAGCAGGGGATGTGGCTGGAAAGAGAGGGCGCTCGACAGGCGGGGGATGGGGATGTTCGCTGGTAATTAGAACGTTTGAACTTCAAAAAAGTTAATTAATGATGAAGCTGCTGCCGGAGCGATGCTCAGGCTAGAAGGGGGCCCTGGCAGAGACTGGAATTAATTACAGGCTATGGCGGGAGAGTGGCAGCGGGGTTGGGGCACAGGAAGGAGCCTGGCTGGGGTGGGGAGGGGCTGGGGGAGGCAGGAGAGAAGGCGGCATCCCAAGGTGAGCAGGGCTGGGGTGTGAGGGAGGTTGTCATGGAAACCAGGTCAGTCTCCCAGTAGATGTACTTGCCCTGCTCTGGGTGGGGTCCCACTGAGGGTTTGGGTGGCATGGCTGTGATGGAATCTAAGAGCAAGGGCGGAGGGTTTTTGTTTGGAGACACCCAAGGATCACTGGATGTCAGGGTGGAGATTTACAGCAGTCCCCCCGAAAAGGGGGGACACGGTCCAAGATCCAGTGCATGCCTGAAACTTCAGACAGTACCCCGTATATCCTGTTTCCTATGCATACATACCTATGATAAAGTTTACTTTATACATTAGGCACAATAAGAAATTAACAGTAACTAATAATAAAATCGAATAATTATAACAATATCCTATAATATTATAAAGTTATGTGAATGTGGTCTCCTTTCTCCCTCTCTCCAACTGTCATACTGTACTGTACTCTCCTATTTTCAGACCTGGGTTGACCTTGGATAACTGACACTGTGGATAAGGAGGGACTACTGTATTTGTTCACCCAGCAGACATTTATTGAGCTCCTTCTAGATGCCTGCTAGATGCCTGCCCTAAATTTACACCCTTAGGGCCATGAGTGTAAGGTCCCCACGAGAGCAGGCGAGCAGTGGATATAGATAGACAAAGAGTGGATCAACAAGGCAGTGTCAGGCTGTAAAGCGTCAGGAGTGGTGGGGGTGGAGAGTTTGGGCAGGGTCTTCCCAGAGGAGGTGACAAAGGGAACAGCACGTGCAAAGGTCTTGAGGTGGCATGTGCCTGGTGTGTGTGTCCCAGAAGCAGCAGGAGGCCAGCGAGGCTGGAGAGGAGTGACCCAGGGCCCAGGGCAGGAGATGAGGGGTGGAGGTGGGGTTTTGCAGGCCGGGGTGAGGGCTGCTTCGAAGTTTATGCTGAGAGAGACAGGGAGCCATGGCAGGGTTTTGAGCAGGGGAGGGAGGTGATCTCACTGATGTATAGTTTTAAAAAAAAATTTTTTTTTAGAAACAGGGTCTCACTCTGTCGCCCAGGTTGGACTGCAGTGGTGAGATCATAGCTCACTGTAACCTTGAATTCCTGGGCTCAAGTGATCCTCCCACCTCGGCCTCCTAAGTAGCTGGGATGACAGGTGTGCGCCACCATACCTGGCTAATTTATTTTTATTTTTTGTAGCGATGGAATCTTGCTATGTTGCCCAGGCTGGTCTTGAACTCCTGTTCTCAAGTGATCCTCCTGCCTTGGCCTCCCAAAGTGCTGGGATTACAGGCGTGAGCCACCACATCTAGCCCCTACTGATGTTTTTAACCGCTCGCTGCTGGTGCAGGGGGAGTGGACCAGTGGGGCCAGAGCAGACCAGGGGGCCGGTGGGGAACCTCCAGGTTCAGGGACCCCAGAGCCGGTCACTGCTGGGACTGGAGTTCACGTGCGGGTCCTGTCGTCCCGTTTGCTGCTTTTACAGCACAAGAGCTGCCTGTCTATTTCCTGATGCTCAGTTTCTGGGGGCAGGATGGGGGCTGTATAGGCAGGGTGTGGCGAGTTCTGTCAGCATCCCTCCCCTTAGAGAAGGACAACCTACTCCCGGCTCTGCTGTCACCGGGACTCAGTCAAGGTGGCAGATCCCAGTTTGGGAGATGTGAGCAGGCTTCAGCTTTCTCACCTGTATGATGATAGGTGAGGGCCAGGAGTGACACAAACTCAGTCCCTTCGGGCTCTGACCTCCCTGGCTGTATGACTAGGTGGATTGGGAGTGGTGAGCCTGGACACGGTCCACTGTGTTGCAAGGCTGGGTAGGAGTCGGCCAGGGAGGGAGGAAGGAGGGTGTTTGTGGGGTGCTCCTAGTCAGGGTGATGAGGGCAGCCTGGCATGGGGCACAGGAGGGGAGCCCCACATCCAGCACCCGTCTAGTGCCCTGGAGGCCCTGCCCAAGGCTGGGTTAACAGCCAGTCTCTGGGTCCTTGGCTGCAGGGACTCTGCCTGGGCAGGCCTGCTTGGCGCAGGGCGGGCTGGCCTAGGCACAGGCACTCCAGAGTCTACCCAGCAGTGGGCAAGGAGAGGACGGGGCATCCAGCTAGTCTCAGCCACCCTGGAGGGTCTCGTGCAGGCTCCAGACCCAGGCTTTGGCAGACGGGGAGGGGGCTGGGTTGGGGAGGGGAAGGGTGGCCAGAGAAGGCAGGCAGTGACAGTCACAGGGAATTGGTCGGGGCGGGGAGGCTGGGTTAGCCCAGACTCTGCCGCTCAGCCAGGCTTCTGGGGCCTCAGGGGGAGTCTCGGCCTGGGGCAAGGGGAGGGAGGGTCCCGCAGGGGACAGCTTGGTGGGGTTTGGGTCCTTTGGTGGGTTTGGCACGAGTGGCCCTGTCTGTTGTGCTGGCTCCAAGGTCTTTGAGAACTTGGACACTGGCTCGGTCAGGGATGGCACCCTGAGGGGGAAGACGCGGGAATGGGGTGGGTGCCTGTGTGTGCTGGGCCAGCCCCTTGGCCATGGCCCCCACACTGTTTGTCCTTGACTTGGCGTGCACGTGGTTCGAGTGTGTCAGCATGCTGGTGATCCTGCTGAACTGCGTGACGCTGGGCATGTACCAGCCCTGCGATGACATGGACTGCCTGTCCGACCGATGCAAGATCCTGCAGGTGAGCAGGGCACCCCCACCCCAGTGCCCGCCATGCACCACCCCCGCCTGCCACACCCCGACCCCGCCACATCCCCGCCACCTGCCGACGCACTTGGCTGTCACCTTCCTCACTCCAGCTGGCCCTGCCTGTTTCCCCTGTGGTCCTCTTTCGCCTCATCCTCCTCTCCCCTGGGGCCTCTGCCTAGTCCAGGTCCCCATCCCCTCCCCCTGGGAGCCCTCACCAGCGCCCCCTGGTCTCCCAGCCTGGGCTCCGCACCCCCGTGGGCGCCTGTAAAGCACAAGTGACCCCACAAGCTTCTGCCCACAACCTGCCCTTCCCCCAGTGCTAGACCCGCCCCCCACCGTGCGCGCCGGCCTCTGAGCTCACTCCTGTCCTCGTTTCCGAGGTCCCGGGTGGGGGCTTCGCCTTTGGTGCCAGACACGGCCCCCGTGCAGGGCGTGTACACGTGTAGTGCCAGGTGTAAGGTCACACCCATTTTACAGGTGTGGGATCACTTAGTGGCTCTCGCTGGGGGATTCCTCCAGGGGTGGGGGGGATTGCTCTCCGCCTCCTGGGTTTATACGGGACTCAGAGTTCCCAGCAGCACTGGGCCAGTCTCCTGGGGCACGTGTTAAAAATCCAGACCCCTTCTGCATCTGTCTGAGTAGTTAAAAAAAAAAAAAAGAAATATCCAGACCCCTGGCCCCATCCCCCCATCCCAGATCCACTGGGATCCACTGAATCAGAATCTCTGGGGTGGGTCTGGGGTCCGAGTGGGTAACAAGCTCTCAGCCAGCTCCGGGGCCCAGGCCTAGCTAGAGCCCAGTAGCCTCATGGTGAGTTCACTGAGGACTCACCTCTGTGTCCCCACTGCCTGCCTGGCACACAGTAGGTGCTCAGCACTCCTTTGTAGAATTGGATTGGCTGCAGCCCTGCTGGTCCTAGAAAGAGGAATTCTACTCAGGCCTGCCCTCAGGCACTATCTACTCACCCAAGCCCATGGTTAGGGACACATGTGGGACCTCCCTGGGAGCAGAGGAAGGCGGCACTGAGGCCTGGGCCGGGGCGTGTTGTGAGACAGCTTCCAGACCTGAGTTTCAGCCTTGCACTCTGCCACTTAACTGCTGTGTGACCTGGGCCAGTCGTTTAACTTCTCTGAGTCTTGGTTTCCTCATCTGTAAAATGGGGCTACCCATGGGGTCCCTGTGAGAATCAGGAGAAAGTGAGTCACACGCCTAGCCCAGTGTGTGGCAATTGTTAGGGAGGATGTGGGGGAGCTCCCTGCTCCCCCCCACCTGGGGCTCCTGTCATTACCTCTGCGCTTAGGGAACAAGTACAACGGGCTGTGTGACCTTGGGCAAAGTTATTCCCCTCTCTGGGCCACGGTCTTCTCATCTGTGATGTGCCTACTTTGGACCAGGGTCTCTGAGGTTCTCTTCCTGCCCGGGAGAAGTTTTCAGGTCTTTCCTGGGCCCCTTGAGTCCCTACCTCACACTGTGGCTCTGACCCCTGGGTCCTTCTCTGCAACCTCACCCTGTCCCTTGCTTCTTCCCTCCTGCCTCTGCAGGTGTTTGATGACTTCATCTTCATCTTCTTTGCCATGGAGATGGTGCTCAAGATGGTGGCCCTGGGCATTTTTGGCAAGAAATGCTACCTTGGGGACACATGGAACCGCCTGGATTTCTTCATTGTCATGGCAGGGTAGGTAGTGCACATCAGACAAGGCCATGATTTAGGTACTCCATGGGGCATCTTGGTGATGATGATGAAGCTGTGTGGTGAAGTGGGGCCCTCCCGGACCCCTGGGCTGGGAGGAGTGTCCCTTTGCTGGGTGGCGGGACAGACAGATGTTCCTTCCCCCGTTCTTTGGTAAGTCACGTGTCCTCACGCACTACCAGCTGACACTGGATCTATGATATGCTAATTAACCATATGACCTCGAGAAAGCCCCTTAACCTCTCTAAGCCTCTGTTCCTCATCTGTAAAATGGGAATAATAGTAGTAGCTACAACAAAGTGAGCATCCAATGTTAGCTATTATGATTATTATTATCATCCTAGATCTGTAGTCCCCAACCTCCCGGGCAACAGCCTGGTGCTGGCCCGTGGCCTGTTAGGAACCGGGCAGCGGGTCACCGCCTGAGCTCCACCTCCCACCGCCCCCCCACCCCATCCGTGGTAAAATTGTCTTCCATGAAACCAGGCCCTGGTGCCAAAAAGGTTGGGGACCACTGTCCTAGATCGCTCGTGAAGTCAGAGGTCAAGCACAGACCCAAGCATGTCTGGCTCCAAACTGGTTTTCTACTAAGACACAAGCTACAGTCAGGGAGAGGCCAGGTTACAACTTGGTCCATTTGGAGCAGCTTGGACCCTGCCCTGTGTCTTGTTCCTGCTTTCCTGGGTCAGACGCATTCTCGCATTCCTCCACCAGCCGGGGCTGGACGAGCTCCCGAGAAGTGTCAGGGCTGTCCTAGGTGCGGGAGGCTGGGGGCGGGCAGACCAGACACACGCCCGGCCCGCACTGCAGTCTGGCGCTGCACCCACGGCTCTGTTGGAGGCTGTGTCCTCACTCACGGGACAGAGGCTCTGGGCGGGCGGTGCGGTTTGCTGGGAACATTAACCACAGGGGCCCCACTGAGCCAGATGGCGCCTCGGGCCTGAGGGCTTTCCTGAGGAGGTGCCACACGGGAGCTGAAGGACAGGGAGGCAGGAAGCTGCCCAGGGCTGGGTCAGCAGGGCAGAGGTGAGGGGAGGGAGAAGGCTGGGGGCTGCGAGTGTGTGCATGTGTGGGTGTGTGCAAGTGTGTGTGAGTGTGTGTGTGAGCGCGCGAGTGTGTACAAGTATGTGAGAGTGTGTGTGCGTGTGTTCGTGCACGTGTGTGAGCGTGCGAGTGTGTGCGAGTGTGTGTGCGCAAGTGTGTGTGCGCAAGCATACCTGTATGAATAATGCCGCTGAGGAGGTCTGGCCTTCTCGATAAAGCTGCGCTGAAGATGGTGCAGGGTAGACGGTTGGCGTGTGGAGCATCCCGCCAAGTATGTGCTGAACCCCACGGAGAGTTCTGTAAGCCGTTGTGGAGTTAATTAGCCCTCACCGGAACTTGCGCTGGTTTCTCGGCCCCAGGCACCTCTTTGTCAAGTTCTCCATTCTAGTTTGGCGGGAGAACTTCCGTAAGTAGTTATTTATTTATTTATTTATTTATTTTTATTTATTTATTTTTTTTTGAGACAGAGTCTCGCTTTACCCGGGCTAGAGTGAGTGCCATGGTGTCATCATAGCTCACAGCAACCTCAAACTCCTGGGCTCAAGCAATCCTTCTGCCTCAGCCTCCCCAGTAGCTGGGACCACAGGCATGTGCCACCATGCCCAGCTAATTTTTCTCTATATATTTTTAGCTGTCCATATAATTTCTTTCTATTTTTAGTAGAGACGGGGTCTCGCTCTTGCTCAGGCTGGTCTTGAACTCCTGAACTTGAGCGATCCTCCCGCCTCGGCTTCCCAGAGTGCTAGGATTACAGACATGAGCCATGGCGCCCAGCCAGTAAGTAGTTTTTTAAAGAAAACGTGTTCGGATGGTGTGATTTTGCGGTCTTGCCTGTCCAAACACATGCTCCCTGGGTCACGTGTGAGGGACAGGTTATTTGCATGTGGCTGCGGAGTCCTAATTTCTCCCCCTCGGAGCCCTGCGTACTTTGTGCCGCTCAAACCCATTGCCCGCGAGTCCCGCGAGGAGGAGAATTCTTCTTTCTTGGAAGATAAGCAGCTTTTTCCTGGCTGGAAGCTTGTGGGGTTCTCTGTTTACCTTCAGAATTCAGACCTTTCTCCAGGGCAGACCTGGGTGGGCCCCGACAGAATTCAAGACTCAGACGTTCCCTCCGCTCGGAAAAAAGTCCTTTTATTCTTTCTTTGCTTGTGCCCGTTCTTCTCTGCTCTCTCCTGGAATTCTCATCAAATATCTGCTTCTCTCCTTAATCTTTCCTCCACGTCTTTCCTCTTTTCTCTCACAGATTTCCTCTGTTCCAGGACAGAACTCTTGGCGTGGTCTTCTGAATCGTGCATGGGCTTTTTGTGGGAAAGCGATGTCCTCGCCCCTGCTTACCGCCCCACGGCATCATCCACTTCCTCCGTGTCTTTTGAACTCCCAAGAATGCTCCTTGTTCTGGCCTTTCTTATTTTCCAGAGCACCTTGTGCCTGGTCGTGTTTTATGGATGCAATATTCACCCGAAACTCCTTGCGGGTAACAGTGAGGCTTCTTCAAAGTCCTCTTCTTTTTTTTTTTTTTTTTTTTGAGACATAGTGTCTCGCTCTGTTGCCCGGGCTAGAGTGCCGTGGCATCAGCCTAGCTCACAGCAACCTCAAACTCCTGGGCTCAAGCAATCCTTCTGCCTCAGCCTCCCGAGTAGCTGGGACCACAGGCATGTGCCACCATGCCCGGCTAATTTTTCTATATATATTTTTAGCTGTCCATATAATTTCTTTCTATTTTTAGTAGAGACGGGGTATCGCTCTTGCTCAGGCTGGCAAAGTCCTCTTCTGATCCTAGAGGTGACCTTATGTCAGAGCGTAATTCCTAAAAGATAAAACAAATGACCCTCGTACAAATCTTAGCATGAGCACGTATCACAGATTTATTCAAGTCATTAAGGAGGGGGGACCCAGCGGGATGGTAATCAGCAGAATTAGGAAAACAGGCACTGGGGAAAGAATGTGGGACGAGAGCGAGGCTGGAACCAAAGCTGGTTAATGACCTACAGGGCAATACAACCATAACCTTTGGGTTTATCTTTTCTTCTGGGCAGAACTCTTGTACATCTCTGCCAGATAAAAATCTACAAGTTAACGTGTAATTTCACAGCATCCTTTATTTAACAAAAAATAGTGAATCAAACAAAGGTGTACTCCCCTAGATAATTAAATAATCTTTAGACGGGTCTGTTAAATTATGCTCCAAAATGACATTGTGAGAAATACTGCCCTCCCTTTGCTGAATTTCCAAGTTCTAGGGTAATATTTCCTAACTCCTGTTTCAGGGAAGTCCTTTGTTCTGCTGGCTCCGCTCCCGGCCTCCCTCGAGTGCCCCCACCCTGCCCTTTTGACTTGAAGCATCTCCAGTATTGCTCAGCGATTCCCTCCTGTCTGCTCATATTTATAAATAAAGATGATGAAGATCTAAGCTAGCAGAGTGGGGAGCTGGCCTGGCTCCAGCATCGTGGCAAGGTCTTGGTTTGCCTTCTTTGCTTGGTCCTTGGGATAGGGGTGCGATGGGGAGGGGGATGCGGGCCAGCATCCTCCGGAGTTCAGGAAGGGCTGGGCCTGGGGCCGACATGCAACATGTACAGTCACACAGGGCCCCATGCTTGGGTTCATGCTCTGCCATCACGGTTTTGAACTTCTTAGTTATTTACGAACAAGGGGCCCTGCATTTCCCTTTTGCGCTGGGCCCCACGATGACGTAGCTGGTCCTAGCTGAGGTCAGGTTCAATGCAGTCATGAACACTCACGTGCCCAGCCCTGTGCTGGATGTGGGGACTCGGTGAACCAGATCTGCCCCTGTCCTCAAGGTCATCTCCATCCCTTGTGCCTAGGGACAGCGTGGGTGGAAAGGGCAGGATGGAAAGTCACAGCCCTGGGCTCCAGTCCCACCCCCACCCGAGACCCGTCCCCATAGCCACCCGGGCTTGGTGCTATAAATGTTCTGTTTGCAGAGTAACAGGCCTGACATCCCAGGGATGCTTCCTCCCTTTCTGCCACTCCCTTCCCCAAATTACTGGCTCTTTCTTCAAGCTATGGAGAGAGACATAGAACCTCTGAGCTGGAAGGTTCCTTAGAGGTCACAGCCTTCACCTCCACAGCCAGTGTAACTATCACAGCAGGCTCACTTGAGACCAGAGGCCAGCCCTGCTTGGAAGCTGCCAAGGCAGGAACTCAGCACCTCGTGGGGCAGCCAGTCTCAACCTGGGACGGCCTAATGTGCTGGAAAGCTCTTTCCTTCACTGAGCTGAAATTTGTCTTCCTGTGGCTTCCACCTGAAGGTACCAGTCATTCACTTATTCACTCATAAAATCAACATTTATTGAGCATCTACTACATGCCAGGCCTTAGTGCTGGGCAGTGGGGACATGAAGATGAACAAGGCAGATGCTCTTTGCGATTTCTTGAGCTCACGGTTTGGAAAACAGATATAAAGCAGATCCTTACAGATAAATTCCCAGTTGGGATCCAGGCTGTTGCAAAGAAGTGTACAGGCCCATGAGTCATGGACTAGGGACCTGATTCTGATTGGGGAGTCAG
This sequence comes from Varecia variegata, assembly GCA_028533085.1. NCBI lineage: Eukaryota > Metazoa > Chordata > Mammalia > Primates > Lemuridae > Varecia > Varecia variegata. Next base: position 6,825,155 of record CM052440.1, on the reverse strand, counting down.
CGTTTGCTGCCCTGAGGGAGAGACATGGGGGGTAAGAGCTGGCCAGGCAGAGGTGGGGGAAAGGGGATCTCAGGTAAGGGGCAGCATGCAGGAGGCCTGGGGGAGGTGTTTGAGGAAGGGGCAGGGGAGCAGAGAGGAATGTTGGAGCCCAGGGGTAGGTGCCGAGAGATGAGGCCAGAGAGGGGGCAGGGGCTTGATCACATGGGGAGGGCCTGGAGGATGTGGGGAGGGTGGCTCCTGTCCTCCCTGAGTCTCCCCTTCCAGATGAAATGTCCCCAGCCTTCCCACCATTTGTCAAAGGACAGCATGTCTAGAGGCCTCACCTACTGGACTTGCTTTGGGCTGTCTCTGTCTCTGGCTGGGGAGCAGGACCCCAACCTCTGAAGGTGGCTCATGGGGTAGCGAGATTGGACTACCCTTGCCCAGTGAAGTGTAGGATCCTGGTGACCTGTTGAGTGGCCACGCTCCCTGCCACCCCCAGGCCATATGCACCCCCCAAACCAGGTCTCTCCCACGCTGGAACTAAAAGTAGGTGATTTTTTTTTAACCCAAATACCAAACTTTGCATTTCTTGCTATTAATTTCATATTACAGTGGCCTCTGGGAGTCCATTCCTTACATTTACTTCCTGTGCTTGTTCTGTCCGGGCCAGCGAGCCGGTGGCAACTTACTAGAGACTCTTCCAGTGTGTGACAAAGCCCCGGAGTCATTTCTACCTGCCTATAATTGAACCCCCCTCTGTCTTATCCCTTAAGCTACACTTTTCTGCCCAAGTCCAGTGAGGGGTCATGACATATTCAATTACATTCCTGTTGAACTTGAGATATTCTTTATCTATATCTCTCCCCTGGTGCATCATGCTGGTAATTCTACCCCCTCCCCCAGCCAGCAACATGAAGTGGCCATTGCCACCTGTGGGGAGGAGCCTGGGTTCCTCTGCTAAAATCTTCCCCAAGAATTCTGGTGCCCACCCTCTGGGTGAACCAGGGCCGGAGGGTGGGGCTGCAGGGACCTCTCCGGAACAAGGCTTGCCAAGGGCATGGTGGCGTGGGCGCTGCCTTGGATGGGTGCAGGGAACAGGAACTGCCTTAAACCCGAAAGCCCTTGAAAGCTTCTGACCGTGACGGCACGGAGGGGTCTGGTGTGGAGAGTGGAACAGCTGTGGGGTGGGTGTGTGCAGATCAGGAGTGGGCAACGTCCCCACTCCCCAAACATGTGCTTGGCCTTTCATCCCTTCCCCAAACTGCTGGCTCTCAGTGCTCCTCAAACTTCAGGGAGCAACAGGTTCACTGGGGCATGTGTTAAAATGCAGATTCCCGGGCCTCAGCCCAGGGATCCGCACCCAGCAGGTGCGCTAGGGCCTAGGCTCTGCTTTTAAGGTGGCCCTGATGCAGGTGGTCTGTGGCCGCTTGTGGAGACCCTGTAGTCCATTCGGCTGTCTCAGCAGGAGCCTTGAAGGGTGAAGTCAGGATTCCCGGTTTTGAAAACTGCAGGAAGGGGCAGGGCACGGGGAGGGGTCCATCTCTCTACCTGCCTTAGGATCTGAGTAACTCATGACACGTAGAAGTACTTTGTGAACAGAACAGCGGGGGCTCCATAGAAGAATTTCTATGATCATGAATAGTATTAATAAACATAGGAGTAACATCAATCAGTAACTCAGCACCTTGGCCAGGGGCTGGGAAGGAGGGGCTGGGCCAGGATTTATCGTCCCTGGACACTTCTCCGGAGTGCGAGCAGGGAAGAGCTCCCCCGCCCTGACTCTCACAGGCTCTCGGAAGCAAGAAGTCAATAAGACTGTTCCTCAGTGCTGGACTACAGCTTTCTGAAAAGATCAGGCAGACACGTCCCCTCTGTGGCTGCTGGCTGAGAGCTCCTTTTGTCCAGAGTGCCCCACCAGTGGGACTTTAGAAAGCAAAGGGAATTGACTCCTCTTAGGCCTCATCCAGGGGTGCAATAAAAATAGGAATGTTGCGTGTTTGCTGAGTGCCCACGTGGCCTGCTGCCATGCAACACCTTCTTCACTCCTCAGATGAGCTCTGTGAGGGCTGTGGTCAGTTCCACTTCACAGGTGAGGCACCGGGACAGGGAGTGACTTACCGAAGGGCACAGCTGGTAGGGGGCAGAGCCAGGAGTTGAACCCAGGGAGCTTGGCTCCACCAGCTGGGATCGGGTCCTTGTTCTGTGTGACTTGCTTGGTGTATTTGTCAGGGATGCATTTGGCTGCAAGTAACAGAAAACCCAACCAACAGTAGCTCGAGCAAATCCTCAGTGTTTTTTGTGATATAACACAAAGTTCTGGATACTGGCGAAAGCTCTGCAATGTGGGGGCTGACATCCTTGTGATTTTTCCAGGCCTTTCTTTTATGGTCACAAGGCGGCTGCTGAAGTTGTGGGTGTTGTGTCTGAATTGAAGGCAGGAAGGAAGGGTGAAGAGAGACAGGGCATGTCCACTTGGATCAGGAAAACAAAATTTTTCCCCAAGACTCTCCCTTTCTTAACACACTTGGCTAGACTGGGTCTCATGGCCATGCTTAGCTGCAGCAAGGCTAGGAAAGTAGAAAACATCATTGATCTTGGCTCAATCAACCAAGCATTGTTCCCCGGGGTCAGGCAATATCAGGAGAGGAGAGAATGCATGGGTGGGCCACTCCGAGTCTACCGAATTCCTCTCCTTGGGCCTTAGTTTCTTTGTCTGCCCTCTGCCAAAGCTGTGGCTCTCCCACGGCTCCAAGCCCTGGTCACAGCCTCTGGAGCTCTGCCTGGGCTGGCCGGGCAGGGCCTGTGCTCTGTCGAGAACAAGCTCCACAGAGGCCAGTGCCTGCCAGCAGACCCTGCCGTGGTCACAGGGGTCAGAAGGTCATCACTGGGGCTGTTTCCAGAAGCCTTTGGAGCTGGCCTCCTTCCTGCATGGCTCTAAGTGCACTATTGTGGGTCAGGGAAGCATTCCAAGTGTCTGGAGGCCAAGGGCACCCTTCTGGACCTGTCATTGACTTTGCACCCTGATTTGTCCTGGGCTTTACGGGTTTGCTTGCCCTGTGGACCCGGAGCTGTGAGGGCAGGGCAAGTCGTCATCTGGGAGTCCCCAGTGGGGAAGGCTCCACGACATGTTTATTTGCTGTCTGTTGTGCCCAGACACTAAACCATGACATGTTGATTTCCTGTCTGTTGCACCCAGGCACTAAAGGGTTGGGGAGAGGGTATCTGGAGCTGTTTCCTAGAAGCTGAATGCTGCTGGGTGGGCGTGGTACAGGGAAGGTTCCAGTGGGAACCTTAGCATGAGTGTTTTTCTCATTTGCATATGGGGCAAGGTGGGAGAGAGGGTGATGGTCACTTAACAGGCCCGTTTTCCGGGAAGCAGGCTGGTAGCTGCCATGGGGGGAGGTCATCAGAGAGCCTCAGAGGAGCCAGACACAGTCAGTCATGAATCTGGCGGGACTGTCTCAGTTAAGTGAGACAGGAACGCCTAACCTGGTTTAAGTGAATCTACCGTCTCTTACTGAACAGCCCAGCTGTCTCCAGCTTCAGGGCCCGCTGGCTCCAAGATGTTTCACCAGACTGTGTGTCCTCCCATCCCACAGCTCCGCTGGCTCTGTGCTGACTTCCAGCCCCGGGTGGCAGGGTGGCGGCGGGCAGCTCTGGGCTCACAGCTGATCTTCCAGCTCTGAAAGGAGCCTTTCCTGTCCCCGTGGTTCAAACCAGTCTCGGAACTGAGTCTCCTTGGCTTGGATTGGCTGGTGCGGGGCCTGTGCTCATCCCTGAACCAATCACTGCAGGCAGCGTGTGCGGAGTTCGGATTGGCCAGGCCTAGGTCAAGGCCCGCCCCCAGCGGGGTGTAAGGTCAGCCCCAGCTCGTGGGCTGAGGGTGGGGAGGGTGCATGGGAGAGTCTCAGGCCTGTTCCTCTCGGAACTAAAGTACTGACTGGGCTGGGCTCTGTCCATGGTGGTGTTACAGCCTCGCAATCCCGGCAAGTCTAGGTTGTTAGCCCCATTTTGCAGATGAGGAAATGGAGGCTCAGAGAGATTAGCAGCCACTGCAGGTCAGTGGGCTTTGTGGGCCAGATCTGGGGCTGCTCAGGCATGGGTCCAGAGCCCTTGCTCACGTGCGACATGTGGGGAGGGGGTTGTGCCTTTTCAGAGGCTGAAATATAGCTGTCGATTTGCCCCTGAGGACTTGGGAAGCCTCACTCGCTCTCAGAAAGCAGCAAGGTGAGTCCCCTGAGAGGGGCATTTCCCCTAAGCTGTGATAGAGTCTAAAGTGTCTCCACCCCAGCCAGAGCCCCTAACTGGTTTCCAGCCGCTGTGCCCACCTGCCGTGGTGCCAAGACTACTCTGGAGTAGTGGGGCTAAATTTCATGGGAGGCAGACAGCATGGGGCACACAGGGGACATGGACTAAACAAAATCCGTTTTTTATCTGAAGTTCAAGTTTAATGGAGCATCATGTATTTATCTGGCTGCTCTACCCAGAGATAAAGACATTGGAGTAAAGTCACCTGAGTGGAGGCTTAGAGAAGGAAGGTCCAGGGTCTCCGGCCACTGAGGTCCCCAGAGCTGCCCTGGTTCCCATCTGCCTGGGGTCTGTCTTTGCAGCCCTTCTGTGAGTTTTGTGGCCAACCGAAATCCCCCTGCACTTTGAACTTGGTCTGCATTGGTTTCAGAGCATCAGTCAAGTGGGCTTAATAACCTCTGTTCTTTGGTCTCATGGGATTTGTGTGAGGTGTTGGTGTGGGTGTTGCTGTGGTTTGAATGTGTCCCCCAAACTTCATGTGTTGGCAGCTTAATCCTCAACGCAGCAGAGTTGAGAGGTGGAAACTTTAAGAGGCAATTATGTCACCAGGGCTCTGCCCTCATGAATGGATTAACGCCGGTTTCTTGGGAGTGGGTGCCAGATAAAAAGGGGAGTTCAATTCCTTTCCCCCTCCTTGCCCTTCTGCCTTCTAACATGGGATGACACAACAAGAAGAGGCCTCACCAGATATGACCTCTTGATCTTGGACTTCTCAGCCTCCAGAACCATGAACCAAATTGATTTCTTCTTTCTAAAAAAAATAATAAATTGCCCAGTCTCAGGTCTTCTGTTAGAGCAGCAGAAAATGGAGTAAGTTGTCCATTTGGGGTGCTATAACAAAATACCATAAACTGGGTGGCTTATAAACAACGGAAATTTATTTCTCACAGTTCTGGAGGCTGGGAAGTGCAAGATCAGGTGCTGGCAGACTCAGTGTCTGATAGGAGCCCAGTTCCTCCTAGCTGGGTCTTCTCTCTGAGTCCTCACATGAAGGAAGGGGCAAATGAGCTCCCTTTGGACTATTTTATAAGAGTGCTAATCTCGTTCTTAAATTTTTTTTTTTTTTATCAGAGGCAGGGTCTCACTCTGTCACCCAAGCTGGAGTGCAGTGGCGCAATCAGATCACTGTCATCTCAAACTCCTTGGCTCAAGTGATCCTCCTGCCTCAGCCTCCCAGAGTGCTGGGGCTACAGGCGTGAGCCACCGCACCCAGCCTTTAATCTCATTAATTGGGGCTCTGCCCTTATGACCTAATCACTCACCAAAAGGGCCTCACCTCCTAATACCATCACCTTGGGGGTTAGGATTTCAACATATGAATTTTGGCGGGACACAAACATTCAGACTATAGCAAAAGGTGAAATGACCCATAAATCCTAAGGTGCTGGCCAAAGTCAAGGGTTAATGTTTTTACTCCCTAATTCTCTCTATTATTTCCTCTGCCCCACCCCCACTGAACACCTACTATGTGCTAAGTGCCCGGATGTCGGCAAAGGCTGGTGGTCTAGTTATAAACCAACACAAGCCTGAGTCATCACCGAGCTGCCTCCTGACAGATGATCTGTGATTTCCAGCATCTCAGCTTCCCTTCCATTAGCTACATCTTAAATTACATTTTAAGAAAGCCCCCGTGGGCCCCTTGCAAAGATTGAGGAAACACCCTATTTTTATCAGCCACACACAGAAATCATCTCCTGGGCGGGGTATTTCCTGGAAAGATGTTGAATCTCAGTCATTTCTTGTTGCCTCTTGTCAGCTCCAAGCTTTTTTCTGATCTTGTCCCTCAAGTTATTTGTTTGACGAGCTCACATCGGGAGTCCGCCTCCAAGTCAAGTGAGCTCTGGAACCTGCTGGGGCTCCGAGCCAGCCCCTGCCCTAGGAGCAGGGACATGCACAGAGAGTGCCTCAGAGCCAGAGGCCCCCAGTAGAGGACCAGGGGACACAAGGCCAGAGAGCTCCACTCTGCCTGGGGGCGGGTCTAGAAAGGGAGTGGTGTGACTCGTGGGCGAGTGCGAACTGCAGTAACAGTTGAGGCTGGGATACAATAATAGCTCACGCTTTCTTGGCTCCTGCTTGTGCCAGGCCGTGTTCTGGGCACAGAATCTGTATATGAGCATGTTTCAGTTCAGTGGCTCGCCCAGAGTCACATGGCGCACTAGCAGCGAGCCAGGATCGGAAACCAGCGCCATGCTCCGACCCTCAGGCGACAGGGCCTCTGGCGTGCCGGTCCTGGTGCACGTGCTGCAGGGTGTGCTGGGCCTGCAGGCTGCCTGGCCAGCCAGGGGGTGCTCGTGCGTGAGGGGGGCTGCGGGCCGTGCTGGTGCCTGATGAGCAGGGCACACAGCTCTGGGGTCCCTTGATACCTGGCTGCGAGACCTGGCCTCCCTGTGAGCCTCGGCTTCCTCATCTGCAGAAGGTACCATAATCTGCCCCTGGGAAGATTACCTGAGGGAAGGTGTATAAAGCTCTTGGCCGGTAGTGAGTGCTCAGGAAACCTTTCTAGACCAGCCAGGACTCTGAGTTGCAAGTGACAGAAACCCAATGTGAATGGGCCCAAGACCCAAAGGGAATGCATTGGCTCACGTAACTGGGAAGAACAGAGGGCAGATCTGGGATTAGGGTTCAGCGGGAGGGAGGTGCTCCAAATAGACGGTCAGGATCCTACCTTTCTCTGGCCCGCACTGAGAATTTTGTCTTCCTTTGTATTGGCAAAATTCTCAGGCCACCACGGAGGCAAGGTGGCCCTCAGCACCTCTGGGTTTCCAGGTGGTGGCTCAGCCCGGGACAGCACCTCTTCCGTGCAGTCCTAGCTAACGGGCTGTGACCACGTGCCATCCTGGACCAGCCGGGCATCCGCCAGTTGACCTGGCCTGGGTCTCTGGGACTCTCCCTGGAGCCAGGAGTGCGGGAGGGAGGCTGCTCGGTAGGAGTGAGGGGGATGTGCCCTGGAGAACGGAGGGCCACCCTCCCTGCCCACTCCCTGCACGGCCCCTGCTCCAGCACGGCCACTTGGCCACTCCGAGTCCCTCTCTCCGGAAGACAGCCTGGGGCTGAGTTCAGCCACTCTCCTCCTGGGGCAATTTCAGGATGGAACTGCTTGCTTTAAAGCAAAATTACTTACCTAATTAAGCGCCTGGGAGTTGGCAGGAGGTAGTAGGGGGTTCGTGTTGATTTTTTTAGACTTTTAGCACTGAAGCTGTGTGATAAAGTAACTGTGTAATTAGGAATTAATTTCCCACTCCCGTAAGTGATGTCTGATTTGAGGCCTGAGGGGAGTCAGCCGGTGGTTACGCACCCACAGGGCGGCCTTGCTCACCTCCTCTTTTTGGAGGGGGGCGGGGGTCCCGGTCGCCACAGCTGTTGTCCAGGGAGGAAAGAGGAGGAGGGGAGGGAGATAGCTTCCTCCGTCCTGGGTGGGCTTCAGCAAAGATTGGGAAGCGTTGTTCATGCCAGACGGAGTCCCTGAGTGCCTACTGCGTGCAGAGTCCCTGAGTGCCTACTATGTGCCGGCACCAGGAGGGCACTGGGTGTGTGGGGGAGAGAAGGACACACCCAGCTTCCCATAGCGCCTGCCCCACGTCCCCTCACCCCATGCGAGTGTCTCCTGCCCTGCCATGGTGCCACCCCGCTCCCCTGCCCGAGGGCTTTCTCCAGCACCCCAGGGAGCTGTCCCTCATCCCTCCAGTGGTCAGTGGCAAATGCCCAGCCTGTGCCTGCCCCTGGTCCAATTCTGAGGCTCCTCCGCACAGCCTCTCAGGGCTCCCCGGGAGGTTGGGCCCCAGTTGCTCACGCGTAACACAATCGTTCACAGCCCTTCATGGGCTCTTCTCACTTCTGCCTCCCTCACTGGGATCACCTCCCAGAGGACGGACTGAGGTGTGAACGGCATGTGGAGGAGCCAGAGCAGAGAGGGGTGGGTCTGCGTGTGTGCAGGGCGGGGCGGAAGGGCTTCATGGGGGAGGTGGTCTTGGAGGAAGGATGAGTGAGGAGAAAGGGCACTGTGACAAGGAAAGGGGGCAAGAGGAGGATGTGTTTGGGGTGCTTGGGGGCCTGGCACAGCACCTAAGATGAGCCGAGGTTGGGGGGTGGACAGAGGCCACATTGTGGAGGGCCTTGAAGGCCATGGCCGTGGGGCTTAGATTGTGTTCTGAGGGCAATGGGGAGCCATTGAGGGTTTTAAGTGCGGAGTGACACAGATCTGAGTTTTAGGAGGCTCCTGCTGACTGAGGAAGGGCTGTGCAGGAGGAAGCAGGAGGTAGGAGACCAGTCGAGAGGCTGTTGCTGCTGTCAGCAGCTGGGGACGGTGGCCGGGCTGGGACAGGGTGGGTGGAGCTGTCAGCAGCTGTCCCAGGTTGGGCTAATTGGCACATGGAGCCACTGTCAGGACGGCGAGCTTCCTGCTTCCCAGTGAAGTGCTCTTCCTCTTCCTCGTCTCTCTCCATCCTTGTCCAATGTCCCCCCTTCCATCCTCTTCTCCTCAGAGAAAAATGAGAACTACCGATTCTTCACTGTGTACCTACTATGTGTTTTTATTTACGGAATGCGATTATATGCCGTCTTATTCCCCCACACGGAGACGCAGCTGCAGTGGAGCAACCCCAGTGGGTTTATGAAACAGAGAAGTGACAGGTCCTGGAGAAATGTTCAGGCAAATGGATTCTCTGGAAGGATCTACAGTGTCAAGCTCTTTCATGCTGCTAAGAACTCAGTAACATCACATTTCCCCTTTTGACTTGGTGGCCAGGAATCTCAGAGCTAAGATCTTGACACTAATTCTACTGGAAAGTTCTGTTGGAGGCTTTTCACTGAGACCCCAAGGTCTCCAACTGACGAGTTCTCAGGGGAACTCGGGCACTTTTTGCAGCAGCCTGCAGAAGGTGTGTTCCCATGCTGAAGACCAGGGGTGAAGGGAGGGCCTGGGCCGGTGTGTGGCTGCAGGGCTGTCCCATGCGGACCTGCTCAGGCCGAGTGTTTGGGAGTTTCACGAGCACTGCCAGGCAGTGGCTGCTTCGGTTCCCCTCAGACTGGGGCGCTGGCAGAGCAGTTGCCCGAGTCTGCAGCCAAGAGCACATGCATCTGGTCGGCCTCCCACGGCGAGGCCGGGCTCTGGGAGGTGTTCAGATCCTGAAGTTTACCAGCTGGGCGATCATGGGCCTCAGTGACAGCCAGTCACACTTTGTGTCTCATTCAGGACCTCTGGGCCGGGCTCTTCCTACTGTCCCTTGTTTTAAAGAAACACACAATCCAAGCGAACACTACTTGTCACCAGGGGCCCTGAATTGTGCAGGGCATTCTTGGCCCCCAGCCTGTCCTGGGGCAGCAGCCGGGTTGGTGCCCCTCCCTGGACTAAGAGCCAGCAGTCCCAAGCTGTGGACCCGCGGGTGCCGCATGGCAGTGTGGGGCAGGGGTCAGGGACCAGGCAGGGGGCGTCCTGAGGGCGCCCACTGTGAGCAGGTCCTGCATGCAGCTGGTCCCGGGTGGAATGGGGCGAGTGGTGGCGGGACAGAGTGACGGCCCACACTGGAAGGTGAGTGGCTCGGACAGGGGAGTGATTAGAACGGGGCCGGCACTCAGTAGGCCCTCAGAAAGGCTTTTCTCATCTACTGTCCATCTATGAAGCATCTGTTCGTTTTTGTGAGATTCGTGGGAATGGGAGCAAGTCGTGGACTGGCACCTGCCCGAGCTAGGTGGGTGTGCCCCTGGGCCCGGGAACACAGCTCGGGGGTGGGCTGGGAACCCACACCTCCAGCGCTCCCAGCAAAGCGAACACCAAGCCTGGGGCCCAGCCCTCCCCAGGGGCTAGTGCCCACCCCACCCTTGGCAGGATCCGGAGGACCAGGGCAGGAGGAAGAGGGTCTGCATCTGTGGGGGTGGAGCGTGGCGGGGAGGGTCGGCTGGAGCCGGGCCTGTTTGTGTGCCTGTGTGTGCCACCCCCGCAGCCCCTCCGTCACACTCGTCTCCCGCTGCCTGGAGAGCTCTTTCTACAAAATACAGAAATGACAGTTTGGCTCACCCACGCAGAATCCTCAGGCGGCCCTCTTCCCTCGCTGCCCCTTCCAGGCCACCCTCTGCCCCCACCCTCTCTGCCTGGCTGCCGCCCCTCCCCCCTGCCTCCTCCTCCCACCGCCACTCTTCCTCCCCCTCCCTCCTTCCCTCCCTCCCCCTCAGGTCCCCCAGGTCTCTGTCTCTAGTTCTAGGTCTGTCACTTTTTTGGGTCACTCCCCCTCATCTGAGTAGGAGTATGCACGAATGAGGGTGTCCAAGGAGCGAGTGTGTGTGTGTGCAGGTGTGTGGCCGTGTGTGTGTGTGTGTGTGTGTGTGTGTGTATGTGTGTCAGACACGGAGTGCACATGAGAGGCTGCGCTCCAGAGGCTGGGGCTGCTGGTGGCAGTATTTCAGGCAAAGGAGCTTTCACTCAATTACCCTTCAAGCAGCGGGAGAGGGCGGTGGCTTCACAACAATTGGACAGGTTTGTGCGGTGTGTAGGAAAAGCCTTCATTTCCCACTGAAGGTGGTGACAGGTGGAGCTGGCAGCAGTGCTAGAGCCCGGGTGGGGGGGTGAGGGGAAGGGTCTGGTGATGGGGGCACCCGGGGTCACGCTGGGGCTGTAGCCCTGGTACACCCCCATCCCCCCACTGAAGGCCTGTCTTTCAGTGGAGAGGGAGGCAGGTGGCACTGAGCAGGTGGGACCTGGTGGAAGCACAGGGAACCAGAGGGGGCCCCAGAGATCTGCCTCCTATGGGAGATCTGGGCAGACTTCCTGGAAGAGGCAGACTGCTTCCAAACTGCTTCCAGAGAGCTGGTTGAGCGTGGATGGGGATGCAGGGTGCGGCCCTGTTGGGTGAGGGGAATGTTCCTCCCTGTTTCAGAGACTGCTCTGGAAGCTGGGGCTGGCTCGGGTCATAGGTCAGAGGATAGGCCTAAAGGGCAGGAGTCCCTGGCACCGTGCTGGGCCACAGTGGGGCCCGTGTCTCTGCTCCCTTTGCTCCCTTTACCCCCGACTGCATCTGTCACCAGCCCCATTTACAGGGGAGGGGGCAGAGGGTGGGGGCAGGCCAAGGCCACACGCTGACTGAGGCACTTGCCCCTTCCAGGCAGGCGTGGGTGGGCTGTGTGGCTGGGGACTGCTGTGACCCGTCCCCAGCCCGGCTGTCCCTCCGGCACCATCCCTCACTCTCCTCCCCTCTCTCTGCAGGATGGTCGAGTACTCCCTGGACCTTCAGAACATCAACCTGTCGGCCATCCGTACTGTGCGTGTCCTGAGGCCCCTCAAAGCCATCAACCGTGTGCCCAGTGAGTTGGCCCTGCTCCACCCACCCAGCCCTGGCCCACCCAGCCAGCCCCCATCCTTCATCCACTCAGAGAAGACTGACCAGCACCTTCCAGGGCCAGGCCTGTGCTGGGCACAGGATCCTGTGGTGTCTGGACAGGTGTGGCCCTGCTCCCAGAGGGCTCGTGGGCCAGTATTCGGGCCTGAAGATGCTGGAGGTGGCCCTGGTGCCTCTGAGTCCCCAAAGAACTTGGATTGTAGAGTGCTAGGGAGTCTGGCTTTTCAGGGACAAAAGGTGCCTTGTGTGGGGGGAGTGGTCTTCTCCGGATGTCAAGATGGGCTCGTGTAGGAAAAGAAGCTGCTCAGTTTGAGGAAGGGTATTGTGGAGCATTCACTGGGGCAACGAAACCTGCCTCCCTCACTTGTGCTGACTGACTTAGAACTTGAGCTCTGTCCTCCACCCATTTGCCCGTCCACCCATAGTTCCATCTACCTATGTACCCACCTGCCTGTGCACCCACCTATCCATCCTCCCACCTGTCCATCCATCTGTCCATCCACCTGTTCAGCCATCCATCCATCCACCTACCACCTAGTATTAAGAGAAGTTATCTTGCAGTCACAAGCCTGCTATCTTCCCAGCCTTACACCGTTTTCATCTCCATGTCTGTTTTGAGCCTTACAATCACTCTGTGAGGGAGGCGGCTGTTCCCATTTTACAGATTGAAAAAATGAAACTTGGAGATGAAAGGTATAGGGATGCACTGCCAGGGAGTAGTGAAGGCTGGAGCCAGTTAGCTCTTTTGACTCCTCCACTGCCCTGTGTTGGGAAGTAGGTGGGGGTCGAGGGAAGGAGAGGGGGAGGGCCGTGACTCCATGGGGCTTTTATAAGCCCCTACCCACCTCCTGTGGTCCAGGCACTTGATATCTGATGGCTCAACAACCTGTATGAGGCTCAGAGCAGTTAAGTGGCTTGCCTAAGGTCACACAGCGATTCGGTGGCAGGGCAGGGATCTGAACAGAGTTCTGTCTGTCTTAAGCCCAGCTCTTTCCTGGTTCTCTCTGAACCCTTGCGTCTCTGCCCTGCATCTGCAGAATAGAGAAGGTCTCCTGGCACCTGACCCTCCTGCACAGTCAGCACTGTCCACACTCCCCTAATTCCCAGCCCTGGGGCCTTGGGGCTGTCACCTGCCCCACCCAGCCAACCTCTCTGTGGCCCACCTGCCATGAGCGCCCTGTGGGGGCCTTGCCTGTCAGCCTGGCAGCCCTGGTGGGGCAGTGAGGGCCACACTCCAGGATATTTGTGCAGCAAGTTGACCAGGAGGGTGGCCTGGTGCCTGCTGTGTTCTGAGAGGGGCAGGCAGGCTCAGCTTGGGCAGGGCACAGAGGGGCCCGGGGCCCAGGGTCCGGAGCCGCTGTGAGGGTCCTGGGGAGGGGCTGAGAGGCAAGGCGGGGTGGGTGAGTGGTGAGAACCAAAGCAGTTCGGCTCTGCCACCTTTGCCCCCTCCCACTGCTCTGGGGAGACTCCCTTGGGGACAGGGAAGGGACTTCCAGAGAGGCTACCCTGGGGCCAGCTTCTCTCATCTTTCTCACCCCCACCAACCCTAGAAGGCTCCTTAAAGATCACCTAGTTCAATGTGGTTCATCTTTACCACATTTATCAAGTGAGGAAACTGAGGCTCAGAGAGGGTCATGACCAGCCCAAGGTCACACAGCAGATCAGTGGCAGGAGCCAAACTGGAGTCCACGTTCCTAACCAGCACACCTTCCCCAACGCTGCCCACCTGCCCTCGCTGGGAAATGGGCCAGAAGGTGGGCTCCATTCACTCAGCACCTGGAGCTATGCCTGGTGGATAGAAGCTGCTCCGAAAACCCGTGTTAAGTGGACACACGCAGCAGTGTACTGAGTGGCTGTCCTGTGCCGGTACCACAGAGCTGTAAGTCCTCAGACAGGTGCCAGGGGTGGAGCACAGGTGTGGGAGGCGGGAGAATGGGTCTGGGGGATCGGGAGCCTTCCCAGAAAGCGCTGTCTGCGCTGAGCCCCCGTGGAGCGTGGGGACTGGGTGGGTGGGGGGCTGGGTGGAGTGTGTGTGGGGGACTGGGGCAAAGGCCTGGGGAGCGGCAACAGCGTGTTGCTGGGGGCCAGGGGTGGGACCAAGGGGTGGGGGACAGGGCCAGGCGCAGACCGCCTTGCGTGCCCCAGGGTGACGGGAGCCAAGGAAGCAGTGAGCAAGGGAGGGTCCTGGAGGAGCGGGGAGGGCGGTGGGGTGAGCTAGACGCAGGGGACTCTCCAGTGATGGGAGTGAGTGAATGGCAGGGGCCAGGCAGGGACAGGTGGGACGCAGAGGAGCGAATGGATGGAAGGGGTGTTCCCGGGCCCAGGCCAGGCCCCAGAGAGTCGAGTGTCTGGCTTGGGCAGCTGGGTGGGTAGGAGGGACCTCAGCAGTGAGGGTTCGGAGCAGGGGGCCACATCTCTCGTGGGCCCCCACCCTCAGCGCTCCCCATTTCTGTCCCGGGGCCAGGCAGGGGCTGACCTCAGGAAGCAGCCACCGTGGGCCACAGCGGGGGCCGCACCCCAGGGGCATCTGTACATGATCCTGCATTCTGACAAGCACAGAACAGCGACAGGAGGGGACATTTGAGAGTGGGAGAAGGTTTAAGGGACAACAGAACATAGGATGTGGGGTCACACTTGCTGGGTGGTTTCTCTACATCCGTGTGATGGTGCATGAGAGGGTCTGTGTGTGTCCGTGGGAGAATGCATGTGTGTATATGTGTGTGCACGTGTGAGGTGTGTGTGCACATGTGGGGGTGTGTGTGTCTGTGCCTCTCCTTCCTCAGTCCTCCTCGCTTCCTCTCCCGCTGAGTGAGGTGCTCATTAGGCTGCTCCCCGGCTGTGGAGGTCACTCCTGGTCCCCGGTGCCAGCCTTCCCTGGTCTCTGGGGAAGGGCGGGGATCGACCCTGTGCCCGACATTCTCTGTGCTCCTGGCGGCTCCAATTACAGAGGCTCGGTGGCCCAGAAAGCCCAGGGAGGAGTTCAGAGTCTTTCCTCAAGGGCTTCCTTCCTGCTAATGGCCACTGCTGGGAGGCCCCGCGTGACCGAGCCGGGGTGTGTGTGTGTGTGTGTGTGTGTGTGTGTGCGTGCGCGCGCATGCTCGTGTGTGTTTGTTCCCCGCTCCGGAGCCTGATGCCACCTCTCAGCTGACAGTCTGAAAAGTCTCTCAGAGCCCAGGAGTGGGGGAGTCCCTGGGAGCACTAGGGCCCAGGATCCAAAGTATGACCAATGTGTCCCTCTCCCCAGATTGGAGACCACCCAGAGCTCCGTCTGGAAGATAGATTCGTATTTCTAAGTAATGTAACTTCAGCACGTGCGGCCTTTGGGTCCACTGGTCCAGCCTCTCATTTCACAGGAGACTGCTTTGTCCTCAGGTGCCACGCCCCCTGCCCACAGCCACCAGGGAATGGCATGCATGACGGGGGTGGGGGAGGGCACGGGCTCTTAGACCTGCTTCCTAGAGAAGTTTGATTGATTTCTGGGTTTTGTTGTTGTTGTTGTTCCTTTGCTTGTTTTAATATGAATTTCCTGGAAACACTCCAACCAGGCCTCCCGTTCTATCTTTGGAGCTGCTCTGCCATGGGACACATTCTTTTCAACAGTAGCCCGTAGCTCTCGGCTTGGCCACTAGGCGGCAAGCTGGAGCGCTGGTGCTGGGCACCGCCAAATTACGGGTTATTAATCTCGAAGCTGTGGGGAGTGGGCTGGCTGCGATTTACACAACAGAGCGAAGCCTGCAAAGCCCCAACACGGTCAACCAGGAGGACGCAGCTGGGGGACAGGGGAATGCAAACTCTGCTCTCAGCTCTGCCATCAGCCTGCTGTGTGACCTGGGAAGGCCCTTGGTGTCTCTGGGCCTCAGTTTCCCTATTTGCACAAAGCGGGAGGAGCAGCTGGATTAGATGTGTGGTTATCAACTTTGTCCAGGATGAGTGGGGCACCTGGAAGTCAGGGTGCTCTTTACAGAGTCTTGTGACACAGGTCCCTGCACCCCACCCCTGCAGGCTTTGTGCTGGCTGCTCGGCCTCTGGTGGATAAGGAGAGGGAGACAGCGTGGAGGAGGCTGGGAGGGGAGGAGGAAGCACAGAACTGAGAGTCAGGAGCCTGGGTTCTGGTTCCTCGCTGTGTGACCTTTCATAAGTCACTGCCTCTCTCTGGGCCTCTGCAAGATGGGGCTGGATGATCTCCTGGCACCAGCCAGCTATACACCCTCACACCACCGTGTTGCTTCCCTCAACCCACTGGCTGGGGAGTTTAAATATGAAAAGTGCTCTTTTCTCTGGGGAGAAACTAGGGCAGTCATTGCCAAGGCCTGAGCCAGCTGAGTCGCAGCCCCTGGACCACAGCTGCATCTGGCTGCCCCCTCCCCAGGCTGTGGAGGGGGTGGGAGGCAGACCCTGGGCAGCTCGGGGGCAGCTGCTGGGATGCCGATACTGGCCAGGGCTCACGATGACAATGCCATGGAGACGGCCACTGTCAGGCTTCCAGCTGCACGAGCAGGAGCTGGAGGTTTGCGCTGCACTATTCTGCCAGGTTCTAGTCCCGAGGGCCTCTGCTCACTGGCTGTGGGACCCTGGGTGAGCCACGTGCCTCTCTGTGCCTCCATTTCTCCGGCTGTGAAGTGGAGTTAGTAACACCAATGTCCATCTGTTTGGAAGCTGAGATGCCACCCTGTGCGCAGAGCGTGGTGACCAGCAGACGCTGCGGTTGGGAAGGAAGTGCTGGGGGCCGTGACGGTGCAGGTGGGGCATCAGACACCTTCTCAGGAGCTGGTTTTGGATGCATCAAGGCCCCTCCCCACCCACACCCCCTTGGCCTGGTCTGCTCCAGACCTCCGAACGCCTTTCACTGTCCGGGGCGCAGAGCTGTCATGGTGCTGGGCCCTTTGCGGGCTGGTGGGCGCCAGTCAGGGCAGGAGGCACACAGCGCCGTGGTGAGTGACGGCAGGCACCTGCCCTCATGCCCCAGGCCCGCTCTGGCCCTTTTCCACAGGTGCCTGCCCAGCCGGGGTCACAGTCAGGCCAGCCGTGCTGCGGAGGGACGAGGAAGGCCCCAGGATTCCTTCTTGAAGGGCCCTGGGCAGCATTTGTTAGACGGGGTCTGGGAGACGCACCTTGAAATAGAGTTGGCGTAGAAATTTGGGCGTTTTCACTTGGAGTGTGTGTTTACTTGGGGCTTGGGGGGCAGCAGAAGGAAGGCTATGGGGGCTAACCCACCCCCCGCCAGGCCACATCATGGACGTCAGGGCTGGGGGCTCCCAAGCCGTCCTGAGGGAGAGGGCCTCAGGAGAGGAAGAGAGGGAAGGAGGGAGAGAAGAGGGGAGATGAAGTGGAGGGGCCCAGTTGCCCAGGGCTGCTGCCTTCCCAGAGGAGATGGGCTGGGGTGGGTGGGAGAACATCTGGCCAGAACATCTGGTGAGAACTCCACTTGGGAGCAGGAAAGAGCAGCCGGGACTGTGGAAGGAGAAATGCTCGGGGGTGGGCAGGGTGAGGGCAGCCCCCTGCCCCAGGGTCAAGGTCTAAGTTCTGTTCTACAAATCCAGAGGGTGTGATTCCTGGACAGGACGCCGGATCACAGAGTGGGCCACCATGTATCTTTGATGCCTTGATTGGTTCAATCTTCCATCCAAAGCAGCATCCGCCTAGGGGCCCAGCCCTGGGCCAGGTGTGGGGTCAAGAGGATTGTGACACAGCCGCTTCCCTGCAGGCACCAGCAGTGGGGCTCATGCCATAAGGGGGCAGGGGCCGAGGGGAAAGGCCACAGCAGGTACTTTGACGAGGCGTCCCAGAGGAGGGGAACGGGCCATTTGGAGGGTAGGAGTTGTTTGGGTCACAGTGGGTGAGGGGACCTTCAGGGAGACAGGGTGGGCCAGGCCCCTAGGCTGTGAGCACTGGCAGCTTTGGGGAGGGACCCAAGGCCTCTCCTGGGAGGGAGGAGGTGGAGTGCCCAGAGGCTGAGGTTGTTTCCTTACTCAGAAGTGGGCACCGAGGCGCCTCTTCAGCCCCCAGGCCCCTCCCTGACTGGGCCCGGGGCCAGCAGCTGTGACCTCGGCAGCCTGGCCGTCTGCTGCCTGGCCTGGCTGCCCCGGTGCCCACTGTGCCCCTGATTAGTTGGCGCTGGCAATGGCAGGAGCAGCAGACGGCCTCTTCCGCTGCTCAGCACCCCCGCGGCCCTGGCCTGACGGGGAGCCCCGGGGCCAGGCCACCCCTCGCCCTGACTCTCCTCCCCCTGGCCATGAGCTGTGCCCCTGGCAGAGGCTGGCATGCGTCCAGCAGCTTCTGCTTCACCTGGCCTGGCAGAGTGGCCGCACTGATCTGGGCTGACAGCTCCTGTCCGCAGAGAGCACCCCAGACCTCGAGGGGAGATGCCTGTCAGGAAGTGTGTCCCCTTCCTCCTGCCACCCCCTCCCAGGTGCCCCTGCTGCTGCCAAGGGGCCACCCCTGCCTGGCTGTTGCCTGGGTTCCCTTCAAGCAGGTTCTAGTCTAGGGCTGGCCCATCAGGGTGGACGAAGTGGCAGCTCCATCCGTGTGCCCACCTGCCATCTGCCTGCGCCCAGCTCCCAACTTCCAGTGCCGTGCAGAGACCGTCCCCACGTGCAAGGGCCTGGAGGTGACCCAGAAGCTGGGCTTCCCAGGAACTGGAAGTGTGCGTGTGTGGCTGGGTGCAGAGGGCCACACCAGCGCAGACACCTCCTGCCTTAGGAAGCAGACCTGGAACTGTCCCTGGGCAGCGCCATGGTCGCAGGACCCGGATGGCCTTGTAGTGGGGACTGACAACACTGGGGAGCTGCCAGTCTGGCCGGAGCCACAGGTTCAGGTGTGGCATGGTGGGCAGAGGGAGGTGACGCTGGCGGGCCGGGCTGTGTGAGCAGGAGAGGGGTGGGGTGGGGTGGGGAGATAAGGATTTGCACTTTCCCGGGGGTGGGGTGGGCTGTTGGAGGCTTCTGACTTCAGGGGCTCTTCCGTCAGACGTGTCCTGGCCCTGCAGTATTCCTGAAAGGCTGGCCAGACAGGAGCCACTGTCCCTTCTGTAGATAGGCCCCTGGGGCCCAGAGAGGGCAAGCTTTACCTCAAGGCCACCCAGCCGGGACTGGGACCAAGATATCCTGTCCTGGGTCTGTGCTCTGGGGCTCACTGGGGTGGGGGCTGCATCAGATGTCCTGGGGACTCCAGGGTCCTCTTCCCCTTCCTGGCTGGGGGAGGGGCCCTCAACCACACTCTCGCGGCAGCCTGCAGCTGCCCCCATCAAGGCATGCCTGGCTCCCACCCCAGGCTGAAGGTTTGAAAATTGCACCAAGAACAAGAACCAAGTAAAGCCATTCTGAGAGAGGGCGAGTGGGAGCCGTGGGGGGACTGGGGAACTAGAGGCAGGAGGGCTTCATGAGTAGCTGGGAGTGAGAATCAGGGAGGACTGCCTGGAGGAGGAGGGTTTGGCTAGGGAAGGGTGTGGAGGGAGACAAGGTAGAAAGGATAGTTTAAGGCAGGTGGTGCTCACTCCCTCCCTTCCACCCACCACCGAGTATCCACCCAGCCTCTCCCCTAATTTTTCCTCTTCCTACTTTGATTTATGTGCTGTCTGTGTCTGCCTCCCTCATGGCTCTTTCTCTTTCTCTCTGTTCTCTGTCTCTCTCGGGTTCACTTTCTCTTTCTCTGTTTCTCTCTCTCTCCCTGGCGCCAGGGGGATCTGAGGGCAGAGTGTGACTGTCGGACCTGTTTGGCTAATTACTTGACCGTGGGCATAAAAAGGGAGGATTAGCCGGGGTTCCTTGGGGTCCTCCCTGACTCCCTAATCCCGTGGCCCCTTTTCTCTGGCACGGAAGGGATGAACTCGTTCTAAGTCCCTAATTAGCTAATTATGCCTTGGCTCTGCGGCCCTGGGACTCCCTGGGCCCCAGGGAGGGCCATGAAGTGAGCTGGGGCCCAGCTGCGCAGGGTAGGAGGGACGGGGCTGCCACTCAGGGAAGCCAGGCGCAGTTTGCTGGAGCCTTTCAGAATTTCAATATCCTGAGAACAAGGGAAATGTAATTAATTGAGCAACAAAGGCGGCCCGAGGGAGTAGCCGCGGAGCAGCCCAGGGACCAGGCTGGGACTATGCTGGGCCGCCTCCTCCAGGCCTTTCTGATCCAGCCTCTTCTCCAGCTGCAGCCAGGCCCTCTGTGCCTGCCTCCTGCCCCTGCCCGGGTCCCCAGGCTTGCCCCTTCCCCTTTAAAGCCAAGAACTGGTCAAGGGCTCTGCCTGCTTAGGCATCTGGCCAGGCAGTCACCTCTCAACGCAGGGAGCCCCACACTGCCCTGCAGCCTGCCAGGCGAGGTGTGCCTTTGCTCCAGCCGCACCTCTGTCTGGAAGCTGCTACCACCCTGCAGAGTCCGGCTCAGCAAATGTGCCTGGAGCTGCCCCCACCCCCAGGTGTGGTCCATTCGCTCAGCACCCGGGTCCCTTGTGTCCCTGCTGCTAGCTAGGAGCTCTGAGGAGGGTCAAAAATGGGTCTTGTTTGTCTTTGACTTTTTCTTTTTTTAAAGACAGGGTCTCACTCTGTCACCCAGGCTGGGGTGCAGTGTCGCGATCATAGCTCACTGCAGCCTCCAACTCCAGGGCTCAGGTGATCCTCCCGCTTCAGCCTCTTGAGTAGCTGGGACTACAGGCGCTACCACGCCCTGCAATGGTCTTGTTTGTCTTTGGATTGTCTGTGTGTCCAGGGCCATGCCTGGCGCAAGGCAGGCATTTATTATGTGTTTCATGAACGAATGAATAAGTGAATGAATGACAGGGCACCAGAAAGACCTTCAGTTCACACACATAAGTCCGTGGGCCCGCTTGGATGGATCACTAGGGTGCCCGTTCTATTTCCTTCTTCTTTCCGCACACCCCTCGCTCCCTGGTTCGGCAGGTGGGGAGGTAGGTGCCGCGCCCTAAGCCTGGCTGGCTCTCGGTGGGATGAGGCAGCCTGTGAGGAGCCCCGAGGCCACTCCTGAGAGGAGGTTGACCTAGTTTTGTGGGGAGAGAAGACGGGGGTGGCCATTAATTATTGATTGGGAGTCACTGTACACAGAGTTTGTGATGCAAATTCCAAATAATTACCTTCATTAATAACCACCTCAGCATCATGCCTGGAATAAGCAATCTGGACAGGGCCACTGTTCTACTTGTCACCATCCTTCCGTCCTCCTCTCTCCAATCTTCCACTCTCTCCCCATGAGTTATCACATTATTCATCCATGAGAAGTCATTCAACAAATGTTAGCTGAGCCTGTCTTCTGGGCCAGGACTTGCTGGGTTCTGGGTAACTTAGATGCGGGCCCTGCCCTCAGGACCTTACAGCCCAGTGGAAGAGACAGAAGAGTAAACAGACAACTGTGCACTAGGGCTAGAAGAAGACTAGATGTCGATGTGAACAGAACCTCCTAGGCTGTGCAGTATACAACCTACACAACTACACACGGCAGCCTAGGCTAGGTCAGAGGTGCTGAGATTGCCTAGAACAGAAGAGAGGGATGAACGCTACCTGAGATGGGGTGAGGAAGAGTCTGGAAGGCTTCACAGAGAGAAAGAGCTTTAACAGGGCTGTGGTGGCTGGATAGGGTTTGCTGGGTGCAAGAAAGGTGCAAGGGTGTTCCAGGCAGAGAGAGCAGCAAGGGTAAAAGTTTGGAGGTGTGAAATCCCATGGTGTGTTTAGGGAGGGTCAAATAATTTGGTACTGCTAGGCACAGGGTGCAAACTGAGAGAGACAGATGAAGCTGGAGAGGTGGGCGGTGTGGACCCCACAGGATCTTGGGGGTGTGCACTCAAGGGTGACCCACCAGCTCTTGACCCTCTTTGAGGCCACAGCTGTGTGGACCTTCGCTCCAGAATATTAATGATGTCATCCCTGCATATTTTATGGCAATTTCATAAGGTTTGTGGACCTCATGGAGTCCCTCCATGGGGCTGCACCCCGGGGGCCCATCAATTCCAGCTTCCGTAGGCTATGGGAACCCAGAGGTTTTCACACACGGTGATGACATGCTCAGATTTGTGTTCCAGAGAGTGGCCATTGTCAAGAATTGCCCCTCTCTGTCTCTGGACTCTGCTTTCCCTGGGGAGGCTTCCACTTCAGGCAGGTGCTGCTCTCCCATGCAAGATGGCCCCAGCAACTCCAGGCTCACCTCCCACCTTGCAACCTCTGCAGAAAGAGAGCATCTTTTCCTTGTAGTTCTAGCTGAAGTCCCTGGGCTGACTCTCATTGGTCCTGGCTGGGGGTCACATGCCCATCCTGGACCTATCACTGGGGCTGGGAGCACAGAATATGCTGATTGGCCCAGCCTAGGTCATGTGATCTCTACGTCAGCCCCACCCAAACCACATGGACTGGAGTCCCTTAATGTGCACTTTTCAGAGAGCCTGGAAAAGGTGCAAAACCACTGCAGAGGCAACCAGTGACTGGGGGCGGCTGGATCTTCGTGGGTGGAATCAGGAAGGAGCAAATGACATACAGAGATTAACTGAAACCATGACAGTGGGTGGCATTACTCAGGGTAGGGAGAGCTGGCTTCATTTCACAGCCTGTGGTGAGAGACGACATGGACAGTGCACAAGGTGATACCCCAGCAGGAGGGGGCAGAGGGAAGGGTGGTGAGTATGTGGGGAGGGGCCAGATGCTGAGCATGTTCTCCATGGGGTGGGATCCGCAGGGTTTGCTGAGAGTTGGGTGTGGCTCCTTAGCCAGGTGACCGCTGTCTTGTTGGGTCACTTTGCTGAAGGTCCAAGAGGGGAAGGGTCAAGGTCCCAGAGGTCACAGCCAGCAGGGCCAGGGTTTGTTTGAACCTGGGTCTCTCAGAGGCCTGTGCCTTCCACAGGTTTTCTACCCCCACCTGCTGGGTTTTCATGATGGCAGGGTCCTCCAGCATGTGACTAACATCCACACGACCCACTTTCCTGTCTGCCCAAATCCCCTACTGTCCTCCCTGGGGATTCCTGTCTCCACTGCCATTTCCCCATTTTCTCCTGAGTCTCTGGCCTCGCTGGTTCACCCCAGCTATTTCTTGGGAAGAGAAAAGGCCCCTTCTCCTGATATTGGCCAGATCTGAGCCCCTCAGCAGGCCCATGTCTCTCTGAAGGTGGCTCTGGGGGCTCTGCCTGCTTCCATCATGCAGTCGGTGGGCGTGGGTGGTTCTGACTGCTACTGGTGTATTCTGGCATGGTCAAGGGACCAGTGACTGCCCTGGAGATGAAGGGCTTTCAGGACACATTCACTGGGCACCTACTGTGATCACCCTGTGTCGGGGGCTGGGCATACTGAGTTGAGCCAGCCTTGGTTCTAGGCCTCTAGGGACAAAGGTGTTGTGGCAAGAAGGCTGGAGTTGGTGACAAGACACCTGGTTGAAATTCAGACCTTGCTGCCTCTTAGCTGTGTGACTTTGGGCAAGTAGCTTCAGTTCTTTGAACCTCCATTCCCCTTGTCTGTAAAATAGGAGTAGCATAACCAACCTCAGACAGTTGTCATGACGCTGAAGGGGTCACATTCGAGAAGTACCTAGAAGAGCACTGGGCACACAAAAGGTGCTCCATAAATGCCTGCTTGTTCACCCACAATCTAGTGTAAGTGCAGCAGGGCCCAGAGCCATTTGCACGGCTTTTGAAATGAAGGGCAGATATGAAGGAGATGGTGTATCTGACAGCCACCGAGCAGGCTGGGAGCATCAGGGAGCCCCTGCCAGTGTGTCCCCATCTCTCCTCCCACTATCTCTCTCCCTGTTTCTCTAACCTTGCTCTCCCTCTGTCTCCTCCTGGACCTCTGCTCCATCTGACAGTCCCTGCGTTCTTCCTCCTCGCAGGTATGCGCATCCTGGTGAACCTGCTGCTGGACACACTGCCCATGCTGGGGAACGTGCTCCTGCTCTGCTTCTTTGTCTTCTTCATCTTCGGCATCATCGGCGTGCAGCTGTGGGCCGGCCTGCTGCGCAACCGCTGCTTCCTGCAGGAGAACTTCACCATGTGAGTGTGCCCGGCGCCCTTTCAGCTCCCGGGACCCTGTCCTTAATACGCAGTTCTGTTAACAGCTCTCCGGGTTGTTGGGAATCGAGACCACCAGGGCAGCAGCAGCAAACAGAGGGGGGTCGGGTCAGAGGGGAAAGGGAAGCCTAGGCACAAGCAGAATGATGCCATCAGGGAGAAAGAAGGCAGAAAACCTGAAAAGCAGGCACAGAACCTGGCACTGTGCACAGCACAGGTATTTCGGGGGTGGCTCTGAGTCATCCAGGGAAGGTCGCCTCCTGTTTGGCCATTTGTGTCTTAAGGCAGGAGGTGGGACACTCCGTGGAGAGATGATTGTCAGAAGCTGTTTAAACATAAATCAAGCTTCAGCTCTTGGAGGAGTTGGGCCTAGTTGTCTGAAAGATAGGACACCTATAGAACCCCTTCTTCCCTCGTGGTTGGATAAACGTACACACACATACGTGTACATATGCATACGTGTCTGGACATAAATGTGCTTTCATTTCTATTGATCATGTGCATTAGTGCATGCCTACTGTGTGCCAGGCCCTGGGGAGTTAGAAGTAGAAAAGCATTTTCATTCATTCTCTCACTTGGCAAACACACCAAGTGGCTCCTTTGAGGAAGCTGGGCTCTGTGCTCAGCATGCAGCCACAGAGGGGTTTCCTGCCCTTGGGGATCCAGGCTGGGAGCTGAGCCCGGATGCCTCTGCTAAGTGATGGTCATGGACCAAGGGCGGCTGTAGGAGGCTGTAGGAGGCGTGGAACCCTGTGTAGGGCTGGGCTAGGTTCTCCCCTCTGGGCCTGTCTGACTGGGGAGAGCCAGGGTTGGGGGGTTGAAGGTTGGGTAGGAACTTACCCAGCCACCATTGCTGTGGGGTACCTGCATAGACCAGAGAAGGGGCACCCTGTGTGGGGGTCGGTGGGTTCCGAGGCAGGGCCAGGCAGCGGGGATGGGGAGAGGCTGCTGCTGCTTCTGGTCTGGACTTCAGAGACAGGAGGGGGTGTGAGCTCTCAGCCTTGGGGGTTCAAGACACCGCCTAGCCCCTCTTTCCCATGTGATTCTCTCTCTGTATCATTCTGTGGCTGGCACCTTCTCATTGTCCAGCTCAGCCACCCGTCACCTCCTCCTGGAGGCCTTCCTTCATCCCCCACTCCACCCCCCAAACATACTGTCGCACTGTCCCGTTGCGTTTTCCTTATCTCTTTCTGAAAGAGTCTCCCTCGTCAGTTGATTTACTTGGTCATTGGCTGTCTCTAGACTGGCCTATCGGGTTGGTTTTTGGAGGCGGCAAGAATGCAAGGTCCCCAGAAGGGCAGCGGCACCTGCTCGTTCCTCTTTCCGGGGACCTAGAGCAGGCCTTGGCTCAGGTGCCCCCTCACCAATTGCTGAAGGAGCGAATGAAGAGTGGTTGAATGAGTGAATGAGTATTTACCACCTGGAGTCCTTCCTAGGCCTTCCGGGCGGAGATGTTGTGTCCTCACTCCTGGGTGCCTGTTTCCCTGTGGGCACCCCCGGGCTGGGTGAGGTGGCTTCAGCTGGGCCTCGGCTGTCATGGAGGAGTTGGGGGGAGGATGCTGTCTGTGGACGTGCTTTGGCCGGGAGTAAAGGGGAACATTGTCCAGCCCATCCCCACCCCCACCCCAGGAAAGAGAATAATAGATGTAAATAAATGTCAAAGGAGGAAGAAAGCCCTGGGTGGAAGATGTTGGGTGGTCTCCACCGCTCCCCTTGGGAGCTCCGGGTTTCATTTTCTTAGGGCAAGTGGCATCGACTTACACACCGTCCTGGGCTGGGGGACAGCCGAAATTGCATGAAGAAGGAGGTCAGTAAAGTTCAGGTCTGGATGGAGAGCAAGGCCAAGGTCATCCCAAGTCTACAACCACCGTGGAGGGGAGGGAGGTTTAGACCTTAACTGAGAAGGTTGGTAGTCGCTGTTCACAAAGAGGCAGCAGGATCTCTTTTTGGTTGTTGGTGGTAGGGGGGTGTCAGAAAGCTGGAATTTGAGGAGATTGTATTCAGGACACGGGGGAACCAGGCTGGGTCACGGGCAGCGGCAAGGTGCACATGCATCCATGAATTCCCCAATGTCCTCCTTGCCTGCTCTCCCCTGTGGGCCTGTTGTCCGGAGGCCTCTCAGAGCACCTCCAGCCCCTGGCTAGCTGGGCCCTGGGGGCTGGGCAGAGCCGGTAGGCAGGACCAGGACGGAGATGGGCCCTTCCCAGGACATTACACTGTGCAGGTTGGAGGTGGAGCCTCAGAGAGCCGCAGCCCAACTTGTCACTATGCAGATGAGCACTGAGTCGTAGAGAAGAGAGGGGCTCACCTAGGGCCACACAGCAAGGGGCCCACCAAGCATGCAGCCTCCCGCCATGTGAGCATCAGGATACTGCATCATTCCACAGCCATTCCCCAGCCACTTCGAGGCTGTGCCGGACCCTGGGGGTGCGGAGAGCCCTCACTTGGCCTCCATGCTCAGCTCACTGTCTGGCATGGGAGTCGGAAGTGTGGACAGTGAGGGCTCAGAGTGCCCTGTGCCGTGGCAGAGGCGCACTCCTGCTATGTGCCAGGCTGGGGAGAGGGAGCCCAGAGGAGGGGGCTGGGAGTCCAGAAGAGGTAGAGACCAGCCTGGACAGGGGCAGAGGGGAGAGGGCTTCTTGCTGCTTGGAGAGTGTGACCTTGAGCTGAGCCCGGAAGGACAGGAAAAACGTCTTCAGGCAGCAAGTGGGGGCGGTGGGGAGAGTGTTCCTGACAGAGGGCCCCCACCCCCTGCTGCTGCAGCGTGGTGTAGGGGCTCGGAGCAGGGAGCCCACGCCTGGCCTTCAGGGTCAAATCCTGCCTCTGTCACTTGCTGGCACCCCTGGGTATTTACCCAAAAGAAGGGATGGCTGATATCCACCCAGAGACGTGCACAGGAATATTTATGAGTCATAAGAGCCAAAAAATGAGAAACAGCCCAAATCATCAGTAGAATGGATAAGTAAGTAGCAGCGTATTCACTCAATGGACTCTGCACAGAAATGAAAAGAAGGAATTACTTTTTTCACTCTCTTAATGGTGTCTTTTGATGAACAGAAACTCTTAGTTGTAATGAAGTCCAGTTTATCAATCATTTCTCAGCATTGCTTTTTGTGCCCAGTTTTAGAAATCTTTTTCAAACCCAAGGTCATGAAAATATTTCCCGGTGCTTTCTTTTAGGAGCTTTCCTTTTTCATCTTTCACATTTAGGTCGATATTCCATCTCAGATCATTTTATGTGTGGCATGTCGTGGTGCTGGTGGGGTGTCGAGATCCATTTACTTATTTTTAACGGACAGTCAATTGTCCCAGGACCATTGATTGGAAAGCCCATCCTTTCTGCTGAATTGCAGGGCTGCCTTTATCAGAATCAGGTGGTCATGTGTGTTTGGGTTGGAGATGCACGTTTTCATTGTTGATGGATATGCCATGTTGCCCTCCAAAAAAGTTGTATCAATTTACACTCCCACCAACAGTGTGTGAGACTGTTCATACTCATCCTGCCCCACGCTCCATGTTATCAAGCAGAAGTATTTGCCATTTGGATGGGTATAAAATGATTTCATTGCTACTTTTGTTTGCATCTGGTTATTTTGTTGCATTAATGAGGTGAGCATTTTTTACTGGCCATTTGTATTTTTTCTGTGAATTTTTTGTTCTTATCTTTTGTCCTTTTTTCCTCCTAGTGGATTCTTTTCCTTTTTCTTACTGAGTTATGGAAGATTTTAATATGCTTTGGATAGTTATCGTTTATCTCTTTTATATGTTGCAAATATTTCGTCCCAGGAAATGGCAACCAGTAGCCTGTTTTTGTAAATAAAGTTTTATTGTAACACAAGCATCGCACTTGTTCGCCTATTTTCCTATGACTGTTTTCGTGTTACAATGATGAAGTTGAGTAGTTGGGACAGAGACCATGTGGTCTGCAAAAAAATATTTGCTATCCAGCTAATTACAGAAAACATTTGCCTGCCTCTGCCTTATTCCAGTTTGTTTCTTGTCTTCTTACTTTGTATGGTATCTTGTCTTGTGGACATTTTACATTTGTGTAATACATAGTCAATCTCGTCTACCTTTTCCTTTATAAAATTTGGATTTTGTGTCATCCAGGAAGGCCTTACCTAACCTGAGTTAACAAAAATATTCCATATTTTTTTATAATATTTTTATGGTTATATTCATTGCATTTATGCTTTTTAATCCACCAGAAGTTTACTATTTTAGTTTTATAATGTATTTTACTTAACCTTATATATCCAAATATTATTTTCAATGTGTAATCAATATGAATATTAATAATGAGATAATTTATATATGTAATTTTGGATGACAAGTCTTCAAGCAGTTTACTTTTATATATGGTGTGAGGTAGGGATCTAACTATTATTTTGCAAATAGAGAGCGGTTGTCATAACACCATTTAATGACCGGTCCTTCCTTTCTCTATAGGTCTGAAAGGCTGTCTGTATAATATACTAAGCTCCCCTTTATACATGGGTTTGCCTTTGCGCTCTATGGTGTTCCACTATCTTTCCATTGCTGTTATAGTACTACACTGTATTAATAATTATAGTTGTGGAGTATTTTGCTCTCTTGTAGGGTTGGTTTCCATTCATCTTTCTTCTTTTAAAACTTGTCTTGACTATTTTCCCATCCAGATAAATCTTGGAACCATCTGGCCAGGTTCCACAGACAAAAACATGTTGGGATTTTGACTGGGGTTGCAGTGAAGTGTAGATTAACCCTTCAGGATGGGCAGATCAGGGATTGTCATCTCTGTTTTATAGATGGGGAAATCCAAGTCCAGAGAGGGAAGTGACCAGCCCAGGGTCACATAGATGGGAAGGGATGTAGCAGGCAGAAGATGCTGCCCTCATCTGCTGGATGAGTAAAATTCAGCACTTGTTTATTGAGCACCTGCTCTGTGCCTGCTGGACAGTGTTCAGGGCCTGGGGGTCTGGGGGAGTTGGGTGCATCTACTGCAGAAGCAAACTGGAGCTGTATGCAAGGCACAGTGTGGCCACAGGGAGCTCAGGACCAGCCCTGCCTGATCCTGGGGAGGCTCCCCAGAATAGGGGACCTTGGAAGTGGACCACAGCAGGCCAGTAGGAGTTTTTGTGACTATAATAGAGGTGAGGAATGGTGTCCCAGGCAGGGGCAGATGTTCTAGGGCTGGAGGCAGTGACGGCTGGTGACAGCAGTGGCCTCTCCCTTCCTGATCCTCCTGGCAGTGACCCTCCTTTCTCCTCTCTCACCCACCATCACCTGTGAACAGACAAGGGGATGTGGCCTTGCCCCCCTACTACCAGCCGGAGGAGGACGATGAGATGCCCTTCATCTGCTCCCTGTCTGGGGACAATGGTATCATGGGCTGCCATGAGATCCCCCCACTCAAGGAGCAGGGCCGAGAGTGCTGCCTGTCCAAGGACGACGTCTATGACTTCGGGGCAGTGCGCCAGGACCTCAATGCCAGCGGCCTCTGTGTCAACTGGAACCGCTACTACAACGTGTGCCGCACAGGCAGCGCCAACCCCCACAAGGGCGCCATCAACTTTGACAACATCGGCTACGCCTGGATCGTCATCTTCCAGGTGAGCCTGCTCAGGCCTGGGACCCACCTGATGCTGGGGGCCAGGTGGGCAGCTCCACCTGGCAGGCAGGGCTCGGTGCTGGGCATGTGCCACCCCATCTTGTTGGAATCTGTCCAACTTGCTGGCACAATGGGCATTATCATGCCCATTTTACAGACAGAGAGCCTGAGGTTCAGAGAAAGAAAGACCAAGGATCACGTGACTATTAAATGGCAAAATCAGGATTTTAACCCAGCTCTGGGTGACCCCAAAGCCTGCGCTGTTTGCAGAATCCCAGGTTGTCTGAGGCAGATGGTTCCCAGCAGGGAGGTCTGTGCCCAGAGGGAAGAGGCAGGAGTCATGATCTGTTGGAGGGGCTGGCAGACCAAGGCAAGGGGCCATTCTCTGTTGGGGTGACAGCCTGAGCTGCAGGGAGCATCAAGGAGCCCAGTTTGTGTGGCCCTGTGACCCAGAGCGTATACGCACACACGTTCACAGAGCAGCACTCGCTGTGTGCAAAGCACTGTGCTGACTCCACAGCCTGCACGCTGCAGATGGGCTGGGGTGTGCTTGGGGCTGGTGGTGTGGACCTTGGTGCACTGCGTGACCTCTCTGTGCCCAGTTTTCTCTCATCCTTAAAATGGAGTAATAGTCCCCCTCACCTCGGGGTGGCGGAGAAGAATGGGGTGAGCAGAGCAGTCAACCGTGTGCAGTGAGTGCCCCCTTCCCGCCAGCCTCAGGAGGCAGAATGGGGCAAGAGCAGGGGAGGGGACCGAGGGAACCCTGGGGAGGTGGCGAGGGGGGCCCTTATGGAGCTGAGCTCGCAGTTTGCTCCGCGGAGCTGCAGGGCCAGGAATTCAGAGCTGCAGGTGCCATGTGATCACAGCCCAGCGGCTGTGCTTTGGGACCCTCTGGTGAGAGGGTGGGTGGGCTGCTCGGGGCTCCTGCTCCTGCATTTGCCAGAAGCAAAGACCCGGCATTTGTCTTTCCCAAGGCTGCTCCCTCTCCCTCTCTGGGAAGGAGTTGAGGGTAGTGTGGGGGGTGGCAGAGTCATACCAGCCTCATCATA
Organism: Varecia variegata; assembly: GCA_028533085.1. Classification (NCBI taxonomy): domain Eukaryota; kingdom Metazoa; phylum Chordata; class Mammalia; order Primates; family Lemuridae; genus Varecia; species Varecia variegata. Next base: position 6,794,913 of record CM052440.1, on the reverse strand, counting down.
GTCCGCACCCCCCAGCTCAGCCGAGCGGCACCCCATCCCTGCCAGGTGGACTCTGTTGTCCCCATGTGCGGAAGAAGTGGCTGAGGCCAGAGCGGGGGAGCAGGGAGGCCACCTGGCAAGCTGGAGCCCGGCCCTGGGCTCCCTGCTTTCGCAGTCTTCCCGCCAGTGTGTAGACTGGAAAGGGGGTGGGCTCTGGAGCCAGAGGGCCTGGGGTTCAAGTCCTGGCTCCACTCCTTCCTGGCTGTGTGACTCTGGGCAAGTGCCCTCCCCTCTCTGAGCCTCAGTTTCCTCGCCTGTGTGATGTGGATGAGGATGGCTGCCTGCCAAGCCCTTGTGAGAAGGGCTCGAGTTTGTGTGTGAGACTTGTCCCAGCACACAATAGGGCCTCTGCCTGGGGTGCTGCCCTGGCTGCCTGCCCTGCCGAGGGCCAGGTCTCAGGCTGTCTCTCCCCTGCCGGCTGCAGGTGATCACTCTGGAAGGCTGGGTGGAGATCATGTACTACGTGATGGATGCCCACTCCTTCTACAACTTCATCTACTTCATCCTGCTCATCATAGTAAGTGTCAGGGCACCGGGGCTCTGGGGCAAGCACAGGGCTCCCAGGGGACCAGAGCAGGGGAGGGTCTTTGGGACTCCCCAGGGAGCCTCTCAGGGCCAAGAGAGCTGGTGGGAGGGAGCAGGAGGACCTATTTTAAGTGCCACCGACCAGCGGGTGATTGAGGGGGCTCGTCAGGGGTGGCCGCCGGAAGCATCCATCACTTTCTATTGCTGTCATTTCTCATTTCTGGGCATTTAAGTCCACCCGCTGCTCCTGCTGTGCTTCTCTGCCTCGTAGCTCTGGGAATACGTTCCTTTCAAGACCTGAACCGGGTGCAGCTCGGAATGGGAGCTTGCAGGGCTCTAGCTCGTCCCTGCTTTCCTGGGGCGGGAAGACACAGTGCTCTGAGACTGAAGCCTAAGGCTGCTTCTGGAGCAGGGTTTGCAGGGAGGAAGTCACCCTGGTGGTGACCTGGTGGAGCTCCCTGAAATTCTCGGGGGGGGGGCGGCAGTCTCCCACTCGGGCAGCTCTGCCATGTGGGGTGACCTGGGGGTGGAGATGGGCTCATCCTCCTCTTCCAGGCCAGCCCCTCCTCCCCAGCCCCCACAAGGCTCCCCAGGGCGAGCTCATCCACCTTGTCATGCCTGACTGCCGCTTCAGCCACGGCACAGTCTCCAAAATGTCAAGGTGATTCACTCCCGGGAAAGTCGCCGCTGCGAGGCTGGGTTCTCTGGTGTCCTGGTGGTGGGAGAGGACAGGGTTGGCCCTCTGGAGGAGTGTCCCATCCTGCGCTGGCAGGATCTTGACTGGGGGTTCAGGGCAGGCTGATAGGTGACCTGAGACACAGCTGCTGTTGCCTTAGCTCTGGTGCCTTCCTGGGGAGGCTGGGGCCTTGGAGCCACACGGAGACACCCTTGATAAAAGGAGAGAGCCTGGGTTTTCAGCATTGCCACGCATTCCCTTGGGTGTTCATTCACCAGAACGTTCAGGAAGCCCACTGCACCAGGCCCTGAGCCGAGTGCTGCTCATAGAGCAGTGAGCCAGGCCAGACCCTTGCCCTTGAGGAGCTCACAGTCTCGTGGGGAAGAGGGGCTGACAGCAGACAGTGACCATGCAGCATCTTAGGTGCCATGACAGACAGAAGCCCAGGGGGCTGAGGGAGCCCCGAGGAGGCCCCCGATCCAGCCTGGAGGAGGGGCAGGGAAGTGGAAGGCTTCCTGGGGGAGGTGATGCCAGTTGAGCCTTAAAGGCTCAGGGGACTCGGGGGGAAGAGCCTCTGCGGCAGGGCTGGCTCACAGAGACCCTGAAGCCAGTCAGAATACTGCAGTGGGGACCACAAACCACTGGGGTGGCCAGAGGAGCCTCCAGTTCCAGGGAGGGGCTGGAGAAGACTCCCTCTGCTCCTGCTGGCGGGGTTCAGGGTGGGGTCTGGGGTTCTTAACTCACAGCATGACCTTGGGCAGGCTCCTTAGCTCCCCGCGCTCATGATGAAATGGGGAACAATGACAAACCTAGCTCTGGGCTCTGGGGAGGGTTAGGTGCGACAGAGCCTGAAGCCTGCACAGCCCTTGCACACAGTAAGTGCTCAATACATGTGCCCTGTTGCTAGTATTGCTGCTATTGTTGGGCCCCAGGTGGCTCTGTCACAGGACAAAGGGGGCTGGTTGGGGCTGAGGCTGCTGAGTTTTTCCTGGTGCTAGGAAGGGTCCGGAGAGCAAAGTCTGAACCACTGCGATGCCCTGTCACCCCAGCCCCGCTGTGCAGGGTCACGGTGAGGTGAGGTGCCTGGCCTGGGTCACACAGGGATGAAGGATCCTTAGCCCTCAAATCCAGTCCCCAGCTCTCCTGATTAGGACAGTTCTGTGCTCATCTGGCCTGAGCCTCCCATCTTACAGAGGGGGAAGTGGAAGTGCAAGGGGTGGGGGCTGCCCGGGCCACCCAGGGGAAGTGGAGGTGCAAGGGGTGGGGGCTGCCCGGGCCACCCAGGGGAAGTGGAGGTGCAAGGGGTGGGGGCTGCCCGGGCCACCCAGGGGAAGTGGAGGCGCAAGGGGTGGGGGCTGCCCGGGTCACCCAGGGGAAGTGGAGGCGCAGAGGGGTGGGGGCTGCCCAGGTCACCCAGGGGAAGTGGAGGCACAGAGGGGTGGGGGCTGCCCGGGTCACCCAGGGGAAGTGGAGGTGCAGAGGGGTGGGGGCTGCCTGGGTCACCCAGGGGAAGTGGAGGCGCAGAGGGGTGGGGGCTGCCTGGGTGGGGCTGGACAGAAGCTCCCAGCTGTGGGCTCCCAGGGGGAGAGGCTGAGCCTGCTGGTTCCCCACGCCCCTCACACAGGCCTGGTGCAGGGCCACTCTCCAGGAGATGCTGGGAACCGGGTAGCTGAGACAGGGCATGAGGGGGCATCTTCTCTCCCGAGTGGCAGAGGATTTCCCCAGAGCCCGCTGGGCCAGCAAGCCCCCACGCCCCGGGACCCTAGCTCGCAGTCCTGCTGAGGGGGAGGAGGGGCTGTAGGCTGCGGGAACCTCCTGGTGGGCGGCTTGGAGGAGGAGGAAAAGCTACTCCCCTCTGGCTGGCAGAGGCCTGGCAGAGGGCAGGGGAGGGGGCTGCATCCTGAAAACCTGAGAGGCGGAGAGGAGGCTGCTCCTGAAGCCAGGCAGGGGACTGGAGGGCAGGAGGGCAGGATCCTTCGTGCTCACTGGGTGGCCTCTCCCCACAGTCCCCATCCAAGCACAAGCAAAGCCGCTGGCTGGCGTAAACCCCAAGGGAAGCTTTTCTCCTCTAGTCTGTAGGCCCAGCTGAGGCCAAAGTCCAGGCCAGAGAGAGGGCAGGGCTGGGCTCTGACTCAGGCCTTGGTGGCCCAGGAGGGGCTGTGGCCTCCCTCCCTGGCCTCAGTGCCGATGTCCCAGGCAGGATGGCAGCCGTGGCCAGGGCCTGGGGAGCGACCGCCTTCTCCTGGAGTGAGGCCTCAGTGATCTCTTCCTGTCCCTATCTGTGTCTGTGCCTGTCTCTCTGGGCCTCTCCACCTCCCCTGCTCCCTCTCCTGTCCCCCCTGTCCCCAACTCTGCATCTCCCATACCCTCCGTGTCTGTCCTCCCTGAGCCCGTCCCACTCTTTCTTGTGTCTCTTGTCATCATCCTTTTGTGTCCCGGCTGTTTCTTGCTGTCTGTCCTCTGTCCTCCGTTTGTGTCTCTGGTCTGTCCCTGCCTCCTTCCTTGCTTCATTTCTGCCTCTGTATCCCTCTGTCTCTGTCTTGGTCTCCATCTCTGTCTCCGCCTCTGTCTCTGCATCTCCCTGTCTCTCGTCTCCCTCTGTCTCCCTCTCTTGGTGTCTCCCTGCTGGACCCTCTCCGTCTCCCCTCTCCCACCCACTGTCCCCCTCCCTGTCCCTGTCCTCTCCTCCCGTTGGTCACAGGTGGGCTCCTTCTTCATGATCAACCTGTGCCTCGTTGTCATAGCGACCCAGTTCTCGGAGACCAAGCAGCGGGAGCACCGACTGATGCTAGAGCAGCGGCAGCGCTACCTGTCCTCCAGCACGGTGGCCAGCTACGCCGAGCCCGGCGACTGTTATGAGGAGATCTTCCAGTACGTCTGTCACATCCTGCGCAAGGCCAAGCGCCGCGCCCTGGGCCTCTACCAGGCCCTGCAGAGCCGGCGCCAGGCCCTGGGCCCGGGGGTCCCTGCCCCCACCAAGCCCAGGCCCCACGCCAAGGAGCCCAGGCACTACAGTAAGTGGCCCTGCCTGTCAACCGGGGACGCAGAAGGGCGCTGCGTGCAAAGGTGTCGCACCTGCCCTGCCAGGAGAGGAGTCCAGCAGGCTCAGACTTCTAGGGTTTCAATTCACACCGGGCCGTTTCCTTCACAGCCCTCCCTGCCCTCTCCCTTCTCAGTCACCTGCCAGAGCCTGCCTTGGGCCAGCCCTGAAGTTGGGGGACTCAGCCCTTGCCCTGAGGAATTCCTTCTGATCCCTGTGTGTGTAGACGTGGACTCTGCCCTGGGATCCACACTTGCAAGAAATGAACAATTTTCTGTCCTCGGTCTTGTAAAACTAAAATTCTTCCCCCACCCCAGCCCGCCTCACCGCATGCTCTGGGTTCCCATTGCCATCTCCTGCTCCCCACCCGCACGCCTGAGCGGCGACGTTGGGCAGCTGGCCCAGGGGCCGTGGGCCTGCCCACAAAGGCATGGCATGGTGGGGACACATTCCACCCTGCACTCTGCCCCCCACTGCCCAGGCTCCACTGTGGATGGGAGTTTCTGGCGTTAGATTTTCAGCCTGGGATGGGCTCTGTCGCTCATTACTGCATCTGTTCCAGGAAAGTGCTCTGTGCCCCTGACCTTGAGCAGGCCTGGCTCCTGGCTGTAAAGTGAGGCTAGGGGACCCTAGCGCGTGGTCATGAGCCGTGGGAGCCACCCACCTCAGGCCCTGCTGCGGAAAGCCCTGTTCTTCTAGCTCTTACGTCCTGGGAGTCAGATTCCTGGGAGGCAGGCAGGAGGATCGTCCTCAGAGCTGCCACCCACCCATCCTCGGGTGCCAGCCATCCAGGCGTGGTCTTGGAGGAGGCCTCAGGCCACTGTGGGCTGGGCCAGCGTCTGGGCAAGGCTGGCACCTGCCTTTCGGGGGGTGTTTACTTAGGGGGGCTTCCTGCTGCCCCCCGCCCCCCGGGAACTTGTGTGGAGGGAAGTCCCGGGGAGCTTCTAGAGGAAGGCCTTGCCCCTGGCCCCGGGTGTCTGTGCCTCATCCTCTCCCTGGGAAACAAGAGTGAGTGCAGCCCGGGTTCAGGGTGGGGCAGCGAGCGGGGCTGGGCAGGGCTCTGACCTGTCCTCCAGGCTGAGGTGGGACCGAGCCCTGGGCTTCTGGCCACCTGTCCCAAGCTCAGGGGGACTTGCTCAGGGGTTGGGGTGTTTGCAGGCAAGTATGCACATGAAGGGCGGCCTTCTGTGCTTTTCTTTCCCTTTAATGTTATTTTTGTTGCTTACACAAGCGAAAGCAAAATGTGTTTATTCTAGGAACATATAGAAATACATAAAGAAGAAGTAAATCAGGCATACATCAGGCAGAGGGAGACCTCTCTGGCACCTCTTTGAAATGGTTCACAATCGCAGAACTTGAGTCCAAGGCCAGCCCAGGCCCCTTGAATGATTCCTGGGCAGCGAAGGGGGTGAACGTTCCTCCCCTCCATTGGCCCCACACACACCCCCTGCACCCCTCCCGCGCCCATCCTGGGGGCGTCCGGAGGGAGGGCCTGGGAAGCAAGCCTTGTGCCCAGACAGGAGAACTGAACATGCCACGGCCACCTTGGGCTCCTCCGTGCGGGTCTGGCTCCTTCAGAATCACATCCAGTCCCCACGCTCTGTGACTGGAGCTCTGGGAGGCTCTGCTCAGTGACTGACCCAGAGCCTTGGTTGGGAGTGATGGGCCGTTAACCGGGCACTGTGCTGGACCCGTCACATGTGTCAATGGCGAGAATCCTCCCACAGCCCACGAGGGGCGCTCCTGCCCCCTTCCACACAGGGCAGACAAGGCCCACAGAGGCGAAGCCATTCCCCTGGGAACCCCGGCCTCCCGTCCTGCCAGGTGGGGCCAGCTCCCTCCTGGCCGACCCTGTGGGCTGTGGGAGCCCAGCGTGTGGGGCTGCGTCCCAGGGGTGGGTTGGGCCTGGGGTGGGCACCGACCTGCCCCTCTTTGCTTTTCAGAGGTGTGCCCGCGACACAGCCCCCCAGACCCGACGCCCCACGCCCTGGTGCAGCCCATCTCCGCCACGCTGGCCTCGGACCCTGCCAGCTGCCCCCGCTGCCAGCACGAGGCAGGCCGGCGGCCCTCGGGCCTGGGCAGCACCGACTCCGGCCAGGAGGGCTCGGGCTCCGGCGGCTCCGGTGGTGGCGAGGACGAGGCTGATGGGGATGGGGCCCGGAGCAGCGAGGACGGGGTGTCCTCGGGACTGGGGAAGGAGGACGAGGAGGAGCAGGCGGATGGGGCGGCCCAGCTCTGCGGGGCCGTGTGGCGTGAGACACGAGCCAAGCTGCGGGGCATCGTGGACAGCAAGTACTTCAACCGTGGCATCATGATGGCCATTCTGGTCAACACCGTCAGCATGGGCATCGAGCACCACGAGCAGGCCAGTGCGCGGTGCCGTCTCGGGGCTGGGCGTGGGGGGAAGGGCGGGGCACCCGGACCCCTGCCAGGCCGGGTTTGTGCATCTGTTCCTCCGCCCGGGGCTGGGTCCAGTTCATCACGTGACCTTGGTGCCCAGCCCAGGGCCGAGCGCAGAGGAGGGAGGGGCTCAGGTGTCTGCTGAGAACGGATGAGTGAACGAAGCCTGACAGGGCCAGACCTCTTGGGGCTTCTTTTCCTCCTAAGCCACTCAGCCTGGACACCAAGGCACCCACAGATGCTCCCTGCCAGTCTCTGCCTGATGCGACTTCTGTTCCTCACCTCTCTCCCTGAGCCTCTGTCTGTTGTCCCCAGACAGTGGGAGTGACCTTTCCAGGGGGCCAGTCTGGTTGGGATCTCCCCTGCCCCCAAACTTCCATCACTGCCACTGACTATACCACTGACACTCAAGGCCCCTCCTCTATGTGCACGGCGTACCTTCACCAGGTGGGGCATCATCCTGTCCCCAACTCAACGACTCCACCCCCAGCCCCACGGCACTGAGCATGGCCCTGAGTTGGCCTGGTGTCAGCTCTCCTCATCTCCCTCCTCAGCGGTACTGTGGTCTGGGTGCAGGGCACAGGAGTACTGGCTGGGCTGCGCCCCAGGCCCCCAGGCCGTCGGCAGGACTGCTGGGGGGCTCCCAGGTGAGAGGAGTTCAGAGAAGGGGAACCCACGGGGATAGATGGTACATAGGAGAGTGGACAGGTTCCAGGAGGTGGCAGGAGCTTGGGGAGGATGTGAACGAGAGAAGAGGAGGGCACCTGTGGGGACACAGAGGGGAGGGGCCACACCAGGGGGTGACGGCCTGGATGGCAAGTCCAGTCCTGGCTCCATTTGGAGAAGCACCATTTTCCAGCTCCTACCATGCACTCTCCGGGTGGGAGGGCTCTGGACCCACACCCGGCCCTGGGAGGGCACCCCATGTGGCAGCTGGCAACCCCGAGGCCCAGGGAGAAGTCACTGGCCTGAGGTCCCACAACCAGGCAGGGGTTTGGGATTGTCACATCCCCTTTGCTTCCCAGCTGCCCTCTTTCTGCGAGGCCACCCCCAGCCCGCTGCCCCGGTGGGGGCCACGTTCTCATTTCCCTCTTCATTAGCTCACCAAGCACAGGCTCCATTCAATTTACTTAAATGCGGCCCCTGGGGCTGCTGCGACACTCTGTTCAGAGCTGCTGGTTTGCCAGCCATTCCAGCTTAATTAAAAAGGTCTCCGGGGAGGGCTCTCTGCAGGGTAAAGCTGGAGAGACAGGCGGCCCACACCCCTTGCCTAGAGGCTGGCCTCTGGCCCGTGCCTGACCCCGCCTGCCAGGGGGCAAAGACCCCACCGGGAACAAGTGCCTTTGGGCTGCTGGCTCCAGTCTCTGTGCAGAGCAGCACCGAGAGGCCTGTGACAGCCCTGCTGCACCAGAGCCTGGGCACTGTACTTGTCAGTGGCTTGCGGGAACCAGCTTGTGAAAGCCAATTTTCTAACACTCAGGAATTTTGCAAGCCAGTTGTTACACAGTTGGTAGCTTGAAATCGACCATGGAGGGAGTATTTACACCATGGAAATTGGCAGGTGCTACAGATCAGGGCTATTTTTCAGGGGCCTGTTTGCCAGCGTACTGCTTGTCCCTGCCTTCTCACCCATCCCCATCCGAGGGGACACCACAGGGTGCAGCCTCTCCCTCTGCCCTCCAGCCAGGCCACACCGTGGTCCCTGCCCAAACCACTTCAGGGTCTCCCTGTCTGGCCTGTCCCCCTCCTTCTGCCAAATCCTGCCTGAGCAATTGCTCTAACCTCGGATCTGGCGGAGCCTCCGCCCTGGGGCACGGCAGGCATCACAGTCGGCTCTCAGTTGAGGCCCCGCAGGCTGAGCGAGGCTGTTCTCACTGCTCATCTTCTGCCCAGTCACAGAGCCCACCTTGGTCTCCTCATCTGCCAGGCAGGTGCCCTCACTGTGTGCTGTTCCTTCCCAGGGATGGGCCACCACTTACTGAGCACCTGCCCGGTGCCAGGCTCTGGTACCGGCGAGCCCAACCACCCTGGAGGCGGGGATCCTCCCCTCTCGCCCCCACACCCTCGGAAAGCCACTGCTCAGGGAGGCAAAATTGATCACTCAAAGTTTGGGTCCCAGTCTGCTTCTGCTATTGACCAGTAGGGTGGCCCTGGGTGGGGGGTCACGTGGCCTCCCTCGGCTGGTGTCCTCACCTGTAAATGGGCACCTGGACCCCCTCTTGCAGAGAGGCTGGGCGCGCTACACGTGTTAAGGAGGCTGGTGCGTAGTAGGTGCTCAGTAATCAGTTGTTCTTCTGAGCCTTCGGTTTGAACAGACACCACCACTCGGGTGGGTTTACCCTGAGCTGTCTGGGGCCTCAAAAAATTAATTAAAGCAAAAGCAAGGGGGAGGCAGAATTTCTAAAATGTTCTTTTTAAAGCAGCTCCAGTGACAGCCATTGTTCGGCTGGCTCCGCTCAGGGCCTGCCTGGGGCCCGCTGGTATTTTCGCTGCACTCCCTCGGCGCCCAGACGTTGCTCGGTGGGAAACGCGCCGCCCCTGTGTTTATTTTGAGCAGCCTGAGGTGGCACCCGAAGAGAGAGGTGGCCCAGGGCCGCTGAGGGGGGCGCAGGGAGGGACAGGGAGGAGGAGGAGAAGGCGGGTGAATGGCACAGCCCCTCTGCTGCGGGGGGCGGCCACGGCCCGGGAGGTGGCACCCAGCCCTGCCATGCCCTGCACCCCACCCGGCCGACAGGGAGCTCTGTGAGCCACGCAGGGGGAGGAGTCGAGGGCGTAGCATCTATCAGTTGGGGCTGGTCCCTACCTGTGGTCACAGGGTGCTAGAATGAGAGGTGAGATTGCAGGTGCCCGAGGCCTTTAGGGAGGCGACTGCTGCCGAAATCACGGGGCGTCAGCAGAGAATGCACGCTCCCCCGGGCCCCTCGCGCAGCGGGCGCTCTTCCTTGCCGGGACTGGCAGGAGGTGGCGGGTGAAAGGGGGGCCAGCCAGGCAGGGGCCTGCGTGTGGCTCATGAAGGCTGAGATTGTGCTGGGGTCCCCACCCCCGGATAGCCCGGAGGTGGTGGCGTGTGTAGTCTGGTTGAGGCTGCGTGTTAGGCAGGTGGAAACAGGTCAGCTGGGGCGGCCGGGCCTCTCTAGGGAGGCCAGATTCCTTCATCATCACTGCTGTGACAGTGCCACAGCTCTTCCTGTGTGATCCTTCAGCAACCCTGGGGAACAGGCAGTGGGGGGTCTTATCCCTGCTGGGCAGATGGGGAAGCTGAGGCTCAGTGAGGTGAAATGGCGTGCCCAGGGCTCCCAGGTGAGCAGGTGGCAGAGCTGGGCTCCCAGGTGCCGGGGTCAGTGGTGGACAGTTGAATTGGAGGTGAGGGGGAAGACATTGCTCCTAGGAGCGGTGACTGGCTCAGCTTCTCCCTCTCTCTGCACACACCCGTCCAAGCCCATGACTTCTCCCGAGCTGGGCACAGCCACCCTGCAGCCATGTCTTGTCCTGGAATTGGAGGATGGCCATCAAGTTAGAGAACAAGAAACAGGACAGGGCTGCATGGCAGCAGGGCAGGGTGCAGGGAACCTCCTGGGGTTGGGCAGACCCCAGGCCAGGGCATGGCCACTGGCCCCAGCTCCCAGGGGACTGCATTCAGGGCAGGCTCTTTTCTCCCCTTCAGCAGCCCCTGAACTGTCAAATCACTGTCGACCCAGGGCTGGGGTGACTCTCGGAAGAGAAAGACAGGGTGGCTTAGTGGCTGACATTCCAGCTCTGTGGGGGCCCAAGGGAGAGAGGCACCCATGTGGGCAGCAGCAGGCTGCTGGCTTCCTGGAGGTGGTGGCACTGGAGGTGGATCCTGAAGGATGACCAGGAGTTCATCAGTGAGACAGAGGGACAGGTTTGGGGACCAGGAGCATAGGCAACCCCCAAAGGACCCTAAGGCCCTGAGAAGGATGTGCACGAGGGGCAGGGCCGACAGCGCAGGAAGCCAGGAGGGCTGTTCATCTGCAAAGGACCTTGAGGCTGGCTTTATCCTTTAGGGCAGTGGGGAGCCACAGAAGGCTTCTGAGCAAGTGACATGGCTGTGCTGAACGGAAGGGGATGGGGGTGAGGCCAGAGGGAGGACACCTGGGTTGAAGATCTGCCTTCACCACTGCCTGGCCATGACCCTGGGCAGCCACTTCCCTCTGAGCCTCAGGTTCCCTGTCTGTGAAATGGGAATAATTTAGGGCTGTCTGAGGCCCAGCGCACCTGGCCCACGAGAGAGGCTTAACGAACATGAGCTGCCATTAGTATCATGGGGAATTCTGCTAGGCTGGAGGGGTTCCTGGGGGCCAGCTTGGAGACCCCCCCCAGCCTTATCTACCCTTGCAGAAATGGCCAGAGGCCGGGCAGCCCAGTGCCACCCAAGCCTGGCATCGGGCATGGACGTGCTGGCCTCACCTGTGGCCTAACCTGTTTTTACCAGCCCGTCGGCACCTGCCCTTTCACTGGGCGGGTCTCCGCCTCCGTCTGTCTGCCTGCTCTTTGTGTGTGTCTCTTACTTTCTGGCTGTATCTCTGATTCCCACTGTGTCACGGTGCTGTTGTCTTGGTCCGTCTTCATGTCTGTGTCCGTGTTTCTCTGTGTCACTGTCTCTCCACACTGCCTCTCACTCCCGCGTCTGCACTTGTCTGTCCGTCTCTTTCCGTCTCTGCCCTGTCCCTTCCCAAACACCCTCCCTCCTGGGCTCTCACTTGCTGTGTCTATATTCCTCTGCGTGTCCCTCTCCACCCCATCTCTCTCCCGGAAAAATGCTTGCGGGAGTGATGGATGGCCCATTAGGAAAAGATGAGCAGGTGCGCTCAATGGAGAAACAGCTGTTGCAAGGGAGGCGGGAGGCGGCGCTGACCTTTCGGAAGCCCGTGGCTGCTCGCATCGGTGGCGGTGGCGTGTGCCGCGTGTGCGGCCGGGGCGGCTGATTGCCATCATGGGCTGTCAGCCACCACATTTTTCATCTCCGGACATCGTGTGGTGGGCTGGGAAATTGGTGCTCTGAGCAGCATCTGGGTCCTGGCTCGGCCAGGACGCCGGCCCGGCCCCTCCCCGCACAGGGCCCCTCTCAGGGTCCCGCTCTCCTTTGGGGACCATTTTGTGAGTCAAATGTAATTACAGATGGAAATGGGCCCTTCTCCTTTTATCTGGGCTTGAGAGGAACTGGCAGTTTTATTAGATTTCCCAGGCACCAGGCGGGAAGCTGATGGTTGGGTTGTTATTATTTTTTTTCTTCTCCTTTTAACCTATATGAAATCACAGTCAGGTCCCTGAGGCTCCCTGTCGCTCAGCCGAGGTCCTGGGCTGGGAGTGGGCCGTGCTTTTGACACGGCCCACTGCCTGGACACCCTTCTCTCCTCCCTGTCATCGGCTTCCCGTCAGCTTTTAAGTCTGTTTCCTCCAGGTGCCCTCCCGGCCGCACGAACACTGTTCCCCCGAACCACCCTAGCCTCCCTGGTATCAGCACGCGCCAGCTTGGTATGTCAGCTGGGTTCACTGCGCTTTGCTACCAGAGCGTGAGCTTCTCCAGGGCAGGGACCATGCCCCGACTCATTCACCACTGCCCACCCTGGGTGGCACAAGCCAGCACATCGTGGGCGCTCAGATCTGTGGAATGCATGTGGGAATGAATGAATGAAAGAATGAATGAGTTTGGGCAGGGTTTCTGGGTGGTGTAATGGGACGGTAATTGGAGTCTGACTTGGTTCAGAGCCCCACCCTACCACATCCTTGCTGGGTGGCTCTGGGCAAGTCATTTCATGTCTCAGTTTCCCCAGCCTCAGTTTCCTCATCTGTAAAATGGAGATGCTAACTGGTGTTGGGCATCCAGCTCAGGGAGGGGCACATGGTCAGGGCTGAACAAACGGCCTTTCCTTTTCTGTGATTCGGGCAGGAGTGACCTGCAGCAGAGTGAGCAAACACCAGACACGTCACTGGTCCTAGAGGGGCCGTGGAGGGGAAAGAAGGGGCTGGAGCCTCGTGACCCTCAGACGAGAGGCGTGAAATGAACATCATTCACTCGACACCCTGGTTTTATGGATAAGGGAACTAAGGCTCAGAGGAGGGGGAAGGGACTTGTCCAGGGTTGCACAGCCACTTATTGCCCAAACCAGGCCTGGACCCCTCCAGTCCCACTACCGCCCCAAATCGTGGCCTGCAGCGTGGCCCGTTTCAAACACTGGAGTTCCTCAGATGGTGCCATTTGCAGAGTGTCACCTGTTAAAAACCATGAGGTCAATAGTTCCAGGGGCAGAGGGAAGTCTGGCTGGAGGAGGTGTGTGTAGGCAGTAGTCTCCGTCCCACCAGCTGGTGACTTTGGGCAGGTCTTGTAATCTCCCTGGTCTCAGTGTTCTCCCCTGAGAGAGGTCAGGTGGGCTAGGAGTCACCACGGGTGTCCTGTGTGCAGGGCTGCTATGCCTGGCAGGCAGGAAGTGTGTGGTCTCCATCCTCCTTTTGTGGGGCATGGTGTCTGCAGGCACCCGTGGTCCTGAGCCAGCCGCTGCTGGGAAGGGGGACAGAGGAAGTCCATACAGGCAGGGGTTAGGGGCAGGGGCCCTGGAGCCAGCTGCCTGGGCTTCTGCAACCTCAGAAACTGACGATGAGCCTGCAAATGGGGCCCAAGTAAAGCGATGCCTGTGAAGTGCCTAGAACAGTGCCTGGCATGTGGTAAGTGCTCACTAAATGAGTTGGGGTCATGGGTGAACACGGAGTTTCTAGTGACCCCTGGCCCGCCTTCCGGTCTTGCTCTACATCTAGCTGTGTGACCTCAGGCTAGCCTCTGAGCCTCAGTTTCCTCATCAGTAAAATGGGTACCATAATACCTCCCTCCACGTACACCATCAGCATCATTTCCAAATTCATGGAAGGTCAGCCCTGTGGACTTCCCCAACCCTCACTATCTCAGTGGACCTCTCAGGACCCCAAGGTGGCAGATTGAGAGGTCCCCAAGGCCATCGTGCATGGGGCAGTGGGGAGACTGAGCTCCGGAGAGGACACCGACCTTCCAGGCTCACGCAGCCAGGGCGGGTGTCCAGAGGGGATCCACGGTGGCCCCTGGCCTGACTGGGTCTCCATTCCCCACCCTATGCCCCGCAGCCCGAGGAGCTGACCGACGTCCTGGAGATCTGCAACGTGGTCTTCACCAGCATGTTCGCCCTGGAGATGATCCTGAAGCTGGCCGCCTTCGGGCTCTTCGACTACCTGCGCAACCCCTACAACATCTTCGACAGCATCATCGTCATCATCAGGTATCCCTCCCTCCACTGCCCAGCAGCAGGGGGCTGAGGAGGGGGACTTAATGCGCAGACCCCAGCCAGCACACCAAGTATGTAAGACAAGGGAAACCCAGTACACTGAAACACAGTGATCAAAAGAGCAAAGCATTGTGATTTAGCAATGTATGTGCTTCTGGAGTAATGTGTTAAATAGCAGGATCTAGCGCTGGGCTTGTGACTGCCATTATCGCAAAGAGGGGATGAGTATAAAGAATACTGAGAAATAGCGGCATCAATTGTCACATGACATGAAGAGATCAGTTATTGCAATTGCCCACAAGGTCATAGGTACTGCTAATTCTCTGTTTACATGCATAATCAAAAGAAATCTCAAAGAGGACAGTGACATTCATGGACCTCCTGGACTGTAGCCATAGACTTCTTGGAGGATCCATGGACTCCAGGTTAAGAGCCCCTGATTTAGCTGGTGCCATGGAGCAGCAACCGACATATTGTTGGATAGATGAATGCATGAATGGAAGCTCTCTGTCTCTCTGTCCTCCCCTTCTTCCTCTGCCCTCTTCTCCTCCTGGGCTCCCACTGATCCCTCCCACCTGCCCCCACCCCTGCCTGCCCCACTGGGCGCAGCATCTGGGAGATCGTGGGGCAGGCGGACGGCGGCCTGTCGGTGCTGCGGACCTTCCGGCTGCTGCGTGTGCTGAAGCTGGTGCGCTTCATGCCTGCTCTGCGGCGCCAGCTCGTGGTGCTCATGAAGACCATGGACAACGTGGCCACCTTCTGCATGCTGCTCATGCTCTTCATCTTCATCTTCAGGTGAGCCCCGCCCCTGGGGACCACACCTTTGGAGCTGTGGGCAGGAGCTTGGGGGATGTGGTTGGTTGAGGTTCTCCACCTGGACGTGGGTGGGAGTACTGACACCGTCCCTCAATCCCCTATGGCTCTGGGCAAGCACTTCCCCCCGAGCCTCAGTGTTCACCTCTGTAAAATGGGACCAGCACTGCCCCTCCTCCATCTTACTGGGTTGTCCTGACAATGAAACAAGGTGGATGGGCAGAGGGTTTGGTGCTGTGAGTCCCTTGAGCCACCTTCGTCTCTTCTGCAGCATCCTCGGGATGCACATCTTTGGCTGCAAATTCAGCCTCCGCACGGACACGGGAGACACAGTCCCTGACAGGAAGAACTTCGACTCCCTGCTGTGGGCCATTGTCACAGTGTTCCAGGTGAGTGGCAGCCATGTGTCCATGTATGTCAGGGGAAGTGATCCTGGCAGCAGGCCTGGGAGAGGTGGGGTTGACAGCCTCCACCCCTTCCTGTAAACTGAGGTTGCCCAAAGCCTAGGTCTGGGCTGGGGGTACCCTCGGGCTGACTGTGTCCCCCCAACAGATCCTTACCCAGGAGGACTGGAACGTCGTCCTCTACAATGGCATGGCCTCCACCTCCCCCTGGGCCTCCCTCTACTTTGTCGCCCTCATGACCTTCGGCAACTATGTGCTCTTCAACCTGCTGGTGGCCATCCTGGTGGAGGGCTTCCAGGCAGAGGTGACCGGGGCCCTGGCAGAGGAAGCACTCCCACAAGGCCTGCAAGAGACTGGGCAGGGGAGAGGCAGCCTGGATGGGGGAGGGTTTCAATTCAAACTTCTAGCAGGCCATGTGTCTCCAAAGGAGAGTGTTGCCAATGAGGTGGTGAGCTTCCCATCACAGGAAGCATGCAAATGGAGGCTGCGTCTGGGATCCCTGCCTCTCCCTCAGGGGTATAGGACTAGGCCTCTCTGTCTCTGAGATTCTAAAGCCCCCAAGATCTGGGATTCTGGGTCCTCCTTCCTGCATTCTCTGAGGCTTTGGGGACACTTGCCGTCAGGCAGATGCGGGTTTGTGGCCTACGTCCTTGTTAGCTTCTCACTTCCCTTTTCTGACCCTCAGTTTCTCCATCTGTAAAATGGAGGTAGAAATACCCACTGAAAAATTCAGGAGGGAAGCAGGGAGGGAGAGAGGGATGGGCCGAGACGACCTGCGTTCCAACGTGAGGGACAATCTCCCAGGGTGATGCCAATCGCTCCTACTCGGACGAGGACCAGAGCTCATCCAACTTGGAGGAGT
Source organism: Varecia variegata (assembly GCA_028533085.1). Classification (NCBI taxonomy): domain Eukaryota; kingdom Metazoa; phylum Chordata; class Mammalia; order Primates; family Lemuridae; genus Varecia; species Varecia variegata. Next base: position 6,778,883 of record CM052440.1, on the reverse strand, counting down.
TTGACAAGCTCCAGGAGGTCCTGGGCAGCAGCGGAGGTAAGCAGGCCTCCGTGTGTCACTAGGGGGCCAGAGCTTTCCCCAGAGATCCAGGTGGGGAGGGCACAACATCTGGCTTCCTCCTCCAGCACAGGCTCAGGGACTGCTAATTCTCTGCGGTTTATTGTTTATGTTCATAATCGAAAGAAATGCTAAATCTCAAAAAGAGGACAGTGACGTTCATGGGCCCTGTGGATTCTAGCCACAGGGGCACAGCAGCCCCTGTGCCCCTTCACACAGCGTGGTCTCTTGGTTAGAGCCTTGGGCGTGGCCTGGGTTCTGGTCCTGCCTGGGACCACTGGGCAGCTCAGAACAAGCCCCCCCACCCCCAAGCCAAGCCCAGGCTCCTTCTTGGTGACCAGGGCAGACAGTGTCTGCCTGTTTACTGCAGTGGGCTTGGGAGTGAGGTGCACATGCTGGGTGAAGCTCCAGGCTGGCCCTGCACACAGAGGCAAGGGATCTGCACACCCCTAAATAAAGCTGAGAGCCCTGCAGGTGGGGTGCAGGGGAGGCACGTGTGTTGGGTGCAGCCGGGAAGACTTCTTGGTGGCAGAAGTCTCCTCAGAAAAGCTCTCCATTTCTGTTTTGTCCATGTCTGTTTCTGTCTCATGGCTTCCCTTGCTCCTGTTCTTTCTGTCTGCCGTCTGTCCTGCCCTCTGTCTTCATCTCCCTTCTCCAGACCCCAAGCTCTGCCCAATCCCCATGACCCCCAATGGGCACCTGGACCCCAGCCTCCCACTGGCTGGGCATCTGGGCGCTGCCGGGGCTGCGGCACCGGCCCCCCGCCTCTCACTGCAGCCGGACCCTGTGCTGGTGGCCCTGGGCTCCCGAAAGAGCAGTGTCATGTCTCTGGGGAGGATGAGCTATGACCAGCGCTCCCTGGTGAGTCCTTGTGGGGTGCTCTGGATGGGCATTGCCTGCTGGAGTATGTGTTGAGGACCCTGAAGAGAGCTACCTGCCACTCTAGCCACTCTGGTCCCAGGGTTAAGGCACTGGACTGCCCAGCCCAAACCAGGCAGGGCCCATGTGTGTTGCATTTCTGGGAGCCCAGTGCCAGAGCAGGTGCTGGCAGTCAGGAATGAATGAATAGATGGTGTCAGGGGGTCTGGTGCAGAGAACTGGGTTTTCGTCTTGGCAGCAGTGTATAGATAAGGAGCTGGGCTTTGGGGCCGGGCAGACTCAAGCTTGAGTTTGGCCTCTGCCACCTCCAAGCTGTGTGGCAATGAGCAAATTACTGCCCTTCTCTGAGCCTGTGTCTTTGGTAGCAGGAGGGGATGTAAGCTCCCAGTAGATGTGCCCATGTGTCCCTGTGGTTGTGGATGGAGTGACAGGACAGGGAGAGGACCCCTGGGGTCTAGGCCGTACCTTAATCGCTGGCTGGGCAGGTGGCCCTCTCACAGCCACAGCGGGGCAGTGGGCTGCCTTCAATTGCCCCGGTCGTTAGTTTGCGTGTGGGGCTCTGACGCAAGCCGCGGGCCTCCTCCCAGTCCAGCTCCAGGAGCTCCTACTATGGGCCTTGGGGCCGAAGCGGGGCCTGGGCCAGCCGCCGCTCCAGCTGGAACAGCCTCAAGCACAAGCCACCGTCGGCCGAGCATGAGTCCCTGCTGTCCGCGGAGCGCGGCGGCGGCGGCAGGGCCTGCGAGGGCGCGGGGGACGAGGCGCCACCGCGCGCTGTGCCTCTGCACGCCCCGCACACGCACCACGCGCATCACGGGCCACACCTGGCGCACCGTCACCGCCACCACCGCCGGACGCTGTCCCTGGACACTAGGGACTCGGTGGACCTGGCCGAGCTGGTGCCCACCGTGGGCGCCCACCCCAGGGCCGCCTGGAGGGCGGCGGGCCCGGCCCCGGGTCACGAGGACTGCAACGGCAGGATGCCCAGCATCGCCAAGGATGTCTTCACCAAGATGGACGACCGCAGGGACCGCGGGGACGACGACGAGGAGATCGACTACGTGAGTGCGGCCGGGCGCTGGGGACCCAGAGAAGCGCGACTGTGAAAGAAGGGGCGGGGCCGCGGGGCGGGGCCAGAGTGCGCCCGCCCTGAGGGGCGTGGCTGGAGGGGGTGGGGCTTCAGGTGAGTGAGGCAGGAGGGGCGGGGCCAGTGCTGCTGACACCTGAGCTGGGAGAAAAGCCCTCCCAGCCTGCTCTGGGTGGGGCGAGAGTTCGGGGGTCATCCAGCACCCCCAGTTTGCTGCATGACCGGCGTGGCGGGGATGGGCAGCTCTGCACTGCGCTGACCCTCCTGCGCTCCGTCCTCCCCTTGCCAGACCTTGTGCTTCCGCGTCCGCAAGATGATCGACGTCTACAAGCCTGACTGGTGCGAGGTCCGCGAGGACTGGTCTGTCTACCTCTTCTCTCCTGAGAACAGGTGGGCGGGGCCAGGTTTGGGGCAAAGGTTAGAGTAGGAGTGACATCTGTCCCTCTCTCTGAGAGGGACAGATCTCTGCAAAGCCAGGCAAGGCCACTGGTGGCACCACTGAAGGATCCTTGTGGCCCAGGGGTGTGAAGTCTGCAGGGCACGGGGCACATCTAGGCTTTCCTGGGCATCTCCCCTAGTTTAGGCCATCCCTGTGCAGGGTACCAGGTTGGATAGATCCTCAGGTAGCCTGTGGTGCTCACTCCCGAGGGGGCATCAGACAGCTTCCTGGAGGAGGAGGCCTTTGTGCTGGGCTTTGGAGGCAGATGACATTCCAGTGGGCACATCCGGGGTTGTGCAGAGGCGGAAGCTGGTCCAGATGGAGAGAGCATCCTGAGGGAGGGTCTGGGGGTAGAAGCAGAGGGTGTCAGGCATTGTGGTGTCCTCGTGACAGGGGTCAGGGATTTGGGCCAGTGTTTGTAAAGCCTTGAGTGCTAGGGCAAGGTGGGTGCCCTCCATGGTGTGAGTGTGTGTTCCACGGGGGCAGCTCCAGGTGAGCACCCTGAGCACATGGAAAGTTGCACCTGTTGTGTGGCCAGAGCAGAAGAGAGGGGTCACTGCCTCTAGGCCTGGTCTGTACTCGTGCCTGGGGCCCTGCCTCCCTCCTGGTCAGGGTGGGAGGCAACCTGACACTCACATGGCCCCCTGACCTCCCTGCCCAGGTTCCGGGTTCTGTGTCAGACCATCATTGCCCACAAGCTCTTCGACTATGTCGTCCTGGCCTTCATCTTCCTCAACTGCATCACCATCGCCCTGGAGCGCCCCCAGATAGAGGCTGGCAGCACTGTGAGTGGCTGCTGCCCTTGGGCAGGGCAAGGGGCCAGGCAAAGGGACAAGACACTGGGCCTTCTGGGGACATCGTGCCAGGGCTGAGGGGGCTGGGAGCTCAGCAGGCTCACCGAGCTCTGTGGAGGGGAGTGTGGCAGGGAACTTGCCTCCAGAGAGGGTGAAGGCCGCCTTGAACCGAGAGGTGGCAGCCTCTCCTGGATGCCCCTTGGCGGAAGCAGAGGCTGCCCAGGTGGCTGGGCAGTTCTGGGAGCCCCTGGGCCCACATATGTCCCGTGTCTTTCAGGAACGCATCTTCCTCACGGTGTCCAACTACATCTTCACGGCCATCTTTGTGGGCGAGATGACACTGAAGGTAGCTCCCAGCTTCACCTGGGACCGTTGCCACCCCCAACTCAGGCCCCTGACCCTGGCCCAGACCCTGCCTCTGCTTGTCACTCTCCTGCCCATCAGCTACGTTCCACACGTGGCCCGGGAGGCCCCCTGCTGGGCGCCTGCCCCTGGGTTTGGCTCCCGGGACCCAGAGGGCGTCGGCCACCAGGAAGGCGAAGGCAGGGGGCTGACTGTGTAATGGAGGTGCCTTCTGGAGGTGTGGGCGCAGAGGGAAACATCCCGTCTGGAACGCTTCCCAGAGCGGTGGCTTTAAATTGGGTTTGCCAGATGTGCCCGGAGACCCTAATGGGGCGGTCTCCTGGGCCCTGGCCCCGCCCTCAGAGGGGCATCCCGGAACGGCCCCTGCCCTCCCTCCCTCGCCCCCAGCCACCTGCCAGACCCGCCCCCACCGTCACCCCGCCCCTCCCGTAGCGCGACCTAACTCGCCCCGCCCCCTCCCCGCCGCCGTCCTAACTCACGCTCCCCGCGTCAAGTCGGGCTGGCCCCGCCCACCGCCCGGGCCCTTCCCGCGGCGGCCCGCCTGACCCCGGCCCCGCCCCCGCCCCAGGTGGTCTCGCTGGGCCTGTACTTCGGCGAGCAGGCCTACCTGCGCAGCAGCTGGAACGTGCTGGACGGCTTCCTTGTCTTCGTGTCGATCATCGACATCGTGGTGTCCGTGGCCTCGGCCGGGGGAGCCAAGATCCTGGGGGTCCTCCGGGTCCTGCGGCTCCTGCGCACCCTACGCCCCCTGCGGTGAGGATCCCTCCCCTGCGGAGCGGGTGGATGTCCCTGCACTGTACAAGGAAACCATTGGGGTCTAAATGGGCCCCTCACTCCGGTCCTCCCCACCCACTCAGTCCTCCAATAGCACGTGCCAGGCACGGTGGGCCTTGCTCCTGGGGGAGGAACCTGCAGACCCCGGGGGTGGGGCATGCTGGAAGAGCAGGGCTGAAGATGGCCCCCCATTACTGCCACCCACTCTGTGTGTCCCCGAGTGGCTCACTGCCATCTCTGGGAGTCGATCTCTAGACTAGGGTGTGGTGTGGACCTCAAGGGGACTGGGCACAGTGAGGGCTAAGGGCAAGTGCCCCCGACGGCATGGCCTGCTGTGTATGTAGATCTGGGGCCTGGGTGGCAGGTTACGGCCTGTTCTGCAGAATCTGGGTAGCCTGGCTGCTTTCTGTACATTCCCTGCCATGCCTCATGCTCTAGGGGGCTCAGGCTTGGGGGCTCCAGGCTGCATGGGAGTTGCCTCCTGGCCTGGCCTGGCCTTGGGCTCATGATGACCCTGGCCCCTCCCTGCCTGCAGCGTCATCAGCCGGGCGCCTGGCCTGAAGCTGGTGGTGGAGACACTCATCTCCTCCCTCAAGCCCATTGGCAACATCGTCCTCATCTGCTGTGCCTTCTTCATCATCTTCGGCATTCTGGGAGTGCAGGTGACAGTGCCCGGGCTGGTAGGGACTGGAGTGGGCTCTGTGGCCGGGGAAGAGGAAACCCGATTGCTACCCACCTCTCCATGCTGGCCAAGCTGGGGGCTCTGCCAGCGCCAGCTGCCGGTCCCGGGAGGGAGACAGGCACAGGCCCAAATGACTGAGCACAGGCCCACTGGGTAGATGCGATTGAGGGGTGGGTCCCTCCTCTGCCTTGTGCCCCCACCCCCGCCCAACACCCCAACACCAGCCTTGTCCCTCTTTCCCCCAGCTCTTCAAGGGCAAGTTCTACCACTGTCTGGGCGTGGACACCCGCAACATCACCAACCGCTCTGACTGCATGGCTGCCAACTACCGCTGGGTGCATCACAAATACAACTTTGACAATCTGGGCCAGGTGAGCACTGCCTGCCTATCCCCGATCTGACCCTTGTCCTCAGTGGGTGGGGGGAGTGACATCTCTTCCATGCCCATGGCTCTGGCATCACGAACCTGGCTCCAGTCCTGCGCTGCCAGGACGGACGCTGTGGCTTTCCTCTCCAAGCCTCAGTTTCCTCTTCTATAAAGTGGGTAGGGTAGCCCTCACCTCACAGGTGGCGAAGGGTCAGAGATCCTGTCTGCAGAGTGCCCAGCAAGCACCTGGCACTTGGTAGGTACTTCAGTGAACATTGGTTCCTGGTCCCCACCCTCCACCCAGGGGACCCTGACAAAGAGTTTTAGCGTCAACCAGACCTGGGTGTGAATCCCAGCTCTGCCACTTCCTGTAGGTGTGACTTCTCTGAGCCTCACTTTCCCCAGCTGTGAGATGGGGATGTGACAGCCCGCCAGGCAGGCCGTGGAAGAGGCTAAGTGTATCAAGCCCCCGTCCCGGGGTGGGGGCTCCCTCTCCTGTCGCCACCCTCTGCTCTCCACTCCAGCTGGAAGGCAGCCCCGCCCGGTCTCTGCGTTGCTCTTGGTCTCCTTTCTGGGCCTCCTGGGCTTGACCCGTCTGGGCAGTGCCGCAGGTGAGAGCCCTCGGCTGGCTGCCTGCGGAGAGCCTCCCCCAGCCCCCCAGAGCTGCTCCTGTTTCTTGAGGGCCCGCTCAGGCGGCTAGGCGTGACCAGACAGAGGTGCGCCTTGCCCAGGTCACACAGGGAGGAAGCAGGGTCTAGGCCCCTGTCCCCTCTCCCCATCCCCCCCCCCCGTGGGTAGCCCCCAGCTGGATCCCACTGAAGCTCCCCCGAATACCACCTGGGAGGGGCACCACGGGGCCTTCGGGGGCAGTGAGTGGCCAGAGGACAGGGGTCAGGACCCCCCACGTTCTCCAGGAGCAGTGCTTCTTCAGGTTTTTAACAACTCATGGTGGGGAAAAGCTGTCACAGGAAGCAGAGGGGAAGCCAGTGGGGGTTCTCGTGAGCCCAGGGCCAGCCCTTTCCCATTCTGGGTGCCTTGGCGCCAGGCTGGCTCACCCGGAACCCTCAGTGGGGTGTTCGCAGCACCCAGAGCCATCGGAGGGTTACAGCAGGGCCACAGCCCCTCACTGCAGTGGGCCACTTATCAGCTGTCCACCCTTAGGCAAGTTCTACACCGTCTCTGTATTTCGGTGTCCTCATCTGTCAGTGGGGACAGTAATGGCAGGTCCTTGGAGTGTAGGGGCCTCATGTGCCTCCCTGGCAGGGAGAGCTTCCCAGTGTCCCCTGCCTGCTCCTGGGTCTGAGCCCTTCCAGGACACCCTCAGCGCCATTCCTGCCTGGAAGGGAAGGAGGAAGGGTGTGCCCTGGGCGGATGGGAAGGAGGGGCCAGAGCAGGGCCAGAGGCTGGTCCCAGAACCCCCGATTCCTGGCCCAGGGAGGTGGGAGCACAGAGGAAGGCATGACCACCTCTGCCTGGGGGAGGGGACTTCCCAAGGAGGACATGCGACCTCTGGGCCGTCTCTGGTGATGTGGGACTCTTGGGGCTCCCACTGACTACCAGCATGTTGGGCTCTGCAAGGACAGGACCGTAGGCCACACTCAAGTTCAGTTCAGAAAACCCTTATGAGCACCTGCTGTGTGTGAGGCTTTGTGCTGGGGGGGTGGCAGGACCAGCCGTGACCCCATCGAAGGGACACAAAGATGCTGGTCTGCTGTCCGTGTAGGAGCCTTGGCTGGCTGTCTCCTGGGGACCACCTTGATTTCAAAATTTTACAAACCAGTCAGAGTAATGATTGCCATTTTATAGAACCAGGCCCAGAGACATTGAGGAACTTGCTCCAAATCACACAGCCAGTGCATGGTGGAGGCTGGGCTATGATACAGGGCTCCTGCCTCTGCTCTCACGGGATCCTGTGTTCAGGCACTGGGGCAAGCTTGTCTTCACCCCTGGAGTGGTTATGACAGGAACCTTCCAGGGTAGTCTCAGGGGCCCTCCCAGCAAACCCGGCAGGCAGGTGCTCATTAGCCCCATTCTGTGGGTGAGGGGACAGGAGCTTGTGAATTGTCTTGCCCCGGACCACCCAGCTAGTTAATTTCAGGGCTGAGACCGGAGCCCAGGACCGTGGGTCCGGTGCTGTTTGTGCTGCAGCAGCAAGTGTAGGGTGCGTGGCGGGCACATAGCAGGTGCTCAGAAAAGCTGGGCCTCACCGGGAAGGCCTCTTTATCTCTCTGCCTCCCAGACGCAGAAAAATGGAGAGCTGGGGAGGGGTGGGTGCAGCCTGAGCCACACACGCCCCTCACCCCTGCACTCTCCCTCCCCGTGTCTACCAGGCTCTGATGTCCCTCTTTGTCCTGGCATCCAAGGACGGCTGGGTGAATATCATGTACAACGGTCTGGACGCTGTTGCTGTGGATCAGCAGGTGGGCATGGCCAGGGCCAGGCCAGGCCTGGACTTCAGGGAAGGAACATGGTGTCTTTGGGGGCCCAGTCTTCTGAAACTGGCACCAGTGAGACCCACGGCCCTGGTGTCTACGCACTGTTAGCACAGCCCACCCCTCACGTGCTGGCCTGAATCTTCACCACTGGGCTGCTCCTTGGGTAGCGTGAATCATGTTCCGTTTGCTTCCGCAAATCCCCCCGCTCTGCAGGGAGAGGCATCCAGGCTGCTTCTGCCGGGAGGAGCGCAGAGCCTGGTGGGTGGAGAGCTGAGTGCAGCAGCAGCAGAGGGGCTGAGCCAGCTGGCAGAGGGACAGCAGGTGCACTGCGGCCAGAGAGTGAGGTGTTCAGGGAGGTGTGAGAGTGAGAGTGGCTGGAGGTGGGGGAGGAGGCGAGTAGGGCTGGATGGTCCACAAGACCCTGTGTGTGCCATGGCAAGGGGCACGAGTTCATTCAGAGGGAAGAGAGAACCAGTGAAGGGCTTATAGTGAAAGAGTGGCATCCCCTGCCTGTCAGGTTTGCTTGTTGTCAGTGCAGGTGGTGGGATGGATTTGGGGAGGCAGGTAGGGGAAGGGGGACAGGAAGGATGCTGAGCCTGGGCTCCCAAGACCCCACTGGGAGCAGAGGTCCCCTCTGGGGCTAGGCAGGGACTTTAGGCCAGACACACGTGGCTGACCAGGGTTGGCTATGCCCAGACTGAGGGTGTCACTGGGAGGAGAGGGAGATTCTCTAGATTAGGAGGGGACCCACTCAGGGGAGGAGTCAGGCTGTGGGTAACCCCGGGCCTGTAATGGATCTCTGGCTCTTGGCTTCATGGGTCCCACCTGGTAAGACTCTGGAACTGGAGGTGGGAGCAGCGGGGTGCAGGGTGAATGAGAACACTTGGAGGCATCTTCCTCCACTTCCTTGTCTGCACACATGGACTCCACCAGGGCTGTGCTCTCCCTCTGCTGGCTGGCTTGTCTTCTGCCTTGTTTCTGGATGGATGAATAAGTGGATAGATGGATGGATGGATGGATGAGTGGATGGGTGGGTGGATGGGTGGGTAGGTGGATGGATCAATAAGTAGATAGATGGATAAGTGGATGGATGGATAAGTGGATGGATGGATAAGTGGATGGATGGATATGCGGATGGGTGGGTGGGTGTGTGGATGGATGGGTGGATGGATGGGTGGGTGGATGGGTAGATGGATGGATGTGTGGATAGATAGGTGATTGGATGAATAAGTGGGTGGCTGGGTGGGTGGATGAATAAGTGGATGGATGGATGGTTGGATAGGAGGACAGGTAGATGCACGCATGGGTGAGTGAACGGATAGGTGCGTGAGAGGAACAAGACGGACAGATGTGTGTGTCCAGGAGGCAGCAGCAGAACAGAGAAGGAAAGGGGGCTCTCTGCTGAGCACCTTATTGTGCCAGGCCCAGGGTGGGCATTTCCTACCTGCTGCCTCATTCAGACTCATGGCCGCCTTGGAGGCTCTTGTATCCCATTCCACAGGCGTGAGCAAGGTGGGCACCTGCCCGTGGCCCTGCCGTGCCCCATCAGCCTGCTCAGCCCCCTCTGGCCCCTGCAGCCCGTGACCAACCACAACCCCTGGATGCTGCTGTACTTCATCTCCTTCCTGCTCATCGTCAGCTTCTTCGTCCTCAATATGTTCGTGGGTGTCGTCGTGGAGAACTTCCACAAGTGCCGGCAGCACCAGGAGGCTGAGGAGGCGCGGCGGCGGGAGGAGAAGCGGCTGCGGCGCCTGGAGAGGAAGCGCCGCAGTGAGTGGGCGCCTGCCGGGGGTGTGGGGCCACCGGCTCTGGGTCCCCTGCCTGCTGTGCTGGTCCCCCGCCGAGGTCCGGGACCTGGGCCTGACCCCAGCCTCCTGGGCCTTTGAGGCTGGAAGGGAACAACGGGTACAGTTCCTGTGCCATGGCCCAGCCCCTCCTCCCAGGGTCTGCCTGTCTAGGGGACCTGAGCCCCATCAGTGACACCACTGCCACTTGAGTGAGGCCTCGGGGGTTCAGTCCACGCAGGGGGCAAAGGCAGAGCCTGGATGCCCAGCCTGGGCCCTAGGAACCCTGCCTGCCCCCAGCAGACCCGGAGCCCCACTACGGGCTCGTTGGGGCGGACGGAAGAACCAGTGTCCTGCCCTCTTTCCACCTCCCCTGCGCGGCGCTGGTTCCCTCCTGGTGACCCAGCTGGCTGAAGGAGACCTAACACTGACTCCAGGCCCTGGGTGGACTGACATCTTTCCCCCTCGGTGTCTCCCTCCTCCATCTCTCCCTCCTCTGTGCTCCGTCCCCTTCCCCTCCATCCCAACCCTTCTGGTCTATGCCATCCCCCACCCTGCATGCAGAGGCCCAGCGGCTGCCCTACTATGCCACCTATTGTCCCACCCGGCTGCTCATCCACTCCATGTGCACCAGCCACTACCTGGACATCTTCATCACCTTCATCATCTGCCTCAACGTGGTCACCATGTCCCTGGAGCACTACAATCAGCCCACGGTGAGCCCTGGTCTGCCTCCCAGCCCAATGTCACGTGGCAAGGGTGGCGCAGGGGTTGGCTGACAACGGGATCTGGGCAGCCCCTGCACACTGGGCCCCGTGCTGGACACTGCAGGGGGAGGAGGCACAAGGCAGTACTGCCCTCAGGAAGGTCAGGGCCTGGTAGGACAGACGCCTGAAAGGCAGAGTTCAGAGGGAAGTGTCCTTCCTTCCTGTTGGGTAGGGGAGGCAGCATTTGGATCCAACCTTGAACGTGGCTAACAATGACTGTGATCGTGCATTAAATACTGACTCTTTGCAAGGCACGCTACATATATGAACCTTTAGATCCTCACAGCAAGCCTACAATGGTGGGGCAGTGGCTTTTTCCAGATTTTATAGATGAAGAAACTGAGGCTCAGAGAGGTTAAATATGCTGCCCAGATTACTCAGTCTTAGGTGGTGGAGCCAGGGCCGGAACTTAGATTTGTATTCCAAGCCTGCCACACAGCCTCCATTACTGCCTGGTCACATGGAGCCCGAGGGAAGGGCATTCCAGGTGGCAGGATCATTCCAGGCAACCACTGGGGGTGGGAAAGGCTGACCAGTTCCCAGCTAGTTGCAGACAGGGTACATTCTAATGACAGGAGAGGAATAGGATGAATGCAGGGAAAGGGAGGGGACCCACTGGCAGAATGGAACAATAAATTATAGAACTTCCAAATTAACAGGAAGACATGGAATAATAATCATTCACATTTACCAAGTATTTATTCTGTGCCCAGCACTGAATTATTAGCTCATTTAATTTTCATAGCAGCTGTCTGAGATCAAGCGACTTGCCCAAGGTTACACAGTGAGTGAAGAATAAATGCTAAACCAGGATTCAAATCTAGGCAGTCTGGCTAATGAGCTCTTAATCACTACTCCACACTGCCTCCAGAGAGGAGCAACTGGACCATATCAGCAGAAATAAGAAAAAGGAAACGGAGGGAACAATGATGTAAAACAAATAATGCACATCAAGTAAGATGGGAGGAAAAGCAGTATATAAATTATTGCACTAAATATAAATGGACTAAATCCTGTCCAAAAGGCATAGATTTTTTGACTAGAGTAAGATTAGAGGTCAGGTCATGGGGCCTGGATCATGCTTCTCTTTGCCCCCCTCCCCCAATAGTCCCTGGAGACAGCCCTCAAGTACTGCAACTACATGTTCACCACTGTCTTTGTGCTGGAGGCTGTGCTGAAACTGGTGGCATTTGGTCTGAGGCGCTTCTTTAAGGACAGGTGAGTGGCTGGGCTGGGCTAGGGCAGCATAGGGTGGACTGTAGGATGGGGAAACTGTCCTCACCCCTGAAAGCCTGGAGCAGCCTGAGGAGGGGAACCAGTGAACATCTGGGCACTGGTGGCCAGGTGACCCCAGGTGCTGCCTGTAGCCCTGAAGAGGAAGTGGTATAGTCTATATGAGGGGTGCAGGGCATTCTACTAGGTCCTTCTTGGTGGGTCCCTCATACCCACAGGCAGAGCGGGACCTGTTTCATGCTAATCCTCCTTTTCAGAGGCAACAAGTGAGGCTCACAGAGGTTGTTGGACTAGCCCAAGGCCACACAGAGGGAGCAACTAGCTCAAGATTTAGATCTAGAAGTCAGAGCTGGTACCTCCCCCACTGCAGGAGGCCAGAGATGTTTATTTAGTCTGGTCAGCCCCTTGCTTGAGGGAGCAACGGCTGTGAGGGCAGAGAGGGGGCCAACCCCTGTGGCATTTGGACGTGCCAGTAGGGAGGGTGGCAGCACAGCCCAGTGGGCCACAGCAGGAGGGTGAAGGACAAATAAGGGGTGTCTGAACCAGAGGGCTCCTCTTCCTGATCCCCACTGCCGCCCTCCCGTGCCTGGCTGAGCAGGTGGAACCAGCTGGACCTGGCCATCGTGCTGCTGTCCGTCATGGGCATCACGCTGGAAGAGATCGAGATCAACGCGGCCCTGCCCATCAACCCCACCATCATCCGTATCATGCGGGTCCTGCGCATCGCCCGGGGTGAGGGCCGGGGGGCAGGGAACGGGGCAGGCAGGGGTGCGATGAGAGTCCCCTTGCCTGGGGACAGTGCACAGGGGTGGGTGGGGAGAGGCAGGAGCAGGGGTGCGTCGGCATGTGGGGCTCCCCGCGGAGCAGGGGACAGCAGAAGCTGGGAGGAGCTCACCACGAACACACAGGCATTCGCCCTCGTGTGCGCACGGCCTCACCCGCACGCAGCTGTCCTCGCTCCTAGACAGGTCTGCACGGCACACACTCCCGCTTCCTTCTGACACCGGGACCCGTGCAGCCCGGCTCACAGTGTGCTGACGGGAACCCAGTCCAGCTGGGAAGACACTGAAACAACTCCAGCCTCACTGGCATTTCTCAAACACGGAGATGGGGACACACAGTCCTCGGCACTTCTGGAAATCCCCTTCTTCTCCCCGAGCCTCCCGCTCCCAGCTCGGGGGTTCCTACACTTCTTTAAACAACCCCCGGCCGCAGTGCCCAGGCGCCTCCAGCTTCCCAGGTGGGGAGGAGTTGGCAGACACTCAGCCAGTGGCACCAGAGTCCTTAGCGAGAGGCAAAGGGAAGAGACGTGGCCACGCACATCGGTCATTTGCGGTTTACATGCGCTCATCCACACACTCGGTGTCCGTCCATGCCCTGTGCACGCCCTCATGCTCTTGGACTTTTTCACACTGACGTGTTTTTGTGCATACCCTGCTCACCCTGTAGCTGCACCCACAGGTGGATCTGAGCGCCGGACCCTGCTTGCACGCTCCTCCACGTTCTCACTCCTCCCACATTCACACACCTGCACACACACATGCACACGCACGTCCCCGCTGGCCTGGGGCTGAGTGGGCTGGGCCTGGATCTCGCCCGCAGTGCTGAAGCTGTTGAAGATGGCCACGGGAATGCGGGCCCTGCTGGACACGGTGGTGCAGGCTTTGCCCCAGGTAAGAGCCGCCCCGTCCCATGGCAGCCCTGCCCGGGTGACATCGGGTGCATTCTGGGCCCTGGGGCCGCAGGCCCTGACATCCCTTCTCAGACCTTCGCAGAGCTGGTACAGATGCCGTTTCTGGGGGTGCAGTTCGAGCTAGGGGCTATGAGAGGTGGAAAGCCCCTCCGGCCTATTTCTTCCAGCTTCACCAAGCAGTTGCCGATGCCTGCTCTGATCCAGCTCTGCGTGGGCACCAGGACCCATGTGATGCCCCTGGGAGCCCCTACACTGGCAGGCAGACGGATGCCTCAGGGCAGTGTGGGGAGGGGTCTCCAGTGTGTTCCTGAGAGAGGAGGGTACCAGACACTCGCTGGGGAAATCAAGGAAGGCGGCCCAGGAAAGGGGACCTTTGACCTTGACCTCCAAGGGGGGCTTGGCAGAAGGAGGTGGCAGTGTGGATGGAGAGGTTCCGATATGGCATTCCAGGAGGGACAGCATGAGACACCCTGACCAGGGTGGGGACCCCTGAGAAGGCAGGGAAGTCCCTCTGCCCACCCCCCTGGTCAGTGGAAGGGGATATAGGGTCAGGGCCACAGAGGGTGCATTTTTCATCCTCCCGGGAATTCTGCAGTCCCAGCCCCTCCCTCCCTTGCTGTCCTCACTGCTTGAGGCTCTTTCTCCCTCCCCTTAGGGTGGCCTCTGCCCTGAGGTGAGCCTCGTGCACATTGATTTATCCATTACAACTCATAGAGTCTCAGGACATTTTAGGCATCTTAAAATACAAGGCATAGCTACAGCACACTGAAAATAAAGATAAAACGTTAACAGCCCTGGGAAGGTGGAAGCAGAGCTAATTCTTTCAGGGACTTGGGCTAAGGATGCCAGTGAGTTTTGTTCTTGAGTTTGTTGTGAGCTTCCCAGCAGCCTAGTTACAAAGAGAAAGCAGCATAGCTCTCGTCAGGTCAGGATGGAAAGCAAGGGCATTCATTAAAAAAAAAAAAAATGTGGATTTTCCTAACACTAAATTCCTTCAGAGGACTTTGTCTCATGGGAGATGGGGGTGATGCTGTGCTGGACACTATGCAGACTGGAAGTGGGTGGGAGTCCAGACTTGGGCCATTCTGCCTGGGATCAAAGCCCGGGCCCTGGGCATGTGACTTACCTTCTCGTGCCTCAGTTTTCTTGCCTGTGAAGTGGGGATGATGATGAAGCATCACTCCCTGAAGTGCTTATTTCAAAGGCTGTCATGAGGTTTCGAATAAAGCTTATACAGCACTTAAGAGGACGTGGTTCATGAGAAGTGCCACAGAGAATCTGCTAAGGCTGGGGATGGCGGGTGAGTGCCCAGCTCCTCTGGCCTCCTTGCGTCTTCCCCGCCCCTCCCCCACGCTTTGACCCCTGTGCTTGCCCTCGTGGCTCCCTAGGCCATTGCTGAGCTGGTGCAGGGCACACGGAAATGTTTCCACATGACGGTATTTAAAATTTCATCATCTCTCTAAGAGAAGCATGTGCCAAGTACCATGTGGCCATGGAATGGGACTTACCCCTCCGAATCTATTAGCTGACACCTACCTTGTCATGTGGACACTGGACATCTCCCCAGTGCTATGAAAATGAAACTTCAGCCTTTCCCAGCCTTTCCCGCTATGAAAATGAAACTTCAGCCTGGGAAAAGGGAGGGAGGAGGCATCAGGGAAGGCTTCTCAGGGGAGGTGACCACTGAACTGGGCTTTGAGGGGTGGGGAGGAGGCATTTACCAGGCAAAGGCAGAGGGTCTTCCCTGCAGAGGGAACAGAATGTGCAGAGGTGCTACAGGGTCCGTTTTCTGCGTGGCTGGAGCGCGGGGCTGGACCAGCAGGCTGGGAGGGTCCTCAGGGCAGGTCACGGCAGCTTCAACGCCAGCACAGCAACCCAGGCCTTACCCCGTGGGCAGCGGGTGCCACAGGAGCGTTGTGGACAAGGGAGGCCTCAGCCAGAGCTGCCTTTGAGGAGGTCGCTCTGGCGACTGGGAGCAGAATGGATTGGAGGGAGAGGCTGGGGCAGAGGAGCCCATGCGGACGGGAAACGCTGCCAGCTCCTGCCTGGCCCGGGGGGAAGCTGAGCTCTGAGGGCGTCGACCGCACCAGGTCCATGGCAGCAGTCGGGGCCTCACAGTGTGCCCTGTAGGCGCTCAATAAGTGCTTGTTTTATTAATGAATGGAAGATCGTTTAACTAGTCAGACACGGTGGGTGCAGAATGGCTGGGAAGGAAACCCTTCTCTGGAGAGAGAAATGTGAGGCGTCTGCGATTAACGCGTCCGCTCTCCGGCAGTTAACGTGACCGTCTGCTTCTGTGCATGCCGCTGCGTTTCCGGGGCAAGAACGCATCTGAGCCTTTGCTCATCCATGGCACGAGTTAAAGGGGGTCCCCGGTGGGTGGATAGGTTTGAACCAGGCCTGAAATCTGGGACGTTTTCTCCCACGGGAGCTGTGGGATGGGGGTGGCCGGGTCTGCAGAGGCTTCTGGGGCCCGCAGGCCTGTGTGGGTCTTGTGTTCACTCCTCTCCCTGGCCACGCCCCGTGCAGGCGTGAGGAGTCAAATCCCACCTCGCCCACTTGTACCCACCCACCCCCCTTGAGGACTTCCCAGACCAGCAGAGGACAGTGATAGGGACATACCAGTTATACTTGCACTGGCAGCTTTCAGCCTGGTCTGCCTGGTGCAATCCGAGCGAGCTTCATGGAGGAGGTGGCACCAGTGCTGAGACTTCCCTCTTCCTTCTCTCTCTCTCGCTCGCTTTCTCTCCCTTTATCCACGGAACCTTACTAACCAGGCAAGGTGTGTAGAATAGATTGTGTGCACAGACCTGGGGCCAGCCTGCTGGGTTTGAACCCCTGGCCTACCACTCACTAGCTGTATGACTCTGGGCAAATGACATGACTTCTCAGTCCGTCTTTTTCTTCAAGGAATAGGGATAAAAGATAGTTCATAGACTATTGTGAGGAGTAAGTGAGCGAAATGCTTGAAACACAGCGGCTCTTGGTCGAGGCTTCATGTACGTTTCGTTGTCATTCTGAATCCTGTGCGGGACCTGGCCTGCCCTCTAGGTCCTGGGGGGGTGGCAGACATGGACACACAGCCTGGTGACATGTTACAGCTGCCCGACCCTCAGGCTGGCCCGTGTGTGGAGCCTGGGCCGCGCCCCCGCCCTCCCCAGGCCCGGCCCCGCCTCACCTGCCCTCCCCACAGGTGGGCAACCTGGGCCTCCTCTTCATGCTCCTCTTCTTCATCTACGCCGCCCTGGGTGTGGAGCTCTTCGGGAAGCTGGGTGAGCGACTGCCTGGGGGTGCAGCAGGGCTGGGTGGCCTTGGTGCCGGGGTCGGGGGCCTGAGACCCTCTCAGCCTGTCACATCGGGGTCTTTATATTGGGGAGTTGCCCCTACAGCCGGACCCATGGGCGGGTGGCCCTCGGCCGTCCACGCCACTTTCTTGGTGTGGGAGGAGCTCCTGGGAGATGGTAGCCTGTGTCCGTGCGCACACACCAGGCCTGTGTGCTGGACCCCAGCTCGGAGCCCCTGGTGGTCTAGTCTCCCAGGGAACCTGCCCTCCCCTGCCCCCGTGCCAGTGCCCGTCCTGAGCCGGCGCTGCCCCCGCAAGCAGAGAGGCCAGGGTGAGGGCAGAGGGTGGCACAGCCCACGCCCAGCTCAGCCCTGCAAGGTCAGCTCCAGAAAGCCAGGTTCCCTGGGGGGCGGCTCCTGCCCCCCCCCCGCCCCCACCACCCCATCGTCTCTCCCAGGCACTGATTCTGGGAGGGGAGAAGAGCGAGACCCACCGAGTCTGAGCCCCAGCTGCGTGCCCCCTCGCTGGGCTGGGCACAGTCCGCGTGCGCCTCCCAGGGTGGTGGGGGCTCCTGAGATGAGGCGGAGGTGCCAGCTCAGGGTGGCCGCGCAGGCAGGCTGTGCCCGCGGGTCAGGGCTGACCCCCTCCCCCCTTGCAGTGTGCAATGACGAGAACCCGTGCGAAGGCATGAGCCGGCACGCCACCTTCGAGAACTTTGGCATGGCCTTCCTCACGCTCTTCCAGGTCTCCACCGGCGACAACTGGAACGGGATCATGAAGGTACTCGCGGCGCGCTGGGGAGGAAGGACTCAGGCGGGTTCCCGGACGAGCCAGGATGCTGGTCCTGCTGCTCAGGGCTCCCTCCCGCACCTCCGCCCCCCAGCGCCCCATGCACGTGGAGGGGTGTGCAGGGCCCAGAGAGGCGGAAGGACCCACCTGGGACCCCGCAGAGCAGCGAGGGGAGCTAAGGCCGGAACAGGCTGCCTGTCCACCCTGTTGGGTCCCACGAGTGCTGCTGTGGGATCAGTGCTTGGGTTCTAGGGGACACAGCCCTGCCCAGGCCGGGAGGGGACTTGGGGCCAGGCAGGACTGCAGACCAGGGCCAGGCCCTCAGGCATTTGCTGCCCTGACGGAGTCCCCAGCACAGGCGTCCTGTCTCCAGCCCACGGCCCGGCCTGGGCTGGGCAGGGTGGGGGGTCAGGGGGGGCAGAGGTGAGGCTCTTGGGGTGGAGGTGGCAGTGGCTTGCTGGGAATGGACCCCAGCAATCAGGGATCCTCAGAGCGGGAAGCGGGGAGGCAGGGAGAGGAAGGCCGCTGACCCTGGCCCTGCGGCAGGAGGGCAGTGGAAGCGTCCCGGGCTTTGCTGGGCTGGGGCTGCGCTGGCACGAAGACCAGGAAGCAGGGACGGGGCTCTGGTCCAGGCGGCTCCGCCAAGCGTGCACCCCTCCCCCGCCCGGCCCCGGGGCCTCCGCTTGGCGGGGTCAGTGGGCCGGAGCAAGGGAGCAGAGGGCACCGGGCTGTCGGGCACTTGGCCGGAGCCGAGGCAGGCGGATGCCACCGTGAGCCAGAGTGGGCTGGGCAGCCAGGGCCACCGTGGGGGTTTGAGTCCTGGCTTCTCCCTCTGGCAGCCTCTGTTGCTCCTCTGTCAGGTGGGGCCAAGTGGGGTGGGGCAGCCGTGGGGGGCTGGCGCTGTCCTCACCGCCCCCCACCCCCGGCGCAGGACACGCTGCGGGACTGCACCCACGACGAGCGCAGCTGCCTGAGCAGCCTGCAGTTCGTGTCGCCACTGTACTTCGTCAGCTTCGTGCTCACTGCCCAGTTCGTGCTCATCAACGTGGTGGTGGCCGTGCTCATGAAGCACCTGGACGACAGCAACAAGGAGGCGCAGGAGGACGCCGAGATGGACGCCGAGATCGAGCTGGAGATGGCCCACAGTCTGGGCCCCGGCCCGCGGCCGCCCACCAGCTCCCCCGGGGCCCCCGGCCATGGGCCTGGGGGGGCGGGTGACGCCGAGGGCCGCAGGTGCCGGCGCTGCTACTCGCCAGCCCAGGTGGGTGGGGCCCGACAGGTGCAGGGGTCGCCAGAGGGCGGGCGCCCCAGGTGGGAGGGCAGCTGGGCCACGGGGCCTCGGACACAGACCTCTGCCTTTTTGGCACCCCCTGCTCAGATCCATAGAAGGGTGACCCTGTGACAAGGGTGTCGGTCCCAGGCCAGGGGCGCAGAGCACGGGGAGGGCAGCTGTGCCCCGCCCGCCCCGCAGTCCCGGGACCCAGCCGATAATCCCACCTGTCCCCGCCCCGTCCCCGTCCGCCTAGGAGACCCTGTGGCTGGACAGCGTCTCTTTAATCATCAAGGACTCGCTGGAGGGAGAGCTGACCATCCTCGATAACCTGTCCGGCTCCGTCTTCCACCACTACGCCTCGCCCGCCGGCCACGGGAAGTGCCACCATGACCAGCAAGAGGTGACGCAGCCCAGCAGGGGCCTGGTGGGGGCCAGCCCAAGGGAAGAGGCTGGCTCTGGGCCACTGAGACCAGGCTCCCTGAGCCTGGGAACGACGCAGGCCTGTGGTGTGGCCCAGAGCCCTGCGAGCCCCAGCACTGTGCCGCCCACAGCAGGTGCCCAGGCAGGGCGGCTGCCAAGCGGGAAGCCCCGTGTGGCTCTAGTGCAGCTGTGCCCTCTTGTTCCCTCCCCGGGGTGGCCCAGCCTCAGGGGGCTGTCAGGGTGGGTCCAGCTCCCACTGGAGGTCTGAGCTGCTCCACTCCCCTGCCCTGTAGTAGCCACATGTTCTCCAGGGTCTCTGTGTCCTGTGTTTCCCCTGCCTGTGACATGCTGTGCGGGTGTGCACACAGGACCCCAGAGGAGTCAGACCCAGCCCAGCCTTGACGGGTGCTTGGTCTGGGGGCAAGCAGGCAGTGGTGGCGTTCACAGCCCACGGCAGCTCGCCTGCCCTTTGACCCAGACAGCACGATGGGCTTCGCTTCCATCAGGGGTGGCCACTGTGTCACCGTCATGTGTCCCCCAGGCCGGGCCCCTACACAGGGTGGACACACCATGCCTGCCCAGCCGGCCTCTGGACCTTCCTGACCTTGGCTCTGCATTTTTCGGGGGTTAGGCCTGCCCCACCCTGGCCCCAGGGGTGACCCGAGGCCACCACCTCTCCCTGCAGGTGCAGCTGGCCGAGACGGAGGCCTTCTCCCTGAACTCAGACAGGTCCTCGTCCATCCTGCTGGGTGACGACCTGAGTCTCGAGGACCCCACAGCATGCCCGCCTGGCCCCAAAGACAGTAAGGTGAGCAACCGCGCGGGCTCCGGGCAGGCAGGTGCGTCTCTGCAGCCGGGCCCCCGCCCCCCAACCAGGACCCTGCTTCTTCCCAGTGCACATTTATTTGCCACCAGCGTTGAGCTGGGCCTTCATCTACTGTTGGTCAGATGAGGGCAAGAGGGCTCAGAGAGGTGGAGTGACTTATCTGAGGTCACACGGCAACAAGCCTGGCCACGGCGTCCAGCGGTCTCAGCTGCCGCTTGTTGCTCTGGGAACTTTTTATCCGTTTAGTGGGGTCATGCCTGGCAGGCCAGCCGCGCGGCGCGGGGGAGTTGACAGCTCGGTGCGTGAGGGGTGCTTTGGCCCCCTGCACGTGGGAGGAAATGGGGGTTCTGAGAAGTGAGGGGACTTGTCCAGGATGGAGCCAGGAATGACAGCAGGGAAGCCAGCCTGGGGCCGGTCCCAGAGACTCGGGGACAGGTCTGTCCCGGCTCGTGACCTCAAGGCCAAGGCGTCCCTGCCCAGCTGGGGGTGGGAGGAGGGGAGCCCTGGCCTGAGGTGGGGACGCAGTGGTCCTGCTCAAAGGGAGCCTCTATCCCCTAGACCCCGGGCAGCCTGGGCTTGGCCCCTCTGCCCGCCAGGGCTGTCCCCCACCAGCTCAGGGAGGCTTGTTGGGGGAAGATCTTCCCACCCCTCCCTGGCCTCTGTCCCCCCAACAGCTGACAGCTCCTGCAGCTCCCTGCCCCCAAGCTCCTTCCTGCCTCTCCCTGCACCCCCGTCCCACTCTCCTGCCCAGGATGTCAGGGGCACATGTTCTAGGGCCCGGTTGTGCTTAGGCAGGGTGCAGTCTGGTTAACTGAGGCCATGTTTTGTGCTGGACTCAGCAGGTCATAGGAGGTCAGGGTGGTGTGAGTCCATCTGCCTTGGAGGGGACATTAAGGAAGCTCTTGAGGAATTTCTGGGCAGGGGTCACCTTGGGCTGCAGGGCCAGGGAATCCCTGAGAAGGAATGCCAGGGCCAGGTGCCTCTCATGCAAGACCCCGGGGCAGTGGCTAGGAAGGAGGGGTTACTGTCCTCATTTAGGGATGTGGAAACTGAGGCTCAGCAAAGGGAAGGGCCCCACCCAAGGTCACGCTCACAGGGAAACTCCTGGGGCCGCTCAGCCTGTCTTTGATGCGGTCGCCAGCCTTGCCTTGGCTGCTGTGCTGGGCCAGGGTCTGTGCCAGGCACTCGGGTACATAGATGAGGAAGACCTCAGAGGGGAGTGAACAGGGGAACCACTGCCTGCCTGTTCCGAGCAGGGCATCCGGGGGGGCTTCCTGGAGGCGGGCCCTTTCACCTGGGTTCTGGAAGAAAGTGATTGCTGGCCAGGTGGAGGAGGCTAGAGGAAGGTTGTCCCAGCAATGAGGGCAGCCCGAGCTCGGCGCCATGGAGCAGGGCGTGCAGGCAGCCATGGAGGCTCAGCCCCTGCCCCATCCTGCCCATCCTCCCTCCCTCTCCCTGCAGGGTGAGCCGGACCTACCTGAGCCCATGCGTATGGGGGACCTGGGCGAATGCTTCTTCCCCTTGTCCACCACGGCCGTCTCAGCGGGTCCGGAGAACTTCCTGTGTGAGATGGAAGCGATCCCATTCAACCCCGTCCAGTCCTGGCTGAAACATGAGAGCAGCCAAGGTGAGCAGTGGGAGCCCCAGCAGTTCCCCACAGCCCTGATCTTGGGCGCCTGTATCACAGGGAGGTGGTTGAGTTTTTTCCTTGTTATTTTTGCCCAGATCATTATATTTAGTCCAGAAAGAACCATATGGCTAACAATAAGAGATAGACTCTCAGGCCTGATATAAGAATGATAAAAGATCAAGAGCCAAATAATACAAAGAGATGAGATAATTACAACAGAAACTTCAGTTAAGAGTAGCTTCATGCTGAGCTTCCTAGGAGCCATGGTGAAAAGAGAAGCAGGCACACACAGCTCTCATCATCAAGCCAAAGGAGAGCTGCCAGATTATTGAGGTGTTTTCTAGAGCTGAATTTGAGTGGTGTTTGTCCCATAGATCTTCACACAAGGTGGTGTTAAACATCAGAAAGCCTAGTGTCTGCAACAGCCTTTTTGTAAAATGTCCTGACACTTATACTTCGGCCTTACCCCCAGCGTCCTGTTTGTGCTTGGGCCCATAGCTAGAGTGGGCACGAGGCCAGGGGACTGAGCTGGCCTGTCCACCACTTGGGCTCACCTCTGCCTGCAGTCCTCTTGGAGGGTGACAGTCCTCTTAGAGGGTGACAGGAATCTGGCTTCACAGCTCTGGCTTGGGGAGGAAGTCAGAGTGATGAATAGCCTAGCAGAGGAGGGACCCCCAAGACCCGGAGCCCACCTGTGTACCCTCCTGGGACCCCTGCATTGGGCACCTCCCGGGAGCTAGGGGTGTGGTGACTTTTCTGAGGACCCTCCCTAAAGCCAATGGCCTCTCAGCCGGACGTGGTGGCTGAGGAGCCGCGACCCCAGACTTCCCGAACCAGAAGTCAGGGCACGGGGTCTGACCCAGGAGCCATTCTGATTGGGTGACATCTCATCCCCTTTAGTTAACCGTTTATTTACATTTTCCTTAAATAATAAGACGGTGTGAAACAGGAATCCCACCTGGGGACATTCAGGCTGCCCAGCCATCGTGGGTAATTTACATCTTCCCAAATTCCTTTATCCCGTATGTACCCTGCATGGCTCTGAGGGGACCGTGGCAGAAGCACACCCAAGACCTGCCCTGGCCCTCAGAGTCCCCGCACTCTGTCCTTGCCTCCTGCTGTTGCTGCGTCCAGCGAAGTGCCTGCCCAGGGCTGGGACACCCCACCCTGCCTGCTGTCCACGAGGGGCCCCCAGGCCTGGCTGGGCCCCGTGGCGTGTGAGGACCTGGGAGGTGGCTGGTGGGCACCCCCTGTGTGCCCGGTACTGGGCTGGGGGCTCTGCAGCTGTTTCTTCTACTCACATCCTCGAGGTTGGCATCTCGTCCCCTTTTACAGAGCAAGACGTGGAGGTGTCAGGGCTTGAGCCTGGCTCTGCCTGGCTCCAAAAGCTGTGCCTTTGCCGTGTCTGTGCTCCCAGGAATCACATGGGGAAACTGAGGCTCAGAGAGAGGGACTTGCCCGTGGTGTCATAGCCAGGTTGATAGGGACAGGTGCTCGGCCTGAGCCCCCTCCCCCAACTCTGTCTGCTCCCTCCCCAGCACTGCCCCCAAGCCCCTTCTCCGCGGATGACTCCAGCCCACTCCTGCCCATGCCGGCCGAGTTCTTCCACCCTGCCGTGTCTGCCAGCCAGAAAGGGCAGGAGAAGGGCACCAGCGCTGAGAGCCTCCCCAAGATCGCCCTACAGGGCTCCTGGGCGTCCCTGCGTTCGCCAAGTGTCAACTGCACCCTGCTCCGGCAGGTATGGGCACCCGCAGGCTCCAGAGAGCTGTCCTGGGGAGGGGAGGGGAGGGAGGGCGGCCAGAGGCACAGGGGCACGTGACTGCGTGACGGTGCAGGGGGCGTCGGGGTGATGCTGGGACTGGAGGGAGGACAGCCACAGGGGCGGATTCAGTGGGCAGGGTCAGGTCCTGCGCTCCTGGGGGGGCACCGGGAGGACCCAGATGGTGGGGGCTGCAGAGGGTCTGTGGGGTCTTGAGGGGAGGGGGAGAGTGTAGCGGGAGGCTTCGTGGGGTGACAGGGTGCTGGGAGGACACCTTGGGTGCTCTGGGTGGGTGTGGGTGGGGCTTGATTACTAGGGATGGAGCTGGAGGGCAGGCCTGGGCGGTGGGAGGCTCGGCCTGCAGGGTCCCCTGTGCTGGGTTGGCCGGGGCCACAGCCCTCATGCCACGGCCACCGGGGAACACAGAGCCGGGGTCCCAGTGCTCTTGCGATCATTCATTCCGTGACTGTCCCCCATCACGTGCTGGCTGCGTGCAGGACAAACCTCTGCCTCCCGGGCTTGCAGTGCAGGGTTCACAGTGTGCGTGGCAGGGGTGCGGGAGGAGAGGCGAGGAACCAAAATAAACACCTGACAAGTGTGGTCTACTCCACAGTGGTGCGTGCTCGGGAGAGCCCCACCCAGGGAGGGGCCGGGGGTGCTGACAGTTCAGTGGCGGGGCTGGGGTCTTCCCGAGGAAGCCGGGGGAAGTGCCAGGGCCGTGGGGCTGGGTGGGCGGCAGCCACGTGAGCAGGGGAGGTGGTGGGATGGGGGAAGCAAGGCTGAAAGGGCTTGGGGTAGGGTGCCCGGGGCGCTCACTCCCAGGGGAGCCAGGAGCCTGCTGCCAAGGGCAGAGCTGTCTGTCCCTTGAGGTCCCGGAACCGGGTAGGGCAGGGAGCCGGGTCAGAGGCTGCTGCGGTGACCAGCCCAAGAGCTGGACATGGTGCAGGGGAGAAGCCGTGTTCTGAAGGGAGCTCCCCAGGGACTGGGGTGCTGCATGCATATGCTGGGAAGGGTGGTGTCCCCGTCACTGGGATGGGCTGGGGACACCGATTCCCTCCTGCTCCCTGCAGGCCACTGGGAGCGACACGTCGCTGGACGCCAGCCCCAGCAGTTCGGCGGGCAGCCTGCAGACCACGCTGGAGGACAGTCTGACCCTGAGTGACAGTCCCCGGCGCACCCTGGGGCCACCGGCACCCGCCGTGGGGCCCCGGGCTGGCCTGTCTCCAGCCACCCGCCGCCGCCTCAGCCTGCGGGGCCGGGGCCTGTTCAACCTGCGCGGGCTGCGGGCGCATCAGCGCAGCCACAGCAGCGGCGGCTCCACCAGCCCGGGCTGCGCCCACCACGACTCCATGGACCCCTCGGATGAGGAGGGCCGCGGCGGTGCGGGGGGCGGGGGCGCGGGCAGCGAGCACTCGGAGACCCTCAGCAGCCTCTCTCTCACCTCCCTCTTCTGCCCGCCCCCCCCACCGCCGCCCCCCGGCCTCACGCCCGCCAGGAAGTTCAGCAGCACCAGCAGCCTGGCCGCCGGCCACCCCCGCACCCCCGCCGCGCAGCCCCGCAGCCTGGCCCGGAGCCCCTCGTGGGCAGCGGACCGCAGCAAGGACCCTCCGGGCCGGGCCCCGCGGGCCTTGGGTCTGGGCCCCTCAGCACCCCAGCCGCAGCCGCCCCCCGGGGAGCTGGAGCCGGGAGACCCCGCGAGCAAGAGGAAGAGATGAGGGGCTGCGGGGCCGCGCCGAGGCCCACGCCCGCCCGCCCGCCCCGTCTCACCTTCTTTTACCTCAGGAGCCAGGGAGCAGACAGCAATACTTTGTCCACACCTGGGAGCTGCGCAGGGCCAGCCCCGCAGGCCGCTGAGGGGGTGACATTGAGTAGGGTCCAGGTTAGCCGAGGCTCAGACGTGGCCCCAGCCGTGGCCCTTCCAGTGCATATACACACATATATATGCAGATATATATATATACATAGACAGACATATATATATATATTTATTTTTTTTACTGAGAGCTTATGACTTCCGGAAAGTGCTAGAGTTGGGGAGTGTGGGCCAGGGCCCAGACAGGGCTCACGTCTGACGCTTGGGACCCAGGCCAGCCACGGCAGCCGTGGTTGTGCTGTTTCCCTGGGTTGACAGTAGCTTGGAGAGGACCCTCAGGAGGGCCGTGTGGCCTGGGAGACAGGCCCAGAGGAAGAGGTGCAGTTCAGGGTGCAGTTTTTTCCCTTTAAAGAAGAAATGCTGCTAAGATCCCGCATCGTCCCTCACGTTTCGGGGTGTCTGTCTTGTCATTCCTGACCGTCTTGTTGTGAAGTCTTTTGTAGACACCCCAGAGCACACAACCTCTCTTAGTCAACCAGTTAGATGTCTTTCTTTAGAAAAATCAGGGGTGAGTAGCCGTGTTTTCTTAGGGCAGGGGTGGGGGTGGAGGGCAGCTGCAGGCTGGGCAGGGGCCCTGGCTTCAGACACCGTCCTGGTCCTGGCTCTGCGCACTGCGGGGGGTGGGCATTCTGCCCCCAGGAAGGCAGGGACAGGCAGGGACAGGCAGCAGGAGAGGGGAAAGAGAAGGGACTGAGGGCACGGCATGCTTGGCGGGTCGGCTGCCCTGCAGCTGCCCCTGGCCTGGCAGTCGGGTGTGCGGTTCCTTGCTGCCTTTTACCCCAGCGTGGGCCCTGAGCTGTGGCCATTCCTGGGGGTCATGCTACCCCAACCCTGAGCAGCTCTGTCCCTGCCCCGGCGGAGTTCAGGGTCCAGCAGGTGTGACAGGATTCTAGGCAGGGGTGGGGGCACCTGGGCCCTGGGCCCAGCCCCGGCTCTGCCCCAGCTCCCTGACCCCCGGCCGGTCACCTGCAGGCCACGGCCTCTGACCCCGTCTGCCTGTCCCTGGGCTTCTGGCTCTCATTTCTCACTGGCCTCCCAAACAGGTTCCAGAGGGCTGTGTTTTATTCGAATAGTTACACATTTATTTCAGTATTTATTAGAACAAATAATACATTGAACCCGTAATTTCACAGAAATACTGCTTAGGTCAAGGCTCGGTTTTAAAAAGTGAGTGGACTTTTTCTCTCGAGTCAGTTTAAACCTAAAGGTTGGGGATGTGGGTGGTGCTGATGTGCAGGTGCGACAGGTGGTGCGAGTCTGGGAGATGCTGCGCGTCCGCGGTTGCCGGGTCCCTTGCCTCTGCTGAGGTCTCCTTTGAGGGCCTCTGCTGGGCCCTGAGAGGGGCCTCGTCCCTGTTCCCAAACCCTGACTTGAGAGAACTTGGCCTGCGTCTGGGCTGGCGCGTGTGCAGGGTAGGCTGCTCAGAGGGGCTCTGTTGTCCTCCAGGCTGGCAGGGACCCTGGGGGCCTGGGCACTGCAGCGCAGGAAGCAGCCATGACCTGAGCTTTGTCTGTGCAAAGCCCGTCCCCTTAGAGCCGAGGCCTGAGGGGCAGGGAAGGGTCGCCAGGCCAGCGGGGTCTCTCAGGGCCCTGGCAGCAGAGGCTGGGGCACCGTGGAGGGCTGGCACCTAAATGCCTGGGCTGTGAAAATGCAACCCCAGTGAGTCAAAGGTGGGCAGATTCGCAGGGTCCAGCCAGCCCCGGGCCTCTGGTGGCACCACGGGGTTGGCTCCTGAGCCCCTCTGAGCACCCCCTCCTCACCCAGAGCGGCAATGCTGGCAAGGTCTGGCTCAGGGCCAGGCCCGGGAGGGCTCCCGGTGCGCCTCCTCCCCCTCGGGGACAGGTGAACCTGTGGGGGCGGCTGGGCCCAAGTCTAGCACTGCCGCCTGCCCCAGAGCGCCTTGGCCCTGCCCCACTTTCCCCAATGACTGTTTTACGGGGGGCAGAGGCCCTTGTCCGTGGAGGAAGGGGGTGCGGGAAGGCCTGTCCGGCGTCTCGCTGGCCGCCGCGTTGGCAGCTGGGAAGGAGGCAGACACACACGTTTGGCAAGGCGGCGTGCTGCTGGAGGGCACGCGTGTTGGGGCCTTCTAGGTGAAGGGACAGGTGTGAGCAGAGGCTCGTGGGCCAGACGGCAGGTGCCCCCAGCAGGTGGGAACAGCTGGGTGTGGAGGCAGAGAAGCTTTGCCTGGGGAAGTTGAGGGAGATGGCGCTCGTTCCCAGAGGGCCCCAAATGCTGATCCCAGGCACTCGGCCTTGTTCCTGTGGGCCAAGGGACAGGGAACCAGGGAAGCTGTGACTTGCTGGCGAGGACAAGCTGAAGTGGAAAGGGTTGGGTGAATGGCCCTTCCTGCCTCCCCAACCCTGTGGCCGGGGGCCCTGGGCTCAGGGCTGTGCCTGTCCATCGCAAAAGCACAAACCTACCCTAACCCACACGGGCCGGCGTGGGGAGAGTGGGCATCCAGCTGCCAGACACCTCATGCCGTCTGCCCGGCTCTGCAAGGTGGTGGCTGGCAGGCGCCACGGCATCTGCACAGAGGGACCCAAGACCAGACTGGGGCCGTGGCCTACCCTGGCCAAACTTACTTCTCCCCCCTGCCCTGCCTTCTGCACTGGGCAGCCCCTCAGAGGAGGATGAAGCGTGTGCAGTCCCCGCCTGTCTGCCTGTCTTCCCCCAAATCCTCCCCCTGGAGCCCTCGGCCTCCAGGGCCACCTCCAGCCCCCTTTGCTGCGTCGTGTAAGGGCTCGGGGTCTTAGAAGCCGCTCTTTAGCCCAGATACACATACTCTTTTTGTCTTTGTGCAATAATCAGTGTCCCTGGCAGAGCCGGGGTGAGCTGGGGCCTGGGAAGAGGCAGAGGCTACCTCCTCCAGGAAGCCCTCGGCCTGCCCCGCGCCGTGACTACAGCACCCCCGTCACTGTACAGTTTCTATGGTGTGAATGAACTTCCCCCTAGTTGCTGACGGCGCTGGTACCTGCTGGCCCAGATGGCCTGGGCGTAGAGAAACCAGGCGGCAGCCACCACCAGTGTTGTTTTGAATAAAAACCCAGAAACCTATTTAAGAATGTCTCTGTGTGTCTCTGCTGTTCCTTCCCCAGTGGGCGGGTGTCAAGCTGGGGCTTCTCCCGGGGTGGGTTTGCGGGGGCGGGAGCAGAGCTCAGTAGGCCAGGCCCGGCCCTGCCTGCAGGGTTCCTCACGTCCTCTCCTGTATCTACCCTTCCCTCCTCCTGTTCCTCCCGCCCCACCTGTCCCCTGAGTGCCCGACATCGACAGCTGTCTTTGCCTGGAGCACTGAACCCCAAAGCTGGGCAGTCGTGTGAGGGACACGCTTCGGCCACTTGCAGCCCCCACCCCTCCTCGGCCCCCTCGGCCCCGGCCCCGTTTGTTCTGCATTGTTCCTTCCTTCCGCCCTGTCTCCCGCCCTCCCCTCCCCCCTCCTCCTCCCCTCCAGCAACTGCTACTGTTCTGGAGGTTCTGCCCTGGCCCAGCCCAGAAATGAACTGGATGTGTCCTTGTCCTTGGGGAGCCCCCAGTTTCGTGGGGAGACAGCCTTGGAAATGAGTCCCACGAGTCAGTGTGCTCCATGGCATGATGTGACGACTGAAAAGTCAGACTGCAGAGGATAAAAGGATGCACCGTCACTCTCAGGTCCCCTTGAAGCCTGGGGCGGGTGGGGGGGGGCTCCCCAGGGGGCAAGGGGCAGCTGGAGGGGAGCGGGAAGGCTGCCAGGGGAAAGCAGCAGGAGCGGAGGCTGGAGAGGGAGGCTGGGGGTGGTGCACGCCCGCTGAGGGGTCCGGACTTTATCTACAGGCCATGGAGAAGGGAGGGGTGGGGGGCTTGGTGCGACCAGGGCACTGGCCCTGGGTTGGGAGGGCTGGCAGTGGGGGTGACAATCCAGGGCCCTCCAAGGCGATGAGACCTGAGCAGGCAGTGGTATGGGGAGGACAGGAGAGGATGCCCTGGGAAGATTCTCAGGAGGCCGGAGCGATGGGCCCACAGCCAGGGAGGCGGGGGCAGGAGTCGAGGCCAAGCCAGCGGGGCTGTGCCTTCCAACGTGGAGGCGCCAGGAGGGACATGGGTGTCGGGCGCGGAAGGCAATAGGAGTCTGAGGTCCCTGGAGGGCATCCCGGGGACCGTCCTGCAGGTCTCCGCAGGGCCAGGAGAGAAGGGGCTGAGGACGAGTCGAGGTTGGCTGGGGACCCCTCCCAGCCGTGAAGTCCACCCTGGGCAGCTAGGCCAGGTCTCCAGTGAGGAGAGAGGCCCTGAGCCTCACATCCAAAGACCTGCTGTCGACGCCGGGCCCTGGCCTGCTCTGAGCAGCTTCTTTGGGAAATGGGGTTGAGATCCCTCTCTGGACAGAAGCTGGTGGCCCAGGAGCTGGGCCAGGCCTGCTGTCACGGCCCCAGGGCATTGTAGCAGCACACCTGTGTGCACACATACACGCAGACCTCAGTGTCTCTCTGTCCCACAGGGAGGTAGATGCCTGGGGTAGAAAAGGCCTTTAAAGTGTCCCCTGCCAGCCAACGGATTTGAGCAGGGACCCCCAGTGCTACGAACAGTCCTGCCTATGGTCAGGTCTCAGCTCAGATGTTGCCTCCTCTGGGAAGCCTTCCAGGCTGCCCAGTGGCTTGGGCAGGTGTCCCTTTGTCCCACAGCTCCCACTTCTCCCTCCACACCAGCCCTCCCTCCCCACACCCTTGTCTGTTTTCCTACTGAGTCCCCTGTCAGACTGGGCTGGCCGGAGGACAGCGACCATGTTTACTCCTCCCGGCCCAGAGCCTCAGCAAATGTCAGCTACTGGCTGAGTTTTGGAAGCAGAAGGGATTTCGAAGACCAGTTAGCCCCTGCTTTCATTCTCCACCTGAGGACACAGGCCTGGACAGGCAGCGCGGCACGGTCTGGGCTGCACGGTGAGGCAGAGGCTGGGGTGACCCGCACAGCGCCCGACAGCTCCGGGGCCTGGAGCTCTCGGGCCGCGGTCCTCTGTGGCGGCGCCCCGGGGGAGCAGGGCCTGATGTTTTCCTCTCTCACCCATTAATAATGGGATTAAAAGCAAGTTGCTGCCAAGGAGAGAGACAGGCTTTAAAAAACACTTTAAGAGAATGAAAAACTTCAGCCATCAGCACTTTTTATTTAGACCTGAATTCATGAATTTTAACCAAATAAACAGAGGCATGTTAGGTATTAATATATGTACGATTATGCAAAACCACTATTATGGCTGTAATGAAAATTAGACTCTGACTCAGTGGTGGAGTTCCAGGAGGGAGGCATCCTCTGGTTTCTGGCGCTGCGACCTCGGATTGCCGTTGCCATGGTAACGGGGCTGCCATGGGAATCTGTGGCCAGGAGGCTGGTCCTGTGGGGAGGGCGGGGACAGGGCCAGGCTGGCTGTGTGGACCTGCAGGCCCACGTCTGGGCCGGGCCAGCGGCATCTGGGTCCCCTGGGCAGAGGCCAGCAGCCCGAGCCTCGGAGAAGGGGGACTGGTCCCCAGCGAGAGGAGCTGGGTGGGCGGAAACAGCAAGTGCACAGTGTCCCCGCTCAGCCACATCCTCGTGCTCCCTGCTGGGCTGCCCCCCAGGGAGGCACCCTGCCATCTTTATAGTAAACATCAGTAGAGCACCTACTGGGTGCCAGGCCTGTGGTAGGCGCTGGGGACACAGCAGGGAAAGGTCCCTATGCATCTCAGAGCAGGAGGCAGAGCATAGACAAAAAGCAAACAGACACATCAGCTGGGCCATTTCTGAGCCTGCCAGTGCCACGAAGGTAACAGAGCAGGTAAAGTGACCTGGGTGGTCTGGGGAGGCCTGGCTAGGGAGACCCGAGGACCAGAAGGGAGAACCCTGCTGAGGCAGTGGTGACCTCTTTCCAGATAACGGACAGGAGGCTCAGAGGGCAGGAGCCAGATAAGATACTGGACGCAAGTTACATTTGAATTTCATATAAACCATGAATAATTTTTTAGTGTAAGTAGGTCTTGTGCAACATTTGGGGCACACTTAACACTAAAACGTTATTTGTTGCTTACGTCTGAGATTCAGATTTAACTAGGTGTCCTGTATTCTTCTTTGCCAAATCAGCAAGGCTGTCAGAGAGGGGAGGTGACTTGCCCAGGCCGTGAGTGTCAGGGACGGGCCATGTTCTGCCCATTCACCCCGACACCCCTGCCCTTGTCCCCCTAGGAGGCTACTGGGGGGGTCTCCCACCTGCCTTGCCCCTGCAACACCTTCTCACTCTGAGCCTTGGGGTGGGGGGATCGAGGTGAGACGCCATCTGATTCCCTCACATCGTTCAGTGGCTCCCGTGGCTCCCTGCGATGAGCCCTGCGGGCCCTGTGTGTGCTTGTCCTGACCCACTGTCCAGTGTGACTGCATGGACTGGCCACACCGACCTGCTCTGTCCTCCCTCCCCCAGCCTCTTCCTTCCTCAGCCTTCGAGCCCCCTCTCAGGCGTCACTGTCTCAAGAAACTTTCCTGCAAGTCCAGGTGGTCCCACTTCCAATGACTCTCTGCTCCTCACTTTAAAAGAATCAGCCATATTTGTCTTTATTCTGATAAAATACACATGATGTGAAATTTACCATCTTCACCATTTCGAAGTGTACGGATCAGTAGTATATTAAGTACATTCATAAAGTGCACCCGTCACCGCCATCCACCTCCAGGACTGCTGTATCATCCGAGACTGAAACTCTGCACCCAGTACACACTCTCCATTCTCTGGCCCCTGGCAGCCACCGCCCCGCTTTGTGCCTCTCTGCATTTGGCTGCTCTAAGTACCCCACAGGAGTGGACTCATACAGTATTTGTTCTTCTGTGACTGGCTTATTTCACTTAACATAATGTTGTCCGGGTTCACCCACGCTGCAGCAGATGTCAGAATTTCTTCCTTTTTTACAGCTGCATAGTATCGCGTTGCGTGTCTCGACCACACTGTGTGATTCGCTTTGTTGCTTCCACCTGTCGGCTGTTGTGAAAAGTGCTGCTGTGAACACGGGTGTACAAATGTCTCTTCGAGTCCCACTGTCACTTTACGGTGTGTCCCCAGCAGTGGGATTGCCGGGTCATACGGTGAACCAGGGTGTTGATTTCTGTGGGACCCGCCGTGCTGTCTCCGCGTGGCTGACTGTCCCACATTCCCCCCGTAGCAACTCACTTGTGTGTGAGCCTAGATTGGTACTTGGAAATTTTATATATAGATTTTCTTTTGCCTCCTGTGTGTTTATCTTTCCATTTTCCCTCCTCTCTCTTTGGCGTACTTTTGCCTGCTTGCCTCGGGGGACATCTGTGACTTGCATTGCGTTGTCCTCAAGACTTCCTGACGTTTATCTCCAAAAGTCCAGAGGAGAACTTGGAGGGTTTGTAGAGAAGAGAGGAGAGGGCTCACAGCAAGGAGGAGAGAGGGCTGCGTTCTGGCCCCAAGAGGAGTGGCCGTGGAGAGCCTTGGCCTGGCCAGAGTCCCCAGGGCCACACCTGGTCTGGAAGAAGGCAAAGCCGCCAGTCTGGGCAGGCTCAAGCCCTTGGCCGCAGGGCTAATGGGCAGGACATTTGTCTCCAACTCGGGGACAATGGGTGAGGAAGTGAAGCTCCGGGGGTTCGGCCCCAAGGAATGACCAAGCTGATTAGTAGAGAGTAGAGAGGTGGCATTTGGGCTTCTCTAAGCTTGTGGGTTGAGCACTGTCCCGCCATGTTGGGGGCTCCCGTAGCCGGCCACAGGCAGCTCCCGCTGCCTGCTCATGGCCCAGGGTCTCCTTAGCTCCAGGGCCGCTGTGAGCAGAGGGTTCACAGCGGTGTGGTCGCTGCCTCCTGAAACCCGTGCCCTCGCATCACCCCCTCCCTGCGTATCCTGGACCTGGTCACTTCC
>CM052440.1:6729709-6745318 GCA_028533085.1 Varecia variegata | reverse complement strand
GGCATGCGCCGCCATGCCCGGCTAATTTTTTGTGTATATATATATATTTTAGTTGGCCAGATAATTTCTTTCTATTTTTAGTAGAGACGGGGTCTCACTCTTGCTCAGGCTGGTCTCGAACTCCTGACCTCGAGCGATCCACCCGCCTCGGCCTCCCAGAGTGCTAGGATTACAGGCGTGAGCCACCGCGCCCGGCCCCAAGGAATGATTTTAAAACCACAATATTCATGTCACAATTTAAAGACCTAGCACTCTCCATCTGTAGTGGTGCATCATAATGTTTTGCTGTCAGGCTCTGGGGCCCAAATCTGTTAAAATTCTGGTGCTTCTGTGGCTTCGGGATTGGATAATGATAGAAACTTCAGCAGAGGAAGAAAAAAATCAAAAGACAGCACACCAGGAGCCCGATGCAGCCGCGTGGCCACAGGGCAGGTCTCCTGCCCTGCCCGGAACAGAGTGGGCTCCCGAGACATGGGGTTGCTGGCCACGGCTCATTCTTGGAATGGGGTGAAAGACACGACGGATTATTAATATCAGTGGCAACAACAACAATAATACATCAGTGTTTTGCATTTGTAATTTACATTTGTGTTTCACATGTATAATTTATGTCTGCAGAGGGCTTGATGTTCTACAAAGCTCATCATACACAACTCCCTCTCTCCGTCCTGACAGCAGCGTAGTGAAGCACACAGGAACAATCCCATGGTAGGCGGGAGTGAACCAAAAATGCCTGGTTCTCCTCCTCCCGGGGACAAGGCAAAACGGCACTTCCCACCCCTTGGAAGTCATGCGTGGCCATGTCACTCAAAGCATGTGGCTGAAGCCTTTCCATTACAAGTCACATGTTCCCTGCCCTGGTGTAGCTCAGGTCCCAGAGGGAGGACACCCTGAACAGAGTCCCCAGTTAACCAGCAATGGGCGTAGCATGAATGTGTGTTTGTCACTGCAGCAAAGCCCAGCCAGACTGATGGGTACAGAAATTATCCCCATTTTCAAAATGAGTAAACATTTACCCAAGGCCTCCTAGATAGAAGCTTGGAATGGAATCCAGGTCTTTTACTTCGTTGGCAAAAAAGGCAGGCGCCATAATGAGTTGGAAAGGACTTTCCCATTAGGCAGAGCAAAGATTGAATCCATCTAGGTTCTACCTGTTAGAGCTGATGGCCTTGGGCGAGCCATTTCAGCCTCTGTGGGTGCCATGATGCTCCTCTGAGGAACAGAGGATGGCAGCACTCCACAGGGCGGTGGGGAGAGCTAAGGTCAGACGACTCACGCCACAGGGGGTGCTCCATAGGCGCTCCCCACCCGGGCCTAGTGCTCTGTCTACTTTGCGGGTACCACGTTGCAAAGGTTTCCACTTAGCTGAGGACGTTTGAAGATGACTTAGGGTTCCCCAAGCACCCCCAGTGAACTGCTCTTCTTTCCGCCCTTCAGCTAAGCAGGGCCTTTATTCTCGTCTGGGCTTGGAAGCTGGAAGGCATCTCCTTTGTGTCCAATTAGAATGTTTTTCATTTCAAAACGTATTGTTGTCCAGGGACAATGACATAAAGCAGGACTTAGCTGGCTCCTGAGAATAGAAGCAGACAGTGAAGAGGCTTTCTGAGAACAGTGGCACCTTTGAGAGCAGCTGCCCCTCTTGGCTCTGCACCGGGTGAGCTGGCACCCAGGTGTCAGCAGGAGAGACCTTGCAATTAATTTTTAAATTTGCTATTATCATGCATTTAGGCAGTGGGCTGAAGTTCCGGCTGGTTTTGACCTTTAAAAATGTTACAAGCACTATCAGCTTTTCTCCAACGTGAGGGACACTGACCCAGAGGCTATAAAAACCACAGCCTCGTGGGCTGGCAACCTTGCTTTTAGTTTCCTCTGCTTTCCCTTTATTTTACTTGTCATCTATATAAAGGAAATCCACATACATTTTTTTTTTCTGGAAATGAGGAATATGTTTCCATCCCTTCATTTTCCGTTCCCAAAGTGGCTGTCACACATTGTCTTTTTTATTGTGGTAAAATATAAATAATGTTTACCATCTTAACCATTTCTAGATGTGCGGTTCAGAGGCATTAAGTACATTCCAGTGCTGGGCAGTTGTCAGCACCACCCATCCACGGAACTTTCTCGTCTTCCCCAACTGCAACTCTGCACCCCTTAAACACGAACTCCCCGTTCTTCCTCCAACCCCTGGAACCCCCCATTCTGCTTTCTGTCTCTATGAATTTGACTGCTCTAGGGACCTCATATGAGGGGAATCAGACAGTATTTGTCTTTTTGTGACTATCTTATTTCACTCAGTGTAATGTCCTCAAGATTTATCCAAGGTTGTAGCAGGTGTCAGGATTTCCTTCCTTTGAATGCTGCATACCATCCCATTGTAGCTGTAGCTCATCTATTTTGAATGGTAAAGGACCCTCATGGCTCGCAGTGATACACTGTTTTTCCCTGAGGTCCCCCATGAGATTTGGAGATCAGGGTGATTACCGCAGGCCACAGGGGAGGGACCAGTCTCTGAGACGCTAAGGGACTCTCCTAGGCCTCTCTCGCCAGAGCCCCGGCCTCGTCCAGCCACCATCCCATGACATCTGGGGGTCTCAAAGATAAAATCATAGTGATCCCGGGCAAATGGAGCAGAAGGGACTCATATTTGCATACAAAGCCAGTCGCGATGCACATTGACTCAGGTTAGACTGTGTCTAGGCTGGAGCAGAGCCCCACCTGGCCAGGTCAGAGCAAGCCAGGGACAAGCCCCAGCCCGTGGTGGACAGGCACCGACTTGGGCCAGGCACTCTGCCAGGCCCCATCCAGCGTCTGCACCTCTCACAATAGCCCACAGGGAGGGGTTCTTGCTCCGTCTTCCTCCTCACTCTGCCTCTCCACCCTGCGGAGGGGGGTGGAGGAAGAAGAGCAAGACCAAGCTAGACATCCCGCTGCAGAGTAGGGGGCTGTGACAAGGCCCAGAATCGGGCTCTTTCTATTGCTGCCACCATGGTGGGCTTGGGTGTAAGGTTTTTTGGAGTAGCCGGTGTCAGAGAAAGAAAGACGAGCAGAGTTGAAAGGGATAAGTAAAGAGGCTTTATTGAGGTGCTTCCGGGTGGGGGTAACGAGTCCCCAGAGGGAGAGAGAGGGACCCGGGCGAGCCTCCCAGTCCCACGAGTGGAACTCGAGACACCGCCCCGCCCAGAAGTCTGAGTGGGTTTATATAGGTTTTTAGGGTTGGGGGATGGGAGCTTCTTCGGCCAGGAGATGTCCGTGGCAAGAGGAGTAAGGAATGTCTTTGTTTCAGTTTGGGGGCGGGTATTGAGGAATAGGAGGGGCCTTTTCTTTTTTTCATTAGGGAAGGGAGGGGTACCTGCCACCAGCCTTACATTGGGGACCCCTCCTCAGGGACCAGGGCCTCAGAGTGTCATCCACCCCATGTTCTCTTCTGGACCACTTTCAGGTGGGAAGCCGGTGATGGTAGTCCCAGGCACTGAGATGGTTCTTCACTAAATTTGGTTAAACCGCAGACATTTCCTGAGAGCCTCTGCTGCGCACCAGGCTCAAGGCTAGGCACTGAAGATGGACGAGACTTTGTCTGTGACCTTGAGGGCCAGACCAGAGACAGGTGCAGGCTGCTGCCGTACAACACACTGTCTAGAGGTGGCCGAGCTGTGCTGGGTGGGAGGGAAGCCCTCGCAGAGGAGATGCTCTCAGAGCGGGGTCTCCCAGGAGGAGCTCACCGGGTAGAGCGGGGGCGGCGTACGGGCCGTGTGTCAGCAAGCACAAGGTCTGCAGGGAAGGGCCAGCCCGTGAGTGGCAGGGTGTTCTGGAAAGCAGGCAGGTGCCACAGTCTGCAAGGCCCTGGAGGACGACAAACAAACACGGGAGCCTGGACTTTCTTTTGTGGGCAACGGGGAGCCAGGAAGTGTCTCAGGATGGAGAGCCCAGGGGCGTGTCGGCACCAGGTGGGCAGACTCGGGAATAGGGAAGAGAGGAGGGATCAGGGCAGCAGCGGGGAGGCCCTGGGGACACCAGACCCTCCTGCCCAGCCAGAGGAGGTGGGTGGAGCTGGAAGGTTGGCAAGGAACGCTTCTTGGGGACAGATGTGTCCTCCTTGGAGGCTTCAGGCCCTCAGAGCAGCAGATTGTTGCCAGCCACAGCGCACCTGGACTTGAGGGGCTCCACGCGCCGTTGTCCACACAAAACACGCAGGTCCATAGAGACTATTGAAGAGGTGTAAGTGGAAGCCTGTGTGTGGAAGGGCTGGGCTGTAACCTGGCCCTGAGTAGAGGCCCATAAATGTCCTTCAGAACCAACCAACCAACCGAAAGAGCCCAGGCATGTATCAAGGCCCGAGCGGCGCACGGCTCTGTGTCGGGCGCAGGGGAGGCGGCCGGTGACCCGGCACCCGCTGGGGCTCTTGGCTGTGAGCACCAGCGCCAACTGTGTAAGGAGGCGATAAAGGACGTGTTAAAAGGGCATCGCTGGGAGGGCTGGAGCTTCCAGAAACAATGCCTCACACTGTCCCAAACCGTGTGCAGAGCTGTCCAGCGAGAACTCGCACTCAGTGAGCCTTGGACCCTGCAGTCCACACCATGGCCGCTTCTGCACCAAGAGCCAGGCCTGGCAGCCAAGACTTGCCGCCACCAGGGAGAGAGGAGAAAGGCCCTTCCCTCACTCGAGCTCCTCGAGCTCCTCGAGCTCCCCAGTCAAATGTGCTCTGTAGCCCAGCTGCCAGCAAGGCAGGGAGAGGGAACTTCCGGGACTTTAGCTCCTTTAGAGGAAGTGATCCTCCCACCCCGCCCCCACCCCCATCAACACTCAGCAAATAGAGACTCTCCCAGCCACAGGAAGGGGGTGGGGTGGCCACATCCCTGCCTTCCGAGGCCTCCGAGCCTTGGGGAACTGAGCCATGCACAGCAGCTGAGGTTCCAGGTCGCGTGGGTGGGTGCCGGAAGCTCCAGACAGCAGGGCCTTGCCCTCCACTCACCGCCTTCCTCCCCCAGCACCGAGGGCAGGCCTGGGTGCGAGAAAAGCACTCGACTGTTGAACGAGGATGTTCTATCAAGAAGCCGCCCTGGAGGATCCGAATCCAAAGCCGGGCGTGGCCGACAGCCAGGCCGGCCCACAAGATCACAGTCATTCTCTGAAGCTCATTTACTCAAAACCCCAGGTGAGGCGCCCCTGGGAGGGGGTGGGGCACAGCTTCCCAAAGACTGAAGGGACAGGCGGGCTGTGGGGGCGACCTTGATGTGGCGCCTGCAGGGCCTGGCATCTGGTAGGATCAGGGAGGACAAGAGGGAAGGACCCAGTGGCCACTGGGGCAGGGACCAGGAGCAAGGTCACGTGTCTGCCAGAGATCAGGTCCGGAGCCTCGGCTCTTGGTCTGTGGGCTGCTCAGCTCCTGTTTGCAGCTAAGAGAAGGGACCTAAAGCGGTCGCAGCAGTAATGAGAGTTAACAATCACCAAGCACCTCGTGGGGGCCAGGCACTGCGCTAAGTGCTTTAACTGCATTCTTTCGTTCGATTGCCTATTCTTGCCCACATTTGACAGATGAGGAAACTGAGGCTCGGAGAGGGAAGCAGCTTTCTCCAGGTTCACCAAGCTAGAAGTCCCAGGCTCAGGATTTGAAGCCCTGTCTTCCATCTAGGAGTTGGGAGGCTCTGCGAAGGGCAGGCCTGGGGTCTGCAGGGGTTCTTGATCCGCCCTGGTGGGCAGGTGGTGCTGGGATTCGGGGAGGGAGCACAGAGAGGCCCCGTGCCAGGATCCCCCGGGGCACTGCTGTTGAGATCAGCCCCTGGGGGCTCACGAGGGAGAAGGAGTCAAGACTTGGGGTAAATTTGAGACGTGGCAGATCGAGGGGAGACCCAAGCGTGTCTCAGCATCCCGCCTCCCTGGGAGCTGCTGCTAAGGCCGCTCCTGGGAGGGAGGCAGCGTCCTGGTGGTCCGGCCTGCCACGAGACCTCGGGCAAGTTGCCACTATTTCCTTATCTGTAATGGGAACAATGACCCCCATGTTGTGTTTGGATTAAGAGATGTGATGTGTGTAAAACACCAGGCAGAGCTCTTGGCTGTATGAAAACACAATAGCTATTCCAGAAATATTCACTGAATACGTTAAGTCCAGCCAAGCCTGCCCAGCAAAAATAAACGAATACCCAATGTTCCTGCCTCACGATGCCTGAGCGTCTAGGGGTGTGGGGTGGCCCAAGCAGGGGAGGGGAGGCCGTCCCTCAGTGCTTGCACAGGAACTCGCTGAAGCCCTGAAGAACACGATGTGCCCGGGTTTATCCTGCTTTGCAGGTACTTTTATTAAAAATCATGAATTGACCAAGTTCTTCAACATGAGCACAGTCCTGCCGGCATATGCGCCAATCCTATTCCACAGCACGAACCAGCTGGGGGTGCAGCTCCCCCACCTCCGCACTGCCCCTCTCCAAGCCCACCTCTGCCACCTCGTCTGCTGGACAGGTAGCAAAGTGGCCACCGTCACCGAGTGCCCGGGCTGGGGTAGGGGTCGGCGTTTCACAGAGAGGAACAGCCAGGCCTTCTCCCCGCGCCCTCCCTTGCTTCCTCTGGACCCCTCCCTTCTCAAGGGCACCTAGTGGTCAAGTTTGTAACGCCCCACACCTCTGCCTGGCAAAGATACCTTTACAGGAAACAGCAAATCTTCTGCAGAGCCACCACCTCCCAGGCCACGTGTGGGTGGGGCATTCCCGTGTGGGTGGGGCATTCCCGTAGGGCTTGGGCCCAGCAGGACACAGACACCCCCCCCAACGGGCCTCTGCGGGAGGTCACCACGACCATAACTAAACAGAGTGGGCATCGTGCACGGCCTGCTCTGCGCTGCTCAGTCGCAGGAGTTCCTTCCCAGTGGCATCTGCGGCCCCTGCCAGCTACCTGGTGTTGGCTGTGAGTCGGGGCCCTCAGCAGCCATGAAGAACAGCACAGACTGGGACTGTACCGTCCTGAGTTCAAATTCCGCCTGCGACTTGCCAGCTGAGCGCCACTTGCTGGAACCTCAGCTTCCTTGTCCGTAAAGATGGGATCATAGCAGTGCTCATGGCCACGATCTTCAGAGGGTTCCGTGAGATGACATGTGAAAAGGACCTAGTGCCAGGCGAAGTACACATTGTGTGGACGTGCCACACACCGCAGCAGTTATTATCTTTATATTATTATATTCTGACTGCCCATGTTCATGCAGTTATTTCCGTTGCAGTGCCCTGGTCTGGGCGCCCCTGGGCCCCAGCTGGACCCCATGGCCCTGACCTGCCGGGCTCGCTCCCTGGCTCCCGCTCAGCCTCGCCCGTCCCCTCCCTCCCTCAGCCCCTGCCCTGGGTCTTTTCCGGTGCCCCTGCCCACCTGGAGGCCACTCCCTCCTGGACCCCCCTGCGGGGCCAACCCTTCATCTACTCCAGAGCCAGCTGTGGCCCTTTTCTAGACCAAGGTCACCCTGCCTCTAAGTTTGGGGGAAATTTTTAAAGATTCATCACATTATTAGCAAGCAACCTGCTCCTTCCTGCCAGAAAGGTGTTAAGTAAGTTTTGTTTGTTGTCATTATTTTCCATTTTTAATAACTGCTTTTTTTTTTTTTTTTGAGACAGAGTCTCACTCTGTTGCCCAGGCTAGAGTGCCGTGGCATCAGCCTAGCTCACAGCAACCTCAGACTCCTGGGCTCAAGTGACCCTTCTGCCTCAGCCTCCCAAGTAGCTGGGACTACAGGCATGCACCACCATGCCCAGCTAATTTTTTCTATATATATTTTTAGCTGTCCATATAATTTCTTTCTATTTTTAGTAGAGACGGGGTCCCCTCGCTCTTGCTCAGGCTGGTCTCGAACTCCTGAGCTCAAACGATCCACCCACCTCGGCCTCCCAGAGTGCTAGGATTACAGGCATGAGCCACCGCACCCGGCCTAATAACTGCTTTTTAAACTGCAGAAATGAGAAGGGTAAAAGCAGAAGGGTCTATGATACGGTTGTCTCCCTCCCAGCCCCAGCCCCGCTCCGACAGCCACCTGCCCGGCCCTAGGTCCCTCCTGCCAGGAGCGAGGTCCCACCCACCCCACTTTCTTTTTTCTTTTTACACGAATGATCCTGCACATGCTGTTGTTCATCTAACGAGAGACTTGCAGATCTTTGCCATCAGATCGACTTTATTCTCGCTAATGGCTTCCTGGGATGACATTGTATGAATGCTCCATGGTATATAGTGTTTGAATCCCATTTTGAGGGGCATTTAGGTTGCTTCCCAGCTGTAGTAAATAGCTTGTGTATTTGTGCAAATAATTCCATGGAATAAATTCCTGGAAGTGGAATTGCTGGGTCGAAGGTCACAAGGCCTCCCTGGATGCCCCATCCTGGCCCTACAGCCTGCTGGGTGTCCTGCGCTGGCCCTGCCCGGCGCCATCCACTCCGTTGCAGGCCTCAAAGCTAAGCCCACCCATGTTTAGACAGTCATTCATTCAGTCAGTCATTCAATCATTCATTCATAATCTCCTCTGGGCCAAGGCTCGTGCCTGGGAATTCACACAAGGCCTGGCCCAGCCTTCAGAAGCCTGCAGCCTTGGGTTGATTCTTCCTCTTCTGGGAAATCTCCTGGGACCCCTAAGCGGGGCCTCTGCCCCTCCTCTGGGCTCCCACAGCAGCCGGTGAATAGTCCGCACATCTCTTCGCCTGTAAGAGAGGAGATGCACACGGGCGTCCCCACGGAAGGGGCACAAACAGGCATATGAACAAGGCAGATGCACTGTCCTCGAGAGATCGGGCTGTGCAGCACGGTGTTGCCCCCGGGGAGCTGAGCCTGCGACACCCTGACTCCGAAAGGCCCCCAGGGCTGTGAGCGGCTGCCCTGCTGCACCTGAGCCCTTTGCTGGGCCCTGAGGTCGTGGGGTAATGAGGAAGAGACGGTGGAGACCAACCTCGCTCCAGAATGAGCACGGAGTTTATTGTCCTTCCGAGGCTCCTGCAGTGTAAGAACAGGGAACACACTGTGTCTTGAAGGAGCACATTGTGGCTAAGGCTTATATAAGTTAAAAAATAAAAAAGTTTCCTCCCACGGTGACATTTCACAACCTCCCCCAACTCCCTCCCCACCCCATCATCCTGACGCTCTCAGGGAGGATGGGCACATTCAGGGCGCATCCATCTGGGTCCCTGTCATCTCCTCCTCGTGGACCCCTAGAATCGGGGCCGCTTCTCCAGGTGCTTGAGGGGTTTCCAGCTGGATCCGATCCTAGCACGCTGGTCCTCCCCAGGCCCTCCTGGTGAGAACAGACGATGAAAACCAAAATGCTGTGACTCTCCAGTGTGTGAGCAAAGGGGACAGGGGATTCTAAGAGCTGAGCGGCTCCCTCCATGGATAAGAAGTGTCAACCTAAATAACAGACAGAGACTCTCTAAAAGAAAACCTATTCCCAGGAATAGATGTTGCACTGGGAATACATGTGCCATGGTAAGCTACATGCACACTCAGCGGGGTAAAGGAAGACAAAGGTTTTTAAGGAAAATGAGGCTTACGTAGTTGTGCTGAGATAATTATCCTTGGCTACAAGGATCAATAACAAGGGTGGCCCCAGTCCAAGACTGGACAGGCAGTTGCTGTCCTCAAGGGCAGATGTCCTTGCAGAAGTAGTTTTTTGTGTAAGGTTGCAATGGCCTTTGTGCAAATTTATGGTTTTTGCAGAGACTTTTGTGATAGTTCTTGATCTTGGGCATTCGTGGATGAGGACCCTCCCTTCATGGCCTTCCCTGGCTCTGTTTGTCAGGGTTTTTAACGCAAGTGACTCCATTTTGATTCTGACAACTTTCACAGAAGCAGCCGTCCCGGGCAGGATCTAGGAGAAAAGGCTGCTGACCAGAGCTCTTTGCCCTTGAGCAGAAATCCCAGGTGGCTCCTTCATGCCCTCAGGGCAGGGCAGCTGGTCTCCAAGGAGTGACACAGCAGAGCAGGTCCCAGGAATCCAGCTGAGGGGCACGTTGACCTGGGAGCCCTCCAGGCTGCCGCTGTCCTTCAGGACCCAGCGGGCATCTCGCTCTCTCTTGGGGGCTCCATGTAGGTGGAAGTCAGGAGTGACAGAGTCAGGCAGTCTCTTGGACTGGGATTTGAGGCAGAGCTAGCCTTCTGGGGGAGATGGGACACTGGGGACAGATGGATCCCAAACAGGCAATGACATTATACAGTGTGGTGAGAGGCCGGTGGGGTTCAGCAACTCAGGGAGGGCTTCCTGGAGGAGGAGATGCCACAGACACCTCTTAGAAACTAGGAGGTCTTATAAAACTAGCAGGAGCTCATCAGCAAAGCACAGGGAGTTGGGGAGGGGGATGGTGGGGGGCAGGGGACAACACAACACCCACCCAGGGTGGGTGGCTATTCATAGCATGGTGTCGATCATAATCCTGAAAGACATAATTCCAAACACCATTATCCTGATGCTGAAATCCTGAAAGATCAAAATCCCGAAAACATCATTCTGGAAAAAATAATGTAAAAATTCTTTAAAAGACATTTATTTACATTTTTAAAGGGAATTTACTTGAGAAACATATAAAAACACCACAACACTCCATAGGCCAATTTAACAATAAAATAGGTAATAATACATACATATTTTTGCATAAACACCCAGTTGTACTAACAGCAGTCACAATACTAACAACTGCTTATAACAGCTACGAGCAAATGAACCATATTCATAAAGAAATAGATAATAAAGGGAAATATAAACTCCATGCACCCACCTTTATAACTGCAGTCATCTGAAATACCATGACCAAAAATACAAATATTTTGATGAGATGGATCCAAGACTACAGTGGGGCAGGGCGCAGTGGCTCACGCCTGTAATCCCAGCACTTTGGGAGGCCCAGGCGGGAGGATCACTTGAAGCCAGGAGCTGGAGAGCAGCCTGGGCAACACAGCAAGACCCCGTCTCTACAAAAAAAAAAAAATAGCTGGATGTGGTGGCAGATGCCTGTGGTCCCAGCTACTCCGGAGGCTGAGGCAGGAACATTGTTTTGCTTGAGCCTAGTAGTTCAAGATTGCAGAGAGCTATGATTGAGCCCCTGTACTCCAGCCTGGGTGACAGAGCAAGACTCTGTCTCTAATAATAATAATAATAATAAACCTACAATGGATCACCACCACCTATGGAGTCACTCAAAGAGCTGAGATCGCAACAAATTTTATCTTTCACAAAGGCACATACACTAAAAGGATACTTCATTTATAACTGTGGTCATCACATGAACGAAGGGAGAGTTTCCTCTTCATTTTTGAGGAAGGTTTGATGTGTTTACATTGAGAACGAGGGAAGCC
This sequence comes from Varecia variegata, assembly GCA_028533085.1. Taxonomy (NCBI): domain Eukaryota; kingdom Metazoa; phylum Chordata; class Mammalia; order Primates; family Lemuridae; genus Varecia; species Varecia variegata. The sequence goes on along the minus strand of CM052440.1, from coordinate 6,734,020 downwards.
AAGGGTGCAACTCTCAGTCTGAGGCCAAAAGCCTCAGGACTCGGGGGGCCACCGGCTAGGTCATGGCATCCAAAGGCCAGCAAGCCTGGAGTGCTGACGTCCAAGGCAGCAGAGGGGAAGTCTGTGCCAGCTCTCAGAGACCCTTCCGTGTCCTGTCTGGGTCCCCAGCCGATTGGATGGTGCCCATCAACACTGAGGGCAGATCTTCCCCACCTAGTCCACTCAGACTCACACTCTAGTCTCCTCTGGAAACATCCTCACAGACACACCCAAAACAATGCGCTACCAGGTTTCTAGGCATTCCTTAAGCCAGTCGAGTTGACACCTGAAATTAAGTCCACAGATCTTCCGTTTGTCAGCTTGGCACCCATACGCAGCTCCTCAAACCATGCTTAATTCCCAAATAAAGACAATGGCAGGGCAATAGTGACGCAACTGTCCTGTGATTGCCATTTCCAGGATTTTAGACATTAGAGGTTTAGACTTTAGGGATTTAGACTTTAGGGATTTTGATCTTTAGAGATTTTGATCTTTCGGGTTTCCACATTCAGGATTATGGCATTCAGGATTGTGTCTTTTGGGATTATGACCCAAACCCCTTTTAGAGAGGGGCTGGGAGAGTGGGCAGAGAGCGCCTTACTCTGAAAGCACCTGGGGGGGCCGCCAGCGGTGAGAGGCGGCGGGTGGGTGCTTCACACTGAGTGCGGTCCTGTGCTGCAGCGTGGGGTGAGGGGCCCGGGGCAGCGTCCTGCCAGCAGAGACGTTCAAGAGTCAACGCTCTCACGGCCTGAAGCTCAGTTCCCTCCGGCTCAGGGCTGCGCTCAGGAAACCGGAGGCCGGGGCTGGTCTGGACCAGGCTTCGACCTGCAGGTGGCAATGGAGACAGCAGCAGAGAAACAGTCCCGGGCAAGAGGCCTCGGGCGGCGACAGGCAACCAGGAAAGCCATTACACTCATAGCCTGAGGGAGGGAGAGGCCCCCACGGCTGTTAAACCTGATCATTAATTTAAGAGCATGTAGAACCTGCTCTAATGATAGCTACAGGCTGTCCCCAGAGGCCTTGCTTCTGAAAGGCAGGGTGCTGCCCGTCAGCTCCAGGTGGCAGAAATGCCATTAACATATTACAGCCACAGTCCTAAGAATCTGCTTTTATGTTCCAGAGACAGAGAATAAATAGAAAGATCTGAGCTGCGTCTGTACCTTGTTTATTAGGTGCTTCAAGATCTTTCTCCGGGAGGAAGACGTATCTGGGCTGAGAAATGGCTCTGCCCACCCGGGCTGGGTTACGCAGGCCCCGCTTAACGTGGTCCGACTCCTCGGGACCTTGCAGAGACGCCCCCACCTCCAGCTAAAGCTGCAGGGAAGCCTGAGCAGGGGACGCGTGTCCCGGCTGCAGGGACTGTGGGAAGCGGCTCATCCGGGCACCAGCTCCGGCAGCCGGCCTCTCGCCAGACGACCAGATTGGGTGTCGCCAGGGAGGAGGGCAGGGTGCTGCCGGGAGAGCCTGCCCCGGCTGGCACCGAGCATCCTGGGGCCGCTCTACAGGCAGGACAACGATCGCCAACCAACAGCAAGACGCTGAGGCCGGGGAAACAAAGTCACGGGCCCGACACGGCAGGCCTGGAGCAGACCCGGCCCCTCCGACGGTGCCCTCCCTTCCTTCCCCGTCTGCTTTGCGCCCGGGAAGGCCAGGCTGATGGGTGAGGCTGACGAGGAATTGGAAAGCCCCCCAAACTAGGCGGCGCCTCTTAGGGTTTGACGCTGGTGATTCTGGGACCTCTGGGAAGGTCGGGCCGCCTCCAAGTGCCAGCCGACTTAATCAGGACATGATCCACTCCCTTCATTAGACCAGCAGCTAGTCCATCTTTCAAACTAATGAGAAATCTTGTTCAGGTGTGTTGGGGCCCCCCCCGCCCCCGTTTTTTTATTACTTTCCCCAAAGCCTTCCCGGAATACAAATCCGCGTGGGGCCGCAGGAGCGAAGCCGCGGCTTTAGCCCCAGGAACCAGGGCTGAGGCGGCGCTGCTCAGTGGGCGCGGGGCTGGCCCCGGCACTTTGCCGCCTCTCACCCCTGTCTGCCAAGCACCACGTTTCATGGGGGAATAAAAACCCCACAGGTGAATAGTTTGTGTTCCCGAGGCTGCTCTCTGCCGGGGGAAAGGCACAGACGCCACGGCAGGGCTGCCAGGAAGTACAGCACGAGGAAGGGGGGCGGAGGACAGGGTGGCTGCAGGACCTCCCGGGCCTCAGCAGGACCCGGGGAGATGGCACGGGCTGGTCTTCAGAAGGCAGGGGACATATAAAAGCACCTCCTAAGGGCTAAGCTGGACCCCTCCCACCACAGGTCCTGCCTCCTTTTTCTGGGAGAGTCTGGGCACAGGGGTACAATTCATTCAAAGTCACATAACTTACTAGCAGCAGAGCAAGATGCCAACCGAGGCCTGCCTGACTCTGGACAGGGTGTGTACACACCCCTGTGGCCATCTCACCCCTATTCCTACAGCTGTGCACCCACCCGGCAGAGGTGTGGGGCGTAGCAGGAGGGAGTGGGTAAGAGCATGAGCCCGGGAGGCAGATAAACCTGGGCTCAAACCCACGGAACCTGCATGGCCTTGGGCAAGGTGCTTCACCTCTCCTCTCCTGCTATCTGCCTTCTCACCTGCAAACCCTCCTCTCCTGCTATCTGCCTTCTCACCTGCAAACCCTCCTCTCCTGCTATCTGCCTTCTCACCTGCAAACCCTCCTCTCCTGCTATCTATCTGCCTTCTCACCTGCAAACCCTCCTCTCCTGCTATCTGCCTTCTCACCTGCAAAATGTGGAGCTGCCTCCCAGGGCATTGTGAGGCCCACACAGGCGCTCAGGGAGAGCCGCACTGCACAGAGCTGCCCCTGAGGCCAGGCCCTGCCGCCCACACTGCTCCTCGGGCTCCCGCGCCTCCAGGAAGGGCACCGCAGCCAGCACAGCCTGTGCCCACCCTGGGCAAGACGCTGAGTCAGAGCCTGAGTCCAGGAGCTGCTTCCTCCAGTGACGGAACTCGAGTGGGCACGATGGCTGGTGCCCTGCGTGGGGGTGGCATCCGCAGCCTGGGAGAGCCCCAGTTTCTGTGCAGCCTGGTCATTAGTTTAGGAAAGTTCAAACCACCCACGCATGACAACGCAGAGGAGTCAGGATGCAGCAGCCTCCCCAGTGTGACTGCAGCTCCTCAGCTCCGGATACGGCTCAGGGAGCTCTGAGGTGCTCCCGTGAGCAAAGCAGTGAGGTGGCCTTCCTGGCCTTCCGGTGCTTTCCCCGTAGGTCACTCAGCAGGCAGGAAACAGATCACCTCTTGTCGTTTGTTTTGGGGACCCTGAGCAGAACCAGAATCTGCTTCAGGAATCCCAGGCAGAAAGCCGGTGCGTGCACCCCACCCTGCCGTGCACCTGTGGCCAGAAGGTGGTCCCTGTGACATGGGGGCCGGGCACAGGCTCAAGGCTAAGAAAGGTCACCCAGGAGAGTGAGGGCCCAAGCTGCACCGGCAGCTTTCCTCCGTCGACGGCCGTCACCCCTCCTGACTGCTCCTGGGCCAGGGCAGCCCGCAGGTGCTCCCTCAGGTGGGGACGCCGCTGGCCCTGACCTGCCGCAGGCTGGGCGGCCCGGAGGGAGGGGGGCAACGGCACAGCCCATTTCAGCCGCAGACAATGGTCTTGGGCTGAATCCGATTCCTCCTCGTCCGTGCCACCCACGCCTGTCCAGTCAGGTGCCCTGAGATTCCAGCCAGCAGCCCCGTCTGCTGCCAGAGCCGCCTCCCGGCCCCGACAACCTGCACAGCCAAGGCAGCTTCCCGACCCGGCTCCGCGTCAGCCCGTTAGTCCTCATTACTCCCTGCACCGCTCTTCCAAAGCGTCCCCTGCCCCCGCCTGCGTGCCCGTCAAAGGTTTGCAGCGGGACTCATTTCTTGGCTAAGGGACAGGCCATCAGTCTTCTTAATCTGGCCTCATAAATCAGCCCCCTGGTACCCCCAGGCGCCCCCCCCCCAAGTTCCTGAATGCTCTGGGCACCTCTCTGGCAGCCCCAGGACCGCAGCTGCCTGCTGGAGGGGACAGCCAGGCCCCCAACACACTCAGCGCTGTCCCTCTCCCCGTGACAGCTGGGAGCTCACGGCTGCTCCTGCTGGATCCCACCACCGGGCTCGGCAGCCACCTTTCCTGTCAGCAGGGCCTTCTCCTGGAACGGGGACGTCTTAAGTGTATTGGGAGCAATTGCCCGAGGCGTCCACTTAATCCCCCTGCCAGGCAACTGACAGCTTTAGTGGGAGTGAGGACATGGCCTCCC
>CM052440.1:6688409-6729209 GCA_028533085.1 Varecia variegata | reverse complement strand
GGCACTCACTCTAGCCCGGGCAACAAAGCGAAACTCTGTCTCAAAAAAAAAAAAAAAAAAAAAAAATCATTCCTTGGGACCTCAGGGCCCCGCAGGGCTGTGGGGAAGATTCTGGGCACACATTCCGTGGTGGGGTGCCCATCTGATGGGTTCTGCTTTGCTGTTCCTGGCCCCGTCCCAAAGTTATGCCATAGGTTGGCTACCACGGCTTTAAAAAACTCATCCAGAAAGATTATGACAACCTCTAAAAGTTTCCAAATGTCTGTGGTTGAAGTTTATGCTTCCAAATGTGTTTCTCTCTCTCTCTCAACCCCATTCCCTCAGCAACTCCTTCTTTTTCCTTTTCCTTCTTAACTGAACATCTCTTCTAATCTTCCTCATCAGTCTCCCTTACTCCCCCTGACACATGCACACACACACATACACGCACGCACGCACGCACACACACAGGCACTTCTAGCCCCAGATAGGAGGTACATGTGATGTATTCCAGGAACACACTTTGGCTTCGGACAGACCCGAGCTCCTCACCACAGCCTGGGGAAGGCAGCACCTTGCAGGCTTGCAGATGGGCTTGGTGTGACCACGACCACATCTGTCTTCTGCCCTTCCTCTGCGCTCCTGCTGGCAGCCCTGGCTCCAGGCTCACCCCGCTCCTCTGGGCTCTCCCAGCCCCCATGGCTCTCTGTGCTGGCAGCTCACCATGCAGGTTGGCTGCTACGTGGGCACCCAACTGGGCCAGGCGGGCACCAGGAGGCCTCACTCCAAGTCTCCCGCCTTCAGGGCACCAGTCGGAGGGCGGGCAGGCGGCACGGGGCTGGAGCCCGAGGGTTGAGGTGGAGCGTGGAGTGGGGGGTGCGGGCGCTTTGGGGCTGCGCAGACTCAGCTGCATTGGCTTAAAGAGAGGTCAGGGCAGGAATGGGAACTCCTCTTTTATTAGTTTTGACTATTTGGATTGGACTGCTTGTCTGTGACTCTATCCAGAGACTGGACTGTGTAGGTCCACAACTCAAAAGATTTACGCTCAGGTGATGTTCAGTCCACTCCGCACGGCTCCTCCCACGGTGTGGGGTCGGCCAAAGTGTGTGTTGGGCACTTGGGAAATCCGAGTTCTCTCCCGAGTCCCAGCCTGCTGGGATTCCCGGTCACTTTTCCGGCCTGGGCACCCCCACTCCCTGCCCTGTGGCCGGCAGGGCAGCCACCAGGAGTGCTCTGGGCTCACCTTCCCTGCAGGGCTCCTGCCCTTCTCAGGCGCACCCTCCAGGCTGTGCCACTCGGCGCTCCCTGACCCCCTCGTCTTCTAGCCCCGTTGGGACCATGTAGAAATCTGAGCTTAGCGTGTCTGTGCTGAACTTGCAGCCTCTGCAGGGGGCCGCTTCTGGCCCGTGGGGCCTAACGCTCCCAACCCCCTCTGACCCGCGGCAAGAGGGGCCAGGCCCACCCCACCGGAGACACCACACTTTCTCACAGTCCTGCTGGGCCCTGGTCCTGCCGTACCCAAGCCCCTCGCCTTCTTGGCCCTTTTCTTGCTGTCTCTAGGACGCTGGCTACTAGAAGAGGCTGAGGCCAAGGAGAAGCCCTCGCACAGGACTCGGCTGACTTTAGGATCCCAGCCCGGGCCCCGGGGTCGCAGGCCTCGGAAGCCGCCCTGCTGAAGGCAGGTTTTGGGATAGGCTGATTCCTGTCTGGGTGGCCGCAAATTCCTCCCAGTGTCACCGAGGAGGGCCCAGTGGGCGTCCTCCCATGGCTCCTTTGGCCCAGAGGTGATCTCTACCCTCCATCCAGTCCCCAGGAAGATCAGCTGTGTTCTCCACACACCTACAACGGGCCCTTTGCCAGCGTCCCGACCCTCCCTGCAGAATCACAGAAGCGCCAGAGCTGGAAGAGGCCGCTGGGCCCAGCCACTCCAAGGCCCTCACTTACAGCTGGGGAACTGAACCCAAGGCCCCCTGGCTCAGTGGCCAGCCAGGGCTAGCGTCTAGGTCTTCGGATTCTCAGCCAACAACACAGGGCTCCCCATCCCCTGTCTCTGCCAAGTGGCTCAGGGATGTAACTCAGCTGCTCCCTGCTCTGGCCCCCATCCCTCTGTCAGGCCTCCCCCCGAGACTGCCGTCCTGGCTCGCAGCAGTCCAGCTGGGCCTGGTTGTCCTTCACTTGGGCTCTGAGTGCTGTCTCTTTGCAGAAGCCTGGTGTCTCCAAACCTCCTAGAGCTTTAAACACTAGGATATCGAGGACCGTGGAGGAGCGATGCTCAACCTAGGAGAGGCAGCAGGGCGCTGAGGGACCACTGAGGCACAGCTCCTGGTCAGCTCATGCTCAGGCACGGTGTTCCTCAAATCATTCCCTTCCTCTCTTCCACAAGCAGCTGTCATTGAGCTGCGCATATGGAGTTAGATATGCATGCTGTGCGCCTCCACTGGTTGTGGGTAGCAAGATCCAGGTCCCCACAGTGGAGTCACGCTGAAACCCAGGTCAAGATCAGCAGCTGCCATGGTCTGGAAGCAGAGCGGATGGCGATCAGTGTTCAATGGGTGGAATTAGTGGTAGCTCATCCCACACTGTGATTTGGAGAGAGCGTATTTACAAGACAGCCTACTTCTCTAGGTCATCAGAAAGTGGCTACTGTGAAATGTCATATAAAGTCAGCTATAATTTTGGAAATTGTAGCATGTCATGGAGTGATGCTGCTGTCGTGGAGTGAGAGAAGTTCCTAGGCCCAGTGAATCAAGAAGGAGAATGAGGAAAGAGTGGGCCAGAGCTTCCCAAGCCCCCTCCATGGGACAGGAGCTGTGTCATTGAATGCTAGATGGCCACTGTCCCAATGGTCTAGATGTCCACTGTCCCATCCTGATGGTTCTTTCTTTCTCTAACAGATGTTTCCTAGACACTTGTGATACTCCAGACACTGTGCTAGGTTCTGATGACCCTGTCCTTAGAGGACTTCTGCTCTAGAAAGAAAAGCAAGAGACTAGAAGTAGGGTCCCCGCCTACTTCTCTGACTTCCTTCTGTGTGGGCCTGCTCTGCACTCAGCTCAATTGCCCAAGCCTGACTGGCCTTAAACTAATCCCTGCCTCAGGGCCTTTGTATGTGCTATCCTCTCTCCTTACATCTTCTCAGGACTGGCTCCTTCTCATTATATAGATCTTGGCTCAAAGTTACCTCTTTGGAGGTATCTTTCTTAATTCCACTTTCTTTTCTTTACAGCTCTTAGCACCCTCTGAAATTCTTAGTTCTGTACTGTGTCCCACTAACTGGAATGTAAGGTCCACGAGAACAGAGATCCTGCTTGTCTTATTCTCCACGTGATCCTAAAAGCTATCCTGGAACAGCCTAGACAAGTGCCTGGCGCAGAGCAGGCGCTCCGGAAATATTCATTGATGAGTAACGTTCCACGGACACCTATGAGCTCAACTCTGTGCCAGGCGGCACTGTGCTAGGCATCGCGACATTTCAAGTCCATTTATAATGTACCATGCTGCATGCTGTATTTCATTTCATCTTTATGAGAGCCCCAGTAGGAGGGAGCTGATATTATTTCCATTTTGTAAACCAGAACGTGGAGACCAGAAGCGTGGATAACCCATGATAATTATATTGCCAGTTACTGGCTGCCTTGACTCGAAAGAGTCCCTGCGACCCTGCCCCAGTGACTGCAGACTTGGCCGTGTGGCTCCCTTCGGCCAACAGAATCTGAAAGAAGCAACCCTGGCGAGAAGTTTTGAAAGTTACGGCGGTTCCACCCTTTTTCTTTCCCCTCTGCCAGAGAATGTGTCTGGAGAGGAGCTGCTCCCTCAGCCCAGATCCCAGGAAGGAGATGCGGGTCAGAGTTACCCCCAGTGAGAAATGAACCATGGTTGTGAGCTGCTGAGAATCGGGTTGTTTGCTCCCACGGTGTAATTTATCAAAAGCTGACGAATGCATGGGCTTTGGGGATCTCGAGGAGGGCAAGCCTTCCGGAGGGCACGCCTTTGCTTAACTAGAGACGCCCTAGAGAGGAGATCCATGCTGCGCAGCAGGGTTTGCTGACCCGAGTGTTCTGGCCACAGTTTCCCCTCTGGGCTCACAGTGCCCGGGATGCTGGCTTATTGTTTTGCTGCATGGGCGCCCCTGGTATACAGTCGGCCCCACCCACCTCTCTAGCCCAGTCTTCCTGCAGCTTCTGTCCTTGGTGTCCTGTGATCTTCCTGCCTTTACCCTGTCCCCACCACAAGAGCAGGAATCTGGGAAAATCACTTCATCTTTTAAAACTCAGTTTCCCCACCTGTAAGAGGGAGGATGCTGACACCTCTCAGGACTATTTTTAGGATGAAATGATTTAACATGGGCAAGTGTCTAGCCCTCCTAGATGTTTACTGAATGACTGAATAAACAAACAAATAAATAAACACTGGAGCATCTGGTGTAAAGAATGATCTGGTTTATAAGACAGTTTCTTTGGATTTGGGTTATTACAATCCATTCTCTTTGGGCTTGAGCCCCTCAGGAAGAGTCGCTTTGCTAAAGCAAGTGTTTCTGAACCTACAACACTGAGGTGGTGGTGACCCCAGCAAGGGGCAGCCCTGCGTCATTTTGAAGCAGGCTACAGCCTCACCTGCCCAGAGGCAGCGGTGGGGGTGTCAGCTGGAGCCCCCCGAACAGAGAGATGCCTGCCTGGTGCAGCTGTTCTCTTCTGAATGCGGCTCCTGGGGACCCGAGCTCCCGGGAACAGGGCAATTGATTTCTGCAGGGCAGACACAAAGGCCCCTGCCACATGGGACCCGGAGAGACAGTGCAACCGTCAATCAAGGCCAGGCATGGTGTTTGGCCTGTGTCCTTTTCAAAGAAGGCAGCCATCAGTCAGCTTGGTGCCCCTTGGTGGATTCTGAAAACCCAGGCACTGAAAAACGTTCTTGTCAATTAACTGAACCACAAATTCAGCTCGAGGAGCACATGCCTGTTGCAGAATCACCTGTATAGCAATGTCAGGTCAGCCTAAAATCCCAGGACTATGCGAGATGTGTGGGAAATGTAGAGATGGGCGAAGGGCACTAATATTTATTGAGCATCTACTATGCGCAAGGCAGCTTATAGGCATGATTTCATTTAATTCTCACAATAACTAGGCAAGGTGGATGCAATTACCTTCCCACACAGGTGAAGGAACAGAGGCTCGAAGGGCTGAGCAGCAGGCCCAGGGCTGCAGAGCAGGAAGGGGCAGAGCCGGTAGTCTGATCCCAAGAACGTTCCAGCAGCGCCTGCCTCCCACGCCCCTGCACAGCCTCTGAGCAGTGAAGAGGGCCAGCCCTGGGTGACTCTGAGCTCTCTTGGGATCAGGGCTGGGCTGAGCCAGGTGGGTGCCGGGGGGAGTGCCTGCTTTTATTGAAATGTTTGTTCACGCCCGAGCAGAGGACAGGCCGTGTATGGGGAAAGGAACTATTATGAGCTAAACTGTGTCCCCCCAAAAAGATATGTTGGAGTCCCAACCCCAGGTATCTCACAAGGTGACCTAAAGAAATAGTGTCATTATAGAAGTAACAAAATAAAATGTGGTCACCAGGGTGGGCCCGAAGTCAACATGCCCGGTGTTCTTACCCGAAGGGGAATTTGGAGACAGAGACTGCCGTGCAGAGGGAACGCTGTGCAGACACGCAGGGAACAGCCACGGGAAGGCAGGGGCCAGAGCGCTGCATCTACAAGCCCAGGAGCGCCAAGGATCGCTGCCGCCACCACCAGAAGCTGGAGAGAGGCCTGGAACAGACCCTCCCTCGCACCATCAGAAGAAACCAACCCTGCCGACACCCGGAACTCAGATTTCTGGCTCCCAGAACTGTGGGATCATAAATTGTTGGTGTTTTAAGTCACCCAGTTCGTGGCACTTTATCATGGCAGCCCTAGCAAACTAACACAGGGACTGTGGTGGTGGCCTCAGTTTCCCCCTCTACTGTTGGAGCAATCATCTCTGTTCCCATCTGGAAAGGCTTCTTCCTCAGCGAAACCAAAGCCCTGCAGCCAACAGCTCAACCTCTGTCCCAGGTTTTAGTGACATTTCTGGTAATACCAGTGTTCCCACTGGCAGTTTCCTCCAACCTCTGTCCCAAAGGAGCTGTGAAACAGACCTTGCCAGTGCTGTCGTGTTACCCAAGGGACAGACGAACACGCCATACAGACTAAAGACCTGGGCGTTGGCCCAGCAGGCTCTGTGCTGGCTGGCTGTGAAGAAGCAAGAGGGAAATCACAGAGAAGGGCGCATGCTCGCTCCCAACCCTATCCCAGCCCCAGGATTATTTAAAAATTCCTTAAATTTGCGATTTTAATCAATCAATCACTTGTCTATTAATATTTAAGCATCTGTATTGACTTGACTTTTCCACGTGGTGATGGTCCTGTGCTCAGAGGCTGCAAGTACTGCCATGTGCTGACGTTCAGGAGCAGAATAGCATCATTGCAAACCTCAGCAGATTCATCGTTGAAATTCACGGACAACTGTCACTTAGGCGTCCAGACAAAATCAGAGTCATAACCGCCCTCCCCCTTGGGCTCATCTGCAGACTGTGAGGTGTCCTGGTTTTGTGTAATATTGTTTCCAATAACTCGACCTTCTTAGGGGAAAAAGTGGAGATTAATGAGCCACATGAAAACACTAATTTCCATATATTAGAGATGATGATGAAATATGTTAATGGCTTAAACAAAGCTAATCTACAAGATTAAGACTATAGAAGGCAATTTTAAGGGCAGAGACTCCATATTGAGTTTTTGGCAGCTGACTGGAATCCCAAAGTGTCCCAGTGCTTTAGGGGAGGGGCTGGGGGCCGTACAGCTAGTGGGAGAGGAGGCCTCTCATTCTGGACTGTTTGTGTCCGTCCCAAACTCATATGTTGAAATCCTAACCTCCAATGTGATGATATTAGGAGGTGGGGGCCTTTGGCAGGTGATTAAGTCACCAGGGCGGAGCCCCCACGATGAGATTAATGCTCTTATAAAAGAGACCCCAGAGAGTTCACTTGCCCTCTTTCCACCAGATGAGGATACGAGTTTTCTAGAATTGTGAGAAGTAAATTTGTATTGTTTGTAAGCCACCCAGTATATGGTGCTTTGTAATGGCAGCCCAAACGGACTAGGACACCTCCAGCATGAGCAATCTTGGGAGAGGCGGCAGCTCGATGCTCAGAGCTGTGTGACCCTGAGCCAGTGACTCAGCCACGCCGAGGCCCTAATTCCTCTCTGCCTTACACTCTGGAGAGCTACAAGACTAAATTGAGACGCATTCAAGTGCTTTGCCAACTGTAAAGTGCTCTACAAGTGTTGGGAAGTGCAAGGCCCGAGGGATTTGAACAGATTGAGCAGTGGAAACCTTCTGACATAAATAACCAGGAAGCACAGCTGACTGGTGTGTTGCATTTTCCTCCCGTAGCTTCCTAACATACTTTACAAGAGGAAATCTACAGGTCTCCGGATCAGGCTTGGCAGCCAACCCCCGCCTACACGGCAGGTGAAAGAGACTTCGGATGTCTTGTTCCCAAGCCGCGTGACATTACTGTCCTTAACCCGGACCATGGCTTGTTAAGGCGGTTAATGCAGCCCTCCCCTTCAATAGAGCGATGGTAATTTAGTGGCTGAGGCGGCAGAGGTGTGCCCAGTAGCGCTTCCTGGCAAACAGGTGAGTGAGCTGGCGCTGATCTATTGAGCTGCAAAGTTGCCTGGGAAGGAGGAAATGCAGCTGGCAGGGAGCAAGGCCTCCCGTCCCTGTCTGCTCTGCAGCCTTTGCGGAGAGGGCTGGGGAAGTCTGTCCCCCTGTGGGGTCCCACGGCTTCCAGTGGCTCTCTGGGGGCCCACATGAGGATCTTGATGGACAGGGCTGCAGGTGCCCTTCCCTCCTGAAAGCGTGAACAGTTTCACTAAATGGTTCCTCACAGCCCCAGGGGGACCAAGCTCCCCTTTCTCCTGCCTCCAGGGTGGGGCAGTGCACCTGCTGTGCCTCCCACGGAGACAGCCCCACACCATGCTCCCAGGCCTCCCACCCCCACCCCCCAGCCTCCAATCAGCTCCCCAGTGATGTCTCTGGGGGACCCTTCTCCATGGGCTTTCCGGCTGCCAGCCTGTGCTGTCTATAGTGGCTCTGTCGTTGACTCGACCTTGGGAAGCGGACAGACTCCACGCGCTGACTGGTTCTCTCGTGGGAACCGCTGAACCTGGCCTTCTCGTCAGTGCGGTGGGACCTGCTTGTTTTCTTCCCTTTTGCTAGTTCTCTTTATCCTTGACTTTGTGCTTTTCGAGCTGTGTGTTCATTTTCGTATTTGGATTAATCTAGCCTGGTACTGTTTATAGTTCAACCCTCCGACTTTTGTTTTGGGGGCGTGGGGTACAGGCGGAAGAGAACAGGTTTAGTGCTAACAAAGCTGGCTCCTTGGGGTTGGGGTCCCGCTCTGGCACTCTCCTGCACAATGGTGTGCAGGCACAGCCAGTGTCCCGTCATCCACACCGAGATAAAAAACTAACTGGCAAGACACACTAGTAGGTGCCCCCACTTCATTTTTTAAAAGAAGTATGAACATATTACTGCTTTATGTAACTGAATTCAAAGTAATTTTTTCCCTTTAGTCTCTGTTGGCTATTTCTGGGGTGCTCTGTGTGGTTTTCAAGTGCATATTACATACTCCCCGAGGCAGAGACCCAAGGCATGATAGGAAGTGAAAATTCTCCACTGCCAGGGTGAACCGGTGAAAATAGTTCCCAATTAGAATCAAATTGTATGACATTTTCATGGTTTAATTAGGTGGGAAAGAGAGAAACTGGGACAGTCTCTTCAGCTCTAAACTAGCTCTAAGGATGTCCTACCCCTGCCCCAACATCTGCTAACTTGGGTCTTGACATGAAAGGGCAAGGAAGGGCTGGGGGCGTGTGCTGGAGGCTGAGGCTCTGCACAAACAGGGAGCCAACAAAGGAAGATCCAGAGGGCCGGGTGGCAGCTGCAGGTGAGCAGCTCCTACAAGTGCAGAGGACCCAGCTTGGGAGCAGGATGTGCCTGAGGGACAAGGTGAAGGGTAGAAGCAAGGCAGGGCCAGGCTGGGCCTGTCCTCCCACTTGTCTCTCCCAGCCAGAGGCACTGATGGTGAGGCAGTGACAAGCTCCAAGCACGAAAGGCCAAGTTCAAGGTCTTCCTTTGACCTGACACCTGTATGACCCTGGACAAGCTCCTCAGCCCTTCTTAGCCTGTGTTTTCTAACATCTACCATGGCAAAACTAGTACCTTCCTAGTAGGGTTGTTAAGAGGATTAAAAAGCGCTAGCAACATTGTCAGTGTTCATTACGTGTCAGCTACTACTATTCTTATTAAACTAGAGTTCTGGACCTCATCCTTGACTCGTTCCTACCTCTCAACCCTCATTTTCAGTTAATCCCTGAGCCCTTAAACTTGTACCTTTCACGCGTCTCTTTCCTCTCTCCACATTCCTATTGCCTCTACCTTCCTTCAGGCCCTGGCCCTGGCTCGCTGGGACGGCTGGGTGCTGTTTGCAGGAGAGAGGCGGAGGGCACCGCCTAGACATTGCAGGCAGCAACGTGCACAGTGGGCTGGGAAGGACTGAAGCAGGGAGGGAGTTAGGCCGGGTGACAGCTGGGCGAATGGAGAAAAGGGGACAGGAACAAGGCACTGCGGGGACAGGATGGACCAACAGAGCCCAGGAACTGCCTGGGCGCTGGGGAGAGGGGAAGAGGAAAGACCCAAAGCAGACTCTGGAGCTCGTGTCGCCATTGTCAGAAACAGGAGAGCCAGAGGAGCCGGCTGGGAGGAAGATAATGAACTCATGATTTGTTGTGGGCTTCATAGCAGAAAATGCGTGCAAAAGTGCTTTGACATCTACAAATTGCTATACAAATGCAAGTTATTATTTTTTGACATTTAGATAATAACATGATAATCTTGTTAATGATAATCTTGGCAACGATACATGCTTTAGGGATTGATAGCTATTAGGCACATTCTGTTAGGAACTGAACAGAATAATTCATCTGTCCAAAGCAGCAAATGTATAATCCAGAAATAGAATGCAGGTTTTTCAACCAACTCTAAAACACATTTGTTCCGTCCCTTTGAATCTACACATGAGAAATTCTTACCGCACGTGCTCATTCTCACTCTCTCTATGGCTAAGAGGGTGGGCTCTGAATTTGAATCCTGGCTTTGCCACTTAGTAGCTGGGTGACCTTAGACAAGTCACTTAGAGTCTCTGTGCCTCAAGTTCCCCATTTATAAAGTTGGTATAATAGTAGTCCTCACCTCAAAGAAGTATAGTGGGAATTAAGTGATTAATACATCTGAAGCACTTTTAAAATAATGCAAGGCCCACAGAAGGCTCTGGGAGTCTCCTAAACGCCCTCCCTGTCCTGCCGTGGCCCTTCTGCGTCTATTCTTGACACAGCAGTGGGAAGGATCCTTTGGAGCCCTACCTACGTAGAACATGCTATTCTCTGCTGAAAACCTCCAACGTGCCCCTTCCCCTCAGGGTGAGACTGCAGGCCTACTGTAGCCTACAAGCCCTACCTAGTCCCCATCCCTTGCCCCTCTGTCATCCTCTCCTGCCACATCCCACCCCCACACGCTGGCCACCTCCCCATCTGTGAGCACACTGGCTATTAGCCAGGGCCCCTGCACTGGCTGTACCCCAACATGGGAGGCACATCCCAGAGACCCTTACTTCCCTCCTTCGGTCTCGCCCAAATGTTCCCAGACTGCGAGCCTCCTCCAGTCGCCTGGCCCTTCCCATCCTTCCCAGCTCTACTGTGTCCACAGCATGTGCCGCTCTCTAACACACTACCTAAGTCACCTGTTGACGGTGTTTATGGCGGATTGTCTCTCTCTTGCCCGTGAGAATGCAAGCTCCACAAGGGCAGGCCTTTTTTTGATTTGTTTTGTTAACTGATGCATCTTAATCACCCACAATGGAGGGTGTGTACATAGTAGGTACTCAGTAAGTATTGGCTGAATTGAACATATGTTCAGTTTTAACAGTCAAGGCAGTCTCCAAGTTGTTCATCCACCCTTTGGAGCTCAGAAAGCATCTCCCACAGACACCATCTCCCAGTGGCGGTCAGCCTACTCGTGCTGTGGCAGGTGCGACAGACACGCTCACGTCTCACGTCTCACTCATGCTGGTCCTGCTGGTGCCTCCACCTGGAAAGCCCTTTTTGTTCATCTTGGTAAATCCATGTCTCTTATTTTGAAAGGGTAGATTTTCCCAGCTACCAAAAGCTTAGCCTTCTAGTTCTGTCCAAGAGAAGGCATTTTTCTAAATCAATTAGAATGCTTTCTAAATCCCAAATAGTCTATCTATATGGAGACTCATCTTACTAGATTCAGATTCAAAACAATCTTTACAAATAATGACCTGTAAGATGACTCAAAACTTAAAAATATATAGACTTTTCTTTTTATGAGGCAGAGTCCCACTCTGTCACCCTGGCTAGAGTGCTGTGGCATCAGCCTAGCTCACAGCAAACTCAAACTCCTGGGCTCAAGCAATCCTTCTACCTCAGCCTCCTGAGTAGCTGGGACTACAGGCATGTGCCATCATGCCCGGCTAATTTTTTCTATATATTTTTAGTTGTCCAGCTAATTTCTTTTCTATTTTTTAGTAGAGATGGGGGTCTCACTCTTGCTCAGGCTGGTCTCGAACTCCTGAGCTCAAATGATCCGCCCGCCTCGGCCTCCCAGAGTGCTAGGATTACAGGCATGAGCCACTGCGCCCGGCCAAAAATATATAGACTTTTCAAACACTGTTATCTCTGCAACAATACGGACTGATGATTCGCTTATTTTATTGATGGTTGATTTAATCAGCGATAGTGAATAAAAGGGTGCTTACTTTACCAACGGACACGCTGATCTTTCTATTTTCCTAATCATTGCTTTTACCATCTTTGTGATGTGCTAAAAGCTTTCCAGTTAAATAAATGGACCATTAGGTAAGAATGGAAATGTTAAGAAAGTATTAATGTAATTTATTAGGTTTCTGTATAACTTGTTTGAGAATGGTACAGGGACCCAACAGGATATTGGACCAAAAAGTGTATGGGCAGTAATTTAATGACTTAGCTTCACTATGAGGCCTCTGTCAGATATAATACAATAATATACCATTATCTTTGCCTTCTCTGATTAAGGTTCTAGGCTATCTCTTCCTTCATGCTACAGGTGTTCTGTGTTCTCAGAAAGATGTGGTATATAGTAGAGGGGACAAGTTCTCAACTGCAGCACGATTGAACACATAGATTGTGATATTTTATAATGGAATTTTACTGTTTGAAGAGCTGCAAATGCCCGAAGCCATAATTCTGCAATAATTACCATATCTTTGAGAACTTTCTGCACCATCGGTGAGAAAACAGAATTTGAAATTACCAAACAAAATCATCTTGAAAACCTAGTTTCTTCTGAGCCAATTTACTCTTTTCTAAGCCTGCCTGCTGCTAAAAGGTGGCACATATAACAATAATATGCTTGGCCTCCTCAAATTACTTGGTGTTCTGCAAAAAATAAAAATCTCTCAATTCCACATATCTAAACCCTTTTATCACATCTCAGAATCTACTCTATTAAAAATAAAGTGAAACCTAGAAAACCAGGACCCTGCCTACTGAATATGTATCTGATTCGCCAAGTTGTTCTCAATACTCCCTTTCTCTTTAAAATGAAGGCGCACAGAAGAGGGGACTCCTGGCACATTTAGGACAAAGCATTGTCACAATGAACTCATTTGGAACGGATTTTGGAAGACACTTTCTTTTCAATATGATATATTTTCTTGTCACTCAGTCTTTTCTTTTATTCAGTCTGTAAAGGCCACCTAACCATCACCGACTGTGTCACTGCATAAAGCCTGAAACTAAAGTGCTCAAATTTCTGACCTGCCAGTTTTGTACATGCTATATTCAAACTCATCACGTTCTCTCTTGCTCCCAGGTTTTGTACGTGATGGCCTCTCTGCCTAGAAAATTGTGTCTCCACCCTAAGTCCCTTTGTTTGCCTAACTTGTGGTTATCCTTCAGAATTCCGTGTGGACGTCACCACCTCCAGGCAGCATTCCCTGTGCCCCTAGTCAGAGCTGGTTGTCGCTCTTCATCAGGCTCTGCTGCATACACTGTGCCTCCCAAGTCCTTAGGACCCACATGTGTACGAAGACTACTGTTTAGTTGTCTGTATCTACACTAAATTAGCCCCGAAGACAGGGAGCACATCCATCTTCTTCACTATTGTATCCCCAATGTCTAGCAAATTGCCTACTCATAACGGGTGCTTAATAAATAAAGAATGAACACATGAGTAATTTGACAGTAGGTAAATGGTAAAATATATTTATATTTTACCTTATAATAGGATCCTCAAGTTCCAGGTAAAATACTTAAGAGAATAACATCTAATGAAGTATTTTTAAACTGAGATAATTACAAAGTCAATCAGAATATAGCCTTTCTTAATTTAAGCCAAGTTTGTTCTATTCATTTAATGGAGTTGGCTAAATAAAAGCTCAAATAAGTGCTTGTTAATTATACTAATTAACAAATGGTTGCATTAAAATATATGAGCTATGTAAAACCTAGTTAAAAATCTGAAGTTACTATGTGCATGTAGCAAGCACATAGTAAGTAAGGTAGTTTCTCAAAGGGACAGTTTTTGTTGCCTTAGTTGTTTGTAGGGTTCTCTGAGTATTCAAGATATCTGATGACGCACCTTTTGGAAAGGAGCAAAGGGAGGGAGGAATGCTCTAACTCTGGAGGTTTTTCCTCCACTCTTGGCAACATACGACTAAGAAATTTTATAGCCAGTATCAAAAAGGAGATATTGCATCCTACTACCCCCTAAGAATCTATTGGCAGATCTCCCAGACATATGAAGAAAGCCTTAAGATCATCCTTATTTTACATTTCATATTATTTCATAAAGAAGTTTATTTGTCCAACACGTCATCAGTATCATTTATTTTAATAATCCTGGAATTCACATTTCATCTCAAAAGTTACTTCCTTAAATAAAACTTCCCTGAATTCCTTGACCAGGTCAAATCCTAATATCCTTTCCCAGCACCATTAGACTTTGACATTTTTGACAACTGATTAATCTATCAAATTTCTCCAGAACTCTAGACCTCAACCTCTACGAGGACAGGAACTGTTACCTGGTTTTTGCTCCCCTCTGTATTCCCAGGGCCTGGTACAGAGTAGGTACTCAGAAAGACAGACACCTGATAGGTAAATGATCACAGAAGCCACTTTTCCCTAAGGGCATTTGCCGAGTCCAACAAATTCCAATTTCCATTTTGATGGCTTTGAAAGGTGATAGGACCAGAAATCACCTCATAAAAGGTGGGAAGTTTAACAAGAGATGCTCCTTACACTGAAGTGGAACATAATGACTACCTAGTGAGAAGGAATTGGAAACTAACCAATCCTTATGAGGAGCTTAAGTCTGGGATTAATTTAGGTATTCCAGAGAACTTCAGACCTGACCTTGATTTACTTAACCAGTGTGGTAGTACCACAGGCACTTGGCAGAAGCAAAAAACAAGTTCTTGTATCATTCATACAAATAATTTTTCAAGTGTTATGACCAGCACATAATCAAAGATAATCAGGCACACAAGGAAATACAACAGCATGAGAACAAACCAGCAGAGACAACAAGTAACAAAAAATAACATCTAAACTAACATTTTGTTGTTAGTTTATCAATATACATGGAAATTAGGAAATACATCTCTACACTTCTTCATGATAGGAATTAGAATATACTTGGAACCAAAAGACAGTGAAAATATTACACACCAAAACTTGTGGTAAAATGGTACAGCTACTTTGAAAAATAGTTTGGCAGTTCCTCAAAAAGTTAAACACAAGAGGTACTGTACAACTCCACAATTTCACTCTTAGACACCTAAGAAAACTGAAAACATGTTCACATAAATGTTCATAGCAGCATTATTCACAACAGCCAAAAAGTGTAAATGACCCAAATGTCCATCAACTGATGAATGGATAAACAAAATGTGGTATATCCACACAATGGATATTATTCAGCCACAAAAAGGAATGAAGTACTGATGATAGATGCCACAACATGAATGAACCTCAAAAACATTATGCTAAGTTAAAGTCAGACACAAAAAGCTATAAATTATATAATTACATTTACATGAAACATCCAAAGTAGGCAAATTCATGGAGATAGTAAATTAGTGGTTTCCAGCGGCTTGGAAGAAGAGAGAGTGGGGACCAGCTGCTAATGGGTTTGACGTGCCTTTCTGGGGCAATGAAAATGTTCTGGAACTAGATAATGGTGATGGCTATACATACTTGTGAGTATACTAAAAATCACTGAATTATACACCTTAAAAAGGTAAATTTTATGGTATGTCAATTACATCACACTCTTAAAAACACTGTGGGATGCAGCCACGTAAAAGAAAATTTATAGCCTTAAATGCATGCATTAAACTATTCTTACTAGTTTGCTGGTAAGAATACTCTCTTGTTTACTTACTATTCTTACTAGTAAGAATTCTATACTGGTTTGCTTACTATTCTTACTAGTAGATATACTTAAAAATATCTGCTAGAAACATTAACCTATAAAAACTACAGCAAATTTTAAAATAACCAAGTAGAATTCTAGAAATTAAAAATACAACAAATTTAAAAACATGATAGGATAATTTAACAACAGACTAGACATAGCTGAAGAGAGAAGTGGTTAACTGGGAGGTAAACTGGACAATCGCCCTTATTCATGTAATAAGTATGTTCACCGTAAGTGTGAAGTGTCATGATGCCTGCAATTTATTTTCAAATTGTTCAGCAAAACATGTGTTTCTCTATCTAATGTGTATATAATATAAAGATGTTTAGCGAGAAAGCGAGAAAAAGCAAACACAGCAAAATGTTAACAATTGGTAAATCTATGTAATGGGCATATGGATATCCAATGTACGACTAACTGTATACTCTTGATTTCCAAACACCACGTTATTGTTTTGTTTCTACTTCAATGGTGGCTTTTTCTTAGCCTCCTTCATTGGTTCTTAAACTTTTTCCTGCTCTCTTTATGTTACAATGGCCCAGGGCTCAGGCCTTTAAGTTCTCTCCACTATCACAACCACTTCCTTGGTGATTTCATTCAGTCCCACAGTTTTAAATAACAACCAAAAACTAACTGCCTGCTTCCATTCCAATCTAGACCTCTTTCTCAAACTCAACTCTCATATCCAGGTGCTTATTTGACATTTCCACTGGGTTATCTAATAGACACCTGAAATTTAGCATGTCCAAAAATGAATACCTCAAAATTTTCTCTATCACTTTCCTCATCTCAGTTGACAGCACCTTTAATCTTGAATTTCAGTTGCTCAGTCCAATACCTTGGATTCTTCCTTTTCTCCCCTCCTTCTCTCATATATTTTATCCAATTCACCAGTGAGTCCCTGAACTAATCAATTCTCATACACCTTCACAATGCCCACCCTGCTTTGAGCCACCAACAGCTCTCACCCGGATACCAGTGGCCTTCTAATTGGCTTACCTGCCTCACATTGTGTCCCTGCACCACTTCCCCTGCCAAAGCCAGAGTAATGTTTTATTTTTTTTAGAGACAAGATCTTGCTCTGTTGCCCAGGCTGGAGTACAGTGGCATGATCACAGTTCACTGTAACCTCAAACTCCTGGGCACAAGTGATCCTCCTGCCTTGGTCTCCCAAATAGACAGGGCTACAAGTGCATGCCACCACACCTGGCTAATGAAAAAAATTTCTTTTTGTAGAGACAGGGTCTCGCTATGTTGCCCAGGCTGGTCTTGAACTCCTGACCTCAAGCAATCCTCCCTCCTCAGCCTCCCAAAGTGCTGGGATTATAGGTGTGAGCCACTGTGCCCAGCCCACAATGATCTTTTAGAATCTAAGTCACTTCATGTCATTTTGTACCCTAAACCTCTGTCATTTTTATTTCACAGAATAGAAGCCAAAATCTCTAATGGTCTTTAAGAACCTGTGTCACCTGGGACCAAGCCCTGCTCTTTGATCCATGACCTACTCTCCCCTTTGCTCACTTCACTCTAGCCACACCAGTCTCCTTGCCATTCCTCAAATATGCTGAATTTCCTCCCACTTTAGGGTCTGCACTGACAATTCCTTCTATCTCCTAACCCAGTTTGCATGATGAAAACTAGTTTCAGTTTGTCTGAGAGCAAGACTTAGGCATTAGTATATTTTAAAAATGTTCTGTATATCTTCAAAATAATCAAGATTATTTTAGCCTTGAGTTGATAATCATTGAAACTGAATGATGGGAACATGGTGACCATTACACTATTCTCTCAAACAAATATAAAACAAAATTAAAGCTTCCATGGTGATACTAATGCCCAGCAGGGGTGGGAATCACTGGTCTATAATTCCCAAACTAGATCATTTTGCCCATAAATAATCAAGACATTTCTATTTGAAAGGCTGTTTTAATGAATTAAAAAGATACACATAAGATGAAAAACATCAAATTTATTTTCTGAAATAGAATGAAAAACGGTTATGTGTTTGAATTCACTTTGCAATATACATTAACAATAAAAACACCTGTCTCATGTCCTAACCTGTTTCAACTTAACTCTCAACACTGTGGCGTCTGAAAGAAGGAAAAGATTTCCGGCCCTTGGTTTGCAGACACTGAAACTTGCAAGAGAACATGTGAAGCGTATACCCCAAACTCAATCCTCCTAGGTCACTGCAAAGGCTTGTTAACAATGAAGCACCAGACAGTTGAAAAGTCAAGGATTTCTTACTGCCCACCTATCCAAAAGCTCTCTAGTAGTCATTTGCAGTTTGAGGTCTTACTACAGCTTCCACTAATGCTTAACCCACTTTGAGGGAAAGTACAGAGCATGGAAGAATGAAATTCTCTTCAGTTTCAAATGAACTAATATCTAAATCTGAAATCATCAAAGGTGGCATTTTTCTTTTTTAAAAAATAAACCACTCAAATGAAATTTCTGGTTTGAAAAATACTTGTTAATAACCTAACAAGGAAAAATTAAACCACCGCTCCCCTCCTTTTTTTTGCCATAGTAATGCAAATCTATAAAATGTTAACTTAAGTTCTAGGGAAGTGGAACCACAGTGAGTTCTACCGAAAATGGCTATTGAGATCATTAGATTTCATCTGAGCTCCCCTCAGAAGACTGGGGGACCTGCAGAGACTGGCTTACTTGCGCACTGCTTTCATTCATGCTTACCAGATGGCTATTGATGACATGAAGCTGTTGTATCACCATGCTCAGATCTTCATGTAATCTAACTATTGCACTTTTTACCTCCCCTAGAAGAACTACAATGGAATTGTTTGCTTCAGGTTCCCTGGGCAAGCCTTTGGTTGTCTGAAAACTAGAACAGGACAGAGAGGTGAAGTGGTCTACATTTTGGGTGGAAAACTCTACCCAATTACTGCTAGAAATCTGACTTTTCTTTTTAGCAGAATCAGAGTTATCTGGAGTAATTTCCAGTTGATTGAGGTTGTCACTTTCCTCTTCATCAGAAGACACTGGGCCCTTAGGAGCAAAGGGGGAATGAACTTTGGCTGTCTTATCTCCATCTTTAAAGGAGGCAGAAGACAACTGTTGATGGGACAAAGTCCAGAAGGAAGTTCCAGCCAGAATTGGGGGTAACAGATGAACTGACTTCTCTGGAGAGGCTGAATCAGGAGATGACATGGATAAAGTAGAAAAGGAAGATGTTCCCTCAGAGGTAGTTGAAACTAAAATGTATAAATGAGAAAGATTTATGCAACATACAAATGAGAGTAATAGCTAAAATAATTTTATAATGTAAAAGCCTATCTGGAAGGTCTCAACATAAATAAACTACTTAGAATTTTAAATGTTAAATATTCACAATAAGCCTAAAAAAACCCAAAGCAAGAAACTGAGAAAATCTACGGATGTATTATATATCAATAATACCATGGAAATGAAACTAAAATAGATTTATCAATATTCATCTTGACTCCCAAAACCTGCCCAACATATTTTTACACTAAACTTAATCAGAAAGAGCAGAAAAGTATTAAACCCCATTCTACTGACTGCCAGCATTTTAAGTTGGTATTTAAAGTAGAAAGTCTGAGAAACCTGTAAGTTTGATTCCTTCATCTTTTTTCCCCCTGCAGTGATTATTATGTCAAAATGAACTACCAACTATAAGACTACAAATACCCAAAAGTTAGTAAAATTAATCTTTTTTCTCTCTATGGTCAAATATAATCAAGACTGAAGTCCAATGCATCTGACATCCAGAACATCTTAGCACATGTATATGATTTTTTTTCACTAAGAAACTATAAGTAAAATAAAAAGCATTCTAAACCTATTTTCCATAAAATTAAAGATTTGAGAAGATTTTTACTTCCTTTTAGGCAAAATCATATTAAATCTCTTCTTTCACACTTCATTCTAAATCATTATTTCCCAAACTGTTCTGAGGAACACTGTGTTCCTTAAGATGTTAGAGGATGTTTTGTAAAAACAGGGCTTCCTAGTCAAGTAAGAGCAGGCAATTGCATATTGTGCCTCCCAATAGGAAATTAACAATGTCCATTAGCATATTTAAATTTCTGAGAACTCTATAGTCATTTAATTTTTTCAAGTGTTTTCCAAACTTTTTTTTTTTTTTTAAGAGTCAGGGTCTCTAGCCTGAGAGATAGTGAGACCCTGTCTCTACTAAAAATAGAAAGAAATTATATGGACAGCTAAAAATATATAGAGAAAAATTAGCCAGGCATGGTGGCACATGCCTGTAGTCCCAGCTACTCGAGAGGCTGAGGCAGGAGGACTGCTTCAGCCCAGTTTGAGGTTGCTGTGAGCTAGGCTGACACCATGGCACTCTAGCCCAGGAAACAGAGTGAGACCCTGTCTCAAAACAAAACAAAACAAAAAGAGACAGGGTCTCACTCTGTTGCCCACACTAGGCAGGCTGGAGTGCAGTGGCACGATCATAGCTCACTGCAGCCTCCAACTCCTAGGCTCATGTAATCCTCCTGCCTCAGCCTGTGGAGTAGGTGCATGCCACCACACCAAGCTAACTTTTAAAAATTTTTGTAAAGATAAGGACTTGCTATGTTCCCCAGGCTGGTCTCAAACTTCTGGGCTCAAGCCATCATCCTGCCTCAGCCTCCCAAAGTGCTGGGATTATGTATGAGCCACTGTGCTTGGTCTCCCAAGTTTCTTAAACACAGAACTTTTTTTCCTTAGAATATCTATTTACATTCACTTGTGATATGTGGTACATACATATTAGTGAAATCCAGTTCTAAAGTCTTTGCAACTAACTCTGAACTTGCTACTTAAAAGGACTTATTGATTGTAAATTATAGAACAGGGAAATTGATGCTTACCACTTAGCACACATGACTTATATTTCTACATTATTTTATTTTGCTTTACATATTCATGTACCTTCTAAAGTAAATTAGGCCTCCTATAAAAATTATGGCTGGGACAGGCAGTTTCTATTTTCTGCTTCAAAGCTCTCCCTGGCCTGTCTCCTGTTCTCAGGAAAAATTCCAATCACAAAACTTTTGGGGAATGAAATGAGTATTCTCAGCTGATGCAGCAGCAGGACATGAAAAGGAAAGCAGGAACTTCCTCAGCACATGGTCAATGCAAGCCAAGAACACTTAAGAATCTAGGTCAGGCTAATCCAGATATTCTATCCTTGGGTTAAAAAGATGGTACGATGGTAGTTGGTATGTCAATGATGATGGCCTCATGTATTAGTGTCCCGAATCACACCGCTATACTCTGAACTGGGTATGTATGCTGTGTGTCTGGCTAGCACTTGTCATATGACATGTCCCTTCACCATTCTCCTGTGTTGGCTCTCTCATTTTCTGTATCCAATGTCTTTCTCTTCCTTGGTTTACTCTCATTTTGGTATACATATTCTCCAGTAAGTCAATGAAAAAGGATGGATGAGAATTAAACCTTTTAGAACTTGTGTGTCTGAAAATTCTGTACTTAGTGATAGTTTGGTTAGATAAAGAATTCTAGGTTGGAGATTCTTTTCTCTCAGAATTTTGAAGCCCACATCTCACTTCTTCTTGTCTTCTTGTTTCCAGTATTGCTGCTCAGAAGTTGGAGCCATTCTAATTTTTATTCATTGCATATAATCTATTTTATCTCTGAAGTATTATAGAATTTCCTCTTTATCCCTGGTGTTCTGAAGCTTCTCAAAGATGTGCCCTGAAGTGGGACTATTTTCATTCATTGAAGTAAACTGAAAGTGCTACTTTCAATCAGGGAACTTATTTCCTTCAACTTCAGAAAATCTTCTTAAATGATTCAATCAATTATTTTCCCCTCTGTGTTTTCTCTATTGTCTCTTTCTGAATGTCCTCTTGTTCAGACGTTAGAGCTCCTTGAATACTCCTCTAATTTTCCTATTTTTCTTTCCCATTTTCCCTACTTTTGTCTTTTTGCTCTGCTTCCTTGGAGATTTTGTCAACTTTAGCTTACACTCCTACCACTGAGTTTTTTCATTTCTGCTATCATAATTTCCAAGAGCTATTTTTTACCTTAATAAATTCTTTTTGTAACACTCTGTTCTTATTTCATGGATATAAGATATTCTCTTATTTCTTTGAGGGTATTAATGATAAGCTTTTAAAGCTCAAGCTTTTTTGACAAGCTCAAAACAGTTGTCAAAGATCAGTATATCAAAGAGACCACCATGTTTATGGCAGCACTATTCACAATAGCCAAGATATGGAATCAACCTAGGTTCCAATGTAGGGGTGAGGGGAAACTTCCCCTTTCCCTCAAAAGTTCTCTGAAAGATCAACTCACAATTAAAGCAGATTAATAAGAGAAAGGTTTAGTTACCATGTGCATAGGGAGAATCACAGGGTGATTACTCAATATCTCCATGGGATCCAGATATTTTTGTACCTGATTTTTAGAGGGGAGGAGATGAGCAGTATAGGTAATTCTTTTTAGGGGCAATAAATGGTTGCTAGGGAGGGTGAATTGATGGGGGAAACAGATTGACTTGTAAATTAACCTGAGAGATAGGTATTATGTTTTAAATGATCTAGGCCAGGTCTGGTTACATTCGTGATCTTCTTTCCTGGAATATAGTGAGATAACAGGAAGAGGAAGGAAAATTCATTGTTCTTTTTGATGTGTCAGTCCGGTTTATGCAGATAGAGGGCAAGCCTCTTCCAAGGGCCTGTTAATCTCTCAGAGCCTTTAATTCAAAATATTCTTTATACCAAGGAGTCATATTCTAGGGTGAAATTTTCTGAGCTCCTTCACCAACAACAGAAGAGTGGATAAAGAAAATGTGGTATATATACACAATGAAATATTATTCAGCCATAAAAAAGAATGAAATCCTGTCATTTGAGGCAACATGGATGGAACTGCAGGACATTATGTCAAGTGAAATAAGCCAGGTACAGAAAGTTAAACACTGCATGTACTCACTCAGATGTGGAAACTACAAAAAAGTTGATCTCATAGAAGTAAAAAATAGAACAAAGGATACTAGAGGCTAAGAAAGGTAGGGAGAATGGTTGGTGGGAGACAGGGAGAGATTTGTTAAAGGATAAAAAGTTACAGCTAGATAGGAGGAATATGTTCTAGTGTTCTATAGCACTGTAGTGTGAATACAGTTAACACTAATACATAGTTTCAAATAGCTAGAAGGAGGATATCGAATGTTCCCAGCACAAAGAAATGATAAATATTTGAGATGATGGATATACTAATTACCATGATCTGATCACTATACACTATATGCATTACAACATCACTATGTACCCCATAAATATGTCTAATTATTATGTATCAATTAAAAAAAATTTTTAAGTTTTCCTTTCTCTTCATAGTATGTTTCCTTAAAGTTATTTCTTTTTGTTTTTGTCTTAGTGCTCCATGTTAGAAGTTTTTTTCAGACATCTGATACTCCTTGCTAACTGCTTATGATTAAGAATATAGCTTTGATTGTGAGTATGGGACTTGTCAACTTTCAGCTGCAGTGTATAGTCATTTGTTGGGAAACAACAAATGTTCTTTTCTCTGAGGTGGGTTAGGTTCTTATGAGAATAGTTTTCCTATCTCCCACCTAGAGGGTGAAGGTCTAGCTACCAGTGTGCTGGCAGGCCAGTAGGGAAAGGGGGCTGCAGCATCAGCATTTGGTGTGCATGGTCACTTAATTCTGTGGTTTTGATTACAATATCCACACCCTCAGCGCTACCTAGCACCTCTCATTTCAGAGACCTTCCGTCTGCCCTCTCCAGAAAATAAATCTCCAGATTCTTCCAGGAGTTGTGGAGGTGGGTGGGTATTCAGGGTAATTGTTTACCTGCTTGATAAAGTAGAGAAGTCTAAGAACTTAACTACTTTTCAAATAGTCGTTTTCTGATTCTCTTTATTTAGCACCAGATGTGGAGTAGGTTTTATAATCTCATTTTAAATATGAGGTAAAGCAAGCTCAAAGAGGCTAAAAGACTTTCCCAAGATCGCAAGGTTAAAAAAGGGCAGAGATGTGATTCCAATTCAAGTCTCTGATGTCAAAGCATATGATCTTCATCACCGTGTGCTATACTTCCATACCATGCTACTGTATTATAATTATTTTTACTCTATTACGGAATTATGTTAAATTCTGGGTATAAAATTTAGAAGGCAGGGGCCGGGTGCAGTGGCTCACGCCTATAATCCTAGCACTCTGGGAGGCCGAGGCAGGAGGATCACTTGAGGTCAGGAGTTCAAGACCAGCCTAAGCAAGAGCAAGACCCTGTCTCTACTAAAAAAAAAAATACAAAAATTAACTGGGTGGTGGTGCATGCCTATAATCCCAGCTACTTGGGAGGCTGAGGCAGGAGAATTGCTTGAGCCCAGGAATTTGAGGTTGCTGTGAGCTAGGCTGACACCATGGCACTCTAGCCCAGGTGACAGAGCAAGACTCTGTCTCAAAAAAAAAAAAAAAAAATTTAGAAGGTAGGCAACCAGAATGGTAAGGGGACTTGACATCTTATCTATAAGGAATGGTTGATGGATATGCTAATCTTATCCAAAGAGATAGTAGGAGAAAGGAGGAGGGGCTATATTTAATTATTTGAAGACAGTTGCAAAACCTTAGCAATATCTTCTATTTCTCATATTGTGCATGAGCTAGGACTGGGAACAATAGGTGAAAGTTATAGAAAACATATTTTAGCCCAATTAATAAGAGAATTTTCTAATAGTCACAGTTCTCCATGTGTGAAATGAGCTGCTTTGGGAGATGGTGAGTTTCCTGATACTCACAGAGCTCATGCACAGCCTGAATGGCCATTTGGCAGAGATGTTTGAGGCAAGATCAGTGCATCAGGTGATAGAACTACATGTTGTTGATGAGATTCTGAGGTTCTAGGACCCAAAACATACCTGTTAAAGTACCAAGAAACTATTCTAGAAATAGAGGAATTGAATTCACTCTGGTCAAAAAGAATGATTTAATAAGAAACATTTAAGTAGACCATGAGGAAAAGATATTTGAGTCAAATATTAATGTCATGTTATCTTATATATTTAGATATGCAGTTATGTTAGTCACCTATAATACGATATGACTAAAAAACCTGGTATTCAACTTCATGCTAGTGATTCTCAAAGAGTGATAGCAGCAGCATCACCAGGGAATTCGTTAGAAGTGAAGTTCTTGGGCCACACCCCAGACCTACTGAATTAGAAACTGAGGGTTGGGCCCAGAAAACTAAGTTGTGTGTGTGTGTGTGTGTTTTGTATTTGCTAATTGTTTATTTATCAAGAGAAACTATTCCTTAGCCCACACATTCATGCTTCATAGTTCAGGAACACAGGTCGGTGACAAACTTCTATATAATTGAACCCAAAGAAATTCTTTACATTCTAAAATTACTGTGCACTCTGAAAGATTCCAGCCTTCCTCATCTCTCCAAAATCCTTCAGGGAATCATAATTGCTGTAAAAATCTGTGTATACCTTCTTTCTTGGTTCAGCCACAGCAACCCCCGGGAATACAACAAAAGCTCCAACAATATGAAATTGCAGACCCCTGGCCGGAAGGCCACATATCCGAGGTTTCACCAAAGTACTGGAGGCCATGGTAGTTATCATCCTTGATAGGAATGTCAATCTCAACACGTCCTGCCTGGCTGATGGAGAAGTGAACTGCCAGAAAACTCATTTTTAACAAGCCTCCAGGTGCTTCTGAGGCGTGCTAGTTTGAGAACCACTGCTTTCTACTATCTATCCACCTTTTTTTTTGCTTTGTGGCCACAACTGCTGACTAAATAGCTTATCATTGTTTACAGTTATGCAGCTTTGATTCACAGGCTACAAGATGCTTTTGCTTATAAAAAGCCACTTCATCTCTAATTGCCACACACCAATTTACTTTTGTTTCCAAACACTCCACAGCTGTACACACACTTCAAGCAGCTCTTCAGGGCGCATCTCCACTGCCCATTTAGTTCCCCTTCCAGAAGTTATTTGGGTATCTTGTTAACATTCATATTCGACAACAGAGCTGAGATGCAACAAATACTGCAAGTAAGCTGCAATAATGGCTGTATTTTAAAATCTCCTTGTGTGATACACGCATACCAATTAATGCTGGGCTTGCTTAAAGATAGCACTGATAAAATTATCCTAAATGCTGATGTGTTATCTTTAACGTTTTATACTCATAAACAATACTGGGCCAGTTAATTGTGATATTAAAACTTTCCCTTTTAAAGCATTCAGAATAACTGTGCTGCAAAAATAAGTATTTAATAAATTTCTAGGAATATTTAAAAACCCTTCTAAGTTACAAATATAAATTTTTCTGTAAGCAGAAGGTCTTTAGTCGACTAAACACTTCGAACAGTTCACTGTACAACAGTGGGTTTTCTTTTTCATTCTCTAATGCTGCTGCTGTAGTCCCCAAACCCCAGTCCCTGGCCCGGTACCGGTCTGTGGCCTGTTAGGAACCGGGACGTGTATCACCGCCTGAGCTCTGCCTGTCCCCTTCCTCTCCCTAACCCCCAAGTCCTGTCCATGGAAAAACTGTCTTCCATGAAACTTAGGAAGCGGGCCACTGAGCAGCAGGTGAGCAAGCAAAACTTCCTCTGTATTTATAGCCGCTCCCCATCGCTCGCATCACTGCCTGAGCTCTGCCTCCTACCCTATCCCGTGGAAAAATCGTCTTCCATGAAACTGGTCCCTGGTGTCAAAAAGGTTGGGGACCACAGCTCTAATGCATCTCTTTCTGTCCTCCTTGCTGATATACAATGGCTGTCAAGTTAACTAGACGAATTAAAATATTCTGATTTTGTTCTGTGGTTTAAAATATAACACTGCACACAAATGTTCATAGCAGAATTATTTGTAATAGCCAAAAAATGGAAACAACCCCAATGTCTATCAACTGATGAATGAACGAAATGTGTACAGTTGACCCTTGAACAACACAGGTTTGAACCACAAGGGTCCACTTATACAGATTTTTTTCAACCAAACTCAGGTTGAAAATATAGTATTATTTGTGGGATGCAAAACCCGTGTAATACAGAGGGCTGACTTTTCCTGTAATTGGTTTCCCCAGGGCTGACTTGAGTATGCATAGATTTTGGTATATGTGGGTGGTTTTGGAACCAATCTTTGGCATATACCAAGGGACGACTATACATCTTCACAATGGAATATCATTCAGCCATAAAAAGGAATGTCATACTGATACATGCTACAACACGGATGAACCTTGAAAATATTATGCTAAGTAAAAGAAGCCAGACACAAAAGGCCATGTGTTGCATGATTCCATTTATATGAAATGTCCACATAGGCAAATACATAGAGACAGACAGTAGATTAGTGGTCACCAGGAGTTACGGGGAGGGACTGCTAATGAGTCCAGGACTTTGTCCAGCTGGAAGAGTTGCTGAGGGTGCTTCCCTGGCCTCCTGGGGACAGTGACAAGGGCTCCCTTCAACTCTCTGCTCTGGATGGTGCTTTTGAATCAGTCTGACCAGTAGCTCAGAGATAGCCGGGACAGTTTGCAGAACTGTTTTCTACCATTTTCCTTATTTCTTTTAGGGAAACTATTAATTGTTCTGGCTCTGAAGACATTTATAGACAAAAAGGAAAAGGGCATGGTTAATAGGTCTTTGTGTGTGTGTCTGTGTGTTATGTTTGTTTTTTTTCACTAGCAAAGGTGAACTGAAAAATAGGTATACAGAACAACTACTATTAAAGTCTACAGTAAAACACGGAACCAATGAGACAGGAAAAAAGGACGAAGCCAGTGAGAATGCCCACTGCTATCCAACATGAGAAAGTATAGTTTTTTTTTCCTTCAAAAAAATTAGAAAAGTCTGGTATAGTTGAACACACTTGCCATAACATGGCCTATAAGAATGAAAGCTGCCTGCCACAATATCTGGCTTCTAAGCATCTACTAACTCCTTTTTCTCTTTTTAGTGCACATTATCAATTTAATTTTGTAATACATTAAAAGAATAGCTTGAGCTACAGATAAATAACTTAAAATTTAAACTGAGGAGGACAAATGAACTGTTCCAGGAACAGAGTTATTTAGTATCAAAAGGTCAAATGAGGTTGCTATAGCTAATCTGTCCTTCTCATTCAGTAAAAATATTCAGGTATGTTAGGTGGCTGCCTTTGCTCCCCTGACATTTGAGATCCACTAAAATATGAGTGTGCAAATATTTTAAAATTTGCCTACCTCATGCTCTCCAAAGAGTTTATAACGTCAGACCTGGACCCTTCATATAAACAAATACTTCTTAAAACAAAACCAGAAGAGATACCATCTTTACTCTCCAGTGTGTTGAGTGATCTCAGTGTCTGTAGAGACCACCCATCCATCCTAGCGTCATTGTTTCTTGAAATCCTCAACCACAATGACCTTCAGCCCCTCCTCTGAGTACCTCCTAGAACGTGTCATCACTCAGGACTGCCCTACTCTGAAATCCTGTTTCCAAGATTACTTTCCTTCTCACTTACTTCCAGCCTTCCCGTTCCTTTCAATACACCTACACTTCGGCCTCACTGAGACACCAGAGCCAATGGTCCTCTCGTTTCCTCTCACTCCATCAATGCCCGCCTGACTTTACCTCCTTTTGTGTCCATTCTAGATCCCCACCATCCACCTCTTCGACTGCTTTCTCACTGCTCCCTTGCTGCCATGGATCCTGCCTTCCTGCTAACTTGTAGTGCAGGGGTCAGCAAACCTCTCTGGGGAAGGACCAGATAGCACATATTTTAGGCTTTGTGGAACATACGGTTTCTGTTGCAACCACTCGGCTCTGCTGTTGTAGCACAAAAGCAGCCAAACAAATTAGCATGGTTGTATTTTAATAAAACTTTATTTACCAAAACAGGCCTTAGCCAGATTTGACCCACGGTCTGTAGTTTGCCACCCCTTTACCTAACCCTATTTCAGTTTAAATATCCACCTTTTTCATTCCCACGCCCAGGCTCCTCAGCACTACTGAAGAAAAGCACAGAACTCTGCAACTAGGATGGCACACATTAATCCTCTCTCAGCATCTTACCCACTCCTTCCATTTTCTACAGTGGCTACTCTAAATCTTTACCATTCCTTTTATGGCCCCCATACCACGCCAAAGCCCTCAGCCTTGGCAGGAGACTTCTGATGATAAGAAATTGAGGCCGTTACTTACGTTGTGTGGCACATGAAGGCTCAATACATCTTTGTTACTAAAAACAACAAACAGCCACAAGATGCCTTCACATCTGATACATTCTTTCTCCTCTTTTCTTACAGGCTCTCAGGATGGGTGAGTCTCTTTCTGGATTCTCAATTCCACCTCCCCCAGGTCACACTTCCCCTTGGACTCCCGGCTATTCCTCCACCTCATCCTCTGTTGTCTCCCATCTCTCACCTGGTTTCCTGCAACAGCCTTTGAAATGCTCCCCTCCTCCAGTTTCACTCCCCAATTCAAACTTTCACATTCCTAAAACATATTTGCAAGGTCACTGTGGCTAAGGATCTTTAATGAATTGAGCTATCTTCAAATTAAAGTCCAAACTTTTTAATCCAGCACACATAGCTCCTCCTCATCTGACTTAATTTTCCAGTGTTTTCTTAATCACTTCTTCATGTGCATTTTCCATTTCTGCTTTATTAAGCTGCTTTTAGTTTACTTATTAGATACTAAATACCCACTATGTGCAAGAAACTGTGCTTGGTGCTGGGGATACAATAATAAACAGGGCAGACAGGGTCCCTTTCCTCATGAAGCTGACATTCCAGTTAGGGAGAAAGACATTAAACAACTTAGAACATATGTAATTATTATTTAATTAGAATGACAGTAAGTGCTATGAAGGATAATTATAGGGTATAAGACAGCATTCAGTTAGGGGGATTTCAAATACCCTAGGGGGTCAGGAAATCTTGAAGAAGTGATGTTTGAGCTGACCTCTAAAGCATGAGTGGGGTGAACTGGGGGAAGGGGTCTGGAGTGTTCTGATCAGAGGGAACTGCAGTACAAGGAGGCGAAGCAACGTGGTTTATCTGACAAATCGAGGCTGGTGAGAAAGGCAGAAGTTAGGCTGCCCAGGGCTTGGCAAGCTATTTGACCCTTACTCTAAGAACATGGTGAGAAGTCCTTGGCTTAAGTTGGGGAGTACTAGTGATCAGACCACTCTGGCTGCTCAATGCAGAACAAACTGGAGCTCCCCAGAATCTCTTTGCTGAGTCACAGCTCTGTATTATTCCTCTGCCTGAAATGCCCTCTCTGGAAGGACAGGAGCTTACTTGTTCCTGGGAACAAATGAGAAATTCCTGGGTACTTCTGGAAATAACCAGAGGGGATTTTGAGGGTTAGGAGAGGGCTGAGGTTCTACAGTTCTAAAGGTGGAACTAAAAATATGTACATTTGATTAATAACAGCTAATTTTTATATTGTACTTACAGAGTACTAGGGCCACTCTAAGCACTTTACATTTGCTAATCCATTAAATTCCCACAACAGCTCAATGTGGTAGTGCCATCATTGTCTCTATTCTATAGATGAAGATGGTGACATGCAGAGAGGTCAGGTGCCTTCCCTAAGGTCACACAACTCGTGGCTGAGCTGGGATTATGACTCCAGGCAGTCTGACTCCCAAGCCTGTGCTGTCAGCAATTATGTTATTCAGCCAAGTATGGGCCCTAGTTTGACTTCTTGGTGAGGTTTAGGGACATTTGTTCTATTCTCCAATCTCCCTCTAGAACTGGGAGCTCTGCCATCATCTCCCAGCAGGCTCATGCTTCCTCTTCCAGGGAGCTAGGCAATTTCTAATCATGAAGCCCTCAATCAGGGAGCCAAGCCATGTTCTAAATAACCAATACAGAATAATTTGGCCCTAATTTATCAACAGAGAAATACTGTATTCCACCCCTCTCTATTAAGAATTTGCAAGAAATGTTACATTGATCAATGTCACACACATATATTATGCCCCCCCTTCTTCCTTATTTCCCTATTAATAACACTGGAATGAGAAATTACGGGTCAAATGAATATTTAAAAAAATCAACGTTCAACTTCTCAATTTCCACCAAAAAAAAAAAAAAAAAAAAAAGCCTTCTGGGGATTGCATTGATGCTACAGAGCAACTTGGACAGAAATGACATCTTAACAATACTGAGTCTTCCAACCCATGAACATAGTATATTGTCTCAATTTATTTAGGTCTTTAATTACTCTCAGAAATGTTTCATAGTTTTCAGTACAGAGGTCTTGCATGTCTTCTGTTAAGTATTTTGGTATTTTTATGCTACTGTAAGTGGTATTGCTGTTTTAATTTCAATTTCTAATTGTTCATTATTGGTGGATACTAACGCAATTCATTTTTTATGTTCACCTTGTATCCTGAAATCTTGCTAAACTCACTTATTAGGTCCACAGCTTTTTTGGTAGATTCTTTGGGATTTCCCACATAGATAATCATGTCACCTTTGGAAAAAAACAGTTTTATTTCTTCCTTTCCAATATATATGTCTTTTATTTCTTTTTCTGGCCTAACTTCACTGGCCAGGATCTCTAATACAATGCTGAATACAAGCAGACATTCTTTCCCTGTTGCTGATCTGAATGGCAAAGCATTCCGTCTTTTATCATTAATTATGTCAATAGTACATAACAAGTTTTTTTTTTATATGCCCTCTATCAGCTTGAGGGAAGTTCCCTTTTATTCACAGTCTGCTTAGATTTTGAAAAAATTGTAAACGAGTATAAAATTTTGTCAAATGCTTTTTCTGCATGAATCAAGGTAATTATATCATTTTTCATCTTATTCTGCTAATACAGTAGATTACAGGGTTTATTTTCAAATGTCAAACCAACCTTACAACTCTGGAAAAAAAACCACTTTGTCATGATGTATTATTCTTTTTATAAATTGCTGGATTTGATTTGGTAATGTTTTATTAAGAATTTTTACATCTATGTTAATGAGGGATATAATTTACTTTTCTTGTAATGTGTTTGTCAGGTTTCAGTATTAGATTATGCTGGCTTCATAAAATGAGCTGGGTACTGTACCTTCCTCTTCTATATTCTGAAACAATTGGTATAAGATTGATGTTACTTCTTCCTTAGAATTCACTAGTAAACCTATTTAATATATGGGACTGAAGTTTTCTTTGTGAGGTGTTTTTATAATGTGTGTGTGTGTGTGTGTGTGTGTGTGTGTATGTATTTTTCCCCAGCTTATTTGACAAACACAAAGGTCTTCTCAGGGCAGTTTTAGTCAGTTGTCTTATCCATTTCAACTAAGGTATTAAGTCTATTGCCATAACATTGTTCACAATACTCTCCCATAATCCTCTAATATTTATAGCATTTTTAGTTATATCCTATTTTTCATTCTTACAATTGGCAATTTGTAATTTTTCTCCATTTTTTGATCATTTCTGATGGGGGTTTATAAATTTAAACCTTTTTAAAGATCCATCTTTAAAAAATCTTTTATTTCTATTTTTTATTTCATTTACTCCTATTCTTTGTTATTTACTTCCTTTTACTTACTTTGGGTTTAATTTGTTCCTCTGTTTCAAGTATCTGGTTAGAACCTTATATCATTGATTTTTAAGGTGTTCTTCCTTTCTTATATAAGCATTTAAAGCTATAATTTTCCTTCTAGCAATTTGCCACTAGTTTCACTGAATCTCACAATTTTTTACTTTCATTATCATTGTCTGAAGTATTTTCTCATTTCTCTTTTGATTTATTATCTCATGGATTATTTAGAAGTATATTGCCAAATCTCCAAATATTTGTGGTTCTTTTAGGTATTTTATTGTTAATCAATTTCTAATTTAATTCCATTATGGTCAGAAAACATATACTTTAAGATTTCAAGGCCGGGCGTGGTGGCTCACGCCTGTAATCCTAGCACTCTGGGAGGCCGAGGTGGGTGGATCGTTTGAGCTCAGGAGTTCGAGACCAGCCTGAGCAAGAGCAAGACCCCCCCCATCTCAAAAAAAAAAAAAAAAAAAGAAAAAGATTTCAATCTTTTGAAATGCATTGTTATTAATACTTTTTGTTTTTAATGATGCAGTTGTTAACAAATGACCATAAGATCTATGGAGGAAGGAAAAGGAGAAAACTTTATTTTCAGAGAGACTACCTGCAGATTGGGGGAACGCAGTCTCTGGGGAAATGGGGAAAAGCACAGGCTCGGAAAAGGGGAGAGAGAAAGCTGGCATTTCTGTCTTTCAGGGTCTGCCTTACGTGCATATTTAGCAGGTTTGGGGGAAATTTATGAATATTTATGAGGGAAGTAAAGTGTATGCACAGTGGGCAAAGGTATGTAACATACATTCTTTGTTCATTTTAGGAGGGAGTTTAACATTAAAATGAGGTGGAATTTGGCTCTTTATGTCAAAAGGTGAACTATAGGGCACAAAGGCATTTTATGCATAGTCTCTGTAAACTGGCTGAAACTAGCTCTGCAGCTGTTTATTAGGAAAGAATGTCTGCAAGGTGGGTCTCTTGTCCAACTAGAGTTGCTGGTGGGCTCGCAAGGTTGCTGGGGGGAGTCCAGTCAGTGGCGTGTGGTCCACCAGGGTCAGCTGGGAAACCCCCAGTTGCAGCTGTTTTAGCAATATATTTTTTTCTTTTTTTAAATTTTTAATTATTATGGGTACACAATAGTTGTATATCTTTTTAGCAATATTTTCTTAAGGGCTAGTTTCTTCTCAGTTTCAGAAAAGAAACTTTATGGCAGTTGGTAATATAGAGGAATGTGACCAACCCTTCTCCCTGCTACGGCCTCTTGATTCTGTTGCTGGTGCCTTGTTTTAGCCATAGGGAGTCCATTTCATCTGTCAGCTGGGGGTATATTTTAATACAGTTAAAATATGTTCTTTCTGGGTCAATGTTCATTTTGTACTTGAAAATGAATGTTTAAAAAAAGGAAAAAGAATGTATTATGCAGTGGTTGGATGTGGTATTTTTTCTTTTTTTCCCCCATCTTGGCATCTGCATGTATGGATGTGGCATTATTTTACAGAAGTCAATTGAGTTAACACTTTTGTTAGTGTTGTTCACATCTATATACCAAAGGATTTTTTCATTGAGCTATTCTATCAATTACTGAGAGTGTTAAAATCTCAAATCATGATTGTGGAATTGTCTATTTTCCCCAATAATTCTGTCAGTTTTTGCTTCATGCATTTTTGAAGCTCTGTTATTAGGTGCATACATACGTATAGTTGCTATATATTCCTGCTGTGCTGACCTGTTTATCAATATGAAATGTCCCTCTTTATCTTTAATAATTATCTTTTTCTTGACATCTATTTTGTCTGATATTATTATAGCCACTCCCACTTTCTTACGATGCTTGAACAATATGTTTTTAAATCCTTTTACTTTCAATCAATTTATGTCTTTGTATTTAAAGTGCTTCCCTCATATACAGCATATAGTTGGGTCTTGACTTTCTATCCAATCTGAAAGTCTTTTCCTCTTAACTAGAAAGCTTATTACATTTATATTTAATGTAATTATTAAAATGGTTGGATTTAGGTCTTCTGTTTTGCTATTTGTTTTCTATTTTTGTCTGATTTTTGTTCTTCCTTTCCTTCCTTTTTTTGGGTTAATTAGATATATTTTCAGAATTCCATATTAATTCCTCAATAGGATTTTAGCTATATCATTTTCCTTTTTAAAAAAGTATAATTAGATATGCATGTTTAACTTATCATGAGTTAATTATAGTTAATATTAATATTATACTATTTCATGTAAAATATAGAAAATTTTCAATGGTATAATTCCATGAACTCTATTGTTTGTGCTATGTTATAATATAGATCTACATATATTTTAAACCCCAAAATATAGTATTATAATTTTTGCTTTAAATAGTTATTTGCACTTTTTTATTTAGAAGAAAAAAAATACAGTATTTTATATTTACACATATTTATCATTTCCAGTACTCATCATTCTTTTCTGTAGATTCAAGTTACTATCTGGTGCATTTTCCCATTAGTCTGAAAATATTCCTTCACTGTTTCTTGTAGTATGGATTTCCTGCTGATTAGTTTTTATTCATTTGAGTATGTCTTGTTTTCACCTTCATTTTTGGTTTTGTTAGATACAGAATTCTGGGTTGATCTTAACACTTGCAGAATGACTTTTCATTGTCTCCTTATATATACTGTTTATGATGAAAATTCAGATGTCATTCATATTATTGTTCCTCTGTATGTAATATGACAATTTTTCTTGCTGATTTCAAGATTTTATCTCTGGAATTCAGCTATTCAACTATAATGTGCCTAGATATGGTTTTCTTTGTATTTATTCTGCTTGGAATTCATTCAGCATTTTGGATCTGAAAGTTTATTTCTTTCACAAATTTGGGGAGTTTTTGGCATTATCTTTTCAGACAATTTTTCTGCCCCTCTTTTCCTCACCTTCTGGAACTCCAATGACACCAATGTCAGACTGCTTGCTATTACCCTCCAAGACTCAGTCTCTGTTTATTTTTCTTTAATCTTTTTCTTTTCATTTTTTAGATTAGATAATTTCTATTCATCTACCTTCAAATTCATTTGCTCTTTCTTTCATTTTTAATCTGCTGTTATGCCCATCAAGTAAATTTTTCATTTTAATTATTTATTTTTCAGCTGTAAAACTCCCACTTAGTTCTTCTTTTCTTTACAGTTTTTATTTGTCTGCTGATATTCTCCTCTCTGATCATTCATTAAGCACTTTTTTCTCCTATATTTATGGTCATTTGTTCATTTACTGGTATATCTGGTAATCTTCTGTTGAATGCCAAAAATTTTTCATGAAAAATTGTAAATGCCCCCAAGAAAGAATTTACTTGTTTTCCTGAAGGCAGATGGAATACAAATCAATCACTTTGCTCTAGGTGAAGCTAGGTTTTAGCATTTGTAAGGGCTGTTCTATTTCTGGTTTGTCCTTACTCCTAGAATTTAATTTTGAGCTCAGGGTATAGCCTGCTAGAGGTCCCAACTGAAAGCCTAGAGTATTAACCAGGGCCCCTACAATTTGGTATACCCTGAACTCCAATCTTTGCCTTCTATCACAAGATTATCAGAATCTCTGCTTAGTTTGCTGACTTCTTAGAAGCTGCTTCCCATTTAGTTTCTTGGCATTTCATCCAGAACATATGTAGCTTAGCAGTAGGCAAATGTTTCAGTAAGAAATTACACAAAGACTTTCAGAATTTCTTCTCTTTGCCTCCCTCCCCTCTGAAATATGGGCCCCTCAAGTCCCTGAGTCCTGGGAAGCCCCATCTCTCCGTCTCTCTGGCTCAGTGAGACTGTGAAAAGCCCAGGCCTCAGATTTTCCCTCAGCTTCTATTATCTTGCTCTGTTAATAGGCAAATGACCCAAGGGAGAAACTGAGGTAAATGTGGGACGGATCTCAATTTCCTTCTCCCTGGGATCTGAACCCATTATGTGTTTTCTACCTTGGTTGTTTTATGATGACTTCAAACCAGCTTTTAATAATTTCCCAGAGTTAATAATTACTTTTGGTGGCAGGATTAGACCAATATTATCTATTATAACCAGAAGCAAAAGTCCTCATTGCTAACTGGTTTTAGAGGAACTTCTTACTAAATTTTATTATTTAAAAAAAATTTTCTTTTGAGACAGGGCCTCACTCTGCCACTTAGGCTCAGCCCCCTGAGTAGCTAGGACTACCTGCGCATACCGCCACACTGGTTGATTTAAAAAAAAACTCCTTTTTTTTTTTTTTCCAGAGACGGGGTCTTGCTATATTGCCCAGGCTGGACTCAAACTCCTGACCTCAAATGATCCTCCCACCTTGGCCTCCCAAAGTCCTGGGATTACAAGTATGAGCCACTGTGACAAGCCCCTATTTTAAATTATGTTTTGTGGAATTTGTGAAAGAAATGAACCAAAAGTAACAACTTCCCAGGGGACAGCCACACACATAAGCCATCATAGCCATCGTAACCAGTACTAACTGGTTTCCATATCAGCAGTCTCAGCAGAAAAGTGAATTTGGTGACAAAACTAAGAATGAGTTTCCCTACCTTTAGGCTATTCAATACCAAAAATTCTTGAAAGAGCAGTAAGGAGAATCTTTTATTATTCATTGACCTTACTAGCACCAACATAAATTTCTTTAACCTCAACATGGTGCCTTCCACTATTTGTATTTATATGTACTTTTGATCTGAGTTTAAGGCAGTTTAAAAGATTCATATTAAAAGCTTTGTATTTATACGAGTTGGTAGGCATTATTATACATAAGAACCAATAAAGTAGTATTTAGTCTTTGAAAAATGTATGAGCAAACAAATTATTCTTTTACTAATTAACTTTAAAGAAGAAATCATAATTATATGATGCTGGATTTAGTGACAGCCAACAGCCTGGAATCTCAATTGGCTTTATCCTTTATCACCCTGTCTACACAACATTACAACCCTTTTAATGTTTTATAAAGACAAAAAAGTACAATATCCTCTGCCTCATTTGTGCTATCAGTATACAGCCCTTTTATAAAAGGGCACACAAACATATATATGTGTGTGTATACACAAAAATATACATAACAACCAACTCTTTTTCATATAGTCTCTTAACAAGTAACCTAAATTCTAACAGGAAGCTCTTATTTCATGCTAGTTCCTTCTAATTTGGTCTGCACTAAAACTGTTCAGAACTTACGGTAACATATTCAACCAAGTACTCATAACCTACAATTATGAACTATCTGTTAGCCAGGGGCACTTTCCCAACTGAGAAGCACCTGTATGACATGTACATTTTAATATCCCTGATATCAGTGATGACAAGTGAAAGGAGGGAATAAAAATAGAGACCAAAAACAGAAAAGTAAAAGAATGCTTCAAAAGAGTTGGATTTTTTTGTTTTTTTTTTTGTAGACTCACCCCATGTGGTTGTCTTGAGGTTTTCATCACCCGTCTGAACAATGCTGGATTGTGTTGGTTTCTGACTGTCCTTATTGATTACAATCTCCTTTGCTGGGTCAAATATTTTGAATGAGGGAGAGACATAGAGTGTCTCAACAGAGGCCTGGTTATAGAAAGTAGAATCTGATTTGGACATCCTTAAATTGTGACTGATAAATTCTTTACTTGATGACCAAAATGCTGGTAAAGTTGTCAATGTTTCAAAACTTTTTGCAGCTGATTGCTTTTCTAGAGGCGTTTGCAAGGGGTCTTCTGTTACAGCATTTGTAATGGTATGGGTACTGTCTGATTTCTTGTCCAAATTCACATTTGTCTGCAGAGATGGGCTTTTTTCTGAGGGAGTAGGCACAGCATCTATAAAAAACAAATAAGAACTATAATCAAATAATGAAACTGAAAATACTCTATTTCAAATCTGTTGCAATCTTAATAAATAAGATTTTTTAATGCCTTAACCGAATTCTTTCTTATTTAGTCCTTCTGCTTTCTTACTATGCTTCTATATTCTGCCTATTTAAAGTACACCCAAGCTATAATTGATGCCTTAGTCATTTGGTAGCTGCCTTCTCTCTCCTCACTGAAACACAAGGCAAGGAAAGCTTCAAATACCTTGTCTTTAAATATTTCTCCCTTCACCCACTTATCTGTCTCTGAAACCACCATATTTTTAGTACTTTCAAACTTTCATCTTTTACACGATAAACTAGGGGAAATATGCCACATCATACTGGTCTATCCTTATAGAACCCTCAGCTACAAAAAAAGTCTTTTTCCCCAAAATAAAGAATGTCTTCTTCCCCTCAGTGTCTATATGAGGCACATTAAAGAAACTCAGTACTTTAGGCAGCAGAATAATAATAATCCATGAATTATGGACCTGGTCTGAATTTCTAAATGCAAACCGCTATCAACATTCTCAGTGCTGGGGCTTGCTGTCATATATTTTCATCTGAACCTGGATATGAAAAGAAATAAAATTATTTTTAAGAGATTGAGTTCATGAAATTAGAAGGGTAACTAGGTGAAAGAGGGCAAAAGGAAGAGTGTGAGATTTAAAGCTCCCCAAGGGGAAGAAGATGCAGAAATTGTGTAATTTGCTATGAAGTGATTATATATCACAATATATATAACACTTCATAATATATATTTATATGCTATCCTCATCACTTCTAGGCTCTGAGTTATTAAAGAAAAGAAAATTTTCTTTGACTCTAAAAACCTTCCTTTCCATTTTCATCCATAGCTAGAGGTTAGCCTGAACAAAAAAGCTGCTGGTATTTTATACAGTATTAGACAATTCAAGAAACTTATATTGATTTCTCCCTCAGAAATTCCATTTTTCTTCAATCCTCTCATCTTTTAAAACTCAATTCAAGTATCACTTTCTCTTTAAAGCTTGCCCTGACCCTTTTCTTTCCTCCTCGCCTATTCTATTATTGTCTATCATACCGTATCCTGTTTGAAGCCCTGTGGGTAATTATAAAACTTCTGATCTCATTTATTACAAGTCTTGCCCCCTACCTGACAATAGTCTTCTTGAGAAGACCTTACTTAGGAGTCATCTTTGTATCCCAGCACCTACCAGTTCCATTCCTAGAGGATGTATTCAATCAATGCTCATTGAGTGAAAGGAAAAAACTGAAGCACAGGGATTAAAGAAAAAGTAATGCCTTCGTTATTCTAAATTGAATACAGTTTACTTAATGATGAAAGGAAACAGAAAATAGAGAAAAATAACCTCTCCTAAAATATTCCTAATTTGCATATGACCATATTCTATTTAGTTGGTAAAAGATTCTGTTAAAAATACTAATATAAGGCCAGGCATGGTAGCTCACACCTGTAAT
Source organism: Varecia variegata (assembly GCA_028533085.1). Taxonomy (NCBI): domain Eukaryota; kingdom Metazoa; phylum Chordata; class Mammalia; order Primates; family Lemuridae; genus Varecia; species Varecia variegata. The sequence goes on along the minus strand of CM052440.1, from coordinate 6,689,860 downwards.
CCTAGCACTCTGGGAGGCGGAGGTGGGAGGATTGCTTGAGGTCAGGAATTTGAGACCAGCTGAACAAGAGCGAGACCCTATCTCTACAAAATATAGAAAAATTAGCTGGGCGTGGTGGCATGTGCCTGTAGTCCCAGCTTCTCGGGAGGCTGAGGCAGGAGGATCACTTGAGCCCAGGAGTGTGAGGTTGTAGTAAACTATGATGATGCTACTGCACTCTATCCTGGGAAATGGAGCAAGATGCTTCGTCAAAAACAAAACAAAACAAAAAATACCGATATATGCCAGGTGCAGTGGTGCACACCTGTGGGTTCCAGGTACTCAGGAAGCTGGCCCAGGAGTTTGAAGCCAGCCTGGGCAACATAGTGAGACCCCTCTCTCAAACAAAATAAAACCAAACCCCAATATATTCCTAGTAGAATACTAGATTTATGGTATTCCAAAGTGCTTGTATATATCACCATATTTACATAAAAGTATTCCTTAAAAGTGAATTTCAGTTAAATATTTTTCTACTGACTTTCATTATACATGTGAGAAAAACAGAAAAAATTCAGAAAAAAGTCTTGCTCTATATGTGATAAAATCATCTTAAAATTTAGCAATATACAAACTACAATGATTCAAAATGACAATCACTTTCTGATGAAAATATAACAATCTAAATCTCAAAATTGGGATGCATGAAGTTGTCTGAATAGCTGTCATTTTAATGGTCAGTACAAAAGTTTAAAATTAAACAAACAAATAGAAGTCGTTCTATTTCCATCAACCCCCTTTCCAAATAGCCCAGGAAGAATAGACTGCAATCTTTTGGTGGCTTGAACTTTTGTTACAACTGCTTTTTTAATGAATCAAATGCTATGACCTAAAAGAAGCCTGATGACAAATCAAAAGCAATGATTTTAAATGCATAGTACATTATCTCAAATAGAAAAATGCACATAGAGAGCTAAAGAGTCTGGAAGATTCTAGAAAGCAAGTTGTACTAGATTTCTCTGCCATCAGCCTTGTTCCACCTCTGCTGTCTATGCAACATGCCACATTAATTCTCTTCAATTCAATCATGACTTTAGTTATTTATAGTTTATATTCTAAAATACTTCAAAAATTCCCTCTTGAGAACGCTCGGTGAGAGGCGGAGGAGCAGCGGCTGCCCAAGCTGCGCACAGCTACGCACTCCTTCCCGCTCCTCCACATCGGCCTCAGCCCGCTCACCGGCTGTAGAAAAAGGTGAAAGAAACCACTTACTATGATGTTTTGGGGGTCAAACCCAATGCCACTCATGAAGGGTTGAAAAAGGCTTATAGGAAACTGGCCTTGAAGTACCACCCTGATAAGAATCCAAATGAAGGAGAGAAGTTTAAACAGATTTCTCAAGCTTACGAAGTACTCTCTGATGCAAAGAAAAGGGAACTATATGACAAAGGAGGAGAACAGGCAATTAAAGA
>CM052440.1:6631291-6687909 GCA_028533085.1 Varecia variegata | reverse complement strand
TTCTCAAGAAATGAGTAAATGTAAAGAATATCGTAATGTTCTGACTCGGGGGGATGGGGGGTGGGGGGAGGGGATGGGGGTATAACTACATGATGAGTGCGATGCGCACTGTCTGGGGAATGGACATGCTTGAAGCTCTGACTCGGGGGGATGGGCAGGACATGGGCAATATATATAACCTGAACTTTTGTACCCCCATGATAAGCTGAAATAAACAAACAAAAAAAAAACTTAAAAAAAAAAAAAGAATATCGTTGTGTAACACAGCAGTTTGAACATGTTTTAGTTTGAGTTCCCCAAAAAGCAGATTATGAGAAAAAGACCTGGATGCAAGTAGTTAATTTGGCCAGTGAGCCCAAGAAGCACAAGTGAAGGACTGAGAAAGTTCAAGCCAAGAAGGGACAAAAGTCAATAAAGAGTCTGTTAAAGAGCAGGTCACCATTGTGGGCAAGTGAAGCTCAATCCTGCTGGGTGCCTCAGAATTGTCCCAGGGATGGGAAAGTGGAATATATTTTCAATGACTCTTGCCCTCACTGGCTGAATGTTAGCCCTGGGCATTAAATTAATGGCAGTTCCAAGCTGCCCTGCACTTAGGCTGAACAAGTTTAAGGGCTCCAGAGAAAGCTCTCAGGTAGAGAAGCAGAGAGACACAGGCACTTTCCACGTATATGGGAACTGGTCACCAAAACTACAGCTGTACCCAGAGGTAAGCCAGGAAAATATGGGGTGGGGCAGCAATAGTATCAGCTGCAAGATAGCATAATTATCCTCTCCTCTCCAAACCCACTGTAATGACAGAAGTGGAATAAAAAGGTATAAACCTACAAGGGGAAACAGAAGAAGAGAAGAGAGGACAATAAAAAGATGAGAAATGTCAACATGTTTTAGAAAAGGAAAAGATGATAGAGAAGTAGAAGCAGCAAAATCCTAAATGCCTTCCGGGGAAAGCCAATGTGAAGGAAACCAATTCTCTCCACAGAACTTCAGAAAGTTTCAGGAATTAGAGGACTTGGTACTTTGGAAATCTGAGGACTTTATGACTTTATTTTTGGGAAAGGATCTTCATTCAAAGATAGTTGAATCTTGTTAGGCAGAAAAAGAGGATTGTTTTTGTCACTTGGACATTCAAATATGTGTAGAAGAATGTGTATGATGCTGAATAGCCAACAGGTGGGCTGTAGCAGCCACTAAGCTGCTGTCTATCAGCTTCATACCTACACCCTTCTAAGCTCTGTTTTGTGATACCTAGGCTGTGACACCACAAACCACATGTATGCTTTGCAGTTTACTTTTTATTGGGTTCTGACAATAAGAGGAGCTAGAAGGAGACTATAAGGCTAGAGTAGGAAGAAAGGACTTGCTCCTTACTGTCTGCCTTCTGCCTCTGAGAGTATCACCCTTGCAATGCCCCTTCTCTCCATTAGCAGCATTCTTCCCAGTTTGCATTTTTACAACACTTGTAGAAGCAGCTTTATCATACTCTCTTAATAACATCAGCACCAGCTAGCTGGCACCCCTTCCTAAGAGGCTTGGGTCACTACTCTCACAAAGCCCCTTCTCCAAGATTCTAAATTGTAATAATTCCAACCTCTTCCCCTTACTCCCCCAGCCTTAGGGCTGGCAGCTTATCCCTGCAGCTACTACCTCCATATCTTGGTATAGGTTGAGTATCCCTTATTCAAAATGCTTGGGATCAGAAGTGTTTTAGGACTTTGGACATTTTCAGACTTTGGAGTATCTGGATCATACTTACTGGTAGACCATCCCTAATCTGAAAATCTGAAATCCAAAATGCTCCAATGAGCATTTCCTTTGAGCATGACCTTTGCGTGTCATGTCAGCACTCAAAAAAGTTTCATATTTTGGAGCATTGTGGATTTTGGATTTTCAGAATAGGGATGCTCAACCTGCATTCTCTTTTCACCTTTTCAGTTTTAAATACTTAACATTCTTTATATTAAATTCTCTCTATTGTATTGTAATATTGTGAAAATGACAGAGTAATTTCAATTGAACAAACTCTCCTGAGAATAATGGCTAGAAACTTACACAATATACAAAAACTCACAACCTGAGGCAGAGGAGAGTGACCAAAGTAGGCAGAAACTGGAGGGGGCTCAAGACTTAGAAGACAGGAAGAATACTGGGTGAGTTTCCTGGTTTTCCAACTCATCACCTGAGTTACAGACAGCTCTATGCTGTGCGGCTAAAATTGGGTAAACCCACAGTTTTACTGGCTTGAAGAACCAGAGGACAGGATTTAGAGCTACCATACCACTGGAAAGGGGGGAATCCTGGTAAAGAAAGAGCTCTAGAGAACACCACACCTACTCTCATCGCAGTCAAACTGCTGATAACCAAACATGAAGAAAATCTTGAAAGTAACCAGAGAAAGATGACACATCACATGCAAGGGAAGAGTAAGATGAATGGCGGCTGACTTCTCGTCAGAAACAATGGCAGCTAGAAGATCGCAAAATTACATCTTTTTTTAAATGCTGAAAATTGTCAACATAGGATTCTATATCTAGCAACAACATTCTTCAAAATTGAGGGCAAAATCAAAACACTGTAAGATAAACAAAAACTAAGAGAATGAATTGCCAGCAAGCCTTTATAATAAGAACTGTTACAGGAAGTACTTCAGGTTGAAGAGAAATTATACTGGATGAAAAGCTGGATATTTGGGAAGGAATAAAGAATGCTAGAAATGGAAAATATGTAGGTAAATGTAAAAGACTGCTTTTCCTCTTATTTTCTTTAAAATATTTACATGTAACTGTTTAAAAAATCATAACACTGTATGTGGAGTGTTATAACAAATGTATATATAATTTATGTGACTATAACACAAATGATGGGGACGGTAAACAGACCTATGTGGTTACAACATTCTTATATTTTACATGAAACAGTAATACAGTATTAACTCCAAATAGACTGTGATACTTAAGGGTATATAATTGAACCTCTAGAGAAACTTCGAAAATTAATCCAAAGAGATATAACCAACAAGGCCAATAAATAAGATAGAATTCTAAAAAATACTGAATTAGCCCAAAAGAAGGCAGGCAGGCAGCAACAGAGGAACAAAACACAGATGGAACAAGCAGAAAGTAATAGTAAAACAGTAGATATAAAGCCAACCATTTCAATAATTGCAGTAAATGCAATTAAAAGGCATAAACTTTTGAATTGGATAAAAGAGATCCAACTATTAAATATATGAGGGTACAAGAAACACTTTAAAAACAAAATTGCAAATAGGTTGAAAGTAAAAGGTTCTAAAAAGATATACCATGTAACACTAAGCATAACAAAATGGAGTGGCTATATTAATATCAGATAAAATAGGCTTCAAGATAAGGGATAATATTAGTAGAGGTAAAAAGGGATATTTCATATAATGACAAAAGGGCCAACCATCTGGAAGATATAAACATTACAAATGTATATATGCCTAATAATAGAGCTTCAAAAAACATGAAGCAAAACCTCAAAGAATTAATGAAAGAACTGGACAAGTCCAACTAACTCATAGCTGGAGATTTTAACACCCCTCTCTTAGCAACTGACAAAACAAGTAGACAAAATATCAGTAGGGACCTAGAAGACTTAAATGACATTATCAACCACCTTGACCTAATGGACATTTATAAGGCACCACACCCACCATGGCAGAATACACCTTTTTTTTTGCAAGTTTTCTAAGTATACATGGTCTATTCACTAAGATGGTCCATATACTAGGCTACAAAGTAAATCTCAATAAGCTTTAAAAGCTTGAAATCTTATATTAATAGTAGGTTCTCTGACCACAATGGAATTTAATTAAATGATATACTTAAAAGAAACTCCTGAATATTTGGAAACTTTGAAAACATACTTCACATACCCATGGGTCAAGGGTATGTGTAGTTTATTGAATGGTAACCAAACTTCGATGGTGCATTTTTTTGTCTCCTGACTAGACTCTGGCAGATACAGTACTTTAGGAAAATTTTTGCCATATCTTTAAAAGAAATGCTCCGGGGCTGGGAGAGACTAGAAATAAGGAAACAAACTAAGAGATCAATGAAATAATTCAGACTGTAAGGCTAATTTAATACCCAAACAAGTACAGAGCAACTACAAATTTAGTTACTATGTTAGAGGTATAAAGATGTATAAGAGATTCAAAGAAGTCTTCTGAAAGAGGTGATGTCTGAGCCAAGCCATAAGGATGAGAAAAAATCAGGCAAGAGAAGAACAATATGGAGGTGTCCAAGTAAAGGGAACAACTTCAGTGAAGAAATGAAGGCTGTAAACAACGTGCCGTGTGCAGTGGCAGGGCAGGTAGGAAGCATTCAGTGTCACTAGTGCAAAGTGTACAGCAGAGAGCAGAGGAGTGAAATACGGAGAGACAGGAAGGAGCTGGGGCTGGTGGACCTCTTGACCAATAGGCAGGAGTGATGAGGAAGAATGAAATCAAAATCTTAAGACAATTTCTTTGAAACTCATTCCCCTTGAGATGCCTCGACTGAATTTGCTGGCTCACCTCTATCTGTCTAAGCAATCTATTATTGTTGTTCCCCAGCTGTGGTGCCTCTGAAATGTAGATAGTATATCCTTGACTCTTTCCTCTTCAGCCTCTACAAACTCCCAGGGTGATGTCATCTGCTACTGTACTTAAACTAAAACTAGACTGTCACCTGAATGCAAGTAATTCACACATTTTAATCCTCAACCCTGACTTGTGCTGAGTTCTAGCCCTGAATACCTACCTATTGCTCTGTGCAGAGAGGTTTTACAATCCTCCAGTCTCCTCATTCCTGGGTGTTTGCTTTACTTCTATTAATATAACCATCAACTTCCCAGTCACTCAGGTTATTCTAGAGCTATGACTGCTTCCACAGCCTCTAAGAGGTCTCTCTGCCCTGCCTCCTCAGTTCATTCCATACAGCTCAGCCAGAGTGACCTTTCTAAAACAAAAATCAGACCATGTTATTTTTCTCCAATACTTCTTCAAACTATTTAACATGGGTTACAAGGCTCTGCGTAAATCAGTCCCCATTTACCTCTCTTGCCTCATCTTGTACCACTATTGTCCTAAAACTGTATGATCCAGCTATACTTCTTTCAGTTCTTCAAATTCCTACTCCCTCTTAGCACTAAGCCTTTGCCCCATGCTGTTCCTTTTGCCTGAAATGTTCTCCTTCTCTTTATATCTAACTAACTGATTTCCAACTCCCAGGCTGATGTCCCTTAGAGGTGTACATATATTTTCATGCCTCTATGTTTTTGCTCATGCTGTTCCCTCAGCCTAGAATGTCCTTCTTTCCCACCTTTCTTCTCCATCAAAAACTATTTGAATCTTCAAGGCTCAGTGCTTCCTTAGTAAAACCTGTTCTTTATCCTCCAAGTTAAAATGAATCTGTTTTCTTTGCTACTGCATAATACAATTTGAACACTTATGTTTTTTCCATTGATTTAATTATTTCAAAATTATTCATTCATTTGACAAATATTTATTAAGCACAAAGATAAGCTCCAGAAACACAGATTTGTTGTTTATAACTTCTTATAATTTCTTGTTTACAGATCTGTCATCTACAGTATACTGCAAACCTCTCAGGGCACAAATCCTGTTCAGCTTGTTCAACCCATAGGTGACTAGCAGAGTACCTGATAGTCATTTGATAAATGTGTGTTCAATGAATCATTATCTAGATAACCCAGTCATTAAAATAAACTCAACTGTAGAGAAAGGACAAGTCTTAGGGGACATCCTAATTTACTCCCTTCATGATACACATGAGAACCTGAGACATCCAGAGATAAGTAACTTGCTTAGGATCACACGACAATTAATGGGCAGAATTAGGACTAGAATGCCAGGTTCCTGAATTCCAATGTTCTTTTTACTAGGGGAATAAAAGAAGGAACAAAAGTATGGTAGAACCAGCTGCACCAAGTTCTTTACTGGTGATTCTTCTAACAGTTTGACGTGCATGTATTCATAACTGACTCAGTTCTGCCTCAGGATCACTCCATTTGTCCCTGATGCTGCTTTTGAAGGTTCAGAACCACATGAATGGGGTGGAGCTGAGTAAGTACACAGCTGGCCTATGTATCTGTGCCTGTTTACCTTTTCCCAGGGTGAGGGCTTTGTGGTAGATGCTTTCTTGAATACACATAAAGAATGAATAGCATTCATGGAAAATTTTCTGAAGCCCACAAAAACTTGAGGGGATTTGACAGAAAACAGCAATGAATGCTGTCTTTATATGTTTGAACACAAACATGTAAATGTATACTCTTGTAAACACTAAAGCAATTGTTTCATGAGGGCTTCCCAACCTTTTCTGGGAGAGAATTTCTCTGAATTCCACTGAAAAAGCAGAGAAAAGTACAGAGTGAATTAATTTGGTTGGCTTGCTTTATCAGGTTTCTCATTTTCTTTCAATTTAAACCTGAATGTCAAAGAGCTTTGTTCTCAAGTATCTATCCAGCTGTCTCCTAGATGGGAAGCCCAGTATTAAATTATGAGACTATACCTAGTTTTCTTTGTTGCACAGTGCTTTTATACCTGCCAATATACTTGATTAATGCAAAACAGGACCTTGAAACATGAATCTTATTAAAGCTGGTTTGATTATTCTTGAATTATCCTTTAGGAAGAAGCTTATTCCCTACGTAAAACATGAGACTGCAAACTCAAATACAGACTATCATGAAAACGCCTGAATAAGAAAAAAACACACCACTAAATACCTCCATGCTTTGAGCCTAAGGAAAAAGAGAATAGCTATGCTGTTAAAGGTACTAAGAATGTTTTTGCCAGTTTGCAGATGATGATTAAATCTGTTGAAAGACAACTTTGGATTTGATTCTGAGTTAAGAGACTTTGCCTACAGATAAGAACATTCCACACTGGTATCTCTTTTTCATTTTTCAATAATCCTACTGCCTTGTTTCAGGTATTATAACCATTGTATATTATTTTGTGTTCATTATTGTGAATCTAATAATGGGGTATTATATTCCAAGAGGGGTATTGCTGTGATGCAATCTCTTGCTCTGATGCATAGTAACCAATTATGGCCACAAAGCAGAAAGCTAGCAAGCATGACAAAAAATGGATGGCAAAATATAATATGTCTTTCTGTAGTTTAAAAATATATAAGTAAAAGGGCTTCTACTTTCATAATTAATAAAAGGAAATAGAATCTGAAGACAATAATAAGGCCGTTTTGCTAAGAGGCTACAGTTATAAATTATGAATGTAAAGGAGTGATTTAAATTGTTTATTAAAATATTTGTTTAAAGTAGACAAGCCACTAAGTTAAAATGAATATTGAATGTGCAATTTAAATAACATCATTGACATGAAAATCTTAATACATTTTTTCTTACAATAGATGCATAAACCCTAAATAATCATGTTAGAATAGCTATAATCTCCCTGTGATCTGTGTTAAGGGTGTATATGTGTGTATACAAGTTCTAGGTGCTGAGAATTTAATCTCATCACATATCATTACATTTAATTGTAGTGTATAGTATACCCAAGTATTAAAAACAGAAAAAATATTTTTACAGAGCTTTTAAAGGATGGGAAAGAAAAAAATATAACAAAAAAAAAAGAGAAAAAAAAAGAAAAAATATTTTAAAAACATAGCTATGAAATATGACAAGCATATTTACTACTTTTTTCAATATAAACTTGAGATAATAATTTAATTTCTCATAGGAAAACAGAGATATAGACACACATAAAGGTGCTTTTTAAAAAATATCTCTTCAAATGGGACAGCTAAAGACTTTCATGCCATGAAAATATATCAAAATGAATGGATTATAAAATAGGTACAGGGTGCTCATTATTAAAGTTTATATCATAGTTAAGCTTCCACCAATAATAAAAATCATAATTTCCCTCCATAGACTATAGTTATAAAAACTAGAGCTGAAAATGTCTTTGTGAAGCTGGTGATCTTTACCTATTTCAATGTTTCCTGTCTTTTAGGGTACAGTTTAAATGGAACCTGGTCTCTGGCATGTGGAAGGTCTCTGTGCTCTACAGAGCACACTCCAGGCTGAAGGATGAGCAGGTGCCTGAAGGCATCAGTGGTTGTGACCATCAGACCAATCCCTATAATGACAATAAAACCCTACAGGTGACTCTAGAAGAGTAAAAATTTAAGCTAAATTGGGTCAGAGGTTTAATTCTGATAGGAATTAAATATATCAAATGTTTGAAACGGTGCCCGGCACACAGTAAACACAATCTACTTATTTGGGTATTGTTATCATGAAACAGTCTGAAGAACTGGAATTACAAGGAGTTCCAGCCATGGCCCTGACCGGAAGCAGATGGGAAAGTGAACAAACCAGGTGTGCTCCCTTCCCCCAGAAACTCCTTTATTTATAGACAGCAAGCAGGACCCATGCCCCTGAAACTACCAATTCATGGAAGGTGATATTTGAGATCAAGAGAACTGGTGTGCTATGGAAAGATGATAAAATGAAGAATTATAATTCTCAAACATCTTCCCTATTGGATATACAGACAAATAATAAACTTTTTTACTTCAACATGGAGTAAAAATTATGTCTAAGTCTGTAGCACTGCAATAAATCTTTAAATATCATTTGAATCATAAATTCAGATGAAGTATTATTTCTCATGAAGCATGAATGCTCTATTATACAAAATAAGCCCAAAAGACACCTATTAAAACTTTAAATATTATAGTATAACAGAGAACATATCCCTTTGGAAACATCTTTCTGAATACCAAAGATAACACATTGCCTTCCCGTAGACAGAGGCAGTTGTTTGGTCCTTGTTCTTATAGCTCTTTGCTTATATTTTTATAGTATGACTTATAGCACTTATGCTGTAATATATCTATTAATGTTTCATTTACTCTTTTATTCCAGTGTTTTCCACATATTTCATTCATAAAACAAATACTTTGAGGATGGACCATGTACTATGCACTGTGCTTGAGAATACAAAAACCAGCAGAATTAGACTTGCAAAGCCTTTAGATATTGGAATTATTAAACCCAGAAGATAAAATAACTACAGATATAATTAATGTAAAGAAATAAAATCTTTCTGAAAGACAGGGAATAGAGATTATAAAAATAAAACCAAGCAGATTTGATAAAGATCCAAGTAGAAATTCTAAAAATGAAAAATAAAATAACTGAAATTTTAAAATAAAATGGTAGATTTAAACAGCAGATTAACCTCAACTGAAGAGGGAATTGGGAACTGCTACCTTCCAGTACAAAGAAATGATTAAGGCCAGGTGTGGTGGCTCATGCCTATAATCCTAGCACTCTGGGAGGCTGAGGCAGGAGAATTACTTGAGCTCAGGAGTTCAAGGCCAGCCTGAGCAAGAGTGAGACCCTGTCTCTATAAAAAACAGAAAAATTAGCTGTGTGTAGTGGCATGTGCCTATAGTCCCAGCTATTCAGGAGGCTGATGCAGGAGGATCGCTTGAGCCCAGGAGTTTGAGGTTATAGTAAGTTACAATGATGCCACCACACTCTAGCCGGGGTGACAAAGTGAGACTCTCTCAAAATAAAAGAAAAAAGAATAGAAAAGAAAAAAAAATGATTCAAAAATACATCACAGAGATCAAAGAGATAGCAAATAGGTAAGTGAGGTTAAGAGAGGTGGTGGATGGAGTGAGGTCTAACATCACAACTAATCAGAGTTCCAGCTCTCCTTCCAGTGTCTAACCACTGCCCCATTACATATCAGCCACTCTGTACTTGAAAGGTTCCCCAACATGCCCTGTGCCATCTCACCTCTGCTTTTGCACTGGTTGCTCTCTCTTCCTGCCCTGCTCTTATACTTCTCTCCCTTCCCTCATCTGGAGGTCGACTTTGATCTGCTTTGATCTTCCCCCACACCCTCTAAGCTCCGCTCCTCCAGGGTGTTAGAACAGAGGAGGGAGAATAAAGGGACAAATGTCTGTCTCCTCCTCGTCTGGCCACTATTTGGTCACCTATCTGTTGATTGTTGCTGCTGCTTTGGCTAACATGGTCATCCATGCCCTGTGGATGGCAAGTACCCAAAAGCTGGCTTTCTCAAGGGTTGAATGTGAGAGTTTTTTAGGGTACCCTGGGGAGCCCCCTAGCTCCCCAGTTCCCTAACGTGGGATATCCAGGCCTGGTTCAACTTATTCAACTTATTCCAACTCCCTCCTTTCCCGGACTGCATCTAGCATCTTGGGACTGGGTGACAGACACTGCTGCCAATTCATGGAATCCAAGGCATCTGGAGCCTCAGCAGTGCCCACAAATCCTTTTGCTTGTCCTTAGCACTCTCGTTTCTCTCAAAGACCATTCCGAGCCCTCGCTGCTCTCAAGTACCTTTGTCAACTTGACCTTTTCCTTCTTACTTTTAGTAGGTGATCTCCCCTATTCATCAAGAAAAGAGAGGCTTTTCAACTAATCTGCTTCAGCTTCTCACCTTCCTGCTTACCAACTGAACCATGTCCACAACTCTTCCTTCCCTTCAGTCTTGAGGATCAGAAACCCTCCTCCTCAAGTCTATTTGGGCCTGTCCTGCCATCTGTCACTGAAACATCCACTCAGGTCAGTTCTTCTCTTTCCTGTCTTCAACTTTATTAGCTTTCTCCCCCTAGCCCACAGAGGTGCCCAGTCCCTTCCATTTTATTTTTTCTCACTGTTATTAAAGTATAATTGACAAATAAAAATTGTATATATTTACAGTATACAATGTGATGTTTACAACATACAAGCATATATACATTGTGAAATTAAATCAAGCTAATCAATATATCCATCACCTCACATACTCATTTTTCATGAACATTTAAGATCTACTCTCTTAGCAATTTTGAAGTATTATAATACACTTTTACTAAAGTCACCATGCTATACAATAGGTCTCCAGAAATTATCCATCCTGTCTAAGTGAAACTTTGAACTCTTTGGCCAGCATCCCTCCAGTCCCCTCATCCTCCTATAATCCCTGGCAACCACCATTCTACTCTCTGCTTCTGGGAGTTTAACTTTTTAAGATTCCACATATAAGTGAGATCATGCAGTATTCGTTTTTTTGTGCCTGGCTTATTTCACTTATCATAATGTCCTCCAGGTTCATGCATGTTATCGCAAATGACAAAATTTCTTTTTTTTAAAAGGCTGAATAACATTTCATTATATGCACACACATGTATGTGCATATGTATACACACAAGCATACATCATTTTATTGTACTTTGCAGATACTGCATTTTTTACATATTAAAGGTTTGTGGCAACGCTACATTAAGCAAGTCTACTGGCACCATTTTTCCAACAGCATGTGTTCTTGTCTCTGTTACATTTTGGTAATTCTTGCTATATTTCAAACTTTTTCATTATCATTATATCTGCTACGGTGATCTGTGATCAGCGATCTTTGATTTTACTACTGTAATTGTTTTGGGGCAGCAAAAGATCCAACCAGCCACAACATTCCCTTAAGCCAAAGCCTAATCCAGAGCAAGGCCCTGATTCTCTTCAATTCTATAAAGGCTGAGAGAGGTAAGGAAGGTGCAGAAGAAAAATGTAAAGCTAGCAGAGGTTAGTTCATGAGGTTTAAGGAAAGAAGCTATCTCCACAATGTAAAAGTACAAGGTGAAGCAGCAAGTGCTGACGTAGAAGCTGTAGCAAGTAATCTAGCTAAGATCACTGATGAATGTGTTTAATCTAAACAGCAAATTTTCAAAGTAGACAAAATAGCCTTCTACTGGAAGATGACATCTAGGACTTTCATAGCTAGAGAAGAGAAGTCAATGCCTGGCTTCAGAGCTTCAAAGAACAGGCTTTCTTAGGGGCTAATGCAGCTGTTGACTTTAGGGTGAAGCCAATGCTCACTTACCATTCTGAAAATCCGAGGGCCCTTAAGAATTGTGCTAAATCTACTCTTCCTTGCTCTATAAATGGAACAACGAAGCCCAGATGGCAACATATCTGTTTACAATATGGTTTACTAAATATTTTAAGCCCACTGTTGAGACCTACTGCTCAGATAAAAATTGACTCCAATTTTGAAAGTAGTTCTAATGTGCGAAAAATACCATTGAACAGCATTTCATGCTATAGAGAAATCTTTCATGAAGGGAAGAGTCAATTGATGGCAGCCAACTTTATTGTTGTCTTATTTTAAGAAATTTGCCACAGCCACCCCAACCTTCAGCAACCACCACCCTGATCAGTCAGCAGCCATCAACATGGAGGAAAGACCCTCCACCAGTAAAAAGATTATGACTTGCTAAAGGCTCAGATGATCATTAGCATTTTTACCAGTATTTTTAAATTAAGGAATGTACATTGTTTTTATATAGTATGCTATTGCACACTTACTAGACTACAGTATAATGTAAACATAACTTTCAATATGTACTGGGAAACCAAAAAATTTGCTTTATTGCAGTGACCTGGAACCAAAACTGCAATATCTCTGAGGTATGCCTTTATATATATATATATACCACATTTTATTTATTCATTTATCAACACTTAGGTTGATTCCATATTTTTGCTCTTGTGACTATGCTGCAAGGAACATAGGAGTGTGGATATCTCTTCAACATACTGTTTTCAATTCCTTTGCATATATACCCAGAAGTGGGATTGCTGGATCATATGGTAGTTCTGTTCTTAATATTTTGAGGATAGTCTCTTCCATTTGAAATACTTCTTCCCTGGGCCCCTCAGATTGTTGTATTTCATCTTTCTCTTGCTTCTCTCACCCAAACACACTGAAAAAAAACAATGTTTTTCCATTGAATTAATTTCCTTCTTTCCTGTTCAACTCCTCAAAACACTACAATCTGGCTTCCATTCCTACATTTCAACTGAAGCTGACCTCTGTGAGGCCATCATTGACTTCCTAATTGCTAAGTCCAGTGGAAATTTTCCAGGCCTTATGTCTCAGGACATCTCTGTGGCATTTAACATTGTCTAATCTCTCTCTTCCTTTTGCACCCTTCATTTCATACATTCACTCATTCAGAAGGTATTTATTAGGCAGTGCATCACACATTATTCTAGGCACTAAATTATTCTAGGCACTAATTCTAGGAACTATTATTCTAGGTACTAAGCTAACTATTATTCTAGGTACTAAAAATACAACAGTGAACAAAAAGACAAAGTCTTTGCCCTCTTAGAACTTACATTACAGAGGGGTTAGAAGAAATGAACAATTGAACAAGTATTTATATACAGGAAGTCAGATAGTGATAAATTCTATACAGGAAAATAAAGCAGTTAGGGGCACAGGGAGGGTCAGGGAATGAGCAGGCTGGTGGGGGACGTGGCAGGGGACAGTGTTACTGTTTTATACAGGGTGATCAGAAAGGCCTCGCTGTTAAGGTGACATCTGAGCAGTAAACCAAAGGTAAGAGAGAAAATCACATGGACCAGAGGAGGGCAGAGTGTTCTAGTTGGAAGGAAGAGTCACTGCAGGAGGGTGCAGGACATGTTCCAGGACAACCAAAGCGTGTAATATGGCTCTGCCAGAATGAGCAGGAGGAGAAGGGGTGGCAGAGGAAGTCAGAGAAGTAGCTGGGAGTCACTTCACAGATGTCCTTGTGTGAGGTGAAAAGTCCTTGGGAGGTTTTTAAGCAAAGGAATGATATATTTTCTTTTTTATAGAATCACTTTGGTTTTTATGTGAAGAAAGGATATACAGGGCAAGGGGAGAAGCAGGGTTACAAATTAAGAGGCTACTAGAATGACCTAGGGAAGCAATAATGGTGGGCAGGACCAGGGTGACAGCAGTGGAGGGGATCTGATTCTAGATATATTCTGAAAGTAGAACTGATATGAGAGAAAGAAAAGAATAAGGGAAGATTCAGATTTGGAGTGGATGAACCTCTATTCCAAGTTGCTATTTATGACACCTTCCTCTAGCATCTTCCTGCTGAGGACTTTCTGCCCTCTGGGTAGCCCTACTTGACAAGATCCAAAATGACCACTCTCTGTTCTGCATAACCCACATCTGCACAGCCCATGCTCTGACCAACTTGGGGGCATGGGCCAATCCCAATTCAGCAGGCCTCTGTGCCTTCAGCAAAGCTATGGGTCAGCTTTTCTCTCTCCCAGGCAAGAATCAGATTCCAGGCATGAGTCAGGCACTAGTCCTTGGTGTTTCCAACTCCAGGGAACATATTTCAAAGCCTCTCTCGCTAGGGTTAGAGTTAGTGAGTAGCAGTCTTCCCACTGCCCCCCTAAAGGGGAGTTGGGTGGAGAAACAGCATGGCAACAGCTTCTTCCCAAGAAATCTCATCAACTACCTCCTCATCAGATTCCCCATCTTCCACCACACTCTCTCTTTATAATATTTTCAAACTGTGTGTGTGTGGTGAGGGTGGGGCTCAAGAGTCACAGGGCAGGTTTTCATCCATTTCCTTAAAAAAACCCTCCACATGTGGAGTTGGTCTCTGTTATCTATTTTATTATTAGCACCTAAAGCAAAAGAGACTCAGAAAGATTCCCATTTTAATATCTTCATACACATACACAACCTGGTGAGTCTAAAGTTAATATATCAACCCACCTTCTGAGACATCACAATCCTGTAAGTCTAATTCCCTCCTCCCTCCTCAGTTACATGCTATTGTTACCTAGCATTTTAGTTCTTTTTCTAACACCACAAATTAGATGCTATAATTATTTTTTAATCTGATTTTTGTTTTCAATTATCTTATACCTTATGATCACATAATATGCAAATTTGTGCTGATAGTATATCTCCTCTACCTTAATCCTTCTAGTGAGTTGGCAAAAGTGCCATTACCAATTACATACATACAGTAGTTTTACACTCTGCCCTGTCTTCTTAATGCCACCAAAAACCATTTTTTATTCTAGGGATATACCTCTTGGGATTCTCCAAATACTCCATCAGTGTCTCCTTTTCCTGGATGATGCCTTTGTTCTTGTTGGTGCACACACAGGAGAATCCACAGGCCTGACTTGTTTTCTACCCAAACAGACCTGGATACTTGGCCCAGTCTTGTGCTTGCCTTTCTTTTCCATGGTGAGGCACTGGGTACACTTCTGAACAAAAAATCTTCTCGCCCTTTTCCACATCACCTAGTTTTAATTCAGTCTTCTGTCATACACGCCATGAAGGTTCCCACTCGGAAGCTGGACATTCTGCTCTCTTAGATGTTATGATTATTTTATACAGAGGACATTTGTTCAGATTTACCTAATATTTACCAATTTCTTTGCTTACCATTCCTTCTTACACCTCATCTTCCTTTTGGAATCATTTCCATAATCTGGAAATATATGTTTACAAGTTCTTTTAGTGAGAAGGTCTGTGGTGGTTAGATTAACCAGTAGATTTCTCCCAGAATTTTATTAAAGGACTGGGCATGCTTGGTGATGACCTACATTCAAGGTCTGTTGTGCTTTTTTTACATTTTGAGATAGGGTCTCACTCTATTGCCCAGGGTAGAGTGCAGCGCCATCATAGCTCACTGCAACCTCAAACACCGTGGGCTCAAGCGATCCTCCTGCCTCAGCCTCCCTAGTAGCTGGGACTATAGGCACATGCCATCCCACCCACCTTGTGCTTTTTTTTTTTTTATAGTTATGGAATGTTTAGATTTCTGCAATGCACAGCATTCAAACACCATCCAGAAAGTTAATTTTTTTTAAAAATTAGGTTTCTCAAGGAAAGAAAGCCTGAAGGAAAAACAATCTCTGATTTGGTTATTTTAGTGTACTGATATTCAATATTCCCAGAAAAGTATAGGATTTTAAACGGATGTCTGATAGGCACCTCAAATGTAACATATCCAAAATGTAGCCCTTAATATGTCCCCCAAATCTGTTCTCTGCCCTGTCTTTCCCTTCTCAGTAAATGAAACTGTAGGGATGGAAAACGCATGGTTTTTCCTCCCCATTATGAGGCTCGTGGCTGCCACACCTATAACAAAAGACAGGTTAACAAGAGAAAAGCATAATAGATTTGACTTAATCAAAGTTTTATGTGACACGGATAGCCTTCAGAAATGAAGACTCCGGGAAAACTGTTTTTTTATGCTTAGGTTCAGTGAAGAACAGACAAGACAGCCGCGGAGAAACGTGGCTGGACGAAAGGGAATGATCTAATGGTAACAGACTGTGCGGTGACGCCCGGCAAGGTCTGTCTATTTGATTCTTCTTGATCTCTCTGTGTGGCATTCCTTCCTCCCAAGCATAGGGCAGGCCCCTTCCAGAATGAAAGTCTTATAACCTATTATCAGACAAGGCAGGTCAGAGAATTTCTTTATGGCCAGCTCCTACATGGAAAGGCCCCTGCAGAAGGTTTGAGTAATATTTCTAGTTTCTATGACCCACCTTGGGAAAGAGGAATTTCAGTTTCTGTGACCTGCCTTGGGGGAAATGGAGACGCAGGAGGAAGAAGGGCAGGAGAGGGCAGTGAGAGACTTTGTTTCTGAGGCCCTTCCCGTGTCCTTTGGTTCAAAGTTCTCAGCCCGCCAAAGCGCCATACTTTGGGTGTCTTTTTCTGAGCCCTAATAGCACCTTCACATGCTCACTTCCCAAAGGCAGAAAACCAGGAGTCATCTTTGTTTCCATCACTCTGACAACCAAACACCAGGAAATCCTGAGGGCTGAACTCCAAAACATATCTGCAGTCTGCTCACTATCCTCCACAGCCACAGCCTCTGTCCGCAGTCACTGTCACCTGGATAGTCAATACAGCCTCTTCACTACCTCTCTGCTCTGCTCCCACTCCCTCCCCCCAACTTTATCCTCCCTAGTTTATATTTAAGTAAATATAAATCAGATTATACCACTACCCTGCTTTCAATGTTCCCACTGTTCTCAGAACTCCGTCCAAACCCCTGCCCACGGCTCCTGCTGCTTGCGGAGCGCTCCTGCCTATCTTTCCCTGGTCTCCCCTCATTTGCCGTGTTCCAGCCACGCTGGCTCCTTGCAATTGCAAGAGTTAAAGTAAGCTTTCCCCACCCCTGGGCCTCTGAATTTGCTCTTCCCTCTGCTTGGAACATTCCTTTCCAGGCTGCTTCATCCTTCTCATCTCTCTTCATGTCATCTCTGCAGAAGTTTTCTTGGACTACCCTACTTAGAGCAGATGCTCCCATCATCACTTTATGAAGCTCCCTGTTTATATCCTTCATAGCACGTGTTACAGTCTACAATTATTTTATGTTTACTGCCTGCTATCTTCACCAGAACAGAAGCTCCTCAAGGGTCTGCCCTGCTTACTGCCATAAATCTGTGGCTACCACAGTGCCTGACACATGGTAGAAACTCAATAGTATTTGTTGAATTAAAATTTAATTTCTCAATCTTTCCTTCTGGAATTTTATGATTATTTTGCAATTAACACCTAGTTGTTGATAGCTATTTCAGTTGATGCTTGTAGCAAGCTGAACAATCTCTGGGTTTTAACTTTAATTTATAGAGTTAATTTACTAAGTTGGGGTCTAGAGAGCACCTACCATATTGCCAATCAATAAATTTAATAACAAAATTCCTTATTAGTATCAAAATTAACAAATTATATGGCTTTATTGAATAGAATTCTGTATCAACAAAAAATAGGTTGTACTGAGCATTCCTTCTCTATATCCCATTCCATCTTTACCCTCAGGACATCCCCAAGCTTCTGCTCTTCTCTCTTGAATATCTTACCTGTTTCTGACTCATCCTATATTCAGCTCAACAAAGATTAATTGAGAGTCCCTATGCACAGGGCACTGTGCCAGGAACTGGGTATACCAGGGTGAAAGGATGATGAGTGAAGTATTAACAGACACAGTCTTACTTTCCACAACTCCACACATCACTGAATCTCCAGGGCCCTTTCCCAAGCATAGTCACCTAAATATGAAGCCACCACTGCCCAAGAGGAAGTTGCATGATGGGTCCAGAGTCGAAAGACTCAAATTAAAAATGAATAAACAAAAGCCAGATTAATTAGTAACAGGGAGACTTGGAAGAACACTGGCTTAGCTTGTTTTTTCTCCCCAGTCTAAGCTTTCACCCCAGACTAAAATTCCTCTGAGTGAAAAGATAAACAGAAGCAGCAAGAGCTAGATATGGTGAGGGGGGTCTTGAGTCCCAAGCCTGTCCAGGGCCAAGCCTTGGGAGTTGGGGAGACAAGGGAGGGGCAAGTCCTCCATCCATCCAGCAAGTATTTCTTGAGCACCTCCTATTAGCTAGCCAATGTTCTGGGCACTGAGCATTCAGCAATGAACAAACAGAAAAATCCTCTCTCTCATGCTGCTTTCATTCTGAGGGTAAAGAGGGTTTCTCCTTGTTCCCCAGGCAGAGCCTGAAAAAAGTGGGCAACATTTCCAAATTCCCTCACCCCTCTTCACCCCACAGCAGCAGAATAAGAAAGAAGAAGTAAAATAGAAATAGAAATTAAGTTGGTGTTACAAGAGAGTATCTGAGTCAGCCACTCGAAGTCCCCTACTATATCAGAGTGCAAGAGATTCCAGCAGTTCCTGGGGGCCAGAGAGATTTAGCTGAGAGACAGTGGCGGAAGTGAAAGGGCCTCAGGATGGGGACAAGGAGGATGCAGAGTGCATGGCTTAACTGTCTTAAGCAGGATAATACTGGTAAGATGTCAAATGATGCAAGTAGAAAGAGAACAACCAGGGACCAGATATTTTTCCCCAATCCCCAAAGCCATGATGCCAAACAGGTCTCCAGAACTTTGATGCCATCCTCGAGAGGATGAAGAAGAAAGGGAAATTCTGAATTGACCGAATTTAGGATAGGAATGACTAAGAAAACAGAATAATCAAGGTTACATTTTCTACCAGCAGGAAATTTAAGATTATTTCGAATGATAGAAAAATATAGCTACTGCTCTGGGGTATACTTGAGGTCATGGTTTGAAAATATTGTGCCCACAACTCAAGCCTGAGTAAGATGCCATTTCTGCCTTTGAGGGGCCTTTCCAGCTTCTTGACAGCCCTCTGTTCCTTCTCCACCCACCTCTTCTAATTCACCACTAAGAAAGCTCCTCCACCTCCCCTCTGCCCTCCAGCCTTTCCTCTTTCACGTGTTACCCTCTACAACCTACAGCCTATGTTGGAGAGGCTACCCCAACATCTAGAAACTACGGGAAAATCAATGCTGCATCTCTGGGCTCCTGCCACATCAGACAGAGATCCTGGTTTCAGACCAGACTTGAAGTGATATGAAAGGAAAAGCTAAATGAACAATACCTGGGACAACACCAATGCCCACGTGCATTCCCTCACTATATCCTTAAACATTATTTAAAATTCTATGTATTTGGCCGGGCGCGGTGGCTGACGCCTGTAATCCTAGCACTCTGGGAGGCCAAGGCGGGTGGATCGCTCGAGGTCAGGAGTTCGAGACCAGCCTGAGCAAACAGCGAGACCCCGTCTCTACTAAAAATAGAAAGAAATTATCTGGCCAACTAAAAATATATATATAGAAAAAATTAGCCGGGCATGGTGGTGTGTGCCTGTAGTCCCAGCTACTCGGGAGGCTGAGGCAGTAGGATCGCTTAAGCCCAGGAGTTTGAGGTTGCTGTGAGCTAGGCTGATGCCACGGCACTCACTCTAGCCTGGGCAACAGAGCGAGACTCTGTCTCAAAAAAAAAAAAAAAAAAAAAAAATTCTATGTATTTTGAGCACTTCTTCCTCTTAGAAGATGTTACCTAATATAACAATCAAGTGTCAACTGGGGATGAGGAAAATTCTACAAAATTTCAAAGGAGTCTGCTGGCAGTGAACCTCATTGGTGAACTTACGGCATTCCCATTGTGCTACTCATGCTGCTCTTCTTTTAAAAAACCATGATGAATCTTCTTTGAAGACACTTTTAAAGTATATGCAAAAAGTACAGAAAGTACTGTGATGATGACTGTATTCAATTTAAGGGCATTCCAAATGATACTTATTCAGTCAAACATTTAATGGGGTACTTACTATGTGGCAAGCACTGGATTAGAGGCAGAGACTATAATCATGAACAAGACACAGCCCAGGCTCTCAAAAAATTATAGTCTAATTGGTTGGGGAGATGATGAGCAATGACAACCCAGCAGAATCAGCACCATATCTGGAGCAGGCAGAGGGTGCCCTCAGAGCCCAGAGGAGGAGAAGCAACAGCCCCTGCCTTTGGCATGTGAGGGAAGGCTTCTTGGGAGAAGTGACATCTTAGCTAAACCCTCAGGAGAGTAGGATATGGACTAATGAATAGCAACGGAGGGTGGAGGCTGAGGAAGTGGCATGTACAAAGCATGAGTGAACATGATGTTTGGGGCAAGTAGTTCAGCATACATAGCTGGACCATCATGTGTTGTGGGCAGAAAGGAGGTGAAAGGTGAAGCTGGAGAGGTGAGCAGAGGCCAATGCAGGAAGGAGCTTACTTGCCATGCGAAGGTGTTAAGACTTTATCCTAAGGGAGCTTCTTAGAGCTGTGACCTGATCAGAGTTGCATTTTAGAAATATCTTAAGTCTCTAATTCTGTTTTGACCCTTAACTTTAGCTCTCCCTAACTTGCTCACCTCCAATCCTTTCTTTACAATGCATCCACCGTCATCTTCCTAAAGCAAGGTTCTGGTTGTATCATGTCCTTGCTTAAAACACTTCAAAGCCTTCCCATTGTTTTCTGGACACAATGGAAACTCCTCAAAATAGCTTGTCAGGGTACTGGGCATACATGCCACTATGCCTAGGAAGCTCCAGGCTTACATCTGTTATCCTGGCATAATGATTAATTGTGCCCCCTTTCACTCTCTAAAGTTCCTGGTTTGGACAAGAAATATATGGTAACCTTTACCACACTTGATTTTAGCCAAAAAGCCAAGAAGCAATGTATGATCACCTTTCCTGCCAAGACCTTGCTCACCTCTCCAGTACCTTTCCTGCCATCTACTTCATCCTAGGGCCCTGCTAAACTTCTTTCAGTTCTGCAAACTCGCCATGTCTCTCTTGCCCCTGCCCTCCTTTTCCCCCAGCCCTGGCCTCTCCCACAGCGTTCACTTTGCCTGAGATATACTCTTCCATCCTCACTTGGTTTGGCTCATTCTACACAGTAGGCAAAATAGTGCAGCGAACTGTTTTTCAAACTGTGGGTTGTGACTGATTAGTGGGTTGTGTAATCAATTTTGTCACATCAAATCTATTTTAAAAATAAATTTTGTCACATCAAATTTATTTAAAAAAATAAAAATAACTAGAATAAAATAGATCAGAGTACACCGTCAATAAATAGTGTTTTTTCACTATTTCTTTCAGGGGTGTGTGTGTGCGTGTGTGTGCGTGTGTGTATGCATGCACTGGGTCATGACGTAAAAGGCATTTGTGACTGTGGGTCACGGTCAAGAGGTTTGAAACACATCAGCATAGGCTCTGGGATTAGACTAGCCTTGTCTAAATCCTGACTTTGCCAATTCCTAGCTCTGTGACCCTTGGGTAAGTTATTTGAACTCTCTGTGTGAATTTTCCTCATAATATTGTCTCATAATATTGTTACAAAGATTAAATGAGTTAAGTAAGATGTTCAAAAGTATATGAAACACACATGATATCACTTTTGGCCACTGTTATTATCATTACCCATCCTTCAGGGTCTGGCTTGGACATCACTTTGTCCAGAAAGCCTCCCCTGATATCCTCAGGCAGGGTTAGGTGCCCTCCTGAGTGCTTCCCTGTCCTCACCTCATTTGTCTGATTAAGGGCTGTTAGACCACCAGCCTAGAAGCTCCATAAAGGCACGATCTTGCTCATCGTTGAATATGTAGCAGTTGGCATATGCCTGGCACACAGTAGTCATTTGGTAAATTTTTGTGGGATGAATAATTTACTCACTCTTAGAAATAAATAAGCAGCTGTTTGTTTCATTCAAATAAAAAAGTCAATCTGGGACTTATAGACTAGAGAAGTCATGGTCATTTTAATAAAGAATCTGTTACCTTCGTTTAGATTAAGCCTGATTCTCTTAATTTGAACTGTCAAAGGGGATGTATGACCTTTTTATAACACACACACTCATTAGTAATGCAGAAAAGAGTTTAAGTTGGATTATTTCTTGACCTAAAATTCATAGATAGCTCAAAAGTTAGTATCTCTTAATATTTCTCTTGATCATCACAATGATGAATAAAAGTTGACCACTGCAGATAAATAAAAGGTGGCATCTTTAAAGGTACTCACTCCCCGGAATATTCTGAAATTAAATAAATAAATTAAATTAAATTACTTACCACCTTTCTAGTCTTTTGACTTCTACTGCAAATGATTACGGCTTTGTTCTATCTACTCATTCGTTTCAATGAAAGCCTTCAACAGTTTCATTTATGTCTGTTTTTCAGGCATGAATCATGTTTTCCCATATTTTTAAAGTTAAAATGAGGGGAAAATTAAGTTTAAAAAGATTTAAATTAGATTTCTTAACGTCAACCACATAATACAGTTACTATGTTGATAACCTCTCAAATTTCTACAGTCAGTTCTATAATTCAAGGGATGCTTTGCCATGCTCTGGTGACTGATATAAAGATGTTTTCACGGAAATGTGAAGGCACACAGCAACAGTCCTCAAAACGGAAGACATTAATTAGTAAATGTACCCAGTTCACGAACACCACACAAAAAATTGTATGCAACTGCTTGAAAAGCATCCTATGTACCTAGAAGTGGCCAAAGAACACAGCCCAAAATGCTATGCTAGTGGCAGATTCCCTATGATACCTGAGAGTGGTCTGGGTACTCCTGGGTCAGATTATTACCCTCTTAAATTAGAGAGTCACATAAATTATACAGTATGTCAGATGCTGATAAGTGCTACAGAGAAAATAAGCAGAGAAGAAGGAGAGGGAGGGCCACTTGTGGTGGGAGGGTGTAGATTTTTAATAAAATGTTCCAAAAGCCTCCCTGACACTATAACATTTCAGCACAACATAAAAAGAATGAGAGTGTGAGCGAGAATGTGCCACATATGTAGGACTCAGGAGTGGCCTTCAGGAAAAAAGGCAATTCTCTGGCACACTGGAAAGGAAGCTTAAAGGCTCCAGGAGATGGGATTTTGGGATGGATCTATTACATACAACGTGTTCATCCACCTTCTAATTGCTCTGGAAGATACTCCCTTCATCGAGGCATTTAAAAAGTGTACTGGGATGCGGCACCAGCATCACTGAAGAGTTTTGTAGTAGCTGTCATCTGAAGGCTGGAGATGACAATAGGGATAATGCAATGGGATTGGGTTCCCTGATCTCAATGGGACTGGGATCCTGGTAAAAAGCCAAATAGCAGTACTTAACTCTTGGAGACAAGCTAGGCACAATAACCATAGTAAGTCACAGGGATGCAATGACATCAGGGTTTTTTTTTGTTCTTGGTTTTTTTGTTTTTTTTTTTGTTTTTTTTTTACTTTCAGGGATGTGTAGTGATATGAATCAGGATCTATAGGAAATAGATGGGCAGCCAACTAAGTGCTGCTTGACATATATAGGTGGAAATCATAGTGTTATCAGAGGGGGATTCATGGCCTCTGACCCAACTTCTAAACCTAAGCCAGTTCACAAAGCCAAAAACCACTTGATTGAGGGGAAGGTCAGATCCCTTTGCGGAAGAATCCTGCAACACAGCCACAGGTGTATACAGTAAATCTTCCCCTAAGCCTTCCCTAGAGGTACCTGAAGCCATTTACAACAATCCTCAGAGAAATACAGACTTTCCAGGTCTTATTAGATACTGGTTCTGAACTGACACTAATTTTTAGAGATCTGACAATGCTACTATAGTCTACTGGTCAGAGTAGGGATTTATGAAAATCAGGTGACACATGAAATCTTGGCCCGGTTTCCACCTCACAATCAACCCAGAAAAACCACAGACCTACTTGTAGTTATTTCTGTGGTCTCAGAATGTATAGTGGGAATAGATACACTTAGTAACCTGCAGAATCCCCACATTGGCTCCACTACCCATTGAGTTCAGGCTATTATGGTTAGAGGGAGCAGGCAGAAAGCCCTATAAAACCCCTTCATCAAAGTATCTTTCTGGGGAAACTGGAGAGACTAGTGCCACCATCAAAGATTTGAAAGTTGTAGGGGTGGTGATTTTAACCCCATTCCAGTATAACTTGCCAGTTTTTCAGAAAAGGCAGATGGATTGCGGAGGGTGACTGTAGAGTACTGCAAATATAATCAGGTGGTGATACCAATCATAGCTGTAGTTCCAGTCGTGGTATCTTTACTAGAGCATACCAACATAATCACTGGCATCTAAATATAGTTACTGGCCTAGAAACTTAAAAAAAAACCCTATTAATAAAGATAATTAGAATCAGTTAGTCTTCATGTGCCAGGGATAACAGTATACCTTCACTGCCTTGCCTCATAGCTATGTCAACTCTGTTTTCTCTTTTAATAGAGGCCAGACCAGAGGGACCCAAATTTTCTTGATATCCATTCCCACAGAACATCACACTGGCCCATTACATTGATGATACAATGCTAACGGGATTTAGGCAGGAAATAGCAAGCACTCTTGGTGCTACATGCATGCAGAAGGTGGGAGGTAGGTCCTGGGAAAGTTCAAGGGACTGTCACATCTGTGATGCTTTTAGAGTATTCAGTGGTCTGGAGCATGTCAGGATATCCCTTCCAAAGTGAGAGATAAGTTGTTACACTATGAACTAGCCAATATAAGGAAGGCATAATAATCATGGGCCTCTCTGAATTTTGGAGGTCATGAGTGTGCTCTTCTCCCTATTTACTGGCAGTTTAGAGTGAGAACCAAAGCAAGAAAAGGCTCTGAAGCAAGTCCAGGAAACTGTATAAGCTGCCCTGACTCTTGGACCATATAACCTAGCAGGATCAATGGTAAGGCAAGTGCCTGAGGCTGTCAATGGAGCCCCTGAGCAGCCGTGGTAGGAAAATAACAGAGCGGACCCCCAGGGCTTTGGAGTAAAGCCATGCCTTCTTCTGCCTACAATTATTATCCATTTGAAAAGCGACTCGACTTGCTACTGGACCCTGACAGAGACTGAATGCCTGACCAGAGGGCACCACGTGACTATGTTCCCTCATGTAATGGCTGTTATCTGATCCATAGAACATGAAACTGGACATATACAGCAGCATTCCACTGTCAAGTCAGAACAGCATATACGAGACCAGATAAAGCCAGTCCAGAAGGCCCACATAAACAACACAAGCAGGTGGCTTAGACTCCATGGTACACGTTCCCATTCCTTCACTGCCTCTCCCTCAGCCTATGCTATAGCTCCATGGAGAATTCCCTATTGCCAGTTAAGAGGGGTAAGTATAGGATTGGTTTACAGATGAATCTGCGAGTCTGCCAGCACTACCCAGAAGTGGATGACTGCTAAGTTATAGCCCAACTCAGAAATGTCCCTGAAAGACAGTAGGAAAATCCTCCTAGTAGAAGAATTGCAAACACTACATCTTTACACAGTGCACCTTGGAAGGCAAGATGCCTAAGATAAGAATTAACAATTAGCAATTCCTGTGCAGTGGCTAACGGGTGCTGGCCAGGGTCTTGGAATGAATAAGATTAGAAGATTGATGACAAGGAGGCATGCAAATGGACCTCTCAGGATGTGCACATGATATGAAGATATTTATGCCCCTAAAAATGCCTGCCAGGGACAGCCACTGTGGAGGAGGCTCTCAAAAATCAAGAGGGAAAAATGCTCCATATAGTGGCCGTTAATAATTCTTTCCCTAGTCATTCCAATGGTTGTTCAGTGGGCTCTTGCCATGCAGCAGGGATGGCCTTAATAGTCATGGGCTCAACAACATGATCTGCTCCTCACTAAGGTGATCTGGCTACTATAAATGCCGAATACCCAAACTGCCAAGAGTGGAGGCTAATGTACATCCCTAGCAGAGAAAACAGCCAGTTACCTAAAGGCAGGTTGATTATATCGGACCTCTTTCATCATGGAAGGAGCAGTGTTTGTGTTCATAGGGAGAGATACACATTTTGGATACAGATTTGCCTTCCCTGACTGCAGCCCTTCTGCCAGCACCACCACTGGTGCACTTACAGAACACCTTATCTATTTTCACAGCATATCGCAAACAACCCTAAACAAACTAGTCCAGAGTACAAAAAAGAACAAATACTTTCCAACTCTTTTTATGAGTCTAGCATGACCTTAGTATCAAAATATGGCAAAGAGAATTTTAGAAAAGACAATCCTAGCTAATTTTACTCATAGACACAGATGCAGAACTCCTAAACAAAACATTGGCAAATCTAACCTAGCAATATATAGAAAAGATAATGTATCATGACCAAATTGAATTTATTCCAGGAATTTAAGGTTTTTTAATATTTGGAAATCAACTGATTTGTGAAATTAAAACCCAAAGGAGAAAAACCTATAACTATCAATATAAATACTAAAAATGGAGAAAATTCAACATATAGCCAAAACAAAAATGTTAACAAATTAGGAGTGGAGATCTGCAAAAACACACAGAAAACCTCTGTCTTAATGGCAAAATGTTAACATAATTCTCTTTAAGATAAGTCTAGGAATCCAATGATCACACTTTCATTCAGCACTATAAAGTAGTTCCACTTAGTATGGTGAGGTAAGAAAATGAAATAAAAATTATATGATTTTCAAATGGACAAATAAATCTGACACTATTCACAGATGAAATGATTTTCAACATAAGAAACCTGGAATAATCAACAGATAAATTAGGAAAATTGGTAAACTTAAGCCAGGTTGCTGGATACAAAATCAATATACAAAATTAATTCCATTTATTTTTATCATCAACAATTATAAATTAAATATAATTTATAAAATGAGATCTTTTACAGTAGCCATGAAAATGTATAAACTACCTAGGAATTAATCTAACAAAAGATATACAGTAGTTGTATGTAAAAAACTATAAAATACATTAAAGAAAAATTAAATGAATGATTCGATATTGTAAAGATGTCACTTCTCCAAATTTATTTAAAGATTCAATGCAGTGCCAATCAAAACCCCAACAGGTTTTTTTTCAAGGAACTTGACAAGCTTTCCTGTGGGAAAGCAAAGGGTCAAAAATAGCCAAAACACTCTTGATGAAAGAAAAGTCACCAAGAATTATTACAAAGGTAGCATGATTAAAACTATCTACTGGTGCAGGGACAGTCATGTAAATGATGGAAGAGAATAGAATAGGGATCCCAGAAACAGATCCATACATATGTGTAACATATGTGTAAACTTTCAGATACAGACAGTAATTGCAGTTCACTGGGGAAAGGACAGATTTTTCAATAACTAATGCTAGGATGGCTGGCCATCCATTTAAAAGTAAAATTGGACTCATGCCTCAATCATACACCAAAATCAATTCCAGCTGCACTAAAGATTTAACTGTGCAAAGCGAAACTATAAAAATTTTTAGCCTATCTAGAATTATCTTTATGGTCTTGAGACAAGGAATAATTTTTTTAAATGACACAAGATTCAAAAAGTACAAACCATAAAGAACAAAATTCTACCTTATTAAAATTCAGAACTTGTTATTCAAAAATTCCATGCAAGCAAAAAGACAAGTCATAAACTGGAAAAACATTTACATCTTGTAAATGATTAGTTTCCAGAACAAAGAACTCCTGCAATTTAATTAAGAAAAAGACAAACAAACAGAAAAATGACCAAAAGAAATGAACAGACATTTCACAGATGAGGAAACATGAATGAATCATATCTGTGAAATGTTTTGACATATAAAAAGATGCTCAATTTCATTATAAAAAATACATTTTAGAAAAAATGATACCAATTCTCACCCATGAGACTGGTAGTTTTTTAATAATAACAATAGTAAGGGTTGCTGAGGAAATAGAGCAAGTAGAACTTTGGAAAACAATTTGGTATTACCTAGTAAATTTGAAGATGTTCATATCTAACCATACAGCAATTTCACTCCCAAATATGTGCCCTAGAGAAAGTCTTGTCCAAGAAAACCAGGAGTCTTGTACAAGTAAACAAATTCATAAACCGTGCTGTTTGTAATACAAAAACTTGACATATAATACTGATGATAGTATTCCACAAAATAAATAAATACATTATAATATATACATATAATGAAATACCATACAGCAGTGAAAAAATAGATGAATCTTAAAAGTGGCGGCCTTGCAAAAATAACAGGAAAATATCTAATCCCACATAGGAAAATACCTAATCCCACAATTTCCCCAGTAACGGTTACAAAGATCAATCCTATCAGTTGTGTAACAGGTACCCTGCAGGAGCTCCGTTTCGCACAACTTTTGAAAAAGCTGAATGAATAGAAAAGACATGTACACCTCTTTCTTTCAAATTTTTTTTTTTTTTTTTTTTTTTTTGAGACTCTGCTTTTACAGAGTTCATGAGTAAACAGCAGAAGAACGAGCTACAGCCTCAACCATATCTCGAGGACAGAGTCACATCTCCTGTGATAATCCCTTCTCCAAGGAAGGGCAGGAAATTAACTTTTGGACTTTGACATCCTTGCAGTTTTTGTTATCTACCCGCTGCCGCTTTTGTTATCAACTGACAGCCGTCGCAATGTTTTTCTCTCTTCGTCCCCCTTAAAATCAGCGAGTGCTTGGCCTCGCTGCTGGCACCCCCTTCTCTTTCTTTGGGATGCCACACCGTCTCCCTGCTCTCTTCAGCCCCCCACCTCCTTCTCTTTCTCTCTCTCATTCTCTGTATCCTTCTGAGAAGATAAAATAAATTTTTTTTACTTTTGTATCTTAATCTCTGAGGAATCTTTCTCCACCCATGCCGTGAGCACCTACTGAGCTTTCCACCCTAACATATCTTTCTTAAGAAATAATAGTTGAGTCATAAAAGAAGTCATAGAAAAATAAATTCAGAATGACTCCATTTATACAAAGTTTAATAGCCTGTGAAACTAAATAATATACTGTTTAGAATATAAACATATGCACTAAAACTATAAAGAAAAGCAAGGAGTGATGAGGACAAAATTCAAGAAATTGGTTCCTCTGCAGGTGAAGGAAAGGGGTGGGCTCGGTGAGGCCAGTATCAAGTGCTGGCGAGGGGTTTGAGGAAGTAAGTCCTGTATAATGCAGGCCACGGTGTGAACAGCAGGTCACTGTGGGCCTGTGGAGGCAAAGGCAAGGGAGAAAAGAAGAAGAACTGAGGATGCTGTACCAGAATAACTTTCCTACTTTATTTTTGTCTTGGGCTGAAGTTGCCAAAATCATAACATGGAAATTAGAATCATCTGTTGACAGGATAAGTTAGTGAACTGGACAGAATTTACCAACAGAAATTCAGAATGTATTTTAGAATCTATGTCAAATCATGGAAAAGTATAAATAAAAGCCTACTTTATTTGAAAGGGGAGAAATGATGTCATTTTATCATTGTTTATAACAGCAAAAATATGGAAATAACCTCAGTGACCATTAACATAATACTGGTTAAATAAAATAGAATACATTAATACTATGGTATACTATAATAATAGTCACAAAAAATTAAACAGACCAGGGAAAGAAAAAGGAATCAATGGAAAAGAATAGAGTTGTGAAACAGGTACTATTTAATACAGGTTAAAAAGTCATTTCAAAACAATAGAGAAAAATGGACTAGTCAATAAATGTTGTCGAAACAACTGGCTGCCCACTACCCTTAACTAAAACCATTCACAAATACTTTAAATCCAGACAGATTAAGGAACTAAAACAATTAAAACAAATATTGGTGAATATGTACTGTGAATTTGGTATAGGAGCAGCCACCTTAAAAAAACAAAAAACAAAAGCTATGAAGAAAAAGAGGAATAAATGTGACTACACAAAACATAAAACTTCTATCAAGATACTATTAATAAAGTTGAAAGACAATTCACAGACTGAAAGATGATATTTGCAACATAAATAACAGAGAAAGAATAACATATATAAAATGCTACAAAATCTACTGAAATGAATAACCCAAAAGAAAAAAATATATTAATTATAAAAATAGGCAATCCACAGAAGAGGAAATAGAATACATGCAAATTATACTATGTAATACAACTTTTACACAAGTGATTAAAAATATAAGATTTGAAAACATCAAGCATTGGTTAGGGTGTGAGTAAATATGTGTTCTCGTGTACTGCAAGCCAGAGTGTAAACTGGTATGGATATTTTGAGGGGCTATTTTGCAGTATTAATTAAAATGAAAATGGGCATACATTATTAGGGATTCCATTTGTAGGAATATACCCTAAAGAAACATATGTGTGCACAAGGCTTTCACCAAAGCATTATTTGTAATAATGAAAAATATAAAACATCAAAATGTCTATCAATGAGGGAATAAAATATAATATCCAGGTGTTGCAGAATTTTTAAAAAATAACATGGTAAATCTCTACATACTGACATACATTGAAGGATAGCCAAGTGATATTCTTAAATTTAAAAAAAATTTCAGAAAAATACAGAAAATGTTCTAAAACAAAGTCAATTCTATACAGTTCTAAAGGTACATGTGTGTATATAAATGCACAGAGAAAGGTCTGGGGGGTAACCACCAAACTGTTAACAGTAACTCTGGGGGAGGGACTGTGTTGGGGTTAAGGGACACTCAAGAGAGGTTTTAGGTTTATCTATATTGCTTGAATTTTTAAAAATAAGAGTATATTCACTTATTACTCATGTAATTTTAAAATAACATTTATAAGATAATTATGATACAAAATTATAAATTTGGGGGTTTTGGCAAAGTCCTGTGGGAACACAGTGAAAGGAGAAACTAGTTTAGCATGCAGAAAGATCTTACAGCAGTAGTCACATTTTCACTGGGCCTGATGTTTACATAGGATTTTGTCAAGCATTTATAATTTGATGGAAGATTGTGGCAGATTATATTTTTCAAAGATGACTGTACCAACATACATCCCATCCAATGTGCTTTTCTTTCAACATGACATTGACACTCCATGGAGAGTTGGAGGTGGTGTCTATGTCCCTGCCCCCTTGAACTTGGGCAGGACTTTATGATTGCCTTGATGAACAGAATGAGGTAGAAGTATCACAGTGTGACCTCTGAGATTATTTAGCTTCTGCCTGGTTCATTCTTTCACAAAATGCTCACCCTTGGTATCCAGCCATCACGCTGTGAGGAAGCTCAAACTAGCCCACAAGGAAAGACCACATGAAGAGGCTCATGTGGAGAGGAACTGAAGCCCCCAGCCAATAGCCAGCATCAGCGCCAGACACGTGAGCAAGCAAGCCTTCAGATGATTCCTGCCCTAGCCTTTGTGTTCCCCGGCTGAGGCCCAGATATGCATCATGGAACAGAGACAAGCCATCCCCACTGTGCCCTGTCCTCATTATTGACCCAGAGAATTCAAGAGCAAAATAAATGATTATGCCACAAAGTTTTAGGGCAATATGTTACACAGCCAAAGTAACTGGAACAAAAAACACTCTAAAGAGAAGAAACTACACAAGTAAATAGAATGTCGCAGAGCATCATGAGTATCATCAGTTTGGGGTGATGATGCCCAAAGTCTGGCTGGGATCAGACTATGAAAAGTTTATACGGTACTATTTTAAAAATTAAGACTTATCCTGTTGCCAGTGAAAAATTGTTGAAAGTTTTTAAGCTGAAAAGTAAAATGCTAAGGTCTACATTTTAGCAAGATATCTCTGAGACTACTGTCAAGGAAATATTACAGAAATGAAACACTTAAAAACAGAAAAAGCCCCCCTGATTAGGATGGGTCCTAGCCAAATAAAATGGTGGGATCACCCCTCAGGCTACATGTTTTGTGAGTTTTTTCCTCTTTACCTTTGCCTTTGATGTTCATTTATACTCAATTTCTCCTGCGTTAAAATGTTTTGAGGGAAAACTTTTGTCCACACAAAAACCTGCCACAGATGTTTATAGCAGCTTTATTCATAATTGCCACAACTTGTAAGCAAGCAAGATGCACTTCAGTAGGAGAACAGATAAACAAACTGTGGTACAATCCTATTCAGCACTAAAAAGAAAAGAGCTATCAAGCCACGAAAAGACATGGAAGAACCCTAAATGCAAATTACTAAGTGAAAAAAGCCAATCTAAAAATCACACATACTGTATGATTCCAACAATGTGACATTTTGGAAAAGGCAAAACTATGGAAACAGTAAAAAGACCAGCGGTTGCCAGGGGTTGGGGGGAAGGAGAAATAAACAGATAGAGCACAGAGGATTTGGGGGGCAATAAACTACTTTGTATAACATAGTAATAGTGGATACATGTCATTATATATTTGTCCAAACCCACAGAATGTACAATAGCAAGAGTGAACCCTATTGTAAACTATGGACTTGGGGTGATTACCATGTGTCAATACGGGTTCATTGATTATATAATAACAAATGTGTCATTCTGGTGTGGAATAGTGATGGTAGGAGAGGCTATGCACATGTGGGGGCAGAGGGGATATGGGAACTCTACTTTCTGCTCTGTTTTGCTGTGAACCTAAAATTCTCTAAAAAAGAAAATCTCTTTCAAAAATGTTAGGAGGGAAAAATATCAGGGGATGTTAGAATCCAAAAAAAATTTTCCTTATTGCTCTTCTGTCAAGCTTGTGGATCTGTTTAAGAATACAATGCAAGCTGTCTAAAAATTATAACCATTATAACTAATTATTCATATGAATAATGCCATCCTTATACGAACATAACCATAACCCCCAATTTCTTGTTTTTGTGTTCATCAAAATATCCTCATCATTGTCACAACTGGCTTTATAAGAAAACTCTATAAATTTGAACTTGTAAAATAAAATAAATCTATACTAATAAATTACTGCATTTACAGTTTGGATATTGTGAATCTATATAAGGGGAAAATTTGAGGTTCATGGTCCAAGAAGAGGGAGAAGATGGAACTCAAAACATAAGGTGCCACCTCTCTTATAAGGGAAAGGATGCCTGGATGAATAGAAAAGCAAAGATTTATGAAGGGATGAAAAATACTATTAAGAACATTTCATCCTCTTCTTGGCAGAAGATCTTCCATCCTACTTTCTGAAAAAATCAAGAGAAAGAACACACTGAAAATTGAGAGTTCATGGAGAATAAAGACAGGATGGAGTGAGAGTTCATGGAGAATAAAGACAGGATGGAGTGAATCAACCAGATTCTAAAGGACCTAAAGTAGTAGCAGAGCCCAGCTGGAATTCAATAGTGTAATTTATTGGAGGCTAGTTTTGTATAATTTTATACTATGTCTTTCTCTAATGTTAATCATTCAAGAGATGATTAACCAATTTGCAGGATACTATGCATCCTGTCTTTTCACATTTTCACTTAATGCCTGCTTACCCAAGATGTCATAATTTAGATTCTTTATCAAATAGAAGTTAATAAAATAAGAAAAGGAACGAAAATTAATTTTCTGCTTTTTTTAACCAGTTGAATAAGATTTAAGGCTTAAGTTAATTTTTGAAACAATGAAAAAGAAAAAAAGTGATATAGAAAGAGAAAAACACTGAAACAAATGCTAAGATTATAGGACCACGTTGTGGGTTGAATTTATCCATGCTAGTCCTGTTCCTCATTATGAAAGCTACATAAAAGCCAACTGCTGCTACATTGCACAAAATAAATCTGACAAAAAACAAATCCTGCCCAGTGTTTCTTATTCACATTTCTTTGAATAAACTTCCTATTCCTTAATCAACTTACCTGGATCTGAGAGGATACAAACTTCTGTTTCCCCTTCTGACGATGATGTAGTTGAAGGGATAATGGAAGGAGGCATTGTTGGTAAAAGTGGCTTTGGATCATCATCATAAAATAGTATCAAGTCCTGAAAAAAACACAAGAATGGGAAAATTGAAAAAAAATTAATCTCACTGTATAAACAATTTATAGAGCTACAAAGTGTCTATATGTGCAAACATCATCATAAACACATTTTAAGTAACTCACACATAAGTTATCTATATATTTGGGTGTCTATTGAATATAGGGTGGTTTTCTACCTTTGGGAATCCCCATTCCTTGCTGAAGACACCTTGTGTAGATTGCAATGATTTTGTTTAGGGTATTACCTTTCCATACCACTCCTTGAGCATCCTCAGAGCATACTATCTCAGAGGTCAATTATTTTGTTTCACTGGTAATAATTAAGCTACCTGTATCTTTTATTAATATTTTAAATTTTTAACTTTTTATCATGGAGTAAAATGTAGACAGAATAGATAATCAATCCAATCATGCAGGTTAAACAATAATCAACTCATAGTTAATCTTGTTTCATTTATATCCCTACCATTTATATCCCAACTGTTTTACTTTGAAGTAAATCCTAGAATACTTATTTCAGTATGTACTTCTGTCTTAGTCCATTTAGGCTGCTAAAACAAAATATTAATACCATCAACTTGGTGGCTTACAAATAACAGAAATTTCTTATAGTTTTGGAGGTTGGTAAGTCCAAGATCAAGGTGCTGTCAGATTTTATGTCTGGTAAGGACCTGCCTCCTAGATAGTAATCTTTTCACTATAACCTCTCATGGCAGAAAGTGGCCAAGTAGCTCTCTTGGGCCTCTTTTATAAGGGCACTAATCACCTCCGAAAAGTCCCACCTCCTAATACCATTACCTTGGGGGTTAGGATTTCAACACATGAAATTTAAGGCAGAAACAAACATTCAGATCATAGCAATCTCTAAATGATAAGAACTCTTTAACATAATAATTGTATTAAACTGATAAACTTCACAACTCCTAATGTCATCAATTATCATTGATTTCCAATTTCTCACAAATGTCATAATTAGGATTTTCTACTACTTGTTTGAAAGAAGATCCAAATAAAGTCTATAGAATAGGATTGGTTGGCATGTCTTTTTTTCTGTGAACCGAGGATAATTTTTTTCCAATACATTATTGATGTATAATTAACATAGAGTAAAATGCACAAACTTTAAATGTAGATCTCAATAACTTTTATCATGTGTATGCCTATCCACACTTCCTTCACTCCAGAAAGTTCCCTCAAGCTCCTTTCCAGTTGATACCATACCCCCCCACTGTAAACACTATTCTATCTCTATCACCATTAGTGAATTTTGCCTGTTCTTGGACTTCAAATGAATGTAATCATTCATTTGTGATTATGTGATTACATATTGCAACAAAATGTTTGTGCTATCCATCCATGTTTTGTTGTACTAACATACTGGTTATCCCTCTCTCCCTCCCTTCCTACATGTAAGAAACATTCCATTGTGTGAATATATCACAATTTGTGTATCCATAACCCCATCTTCTGCTAAAACAATCTCATTATTTCTGCCTGGGCAAATCCCTTGAGCCATTTCCTTTGGCACAAAGAACAAAAGATACTTTCCTGCCCCTCCCGATGACTGGCCTGAGGTAGGGATATAGGTTTTAGTTCTCAAAAAGGATGAGGGGGTTTTGAAGAGATAGAAAACATTTTGACCCTTTTCCAGCCGTTTTCTCTGTTACACCATTATGGGTAATTTCTTCTAATTTAAATTTTATAGTTTATCTTTAAATGTTAGTTCTTTAATATGAGCAAATGAAAAATCCAGGAATGGAACTAAACATAAATGAAAACATATTATGTGATAGAGACTACAATGCAAATCAAAGGAGAAAAGATGAATTATTCAACAAATGACACTGAGACAACTGATTATCACTTGTATTAGGTTAGTAAGCATGAAATGTCTGATTTCCTTAAGTACTAAGTTTGACTGTCAAAATTGGTATCTCTGACATTTAACTTTCACACATTTTTTTATATTTATTGTGAAGGTACACCTCATTCTTTCAAACACACAGTTTGGCCTGTGATTATCTTTCAAAGTTTTTTTAGAGCAATTTTTTGAAACCATGGGTAAGTCAAAAATTCATGTTATTTTCAAATATGAGTTCCGTCATGGAACCAATACTGTGCAAACAGTTCAAAATATCAACAAAGTGTTTAGGAAAGATGTGGCTAATGAATGCACAGTACGTAGGTGGTTTGAGAAGTTCTATTCTGGTAATTTTAATCTTGAAAATGAGCCATGTGGGTGACCTGAGACTGAGGTGGATAATGATGATCCATCTCAACCTATGTGTGAATTAGCAACAAGGTTTGACGTTACTATTCCAATAATATTGGACCACGTGAAATAAATCAACAAGGCAAAAAAGCTGGATAGATGGGTACTGCATGAATTAAACTAGCATCAGAAGAGAAATCATCTCAAAGCTTGCCTTTCTTTGCTGTCAGGACATAAAGGTAAACCATTTGTACACCGTATTGTTACATGTGATGAAAAATGGATTCTTTTTGACAATTGCAAGCATTTGGCACAATGGCTGCATAAAGATGAAGGACCAAAAACCAAATATTCATCAAAAAAAGCTAATGGTGTCTGTTTGGTGGTCTAGTGCTGGTAGTATTCACTACAGCTTCATGAGTCCTGGTTGATCAATTACAACCAATGTCTACTGCAATCAGTTGGATGAAATGATAAGGATGCTTGCAATTAAGGAGCCGAGATGGGTCAATAGAGACAGGCCAATCCTCTTGTAAGACCATACTGGATGACATGTCGCACAAACAACACTGATCAAACTACAGAGGCTTAACTGGAAACTCTCTGTCATCCACCATATTCACCAGACCTTGCACCAACTGAATACCACTTCTTCCAGGCTTTGGACCACTCCTTGCAAGGAAAAATATTCAATTCTCAACAAGCTGTGGAAAACACCTTTCACAATCTCATCACTCTCCAGGCTTCTTTGCTGCTGGCATAAACAAGCTACCATTAAGATGGCAAAACTGTGTCAATAGTTTAGGTGCATATTTTGATTAATGTTTGAGATATAATAAACCAACTTCTTGTTTGAGATATAATAAACTAAAACTTTCGACTCAAAATTGGACATTTCATATTTAATGACCTAATAAAAATAAAATTTAAAAAGCAGATCTCTTTGATCCATTCATCAAAACAAATTCCTGATAGGTAAGCTTTAAATATACAAAAATATTAAAGCATAAAAAGCCAGGGTGGTTTCTTATAAAGCTAAATATACTCTTACCACAAGATTTAGCAATTGTGCTCCTTGGTATTTACCCAAATGAACTGAAAGCTATGTCCACACAAAAACTCGCACACATATGTTTTAGCAGCTTTATTCGTAATTGCCAAAACTTGGAAGCAACCAAAATGTCTTTCAGTAGATGAATGGATAAACTGTCACACATTCAGACAATGCAACATTATTCAGCATTAGAAAGAAACGAGCTATTCAAGCCATGAAGACATGGAGAAACCTTAAATACAAATTACTAAGTGAAAGAAACCAATCTGAAAGACTACATACTATATGATTCCAACTATATGACACTCAGGAAAAGGCAAAACTATGGAGATAATGAAAGGATCAATGGTTGCCAGGCATTGGGGGGAAAAAGGAAATGAACAGGTGGTGCACAGAGGATTTTTAGGGCAGCAAAACTACTCTGTATAATACTATTAATATAATGGTGGATACATGTCATTACACATTTGTCCAAACCCACAGGATATACAACACCAAGAGCAAACCCTAATGTAAACTAAGAGCTTCGGATGATTACGTGTCAATTCATCAACTGCAACAAATTTAACACCGCAGTAGAGAATGCTGATAGTTGGGGAGGCTGGGCATGTAGGATGGTCAGAGGGCCTAAGAGGAAATCTCTCTATACCTTATACAAAATTTTGCCGTGAACCTAAAATGGTTCTAAAAAAAATAGTCTTTATTTTTTTAAGTCAGGGTGAGAGTAAGGAAGGTCTTTCTAAGAAATGACTTAAAATCTAGAAGCCATTAAAAAAAGCTAGCAAATTTGACTACATAAAAATTAAAGGTTTCTATAAGGCAAAAAAAGTCATTAACAAAATTTAAAAATAAAATGAAAAACTGAAAATGAATAGACAGATAAAGAACCAGACAATGGGCTAATTCTTTAATAGACAAATAGCTTTTAGAAATTGGTAAGAAAAAGATGAGAAACCAAACAGGAAAATAAGCAAAGGACATGAATAGAGTTAATAATAAAAAGAAACACAAATGCCCAATAAACACACAAAAAGTTGTTCAATTGCAATAAAAAAAATCAAATTTTTTTACCTCTCAGACTGACAAAAATGTAAACATTTGGTAAGAGTTTTTGCAAAGATGAGGGAAGTCAATCTGACATACTGTTGATAAATATAAACTGGTGTAACATTTGGGAGGACAATTTCACATTATTTTCAAAACGAAATAGAATCTTCCAGCAATTCCCCTTAGGGGACAGTATCATAAAAATATATATACAAGAATTATCATTGCAACATTGCTTTAAAAAAAATCCCCAAATGATTGCCAATGGGAAATGGTTAAATTAAGATTCATTTATATATCAAGAATACAGCATAGCTATAGGTACTGATATAGAAATATGTCCATAATATGTAGTTTAGTAAAGAAAACATATTTCAAAACAACATACATTGAATGATTACATTTATTATACAGAAAGATGTCCAAGATACATTGCTTGGTTCAAAGCATGTTGTGGAGCAATATATATTGAATGATTCCATTTAGGTAAAAGAAATGAATGGACACAGAATTTCCCCAAAAACTTCATTTAGAAACTGTCATAGTTGCCTCTGAGGAAAGAAACTCAGTAGAATAGAGGAGTAAGGAGAAACTCTGTTCTTCACTCTTTATCCTTTTATATTTTTGAATTTTTCAATAAGTGTTTTCTAATTTAAAATAAAGTAATAAAAACACAAATATGAAAATAAAACAGGATTTTTAAGCATAAAACAATGAGGTAGTAAAAAGAGGAATAATGAATTAACATAATTAGAATAAACATAATTTCCATTTCTCTAACAACTTTGATGAGTTCAATTTTTGCAAATATAATAAATGACATGCTAATAAAGCAAAGGATAAAAATTGTATAATCTCCATTTAGCAAAATGACAAACAGAGGCAGTAGGAAAGAAACATTTGTTGTGTATCACTATCAATTTAGTAACTCACAACTAGACTGAAGGTTTTGGTCAGCTTTAATTTTCTGTGGACCGATTCACAGCATCCCTATATGTTTCTATGGAAACAACTGTAACCGAAAAAATCACAACCTCATTGTTGAATCCCCTCAAATAGGAAAAGAGTAAGGTCTTTTGAGGTGATGAAAAGCTACAAACAGCCTTATTAATTAGCAAATCAAATAATAAAAATTCTGGACAGTATATATAGAGAAAACAGATCCATGTCTGTCATAAATTTAAAGGCTTTCCTTAGTTTGGAAGTATCACTTAGGCAAGCACTAGTCTGCTTTTAAAAACTCTCTTCTGTTACAAATTTTATTTACTGTTTTTCAGATAATTTATGTTTCATTTGTATAAAGAGAATAGTTAGGGAGGTTTCTATTTAAATTTTTTAAAAGATATTTTGAGCACTCCTCATTCTGCCTAAGCAATCAACAATGTCATTTCTTTCTCATTCTGTATTAGGTACATGAGAATTTTAATGTAGATACAGCACCTCTTATGCAGTACATTTGGCAACAGCAATTAGATTTACTGTTCAACTTGCTAGCTTTGTCTTCTGCTACAAGAGGAAACTACTGAAAAGGACATAATTCAATTGCATGAAATGCTCCTGACAATAATAAGAGGAGATGCTTGTCAATGGGATGACAGGATACTGTTACAATATAGTAATGCTTTGAAAAAGGAAAATCCAGCTTCTAAACTTAAGAGTACGGCATTATTTTTTTTCTCACTGAAATAAAAATGGAATGATGTAAATCAGTAACAGTGGGTTTCTCTAAAGTAAGAAAAAACAACAATAATTAGGACTTAGAGACTTTTACCAAAAAACTTTGGTTCTAAGTTTTCATCTTATGTCTTTGGTTCTAAAGCACATAGGATTATTCAAGTCTATCTTCTACCTCAAAAGCCATCAGCAGCGAATAGACTGATCTCAAATTTAAAAATCATTTTAATTTAATGCCTTATCTTTTTTTTTAGAGACAGGGTTGCCCAGGCTGGAGTGCTGTGGCTATTCACAGATGTGATCATAGTGCACTGCAGCCTTGAACTCCTGGCCTCAAGTGATCCTCTCACCTCAGCCTCCCAAGTAGCTGGGACTACAGGTGCATGCTATCTTGCCCGCTTGTCTTATTTTTAAAAATAATCTATATATTTTCAATCTGTGAGGTATTATGCAATTAAGGAACACGGAAAATTTAATTGTATGTACCTTTCTGAGCTACCAAAAAGCAGCTGAATCCAGTACCTAATCAGATTGAGGAAAGGGGCTGGGAATAGAAGGTCAAGGAATAATTCCACCCTCTCTCATAGGAATTGTGGTAGGGAATAGTAAACAAAGTACTTGGTGCAGGGGACCAAATGAGCATCTCTCACAGGAAAGGAAGAAAAGCTAACATTTATTTAGTGTCTGTTATTCATTCATTTCTTCATTAACAAAAATTTATCAACCGAAGATTCAATAATGAATAAGACTAAAAAGGTCTCTACTCTCAAGAAGCTTTCCTATCAGTGGGAGATACAGACAATAAACAGGAAAACAAATGAGTGAATGAGGTAATCTCATGTAGTCATGAGTGAAATAAATTTCTAGTCAATATGGTTCTCTATGTTCATTCTTTGGGGATACCTCCCTTCTCCAAATACAGAGCAATGAAAGAGAAAATACAAACGTGAAACTTAAAAAGACAGAGTTATGCTCAAAAATATGACTAACATATTCATAGATGAGAGCATGAACAGAAACACGTAATGGTAAAGAGAGGTTGAAGCTGTGGACCTTTGGAGCTCTGGGTCCACAAAATGGCAGAGAAAACCAGGAGCTCAACTCCTAAGGGCTAAAAGTGTCCATCCAAGATACAAAGGCTGAATATGGCCTCACTGCTTAAAATTATGCCCAGGCATTAGGATGCCCTGCTTATAAAGGAAGCTGAAATAACCTGTCATCAATCACAGCCTGGGGTTATAACTTCTAAATGTGTTATAATCAGGTAGGTGAGAGGATTCAAACTTCTCCAGCAACTGAACCATGTCATCCCTTGGTCTTGGGACCAGGGACCAGATCTGCAATATCTCTGATACCAGCAAAAGAAAGTCACCTCCAGCTACCAGTATAAGTCTTGAATATGCATGGGTAGTCCCAAGTGTCAGGTGGAAGCAAATGAAAACTTAGGTAGGGAGAGGTAAGCATACAGAGAGACAGAGAAAGAAAGATTTTAAAAAACAAAACAAACCTTGAGCCACTCAAGATGAGCTCACAATCCAACATTCCAAAACACAGAAAGAAAACTGAGTTCACTCCTGACAAAATGAAAATAATAAAGAAATCTAAAAAGTATTGAAAACTAAGTATGCTTAGAGTCTTCAAAAAGATAATGGGAAGGATAACATTCATTTACAGGAATAAGAAAACAAGAAACAAAAACAGCCGGAGATGAAATATTTACAAATGGATACAAACAAGAAACAATGAGAGATTGTGGAAATGAAAAACAGTTACTGAAATAAAAATCTCACTGGACAGGAAAAAGTCTAGAGTGGGACACTGATGAAAGGAGAAGAAATGAATTGGAAGACAATCTAATTACCTACAATGCAGCACGGAGTTATGATACAAAAAATATTTTAAAAACCAGTTGAAAGACATGGAAAATGACAGAGTAAGTGGCATTATATAGCTAATAGAAATTGAGCTGAAAAAAATGTCAAGGCAATAGAGAAAAAGTAATGTTTGCAGACTTATATTCCAAAATTAAAGATGCAAGTTGTTATGCACAAGTGCAAATAGGAGTTAAATTGATATATATCTGAGAAAGTCAGAGAACACTGAAGAAACAACAGAACAAGTTCTGGTGGTTTCCTCTCTCAGGATCAACCCTAGAGGTACTCTAAAGGGAGGACATCAAAAAAGGAAAAAACTGAGAGACCCTAGGGAGATAGAAGGGCTCTCCTAAACTGGTGCATCCATATGAGAGTAGGGAAGGGGTACTGGTGTTGGATCTACCCTGGGGCAGAAGGGGGCTGTGCAGTGATAGGATAAAATAAGGCAGAAGTTGTTGGACTTACCACTCATTTGTTGCTCTGGAACCTGCCTCCACACCTGCTATGACTCAGACATCTACATACAGGAGCACCTTCTGGTCAGGGCAGAAGCCCCGAGGGGGCAAGGAGACAAGGAAATGCAGCGGGGACTGACTAGATAGGCTTGGGAAGATGATTCTTCACCCTTCTTTTTTCAATCCCCCAAGAAGGCAGGTGGCTTACAATTTAAGAAGTTATCTCTCCCTAAGGCTGCTGCTTCTTGGGGTGCTAAGGGTTAAGACCTAACTTGAGGCACTGATCCTTAGAGTAAGGAATGATTAGTTCTGGTTTTTCTGAGGAGTGGGGAAGATGTGCTCTCCACCATAGAGTCCATTTCTGCCACACCTCCCACTTAAGCTGACAGGGCAAACATAGACTAAACAATCCTAAACAGAGCAGTCATTATCTCTCAGGTTCATCTGTGGAGCAAAACTATTTGAGGAGCAAAACTATTTCAAAAGAAAGGGCCAAGCATGGTGGCTCACGCCTGTAATCCTAGCACTCTGGGAGGCCGAGGCAGGCGGATTGTTTGAGCTCAGGAGTTCGAGACCAGCCTGAGCAAGAGCAAGACCCCGTCTCTACTAAAAAAAATAGAAAGAAATTATATGGACAGATAAAAATATATATAGAAAAATTAGCCGGGCATGGTGGCACATGCCTGTAGTCCCAGCTACTCGGGAGGCTGAGGCAGTAGGATCGCTTGAGCCCAGGAGTTTGAGGTTGCTGTGAGCTAGGCTGACGCCACGGCACTCTAGCCCAGGCAACAGAGTGAGATGCTGTCTCAAAAAAAAAAAAGGTAAAAAACTCAATCGCCAATTTCATTATAAGTGTAGATATTAGAAAAGATAGACCAAGTATTTAAAATAAGCTTTATAAATATATGAAAATAAACAAGGAAGGACATAAGCACTATGAAACAGGAAGAAGACTTCTGTCTTATCAAAAATATTAGATATTAAATATAAAAATAGAATAATTAAAATAGAGAATACAGATGGGATAAATAATGGAATGGATATAGCTGAGAATTATTAAATAGGATGGTTAGATTAAGGAAATCTTATAGAAAAAAGAGAAAAAAATTAAGGAAACTATAGAAACTATAAAGAAAAGTTAAGAGACATGACAACAGAAAGAGAATTACTAATATCCAGATAATAAGAGTCCA
The DNA here is from genome assembly GCA_028533085.1 of Varecia variegata. NCBI lineage: Eukaryota > Metazoa > Chordata > Mammalia > Primates > Lemuridae > Varecia > Varecia variegata. Next base: position 6,644,540 of record CM052440.1, on the reverse strand, counting down.
AGAAAAAGGAACAAATGAAAACAAACAGGAGAAAATATTTGAAGAAAGCAAGAGATAACTTTCTCAGAATTAAATAGAGATGAAAAAACTTCCCACTGAAAGTCTGAGTGACAAAGAGAAAAGAAAAAGAAAACTCAAGCATACTGCGTTAAAATTTAAGTCTTTTCAACAAATCGTATTGAAACAACTAGACATCCATAGGCAAAAAAAAAAAAAAATTTTCTTTAAAGAACCTCAACCTATATATATACTTCACACTTTATTCAAAAATTAATTCAAAATATATCACAGACCTAAATGTAAAACGTAACACTTTTAAGAAAAAACATACGTGACCCTAGGCTAGGCAATGTGTTCTTAGATATGATGCCAAAAGCATTATCCACAAAAGAAAAAACTGATAAACTGGAATTCCTGAAAATTTAAAACTTCTTCAGTGAAAGAAATTGTTAATAAAAAACCAACAAGCCACAGACTGGGGGAAAATATATGCAGATCACATATCTGACAAAGGACTTATATCCAGAATACATAAAGAACCCAAAACTCAATGGTAAAAAGCAAACAATTCAATTAGAAAATAGGCAAAAGACATGAACATATATTTCACCAAAGAAAAGTTATAATAGCACAAATAAGCACATGAAAAGATGTTCAACATCATTAGCCATTTAGGAAATGCAAATAAAAAACACAATGGGATATCACTACAAACCTATTAGAACAGCTAAAATAAAAATAGTGGTAATACCAAGAGTCAATGAGAATGCAGAGAAACTGGATCTCTCACATATTGCTGGTGGGACTATAAAATGATAATATCCTCTCTGGAATACAGTTTGATGGTTTCTTACAAAACTTAACACGTACTTACCATACAACTCAGCACTCATACTCTTGGACACTTATCCCAGAGATATGACAATTGCACACATATATTCATAGCAGCTTTATTTATAAATAGCCAAAACCCAAAAACATCCAGATATTCTACAGTGAATGAATGATTGAACAACTCTGGTACATCCTTAAAATGGGATGCTACTCTGCAATAAAAAAGAATGAATTGTTGATACGTGCAACATCCTGAACAGACCTCAAGAGCATTACACCCAGTGAAAAATTCAATCTCAAAAGGTTACATACTATCTGATTCTATCTATTTATCATTCTAGAAATGACAAAAAACTGTAGAGACAAAGAAATGATTAGTTATTACCAGGAGATGGGGTGAGGGGTGAGGTGGGGAGTATGAGAGACTTCTTTTATGGGGATGAAACAGTTCTGATTCTGGTGCTGGTTACACATATCTATCTATACACGGGATAGGACTGCATAGCATCACACATACAAACATAGAAATGCCAGTTTAAAAAACTGAATACTGAATTGAAATACTTAACACTGAATAAGGTCTGTAATCTAGCTATCATTGACATACAAATGTCCATTTCCTGGTTTTGATACTGTACCATAGCTATATACAATGTCAACAGTGGAGGAAGCTGGGTAAAGGGTACTCAGAACTCTGTGTACTATTTTTGCAATTTCCTGTGAGTCTACAATTATTTCACAATAAAAAGGTTTTTCTAATGAGTAGAAAAAAATAAATTATTCAATATATTAAATATTGCCTATTCTCAGGGGTACAAATAAAATAAGGCATCTATCTTACAGTATATAGTAAAATACTAGAGGACATATGGACCTCAACTCTTACAAGAAAAAATAAGAGATTTTTTATCACATTGGGATAAAAAAGAATTTAAGATTTTTTAAAAAACACAGACCATAAAGGAAAACTTTGATAATTTGACCTTATTAACATTTAAAACCCTGTATAACAAAAGACGCCAAAAACAGTTAAAAGATAAGCACAGCTTCTCTTAGAACACACAAAGCTGGAAAAGGCAAAAAAAAAAAAAAAAAAAAACAAACCCAGATTGTCCCTTAGGGCACTGGTCCCCAACCATTTTGGCATCAGGGACCGTTTTCATGGAAGATAATTTTTCCACAGACGTGGAGGTGGCAAAGCAGAGGCGGAGCTCAGGCGGTGATAGGAGGCCTGGTTCCTAACAGGCCACCACCGACTGCTATGGGCCACAGCCTGGGGGCTGGGGACCATAGCCTTAGGGCCTCCAGAAAGGAACACAGCCCTGAGGACACCTTAATTTTAGCCCAGTGAGACCTGGGTCAGACTTCTAATCTACAGAACTGTAAGATAATAAATTTGTGTTGTTTTAAGGCACAAAATTTGTGGTAATTTGTTAGAGCAGCAATAGGAAACCATGACAATGACTTACGTCTGTTGATTTCCAAGCATTAATCTTGAGTGGAAGTGTTTCCTGGGACAACACAGTTCCCGTGGGCAACAGAATATCTTGGCACTGCTCTTGTTTTAATCCTGCCTTGGAAGCATTTTCTGTCAACAACATAAAGCTAACATTTTATTATGGCAAAAAACAGTAATGTTTTCATATTAGTTCACAATTTTAAGTTAATCACTTCTGAAGATTCATTTTGCCTGCTAAACATGCATCATCTGCCAACGATAACCTATAAGTATTAATCATTAATATACCCCTTTATAATAGTTGACAAGTTCAGACTGATTTAAAAAGTACAACTTTTCTAGCTCTTTCCCACATCAACTCTGTTGTAACTTCATTATTTGAAACATATTTTTTAAAATAAGGTATAATACAGTATAGAAAATAGTTTGAAAATGTGAAAACTATTCAAATGAAATTTTAGCAAAGCAGGAACTATAATTATTCTAATTAATATTTAAAAGACCTTTATTACTTCAGTGTGACTTTCATGTATTCTAAGACAGACTAATCAGAAATATATAGATTTGATAAGAAAACTTGTAACACAATTTTTAAAATTTAAGCATAAAAGAAAATACACTAATGAAAATAAACTGATATTTCTGCTTACATATTTTTACTAAATTTAATGTTTTTGCAGTCTCAATATCACTTCTTTCCTCTGTTAATTACTATGTATTAGTACCAATTCTTAAAGTCTAACTCTAAAGGTATTTAGTACCAACTCTTATCTCAGCATATTGTTGGGTACAATAAGAAAGCAAACTTCAAACTGGTGTGTGACAGTACTGGAGGTATGTGAAGACCTCCCAAAGGCTAGGTGGGCCTAGTTTTAAAGGAATCAATTTCCAGATTAGCAACTTCCACATATATTCTTTCCAAAACAAACATGCCTGAGAATGTGACTGCACAGAAGCATCAGGCTAGTTCTTCCCTACCCCCTTCCCTCTCAATCACTTTTCTCCCATTTTACAAAAGACAGACATATCCTCACCCATCTTATTATGGTACATATTCCCAAAGCAAAAGAAACTCTAAGGCACTAAACAATAGTAAAAAAAATACTGGTATAGGGGAAGCCTCCTTTAATTAAGGTATGGAAAATCCAAGGTAGAGCTTCAAGATTGTCCTGTCTCACACATATTTCTTTCAACAGTAAAGCATGGAATAAGTAACAAGGTACTTCGGTCCATATCAAGATGTTTGGTATTCAGATATATTACAGTATGGAGCAGCAGGACAGCTGAGGAGTTTCATTTAATGTCCTTGTGCTTTTCATCCTTCAATTACTGTCAAAGAATGCTTCATCCCTAAGGCAGGCTCCTCAGAGAGCAAAGCAAAGAAAGTCTGGGAGGCAGGGATACTTGTGTTATCAATGCAACAAACTCAAGGCAAAGGTCCATGCTTTTGCTACTCATCTTAGGAAAAGAATTCAGGAGTGTGAAGACAATCAGAGCAATGCTTATTTACACATTTATTTGAATAAATAAAGTAAGACGTTTCCTGAAAAAAACTTAAGATCTGATTTGGCTAAGTTGTTTTGACAATGAAGGTTGGTGTTGTCAACTAGGTTATATGGTAAATCTTTTCCAAAAATTAAATGAGTCAAATCTGCAGTTCTGAAGAGTTGATGAAAATATATTTAAAGAATATGATACAATAAAATCATTTTCTCAAAAATTGTTATATTGACAGATACATTGTAACTAATATCTTAATTTTCTCCATATTTTCTGAGTATATTGGGTTAAATTAAAGTATAACAGATATAATTAATAGTTATGTTGATAAATTCGAGTAAAGCTTTTTGGTATTATTCCCAGAAATTGAGAATGTAAATTACTCCTAATGACTGCTTAACAAATCTTTTTCTAAGTAGGGTGGTTCCAATTCTTGCTTTCAATAACACTGAAGAAAGACCTAATCAAGTTAACTGCCAACAAGACATGAAAAATATTTTTATAATAAATTACCACATAATTTTTGGCATATTACTTGGGAAGAATTCATAGAATTCACTGTCATTGCTATAACAAAACACCTTCTAGACTCACTACAATTTAGGTGAACAAGTTTTCTAAGCATTTACATCTATAAAAATGTAAAACAAACAGAATTTATGCTGAACTCTGCTTGTATCTAGCAATAAGCAATATTCTTATGTGAGTAAACACGCAGTCCCATGTGTCTCACAAACGAATTTCCAATTATATTCTTTGATAAGTATTCATAAAAATTTATAATACATTTATGTGGTTCTGATGAACTGTACACTAACAATGATTATGTTGATAAGTCAATCTAGAAGAAATATTAAAACCTCTGGTCATTTAGAAAATTTAGAAAAATAATTACAACTAATATACATATTTGACATAGAGAAGATTTCCAAGCATAAAAACACTTTATATTAGATAAAGCTCTGTGAGGGATGTGGAATAAAAATATGACTTCAAGGAGAAAATGGAATAATTTAAAATTTCCAACAGTTAAAGAAGACTTCATGTGTTTTTTTCAAATGAATAACTACACGTAGCAATTACAATGGTATTTAGATTCCTTTAGAAGACTGACACAACAATTTTGTTTTGTTTTTCTCTTCTGTCTTTAATGTCAATATTAGCAATATGCCAGAATTATATCCTTTGCAGTTTATTATAAAATTTCACATGTCAACTTAAAAATGTATGAGGTACGTAATTTTTCAATATTATTTTATAGGTTGTGCAAGAAAAATATCTTGAAAAGCAATGATACAAGACACAGTTTTTACCTTCAAAAAGTGTATACCCTAAGTAGCTGAGTCTAATACAGACTTACAGGAAACAATCAGAGAACAATTATATGCTAAACTTTCTTGAATTAACTAACTTTAGGAATATACACTCTAAGGAGGAAAAAAAGGAATGCTCACCAGAGTAATCAGAAAGATACTCAAAAAGGAAGTAAAATTTGTGCAAGGCTTTGAAGGATAAATGTAGAGGAAGAGAAATTATTCCAAGCAGAAGGAACTATGTGGGCAAAAGGAGCAAGTATGGTAGATGCCAGAGATACTAAAGAAACAACAAGAATCTTTCATCTATAGTTGTAGCTTTTCATTTTGTTGTAACTTCACATGAAAATGAATAATTAAAATGGACTTATTTTGGACTTGGAAATTTTATAATTAACACTGGCAAACAGTGATGACTTGGGGCTTAGATTACCTATCTACTTTCACTGGATTTATTCAGGAACTATATTATCACCCCAGCATTCAGCAATAATCTTTGAAATTATAAGGACTCAGGTTTTAGACATCACAGAAGTAGATTAATATAAATTTCAGAAAGTCAATTTTGAAGTAAACTGCGAGAGAAATAGAATTGTGAAAAATATCTTGCATTTTTGGAGATGTATTTTTGCCTAGAATAGCTAAAATGTTATAAACCTATCTTAAGTTATTTTATGGGGCAAGAAGGAAAGCTATGGAATTTCATTAAACTTTTCTTTGAGTATCAGATAGCCCAACACTGGAAGTGAGGTGTGCTTAATTAGATTAGGTGATTATACATTTATTTCTGGATTTTCACAAGCAAGTGGAAGGGGAGAACACGTATTTAGTTCCTTAGTGGAAATGAAGTCCCTTTGGTATCGTAAACTACTTATCAATTGAAATTGTGAAGTCACAAGCCAAGAAGGACTAGTATGTGAATGAGAAACTTCAGGGGAAAAAAGGAAGATGCTGCAGGAAATGAAGCTATTGAGTCACTCAAAGATGAATGTCTAGATAGCAAGGCTGTAAGTACTTTGTAGAAACTATCTAGAGAGAAGCTGTGGATCTCATTGAGCATGTACCACTCAGATAATACCACAAAGCAGAACTGGTAAGCCCTGTGATGATATTTCTTAGATGAGATATCAAACTGACATGCAAACTATTGATGCAACAGTATATTTTGGAACTGAAATGTGCCATAGATTGAACAAATTTCCAAACTCTTCCATTTATTAATTAGCATCTAATAAACACTGCTGCTATGGATTGAGTGTCATTTCAGGTGTAATTTAAGTAAATTAAGTAATTTACTTAAAATTAATTTTTAATAGAAAAACATATTTCATCATAGAAAATACTCAGTGGGCTAATGAAGAACTGATAAGATATAAAAGTAAAGTCTCATGGTTAAGTTTATATCTGACTTTCACAGAATCATGAGTTTGGAACTTTGACTCCAAGTTCATTGTCTTGGCATATAATTACACTTAAGCATCTTCAAGTAATTGATATTTGTCCTGTTTTTAAAAAAAACTTTCATTTGGTAATAATTTCAACCTTACAGAAAAGTTGCAAGAGTACAATGTCCATATATTCTTCATCCAGAGTCACCCATTGTTATTATTTTGCCCCATTTGCTTTATTCCCTATTCTCAATTTATGTACACATATTATTGCCCTATATTTTAAATCCAGAGGAAAATTCATTATCATAGGTTGGGTTCCCCAGGAAACAGACTCTCAGACTCCAACATGTACGTGGGAGAGGTCCATTAGAAAGCACTCTTAGAAGCGGTATCTGCAAGGAGCGAAGGATGCAGGATTGGGCCAAAGGAGAAACTGAACTGTGATGCGGCTGCAACAGAGGACTCAGCAGATCCTTGCAGGAGAGCTTTGAAGCTGGAATGGCTCTTCACAGTTGTCCAGTGTTGAAGTCCAGATCACATCCACAAGTCACTGGATGTAGGATCCCTTAGGGAGGGGGCATGAAATTGAGCGAAGAGGCTCTCTTCAACTATTGGGAATTCCCAGAAGAGGACTCAGCCGAGAGCCCATAGGCACCTATCTTCCCAGCAGCAGAGGGAATGAGTGCCTTGATCCTGAAGCAAGGATCTGGGAGGCACACACAGCATCCACTATAGTCACAACCTCTGTGCTTCTGCTTTATTACTCTGCTTCTATTTACTTCTGAGAAATGCTTCAAAAGGACAGGAGACACAGTATACAAATACTGTAAATCTTTCTTGACAGGTGAGATTAGTGGAGTAAGGGCATATTTTTTAAAAAGGTGAAAAGAGAAGGACAAAGAACAAAAAAGCAGAGATGTTTAAGCAGATGATTTTTTTTTCTAGAGATGGGGTCTCATTCTGTTGCCCAGGCTGGAGTGCAGTGGCACAATCATAGCTCACTGCAGCCTCAAGCTCCTGGCCTCAAACGATCCTCCTGCCTCAGCCTCCTGAGTAGCTGGAACTATAGATGTGAGCCACCATGCCCAGCTAATTATTTAATTTTTTTGTGGATACAGGGTCTTGCTATGTTGCCCAGGCTAGTCTCGAACTCCTGGCCTCAATTGATCCTCTCCTGCCTCAGCCTCTCAAAGTGCTGGGATTACAGGCGTCAGCCACTGCACCCAGACCAAGTTTTTAAAATTAAATTTGAAATAGGTAGATAAGAAAAAGTGAGAAAGAACCAACTTTTATTGCTGGAGATCTTAAAAAGGGACTTCAAGTAATTTTATTTTCAGCATTTTGTTAACAACAGTATATAAAATTGAGACACTGCCAATAGCTGTCACGTAAGAATAATGGGAAACAGGAAAATGTGCAAACTATGTTAAATGCTCAGCTCCAGGGACGAGGAGAAATAAACAGTCACTACAAAAGCAGGTTTTGATATCCAGGTTTGATATCCCGGGTTAAGATAGTGTGAAACTACAACACAGAATTCCCATCACCCAATACTTAATGAGATTTTTTTAAAGTAACACTAATCAAAAAATTTTACAACAGTAATCTAACATGGAAACAGATATATAAAAGTAATTTCTAAAAGAAAAAGAATAAAAATAACTGGTGGCCGAGAAACAAAATCTAGGACAAATAACAGCCAAAGTTTATTGTACTATATCTACATTAGCTAAATTGCTTCTGAGATAAGGGTAGGATTGCAAAAGAATGAAATTGGACCCTTACCTCACAAAAATCAACTCAAAATGGATTAAAGACTTAAATGTAAGACCTGAAAGTATAAAACTACTAGAAGAAAACAGCGAAAAAGCTTCTTGACATGGGTCTAGGCATAGAATTTTTGTATATGAAAAAATTTAGTATAGTTTCCTTAGTTTTATATTGCTGCTATAACAAATTACCACAAACTTACTGGCCTAAAACAACACCCATTTATTATCTCATAGTTGGTGAGTCAGAAGCCAGGCAGGTTGACTGAGTTCTGTTTCTGGGTCTCACAAGACTAAAATCAAGGTGTTGGCTAAGTTGGATTCTTATCTAGAGACTGTGGGAAAAAGTCCTCTTCCAAGATCATTCAGGTTGGCAGAATTTAGCTCCTTGTAAATGTAGGACTAAGGTCCCCATTTACTGGCTGGTTGGCAACCAGGGGCCATCCTTAGCTTCTTCTAGAGGCCACCTGCATTCTTTATCACTCTATCTTCAAGCCAGTAGTGCCTCAAATCCTTCTCACACTTAGAATCTAACTTCCTCTTCTGTGGCAGCGGAAGAAAACTCTCCGCTTTTAAAGGACTCATCTGATTGATCAGGCCCACCTGGATAATTTCTTTTTTGCCATATTAATGTAACAGTCATGGGAGTGATAATTCATCATATTCGCAGGTTCTACCCATGCTCAAAGGGGAGGGAGTTATTGAAAGGCAAGGGTCATTGAGGCTTATTCTCAGAATTCTGCTTACTATAAGAGTCAAATGTATAAATGCTTTTTAAAAATAGTTTACACTTTTTCTTTTATGTTCAAGAACTCCTTCTCTATCTCAATGTAAAAAAGATATTCTCCTAAATTTTCTTCTAAACATTTTAAAGTTTTGCTTTTTTACTTTTAAATCCTTAATTCATTCAGAATTTTTTAATACATAACGTAGAGACCTAATTTCATTTTTTTCCAATATGGATAAACAATCATCCTACTATTATTTATTGAGCAGTTCATCTTTTCCCCACCAATGTGAAACACCACCTTTGTCATTTACTGCGATTCCGTGGTCACACAGGTCTGTTTTCTGGACTTACGGCTCATTCCATTGGTCCATGAACCCATCCTGCATCGATACCACTGTCATGATTACTATAGTTTTAGTAGAAAGACAAGCATTTTGCCTTATTCTTCTTCAGGAATACTTTGGATATTCTTGACCTTTTGATTCTTCCAGATAAATTTTGGAATCAGCCCTTCAAATTCAATTTTTAAAATCCTTTTTGGATTTTGATTGCAATTGCACTGAATGAGTGGTTCTCAAGTGGGAGCAATTTTGGCCCCCAGGGGACATTTGGCAATGTCTGCAGACATTTTGATTTTCACAACAGGAAGGGATTTTTGCTAATAGCACCCAGTGTGTAGAGGCCAGGGTTGATGCTTAACATCCTATAATGCACAGACCCCACAACAAAGAATAACCTGGCTCAAAATATCAATAGTACGAAAGTTGAGAAACTCTCCATGAAATTTAGACAATTTGGAGAGAACTGACATATTTGCATTATTATTTTAATAAACATGGAATATATTTCCATTTATATGTCTCCTTTAATGTATTTCAATTAAGCATTATAACCTTCAGTGTACAGATCTTATACATCTTTTGTAAGATTTATTCCTAAGATCAAGATTTTTAGCTATTACAAATGGTATTTTTAAAAAACTGTTTACTATTTGTTACTGATACATAAAATATAATCTGATTTTATATCTTGATGTTATAGCCAGCCACTTTGCTAAAACTCTTATTTTTATGTTAAAGATCTTCTCGAGTTTTCTATAGGAAAATCCTATCATCTATAAATAATGTTTGTTTTTTCCATTCCAGTATCTATTTTCTTTTACTTGTTTTACTGTGATGGCTAGGACCTCTAGTGCAAAGCTGAATTAGAAGGAGAATGGGAATCCTTTTCTTCTGATTCTAAAAGAAATATTTCCACATTCAAAAGTATGAAAACTTATTTATATTTTTTACTGACTTCAAATTCAATGGTACTTTGGTCAGAAAAAGTGGCCTATGTGATACAGATTTTTTCAAAATGTAAAGACTTTCTTTAGAATAAAATCAATTATAAAATCTATATTTTAAAAAATGTTTTATATACTTCACCTAAGTATATAAATAGTTGAAAGAGACGTTTTGAAATTGTCTACTATGGGCTGGGTGCGGTGGCTCACGCCTGTTATCCTAGCACTCTGGGAGGCCAAGGCGGGAGGATCACTCGAGGTGAGGAGTTCAATACCAGCCTGAGCAAGAGCGAAACCCCGTCTCTACTAAAAATAGAAAGAAATTAGCAGGCCAATTAAAAATATATAGAAAAAATTAGTAGGGCATGGTAGCGCATGCCTGTAGTTCCAGCTACTCGGGAGGCTGAGGCAGAAGGATTGCTTGAGCCTGGGAGTTTGAGGTTGCTGTGAGCTAGGCTGACACTATGGCACTCTAGCCTGGGCAACAGAGTGAGACTCTGTCTCAAAAAAAAAAAAAAAAATTGAAATTGTCTACTATGATGGTAGATGTTTCCATTTCTTCCTGTACTTTACCAGCTTTTGCTTTATATACCTTGAAGTTATTTTATTGGGTATATTCACATTTAGAAATGCTGTATCTTCCTGGGGAATTGAACATTTCATCATTATTCTTAATAATGCTCTTTGCTTTAAATTCTACTTTGTCTGATATCAATATAGCTACACCAGCTTTCTTCTAGTTAGTATATCCTGATTTATATTTTTCCACCATTTGCTTTCAACTTGCATGTGAATTTATACTTGCAGCATATATCTGGATTTCTTTTTCCCCGATTTGATAATCTCTGCCTTTTAACAGATGAATTTAATTTGTTGCTATTTATTGTAATTATTAATATATTTTGACTTGTTTTTAAAATTTTACTTTTTAATTTCCATTTGTCCCATTTTATCTATGTTTATTGCCCTTCATACAATTTTAAATTTTTTCTTCATTCCACTTGCTCACCACTTGTTTGTAATTTATTCACTCTATTTCTCTTCTTTTAGAGCCTATTAAGGTCATCGTGCACATTTACCTTTAAAAGTTTAGAGTCTGATGTTAACCTTCTCTCAAAAAATATAAGGGCTTTTTTGGCCGGGCGCAGTGGCTTCACACCTGTAATCCTAGCACTCTGGGAGGCCGAGGCCGGCAGATTGTTTGAGCTCAGGAGTTCGAGACCAGCCTGAGCAAGAGCGAGACCCCGTCTCTACTAAAAATAGAAAGAAATTATATGGAGAGCTAAAAATATGTAGAGAAAAATTAGCTGGGCATGGTGGCGCATGCCTGTAGTCCCAGCTACTCGGGAGGCTGAGGCAGGAGGATCGCTTGAGCCCAGGAGTTTGAGGTTGCTGTGAGCTAGCCTGACACCACGGCACTCTAGCCTGGGCAACAGAGTGAGACTCTGTCTCAAAAAAAAAAAAAAAAATACAAGGGCTTTTAGAACACAACTATGCTGAGCCACTCACCCCCAACTTACATACCATGGCTACCCACTATTTTAGCTGTCTTTTTTAACTCAAAAATTACACATTATTTTATACAGAAAATGTTTAATTTTTACATGTTTACCATTTGTTCATCATTCTCACGTGCATTTCCAACCATCTTTCTGGAATAATTTTCCTCTTTTTGAAGTACAGTCTTTAATCCAGGTCTCATGGTAGTAAACTCTCAGTTTTTCATTCATCTATAAATAACTATTTCACCCTCATCCTTAAATGATAGCTTTGCTGGGTACACAATTACAGGCTGTTGTTTTCTCTTAGCATTTTGAAGATACTATATGACTGTCATCTGGCCTCTACTATAGCTGACGAAGAGAGTTTGCCGACATGGTAACTGTCATTCCTTTGTAGCAGTATCCTCCATATGGCTTAACATAACTTTCATATTTTCCATTTTCTTTGGAAATATCTTCTAGTTCACTAAGTTTTTCAGTTCAGAGGTATTCTCATTTCTATGAGTTCCCTTTTTTCAAATTGAACCGTTCAGTCCTAATAATCTCTTGATAATTGGTGCTATATCCTTCATTTATTTAAATACATAGCTGTCATACATCCTGAATCTGACCTTAGCAATACCTACAATCTTTGGGGAACTAAATATATTCTTTGCTGCTGACTTTCTCCTGTTTCAGTGACATTGGATTTTGAGGTCATTGCTTGACTTAAACTGGTAAAAATCCTAAGGACCTAATTTGTGAATTGAGTCGGTTTTCTTCTTGCAGAGAGAACTACCTGGGACCACTTCAGCCCCTGAGGATCTGGGTTCAGCATAGTAATCCAAGGTTTTCCTTCCCAATGTTCAAGACAGGCCCCATTTCATTTTCTGAATACTGACAACTTCCCTTAAGCAACTCAACCCCTATAGTCACATGCAGCATCCCACAGGCAGAGCTCCAAGTCATTCTGACCCCAGCTCACATGTTCTGTTCTTATTTTTTTTATTTATTTATTTATTTTAAATATTTTGAAGCAGAGATCCTTGAAGACTTCGCATACCTCCTGTGAGGCCAGTAATATCCCAAATAGTGTGTCATTTCCAGGCTTTGGTTATTCTGCGATAGATGGAGCTCATACTCTTATTGCCATAAGTAGACCTTTAATACTTTTTACTAAAAAACAGCATATGGAGGCCACGGTGGGAGGATCATTTGAGGCCAGGAGTTCAAGACCAGCCTGGGCAGCATAGCAAGACCCCATTGCTAAAAAAAAAAAAAAAATCTGCCAGGTATGGTGGTACATGCCTGTAGTCCTAGCTACTTGAGAGGCTAAGCCTGGAGGATCACTTGAGCCCAAGAGTTTGAGGTTGCAATGAGGTGTGATTGTACCACTGCACTCTAGCCTAGGTGGTAGAGCAAGACCCTGTCTCAAAACAAAACAACAGCATACAGTATATTTTTATAAAAATAATTTCTAATTATCC
>CM052440.1:6588377-6630791 GCA_028533085.1 Varecia variegata | reverse complement strand
GTTTTTATAAGAATAGAGTGATTTTCTAAAACAAAAACAAAAGAAGAATAAGAAGAATGGAAGCAAATACAGGCATATGTACCTTAAGAGCAGGGATACGTTTCGATAAATACATTGTTAGGTAATTTTGTAGTTGCGCAAACATCATAGAGTGTACTTAGAAAAACCCAGCTGATAACACATCTAGGCCATATAGTATAACCCATTGCTCTAGGTTACAAACCTGCACAGCATGTTATTGTTCTAAATACTGTAGGCAATTGTAACACAATGGTAAGTATTTGTGTACCTAGACATATCTAAACAAAGAAAAGGTACAATAAAAGTACAGTATTATAATCTTATGGTACTATTGTCATGTACATGGTCCTTTGTTGACCAAAAAGTCATTATTCATGACTGTATTCAACGACGTTAAGAATGGTTGGTTTGGGGTGGTAGGGATAATAAGTTGTTATTTTCTCTTTTGTACATTTTTAAATTTAAAAAAACAAACTGCTTGACATTTATCAATGTAATTGTTTTAGTAACAATTACAATTTGTACCATAAGATCTGCCATCTCATCTGTATGTGATAAGACAACCAAGTATGACTCCACATCAACTCTGTTAATACAAATGTTCATTTTAAGAAGTAATAACATCAACATTGATGTTTTTTATTATAAAAGTATAACAACTACTTAGCAGTATAGTAAGTCCTTAATGACATCAATAGGTTCTTGGAAACTGCAATTTCAAGTGAAACGACATGTAACAAAACCAATTTTACCACAGGCTAATTGATATAAATGAGAGTTAAGTTCCTATAGCATATTTCTGCATATTTCTGCATAGGATATGAAATATCCTATAGCATATTTCATAAAAACATCACCAAACTTCTAAATAACGCCCAAAACACTTCTAATATTAAACATTGAAATAAATGTGAGCTATACATACATTTAAGAAAGATTAATAAAACAAGTAACATAATTACTTACCTGCTGTGTTCAGTTCAGGGTCGTGGGTGGATGGAGCCTGCCCTAGCAGCTCAGGGTGCCAGGCGGGAACCAACCCTGGGCAGGACACCAGGCCATTACAGGGAGCACACACACAACTCCCTTACACCGGGACCACGCAGACATGCCAATTTACCTAACACGCACATCTTTGAGACGTGGGAGGACATTGGAGTACCTGGAGAATACCCACACAGACATAGGGAGAACATGCAAACTCCACACATACAACCTTGGCTGGGAATTCATTGTTTTTCTCATCAATGTTATAACAATGTTAAATGAAACATTATTCAAGGACCTGTTGTTTAATTTTTGATTCAACAGCAATCACACAGTTTGCAGGGAAATATTCCCATGATACAGAATGCTACTACATTTAACATAGACCAGAGCAATCCTTCCTTAATACAGGTTCCAATGCAAAGAATGATTCTATAATACTAAAGAGCTCTTTATGAAAGATCAGATGACCAACATGGGTAATGTTTTGCTGATCTGGTTGTAAGCAGTGTCTCTGGAGATAGTTTGTGTAATAATCATTTCCTGTAAGGAAAGAGCCTAACTCTGATGCTCACAGCTGAGTTACAACTGTGCTTTTTGTAGGGTTTTGCATTACCATCAAACAGCAATCATCCTTCAGCCCATCTCTGACTTCAAACATCAAAATCACCTAAACAAAAACCACCCAAAGCTATCTACCAGAATTAAAACGTGGGGAAAACATCCAGGAATAGAAAAAAAAAAAGAAGTGGTGATGTGTGTATAACACCTTCTTTAAAGTACCTCTTTTCCCTTGCTAATTTACCACAAAGAAGCAAGGCACAGCTGTTTCAGTTCTACAGCCTAAAGCCTGGGAATCAGATTTTTAGCAACACATTCAATTTTACATTTCACTGTAACTAAATAACTCAGAGACGTCTTTAAATTCCTTCTGATGGAAATTTACCTGTATGATACCATCACTTGCCTCCATTTTCTCTAACTCAAATGTTAGAGTAATTTTCAATTTCTCTTTCTTCTCCAATATATCATCCACTTACCCAATGCCTCTCTATACTCTACCTTTAAACATTACTGTTCCCCCATTTTTATAACCCTAGAGCAGATTCTGGATACCTAGATTGAAACAACTCTTACAAAGCTTCCTTCAATTTGTATCTCCTTCATTTCTACACAAAGCAATAAGAATTATCTTTCACCAACAGCTGTTTTCAGTAATAAGAAAGCTAAGTTCTGTGACTAAGCTAAACATCCCTTCTTTTCTCCAAGGCCTACAATGGTTCCTAGTTGCTAGCTGTATCAAATTGAAATTTCCAAATACTGTTTATTAGGTCCTTTATGAATTGCTCTGAGTATTCTCAACTGTCAGTATTTTTCTACATATTCAAACATATATTTTTTGTTCCATTTAGTCAGACAACCATATATTACCATGCTTAATCCACTCCTTATTTGTATTCTCTTCCATGATGATAGAGACTATTTGTTATCTCCAATACTTATTCTCCCTATCTTCCTTAACAATACAATCTCTTCACTTTCATCTGGGCACACAGCTGCCCAATATAACAACTGTATCTCTCAGCCTCCCTAGCAGCTAGGAGCATCCATGTGACTAAGTGCTAAACAGCAGTGTAAGCAAAATGTTATGAGCAACTTTTAATAAGTGTCCTTAAAAGGACATATATTCAACCTCTCCTCTCTCATACTGGCTAGAATGTAGCTGTGACGGCTGGAGCTCAAGCAGCTATGAATCTGAAGTGGGGGTTAAACATTGAGTTTGGTAGAGCAACAAGACACAAAAAGCCCTGGACTCGACATCACAGAGAGCCATGTCAATCCTAGAATGCCTACAATGGATTACTTTAGGAAAGAAATAAATTCATATTATGTTTAAGCCACTAGCATTTTTATGACCTCTACTACTATCACTTGTGGATGCACCTAATTCTCACTGGTCTACCCATCTTTAAGTTTTCATTTGCTACTTGTCCTGTCCCGCTAAGAATACCTCCACTAAACCTTGCTATCTTTTCCCACCCCACCTCCCAGACTGTTGGTTCTCTTTTTTCTTTTAAAATACAGCTACGCATTCAAATGCCCACACAGAAATCGCATTGCCAAGTTTACTTAACCCAATTGCTCTTTTTTGAACACAAACACACATATCTAAATAACTAATATGTATCTGTATAGATAGTAGATAAATGAAATAAAAATAATGCACTAGGTTAATAAGTATGAAATGTCCGATTTCCTTAAGTATTGACAGTTGCTATCTGTGACATTTCACTTTGACCCTTCTTGTTTTATTTTTATTATAAAGGTACATCCTCAGTCTTTCAAACACATGTTTTGGCTTGTGATTATCTTTCCATTTTTTTTTGAGACAGAGTCTCGCTCTGTTGCTCCAGATAGAGTGTAGTGGTGTCATGATAGCTCACTGCAACCTCAAACTCTTGGGCTCAAGCGATCCTCTTGCCTTAGTCTCCCGGGTAGCTGGGACTACAAGCACATGCCACAGCACCTGGCTAATTTTCCTATTTTTAGTAGAGACGGGGGTCTCACTCTTGCTCAGGCTGGTCTCAAACTTCTGAGCTCAAGCAATCCTCCCACCTTGGCCTCCCAGAGTGGTAGGATTACAGGTGTGAGCCACCATGCCTGGCCCCAATTTTTTTTAGAGCAATTTCTGTGAAACCACAGATAAGTAAAAAATTCATGTTATTTTTGAATATGAGCTCCGTCATGGAACCTATGCAGCACAGACAGCTCAAAATATCAGCAAAGTGTTCGGGAAGGATGTGGCTAATGAACGCACAGTACGTTGATGGTTTGAGAAGTTCCGTTCTGGTGATTTTAATCTTGAAAATGAGCTAAATGGGCAACCTAAGACCAAAATGGATAACGATGAGCTGAAAGCTGTAGCAGAGGCGAATCCATCTCAACCTACGTGTGAATTAGCAGCAAGGTTTGACATTACTATTCCAACAATATTGAACCATTTGAAACAAATGGGCAAGGTAAAGAAGCTGGATAGATGGGTCCCACATGAATTAAACAAGCATCAGAAGAGAAATTGTCTTTAAGCTTGCCTTTCTTTGCTGTCATGACATAAAGGTGAACCATTTCTTCATCATATTGTTACTTGTGACGAAAAATGGATTCTTTTTGACAATTGCAAGTGCTTGGCACAATGGTTGCATAAAGATGAAGTGCCAAAACACAGTCCAAAACTGAATATTCATCAGAAAAAGCTAATGGTGTCTGTTTGGTGGTCCAGCGCTGGTATTATCCACTACAGCTTCATGAAGCCTGGTCAATCAATCACAGTGATGCCTACTGCAACCAACTGGATGAAATGAGGATGCTTGAGAGTAAGCAGCCAAGATTGGTCAACAGAGAGAGGCCAATCCTCTTGCAAGACAATGCTCGACCACATGTCCCACAAACAACGCTGCTCAGACTATAGAAGCTGAGCTTGGAAACTCTCTGTCATCTGCCATATTCACCAGACCTTGCACCCACTGACTACCACTTCTTCCAGGCTCTGGACCACTTCTTGCAAGGAAAAATATTCCATTCTCAACAAACTATGGAAATGTCTTTCACGATTTCATCGCCACTCACTCTCCAAGCTTCTTTGCTGCTGGCATAAACAAGCTACCGTTAAGATGGCAAAACTGTATTGATAGTTTAGGCGCACACTTTGATTAACTGTTCTGCTTGAGATATAATAAACTACACTTTTGATTCGAAATTGGACATTTCATATTTAATGACCTAATACCAGATTTTTTTTTTTTAACAAATTTACTACAGCTTTTACATCCATTCTCTATTCACATTAAGTGGTACTTACTATAGATTTGCTTCAATGATGCTATCATTGATCAAAACTCTTTTGTAACATCTTTTAGTGAAACAGACTTGAGAGCAAACAGTACATCACAAGATATACACTCCACTAGAGCAGAAATACACTTGATTTGCTTACCATGCCTAGAATAGTGTCTAGCATTAAGCAGCTAGTCAATGTGTTTTGTGGTATTAAAAAAATAAATTGTCGGCCGGGCGCGGTGGCTCACGCCTGTAATCCTAGCACTTGGGAGGCCGAGGCGGGTGGATTGTTTGAGCTCAGGAGTTCGAGACCAGCCTGAGCAAGAGCGAGACCCCGTCTCTACTAAAAAAAAATACAAAAAAATTATCTGGCCAACTAAAAATATATAGAGAAAAAATTAGCCGGGCATGGTGGCGCATGCCTGTAGTCCCAGCTACTCGGGAGGCTGAGGCAGTAGGATCGCTTAAGCCCAGGAGTTTGAGGTTGCTGTGAGCTAGGCTGATGCCATGGCACTCACTCTAGCCCGGGCAACAGAGTGAGACTCTGTCTCAAAAAAAAAAAAAAAAAAAAAAAATTGTAGCGAAAGTTGATTTGAAGATGGATTGATTTCTGTAAAAACAGTCAAAAGCAATTCAGAGCTCAGTGTAGTAAATAAGATGTGTCATAAAGCTGGAGAATATCATTATGAAAAAAAAAACCCCACAATTTACAACTATAAAACAATACACTAGAATTTCTTGTATGAATCATAAAATCAGACTTGAGTTACTTCTGCATCTATTTAGGGACTCACTTCTTAAGCTTACAATTAACCAGGCCAAGTCTGCTCCAGTTTCAGAGCATCTGCCCCTGCTATTCCCACTGCCTGATACATAGGCACACCTTAAAGATACTGCAGGTTTGGTTCCAGTGCACCGCAATAAAGTAAATATCACAAAAAAATAAGTCACATGAATTTTTTGGTTTCTCAGTGTACGTAAAAGTTATGTTTGCCCTATACTGAAGTCTACTAAAGTGTAATAGCATTGTCTTAAAAAGTGTACATACCTTAATTAAAAAATACTTTATTGCTAAAAAATTCTAATGATCATTTGAGCCTTCAGTGAGTCATAATCTTTTTGCTGGTGGAACATTTGCTTCATTTGGGTGGGGAACCTATGGCCTTGGGGCTACATGTGGCCTCTGGATCCTTGAGGGCGGCCTTTTGACTAAATCCAAATTTTACATAACAAATTCTTTTATTAAAAGGGGTGCAGCAGAGAAAGATGAAGCTTTTCTTGTGTCCTTTGGTGCATAAAAAAAAACAATCTTGAAATCAGAAGGCCGTAGGTTCCCCACCCCCTGGCAATGCTGTTTGATAACATTTTACCCACAGTAGACCTTTTTCCAAAATTGGAGTCAATCCTCTCAAGCCCTGCTGCTGCTTCATCAATTAAACTTATGTAATATTCTAAATCCTTTTTTGGCATTTCCACAGTGTTCACAGCTTCTTCACCAGGAGTATATTCCATCTCAAGAAACTAGCCAGGCATGATGGCAGGTACCCAGCTACTTAGGAGGCTGAGGCAGGAAGATGTCTTGAGCCCAGGAGTTAAAGGCTGAAGCAAGCTATGATTACACCACTGCATTCCAACCTGGGTAACAGAGCAAGATCCTGTCTCTAAAAAAGTAAAAAAGAAAGAAAGAAAGAAAAAGAAATCATTTTCTTTGCTCATCCATAAGAAGCAACTCTTCATCCATTCAAATTTTATCATGGGATTGCAGCAATTCAGTCATATCTCCAGGCTCCACCTTTAATTCTAGTTCTCTTGCTATTTCCACCAAATCTGCAGTGACTTCTTCCACTGGAGTCTTGAACCCCTCGAAGTCATCCATGAGGGTTAGAATTAACTGCTTCCAGACTCCTGTTAATGTTGATATTTTGACCTCCTCCCATGTTTCACAAATGTTCTTAAGGACATCTATTAATAGAATGGTGAATCCTTTCCAGAAGATTTTCAATTTACTTTGCCCAGATCCATCATAAGAATCACTATTCATAGCAGCTACAGTCTTATGAAATGTATTTCTTAAACGATAAGACTTGAAAGTCAGAATTATTCCTTGATCTATGGGCTGTAAAATGAATATTGTGTTCGCAGGCATGCTAACAACATTAAATTCCTTATACATCTCCATCAGTTAATTATAAACACATCTCCATTAATTAAACAACATTAATCTCCTTGTACATCTCCCTCAGTGTTCTTGGGTGACTAGGGACATTGCCAATGAGCAGTAATATTTTGAAAAGAATTTTAAGGGCTCTAGGATTTTCAGAATGGTAAATGAGTATTGGCTTCACCTTAAAGTCACCAGCTACATTAGCCCCTAATAAGAGAGTTGGCCTGTCCTTTGAAGGCAGGCATTGACTTCTCTTCTCTCGCTACGAAAGTCCCAGATGTCATCTTCTTCCAATAGAAAGGCTATTTTGTCTACACTGAAAAATCTGTTGTTTAGAGTGCCTTCATCGATGATCTTAGCTGGACCACTTGCTATGGTTTCTACATCAGCACTTGTTGCTTCACCTTGCACTTTTATGTCATGGAGATGGCTTTTTTCCTTAAACCTCATGAACCAACCTTTGCTAGCTTCAAAATGTTCTTCTGCAGCTTTCTCATCTTTCTCAGCCTTTATAGAATTAAAGAGAGTTAGGGTTTTGCTCTGGATTAGGCTTAAGGGAATGTTGTGGCTGGTTTGATCTTCTATCCAGATCTCTCAAACTTTCTCCACATCAGCAATAAGGCTGTTTCACTTTCTTACCATTTGTGTGTTCACTGGAATGGCACTTTTAATTTCCTTCAAGAACTCCTTTGCATTCACAACTTGACTGTTTAGCACAAGAGTCCTAGATTTCAGACTATCGCAGCTTTCAACATGCCTTCCTCACTAAGCTTAATCATTTCTAGTTTTTGTTTTCAAGTGAGAGACGTGTGACTGAGACATACCACTCCTTCCTTTACTTGAAAACTTAGAGGCTATTGTAGGGTTATTAACTGGCATAATTTCAATACTGTTGTGGCTCAGGGAATAGGAGAGAAAGAGAGAAAGGGGAACAGCCAGTCAGTGGAGCAGTGAGAACACACGTAGCAATTAGGTTTGCTCATCTTCTATGGGCATATTTCACAGTACCCTAAAACAAATACAATGGTACCATCAAAGATCACTAATCACAGAATTATAACAATGAAAAAGTTTGAAATATTTGGAGAATTACCAAGATACAACACAGAGACACAAAGTACAAACATTCTGTTAGAAAAATGGCACCAATAAACTTGCTGGATGCAGGGCAGCCACAAACCTTTAATTTGTTTTAAAAAAAAAAAAGCAATTATCTGTGGAGCACAATAAAGTGAAACACAGTAAAATGACATATGCATATAGATGGCCTGCGCCCTCACTTCATTCAGGTCTCTGTTTAAATATTCACTTCCTCTAAAAGGCCTTCCTTCCCTCACTTCCTGACCTAACATAAAGCCATGCCTGTTACTCTCTGTCCCCTGATGCTGCTTTCCTTCTCTTTATAGGACTTGTTACTATCTGACATGTTTAAATCTATTTTCTTTATGTGACAGAGACACCCTGGTCTCTTTCACTAGAATGTTAGTTACATAATGAAAGGAACTTCATTTTATTCACTGCTGTAGCTCCAAATTTCTGCTGGATATCCAAATTTTAAATCATAAATTCAATAATTATGTGTTTATAATGAAAAAGAAAAAAAGTGAGAAGAGAAATGGAAAAAGGAAGAGTAAGAAAGGTAACACAGATGTAGCAAAAGAGGTGAAGAAGCTCTGGGTGAGTCATAACTGGTTGTTTTGCTCTGTTACTCTGTTTTTAGTGTCAGTTTGAATTCAAGGCTTCCATGAGAAAATTTCAGGATGGGTTGCTGTCACTTTGAAGATTTATTTCAAAAGAAATGGGAACTCTAAAGAAATAAAGTCCACTACTTTTAGAAGCATTTGGGTAGTGTTCACTACTATAATTGCAATGGCCACCTCTTTTTATGTCTTTCTATCTCCCCAATCCACAAGTATAAACTGAATGAATATTTGAGAACTCTTGACTAAGAGATGTACTTGAATGAATTTTAGCATGATTAGTTTGTGTTGGTATTACTATTAACATTTTTAAGTTTCCATACTTAACTGACATTTGGAATTATCTATTCATATTGAATACCCGAAGCTCTTTTAGGATCTTGCTTAACAATGTCTTAGCTCAGAATGCTATAACAAAGGTCATAGAATGGGTGGCTTATACACAACATAAATTTATTTCTCACAGTTCCGGAGGCTGGAAATCCAAGATTAGGGTGCTAGTATGATTGGTCAGGTTATGGTGAGAGTCCTCTTCCAGACTACAGACTGCTGAGTTGTTGTATCCTCACATGGCAGAAAGAGGGTGAGATAGCTCTCTGGAGTCCCCTTCGTAAAGGCACGAATCCCTTTCATGAGACCCCCACCCTCCTGACCTAACCACCTCCCAAAGGCCCTACCTCCAAATACCATCACACTGGGGATTCGATTTCAACATACAAATTTTGGGGTGACACAAAGATTCAGTTCATAACAATAGACTTACATGATAAAGCTAGGAGGCAAGCCTCTGAAAAGACTTGGTACTATATTACTCCTACTGTGACCTTCACTTAAGGCACAAAGTTTAGTTCCTTTCAAGGGTCAGCTGTGTATATCACATTTCATTAATGTTTTTGCTTCCTCAAATTGTCCATTCCTCACACATAATTTATCAACAGAGTTTGTACTAGAGAAGTTAGAGCAAAATGACATTCTTTTAAGTTTTAGCAAATTTGGCAGAAAAGACAATACCACTTTCCTGCTGATTTCTACTATAATATTATAAATAAATTCCTTTTTTCAAAAAGTTCAGTAGTCCAGATTTAAAGTTTTAGACAAAGGAAAGAATAGAAACTATTGTCCCGGAAGAATTTTTAGAGCACCTTTAAGATTTTGAGGCACATTTCAGAAAATTTTCTTTCTTTTTTTTTTTTTTTTGAGACAGAGTCTCGCTCTATTGCTGCCCAAGCTACAGTGAGTGTCGTGGCATCAGCCCAGCTCACAGCAACCTCAAACTCCTGGGCTCAAGCAATCCTCCTGCCTCAGCCTCCCAAGTAGCTGGGACTACAGGCATGCGCCACCATGCCCAGCTAATTTTTCTATATATATTTTTAGTTTGCCAGATAATTTCTTTCTATTTTTAGTAGAGACGGGGTCTCGCTCTTGCTCAGGCTGGTCTCTAACTCCTGACCTCAAGCGATCCACCCGCCTCAGCCTCCCAGAGTGCTAGGATTACAGGCGTGAGCCACCGCGCCCGGCCTAATTTCTTGATTTATAGGATCAAATAGCACCCATGCACACATACCCAGACACCTAGTCTCAGAAAACAATACTCCTTCACATTCTATTTATGAATAAAATCTTATAACTGAATCACATCTTTGTTCACTACAGTATGAAGTCTAATATAGTAATAATACTACTAATATAGTATTAATAATTTAGTAATAAAACATAATATTTTATGCTTTTTAACTGTTCTTAAATGATATCTATTGCACATTAGGCCAGTGTTCATTATACGCACTTTTATTACGTAGCCTTGCAACCTTAAGAAGCTTATGCTTCTTCTCTGAAGCAGGAACTTCTGGTGTAGGGGCAGAAGCACATGCTGTTGGTGAGTTACCTGTACCAGGTAATTTTTTAGGAAATGTCATAGAGTAGGAGGTACGCCGTCTAGTCCGACATGCCACTTCCCTCTCTTTATATAGCAACTGTTCATCCATCAGCAATGTTATGACTTGCTTAGATTTTTCTCGAATATGATAACCTGAAAAATACATTGAATCTGCTTAGAAAAGGAAATACTAGTTAAGGCTATAATCACTTTTTATTCTATAGAAAATTAAGAAAAAATAAAAATGTGAGCAGTGAAAAAACCTATAGCAAATAAGGAATTGTCAATAAGTATACTTCTTTTCTTAAAGTTTAAGTAGTAAAATCATTAATATATGATAAAACCGTATCATATGTTGGCATTACATTTTTCACTTTAAGCACATTATTGTATTTTCCTTTTAAAACCAATACATACTCTGCAATAATCAAACAATCTAGGCATACAAAGAAGAGGAATGAATTAGATCTAGATATACTGCCCTAGATGTACAACGACCATGACATATGGCTAAAGGTTTAAAGTAATATACATAGTATGGTTCAAAGCTGTAAAGCATAAGGGAAAATAAAACACTATATACATACATGGAAGAGAGAAGTAAGTAGAGAAATATATAGATTGCTACGGTTTGAATGGATCCCCTCCAAAATTCAGGTCTTACCAATGTGATAGTATTAAGAGGCAGGGCCTTTAAGAGGTGATTAGACTATTAGGACTCCTCCTTTGTGAATAGGATAAAGGCCCTGATAAAAGAGAACATTAGTCTCTTGCTTGCCTTCCACCTCCGTCATGCAAGGACACAGCATTCCTCCCCTCCAGAGGGTGCAGCATCAAGTCCCCATCTTGGGAGTTGAGAGCAACCCTCACCAGACTACCAAACCTGCTAGTGCCTTGACCTTGGACACTCCAGCCTGCAGAACTGTGAGAAAATAAATTTCTGTTCCTTATAAATTACCCAGGCTGTGGTATTCTGTTATAGCAGCACAAATGACTGACAGACAGACAGGCAAGCAGGCAGGCAGGCAGATTGTGTACTCACAACGTTGTTAATATCTGTCGCATTAAAGGTGTACAATTGGGGTAAGACAAAAAAAGGGAGCACAATTGGCTTCTGACATACATCCTATCAAAAAAACTTGTTGCCATTAATAGAGTGACAGAGCACAAAGACCAGAATTCTAGTGATGGCTCTGCCTTAACCAGCTGTGTGACTTTGAGCCAGTCAGGTGACCTGCCTGGACCTGAGTCTCCTATTTGAAAAGCAGTTCATCTGTTCAGTCTAATTCACAGATACAAAAGTACACTGTAACCTATAACTCACTCAAATATAAGGTATTAGTATTATTTTCAACCTTCTCCCACAAGAAAGGATAAAGGAAATCACCTACCTCTCTGCATCTTGGGACCAACCTACATAAACATGGTAGGTCTTTCCAAGCCACCTTCCCAAAGTAAACTGCAAAGTCCCAAAGATCCACTAGTATATTTATTTTGGCCTCCAGTTATGATAAAATAAAGTATTAATGTTTCCTAACTATAATTTACTAGCAATAGGAGTAATGAGAAATGGTCAAATTCGGGGTATATTTAGATGACAGGGGCCAACAAACAATGTTCTCTGCCAGTCACTTCATTAGGATTGATATGGACAGTGTCAGAAACCTTTGCTCAAGTTGCCATCTTTTCCAAGATTATTTTATCTAATCTCACTTCTTAGTCATTTCTTTCTTCCAAATTTATTTTATAACTGCTTCAAATCTTATCATTCTAAACACCCATAACTTCCTATGATTAGTTTGCAGTCCATAATCAAAAAATCCCACAATGCTTTAGGTTACCACTTGGTGTCATATGATAAACATAAGTCTGCTGTGAATTTTAGCCTTTGGGGACAACATGTCAGACACTATCTTTCCCCTGGAAAATTGACATACCTTGGTTTTGGAGGCATAAAAAACATGTTTTCCCATTCTTAACCTCAGAAACTCATCTCCTTCCATTTTCCCCCTCACTGCCTCTACTCTAGCCACCCCAGTGCCTTATTCTGCAATACTACCATGCTCTTCATCCACTTAGAGCCATGTACTGGCAGTTGCTTCTGCCAGGAACTCTTTACATGGCTAAATCCCTGATTCATTCAGGTCTCTACTCAAATGTCACCTCCTCAGAGAAGCCTTCCTTCTGCCCACCCTCGCTAAAACAGCCCACCCCTATCACTCTCTATTCCCTTAGCCTGCTTTGTTTTCCACCTTGGTATTTATCACTGCATCATTATTATATATTCATTGTTTACTTGTTGTTTGTTTCCTCACCAAGAATATAAACTCCATAAGGGCAGAGAAGTCTAGAAGAGTGATTGGCACATAGTAGATGCTCAATAAATATTTACTGAGTGAATTAATCAATAAAGGAACAAGCTACCAGAAAGTCTCAATTTTCCCTTGACATAGTGCAAATGGCACCAGATTGATGAAAAATACTGAGAGCCAATTTACAACTTAGCTGCCTAAAAAGTTGCTTATCCTTAAATAATTTCTTGCAACACTCCTATAATTAGGTTAGAACTATTATAGAAATTATGGGACAGATGTGGAATACTCTCCTGGGAGTCTGTGTGCATTGGTGCAATTTAAGGGCAGCTGCAATAGTTCTAAGAGACAAGCAGTTACACCAAGCAGAAGTCCAGCTGCAATGGTGGAGGACTTCTCCCAGAGCCTCAGGGCCCCTCCTTGAGGTAGCAGTCAGCAGCACTAGCAATGTCAGGCCACAGCAGTTTACCAAAAACAGGGAGAAATCACCCAGAAGAAAGCTTTTGGCCACTGCCCTAGCTCCCTCTCTCCCACCCTAAAAATGCTGGGTATTAACCTGGCTGTTCTAAAGCATCAAAGCTAAGAGTGAGAAAATCCAAGAACTCAATAAACCTGCTTCAAGAAGTGAAAGAATAACAAGAGTAATAATAAGATCACATCTACTGACTTTTAACCAATATATTTCTTTTCTTCTGAAAAGGAAGGAAGGAGGACATTTTACTAAAATAGAATAGTACTGGAAATAGAATAAACTTAGGCAGCAAAAGGAAGAAATGGAGGCAAGGAGGTAGAAAATACAGATTCTCTGAAACAAGAAACTATGCCAAAAGATTAATATCCAAAGACATTACATAAAACACATCGAGATGAAGGGGTTGTTAGTTGAATAGCAGGTAAAAATGAAGATAAAACTATATACTGTTTTGATCAGGAATCTTTTGGTTATAAGTGACAGAAATTCTACTTGAACTGGGTAAAGCAAAAGTCACGGGAAAATCAGGGTTGCAACTGGATCTCAGGTACAAATGAAGCAGAGACTGGAAAACCACAAGAACCCTTTTTCCCTCTCCCATCTCTGCTTCTCTCTGTGTAATGCCTTTGTTTTCCTTCCTGCAGATTGGCTTCTTTTATCTGGACATGGAGATGGCCACCAACAGCTCCAATTCACACCTCACACTGCCACCTGAGAAGTCTCCCTCTTCCTTACTTTGAAGTATCAGGAGAATGACTCTGAGTGGCCCACCTTGAAACAGTCACATGCCCATCACTTTGGCCACAGAGTGCAACATGACAACTAGCAAACTCCATTAGAACACAATGGAGTGAGGGTGGGATCCCCATGATAGAAAAATGAACAAGTACAAAGTCAACTTGAAGAGTCCTCCCAAACACAAAGTAAAGGACAAGGAGATCAAATTACTAGAGCAACTTACAAGAGATCAACATCCAAGGACATTCACTTATGCAGTCAGTTAACC
Organism: Varecia variegata; assembly: GCA_028533085.1. NCBI lineage: Eukaryota > Metazoa > Chordata > Mammalia > Primates > Lemuridae > Varecia > Varecia variegata. Next base: position 6,616,416 of record CM052440.1, on the reverse strand, counting down.
ATTTCTTGAACACTTCAGTTTCAGGAAATGTACTAAGCAAGAGGAGTGCAAGTGAGGAAAAAAAGAGACAAAATCCCTGCACTTCTGACACTTATACTGTAGTTGGCTGAAACATCCAACAATCATAAACAAGATAATTTCAGATAAAAAATAAATGCTTTAAAGGAAACAAAGAAGGGTGATATGTTAAACATTAATTTGGGGTGTGGTCATGGAAAGTCTTACCGAGGAGATAATATAGCTCAATCTTGAACAAGAAAAAGCCAGCCACAGAAAGACAGAGCACCAAGCAGTGGAACAATTTCACTTCTTCGGGGAGGCCTTCCTCTGACAGTTAGCCACCCCTCCCACCATGCCCTCTACATAGACCCAGGCCTCCGACTTGGTCAGGTTCTGCTTTCATACACTCCATAGCACCTTACACTTGCCTTTTATAGTACTTCCAGTTTATAATTGCCCATTTAATAAATGTCTTTTTCCTCCATTAGTCTATAACATCCATGAAGGCCAGAACAATATTTGTTTGAGAGACACTTATGAAAAGTTTGTGAAATGAATGAATATGCTGAAGAAAAATTTCCCAAATGCTGGAGAAGAGTCTATTTAAGTTTACAAAGGAACATTATGTAAAGAGATTTGTAAATATGGTAAATTCAAAGATTTGGGGCATTAAGATGCACCACCAGGAAAAACACATATCATAAAATCTTTTTTAAAAACTAGGTATTAGGCTTCAAATAGTTATAAAACATCTTAATACTCCTGTCTCTACTCCTGGCCCATTGCCCTACTAAAATCTACTCTTCTCATATTCCTTTGTCAGTGACTTTTACCTCTATTCTAAGTTAGCAATATAAACATACATTTCCCCAAATTTAGTTATTCATATCTATTGATTACACCTACTAAGTATCTTCCAAATCCACTCTCTCCTCTCCATCTCCCTTGGTTCAGACCTTAATCACTGGTGACCTGTGGTGTCCTAAATTACTTAGCTTTAGTCTCCCTTCCAAACTACCTTCCACAATGCCTCCAGGGGTTGGGGCAGGGGTTGGGGCAGGGGTTGGGGCAGGGGTGGGGAGGGAGGGGAGAGGTATCTAAAATATCTGATTAAGTTGTTTTCAAGTTAAAAAACCTTCAGTCAAGTTGGCACAGTAAGTTCATGCTTCAAAGTATCCCTCTGTTCTGCTCCAAATACACAGCAATAATAGACACTACCAGTCTCAAAAACAAGATAAAAACCTCCGTGAAGCAGAAATATAACAGAAATGAAAAAGCAGTGAACAGGGCTGAAGTCACAGGCTGCTGGGTTCTTGATCTGGCAGCCAGGAGTTTAATTCCTCAGGTGCTAGGGAACCACAGCTGGTCTCACTCGTTGATGTTAGGCTGTCTGTGTTTGTGAGAGAAGGCCATGGAAAGAAAAGAAAAAGAAAAAAAACAGCTGCTAACTGCTTCCTAGGCTATAACTTATTCATAACTGTGGATCTGTCTAAAAGCAGGAAGACACAAATGCAGGCTTAAGACTTGAAACTAAACTAAGCCGCTTACTTGCTCAGTCCCCGGGTCTGTGACACTCTAGTATTGTCCTAAGGCATGAGCCCTGAGCCACCTTTATAAGGCCTGTGCTGAGGCTCTAGGGGAGCTGGGTAGAGGGAATTGAAAAACCAACATAAAGGAAAAAGTGAACATGCGTGGTTGTGGGAAGAAACTCCCATTCAAGGAGCCTAAAAACCAAAATTCTAAAATACATTTTTAAAAAAATCTAATACTATGAAAGACAGCCAATATAATCAGCAATCGAAACATAAATTTATTCCAAATGAAATCAATGTTTCTATGGGATCGTCTAAAGACTCAATATCCTACAGGATTTAAAAATCTAACAAAGATTTTTAAATAAAATTTAAAATAAAATTTTAAATTAAATAAAATAAAAATAAATAAAAAATAAAATTTTTAAATAAAAATCTTTGTTAGATTTTTAAATAAATGATTGAGAGATTAATACATTACTCATATCTACAAGGAATATGAAATTATAAAACAAAACAAAGATAGGCAGAAATGAAACAAGAACAGATGGATATGAAAAGAACCAATTAAAAATCCTAGATATGAAAACTATAGTCATTGAGATTTAAGAAAACCCTTAACATCCAAGATAAACTCCGGACTCGAACAGCTGAAGACAGAATTGGTAATTGGAGAACAGTACAATTCTTCCAAAGTGCAGCAAAGAAAGGTAATAAAATTTAAAAGATTAATTACTAGTCATAAAGGACAGATTATAGACCTACATACTCATGTAGAAGAAATTTCAAAAGAAAAAATTTAAGGCAGTCACAAAAAAGCAAGAGACAAGAGCTGAGAATTTTATAGAAAAAACATGAATCCTCACATCAAAGATGATCTCCAAATACCAAGCAAGATAAATAAAAATAAATCTATACCAGAAACATCATAGAAAAATAGAAGAACATTGAGGATGAAGAAGAAATCTTAAAGGCTACCAGTTCCTTCTTTGAACTTACAATGGCACACTTGCCATTCAGTCAGCAAACATTTATTCCACACCTCACCACAGCAAGTGAAGAAACAGATAAAGATTAAGTAACCTCAGCTCTCCAAACCCAGTGAAGGAGGCTGACATGTGAATTAACAATTATAGCAGTGTGATGGGGCTACAAGGGACATGTAGACAAGGTACTAGGGACAAGCAAAGGAGCGACTGCTTAACTCTACAGGACAGCAGAAAAGACCTTCCTGGTGAGTATCTGCACTGAGCTTTACCTGAATATGAACATATGTTCCAGGAAATAAAAATAATAAAAATAAAAATCTATCAAGGACTAACAGTATTAGCTAACATTGACAGATGACTTACTATTGTGCCTAAATCTCAGATATATCTCTAATCCTGACAACAACACTTAGAGTGAATTAAAAATTCAAGTTCATTTTGCAAAAGAGAAAAGTAAGATTTAGGGTGATAAAGTAACTTTCCCAAAGTCACAAAGCTAATAAGCTAGAAAGCAGAGATTGGCTCTATGAAAATAACAAAATATAGACTTTACTATTTTTGAACTTAGTACATAATTATAAGCTGTTTTATGTGATGAGAACCTTAAGAGAGAATAATTTTGTTGACACAGCACTGAAAGGGCTAAACTGGTTGCCCTCCCTTTCATGTTTATGTTTACTGTACTTTGTCATCCATGTGAGTACAATAAAGAGTACTATAGGAAGACTAGCCAGCTGGGCAAAGGTCACATGTAAGTTTAAACAAATTCACGCTTTGCTTCTTGCTACCATGATTACCAATAACCACATGTGCTGAAAAGAAAGACAAGGGTATCTAAAATATGCAACTATTTTAAATAAAAAATTTTTGTTTAAACTCATAATAACATAACTTCTAACTACAAGGCATATGATGATGTAATGCCTGTAACATATGTTTGTTAAAGGAAACTATTTGTTCATCAAAAATATTTGTTACAGGTTGTGTGGGGTGGTTTGCACCTGTAACTCTAGCACTTTGGGAGGCTGAGGTGGGAGGACCGCTTGAGGACAGTTCAAGACCCACCTGAGCAACATAGCAAAACCCTGACTCTACAAAAAAGAACCAAATTAGCCAGGTATGGTGGTGTGTACCTGTAGTCCCAGCTATTCAGAGGCTGAAGCAGGAGGACTGCAAAAGCACAAGAGTTTGAGGCTGCAGTGAGCTATGACCAGGCCACTGCACTGCAGCCTGGGCAACAGAGTGAGACTCTGTCTCAAAAAAAAAAAAAAAAAAAATTGTTACAGGAAGTTACATTTGCTCACTTAAGCTATAAATGAACACAGAAGCCTTGTGTTAATTAACCCACAACCAATGAGCCGTACCCACATGGCATTACTTTATTAGTCAACCACCATATATCAGGTAGGTTCTCTGATTAGAGAATTTTGACTAGTGCTGACACTGGCAGGAAAAAAATTAAGTCTGCTCCACTTTGAAGCTAGATTTTTTTCTTATAGTGCTTAGCCACTATATCATACTGACTAGGAACTGCCTGCCTCATGCTACCCCAAATCCAGTTCCTTCTGTAAAAGTGGTAATATCCCCAAATTTTGGTTATTTGGCTGTATAGCTTTGACATGGTTAATCAACATCTAATTTTTTTTACATTTTTTTAATATTTTCTTTTTCTTGAACTTATTCTTTCCAGGTATCTTGGTTCTATTCAATTCATTATAGCTGCCTTAAAAAGGAAAATCTTAGTCATTCCTTTCTCCTCCTACTTGCCCAGGGTTCCTTCTTTGTCTAAATCTTTTCATGGACCAAATACCTGGTTGTTTTCTCTCCTTCCATGGGAACCTAAACTCAAAAAACCAGCTTCTCTTCCTCTCAAAAGAGATCTTAATAATTTATAACCTAGTGTAAATGTATTAAATAAATAAATATATTATGTCTTCCAGAGTATTACCCTTTTGCATTTTAATTTCTCTCTCTTAACATGGCTTAAAAGGCGAAGTTCTTAGTTCAAGATATTCAAACTTTGGTGAGCAAACTGGTAGGTCATTGGTATGAGCATACCCCTGAGTTTTGGAAGAAACAATGGGAAAGGCAGTCTATACATAAAATCAGCCATGAATTTAAAGTATATAATTCCTAACTTAGGTGACTGATAATAGTGAAAAGCTAAAATGGCAGGAATGTCACCAATGCATGCTACTTCTCTTATAGTAAAATAGTTTAACTTTTTAATAATGTTGAAAATATATTTCTTTAAAATGTACTCCTTTTTTAAAACTATGTGTCTTAAATTTACATGTGTATGTATATATGAAATAGCCTATTTAAATGAAATTAACTGCAATTTCATAACTTAACCTAATTGAAAATAAAACAGCATATAAACCTATAATGCACACATTTCCTAGAATCTGAATTGGTTTAAAGAATACCATAATTTGTATAAATATATACTTTGATGATATTAAAAAGCTTTCACATTTTATTGTATATTTTCTAGACAATTATTAAGTTCATTCTAGTAGTTTAGTGAAATGCCAACTGAGAGACTATTCAGTCTCTCAATTAGGATATATGAGTTCTAATTGTGCTCAGTCATTAATTAGCTGTGCAACCTTACTCAAATAACTTAATCTCTCTGAGCTTTGGCTCTTTGTCTCTGTGAGAGAGATAATATGTACCCTTCTTTTCTCAGAAGATGCTTTAAGGATCAAATTAGATAATGTACTAGAAATGCTCTATTATTAAAATCTAGTAATTCTCAACTGGATACCTTAAGAAGGACTTTGACAATGAAAATAAACATGAAAAATAAAATTAAATTTAAAGAATTGGATACCATATGGAAAACAATAAACTCTACCTCTGTCTCACAGTATACACAGAGCTAATTCTAGATAGATCACAGACCTAGTTAAAACTATAAAATGCCTAAAAGAAAACACCGGAGAATATCTTCCTTAGCATCGCCAAGTTTCCCAGACAAGGTACAAAACACATTAATGATAAAAGAAAAAATGAATTGGACTTCATCAAAATTACAAATTAAAAAAAAATTTTTTTTTTTACTCTATGTTCTACAAGTGAATATTGAGATCTTGTTTGGAGGTTCTAAAAGGGGATCGCAGCTACTCCTACACCTTGACTGAAGAACAATTCTCCTCTATCAGGAAAGGTCACCCTCTTTGACCAAGTGTGCCACTTTGGGAGAGACACACATGGAGGAGTGAAGGAGTAAAACGAAACCTGCCTAGACAGCCAGATGAGATGAATCAACCCTGGCAAATCAAAGGGGTCACATACTGCAGCCAGATCACTCTCACATGAAAAATGACAAACTTTGCTCATCAAAAGACATTAAAAAACTGAAAAGACAAGCTGCAGACTTTTTTTGGAGAAAATATCTGTAATATATCTATTTTACAAAGAACTCATATCCAGAATGTATAAAGAATTCCCACAAAAAGACAATAAAAATTTTAAAATAGGCAAAATACTTGAACAGGCAAAAGATGTCCATATTGCCAAAAATCATATGAAAAGGCACTCAACAACTTTTCAAGGAAATACGAATTAAAACCAAATTGAAACAACATTATACACCCATCAGAAAGGTTAAATTAAAAAGAATAACATTCCTAAGTGTTGATAAGAATGTGAGCAACTCTTATAAAATGATGGCAAAATTACTTAAGAAAGCTTTAGTTTCTATTTTTATTTAGTGGCTCCTCTGACCCAGAAATTCCACTTCTAAGTATATACCGAAGAGAAATGAATGCATATGGCCTAATAGAATTGAATACACATTGTATAAGAATGCCCATAACGGCTTTATTCTTAATAACCAAAAACTATAAACAACCCAAATATCCACCAACCGAAGATGGATAAACCATAAAAGAAACCAGTTTTGTGGTGTATTTATACAATGGAATACAACTCAGCAATAAAAAGAAACGATACCATTGATATATACAACAACAGAGATGAATCTCAAAAACATTGTTGAAAGAAAGAAGCTGGAAACAAAAGAACACAATACTGTATGCCTCCATCTATATGAATTTTAAGAACTGCAACAAATCTATAAATATATAAAGAAGTCAGAAAAGGGGAGGAGGGCAGATTGACCGGAAAGGGTGATGAAGGAACTTAATGGGGTGATGGAAATGTTCTTTATCCTGATATGGGTGACAGTTATACTCATCAAAATTCATCAAACTGTATGCTTAAGATTTGTGTATTTTAAAATATGAAAATTATATTTCAATAAAGTATGATTAGCATGAAAACTACTTTTAAAGTTTATAGTAAGGAAATGGAAATTTTTTATTAAAGTAGTCAACTCTGACATTTATTTTTTATCTTTCTAAAAAAAGTCAATTGCTATAAACTTGCTAAAGCTATAATAATATCAAGGTATTAATCATTCGTTCATCAAATATGTACTGAGTGATCCTACCCCCAGGCAAGGTACTAACTAAGTGCTAGGAACACTGTTCCTGCCCTTGAAATATTCACAGTTTTGCAAGGGATACAGACATGTACATAAATGGACTATGACAGAGGTATATAAACAGTGTGGACATAAAAGAGAGAATATCACTCTACCTGAGAATGTCAAGGAGATTCAGGACTATCAGCTGGGAACCCTGAAACATCTGTGGCAACATGGGGCCCATTCTCATGAGGCTGAGCCTAAACTGTAACGGGCTCTAACCAAAGATAAAAGAAACTAACCCAACCAGGCCAACTGTTTCTAGCTATTTGCCCAAGACCATCAAATTATCTAGACTTAAGTGAAAGATTTTTTTCAGCCATGAGAGCCACAATAAAGAGAATAAGGTATATATTTCTTAGACCATCTTTGACCTAAATAATTTTGAAAGATACAAAAAAGGATAAACTTGACTTCTAGTCCAAAAATGTAAGAAGCTGGAGTCACCACTCCATCCTAACAAGTAAAAAACTGAATCAACAACTCTTCTTAGATCCATCAGAGATGTGTAGTCACAGGGCAAATCACTGAGCCCCAAACTGGCAAGAGTGACAGGCAAATACAGTACAGAATTGTAGCTGCTGGAACAGAAACCCGCAAGCACAAACCTCCAAGGGAACAAGTGCTGCAGGCTCAGAATGGACAGGTGTGAGAGATAAAAACTCCAAGGGGGTCTCAGCCATCAGGAGCCCCCACACTTTTGTGGGTTTTACCTCAAGGAGCTTGACCAAATTCTCACAGTGAATACTAGAGAAAAATCCCCTTGTGCTTCTGGTAGGGGGAGGGAAAAAGGAACCATTTTGAAATATTTCAGAGCATTCTGTTCTTAAGTTCTGCCATCAGAACTAGTTAACCAGAGCCTAACCTGATGGGGTATTATCAGAGCCAAACTGATGTGGGAGAAAGGAAATGCCCAACTCCAATCCACTCTAGTCATCCTGCCCCACTGAAAGGGGAGGGGGATGAGACAGGAAAACACTGAGAAGCACATGTGAAGTTCACAGCCCACAGGCACAGGCTCACTAAAACAGTGAACCTGTTCACACTTACCTTACCACTACATTACTAAAGGCCTATTTACTGGCCTTCCTTTCACCTGTACCTCATGACCAGTAATCAAGAAAAAAATTACTTTGCTTTGTCAGTTTGAAAAAGAAAGAAAGAAAAAGAAAAATTGCAAGATATACTAAAAGGCAAAAATCACAATTTGAAGAGATTGAACAAGCATCAAAACCAGATTCAGATATGACAGGGATGTTGGAATTATCAGATAAAGAATTTAAAACAACTATGACTAAGATGCTAAGGGTTCTAATGGATAAAACATACAACATACAAGAATAGATGGGCAATGTAAGCAGGGAGATGGAAATTCTAAGAACCAAACAGAAATGGTAGAGATAAAAAGCACTGTAACAGAAATAAAGAATGCCTTTTGGTGGGCTTGCTGGTAGACTGGACACAGCTGAGGAAAGAAATTCTGAGCTTGAGGACAGCTCAATAGAAACCACCAAAATTGAAAAGCAAAGAGAAAAAAGACCAAAAAACCCAGAATATCCAAGAACTATGGGAGAACTACAAAAGGTATAACACATGTATAATGGGAACAAAAGAAGAATAAAGAGAGAAAGAAACAGAAGAAATATTAGGATCAATAATCAATAATCATGAAGATTTCCCCAAATTAATGCCATGCACTAACCACAGATCAAGGAAGCCCTGAGAACACCAACTAGGAGAAATGCAAAAACAAAAATAATAACTCTATATCTAGGCATATCATTTTCTTTTCTTTTCTTTTTTTTTTTTGAGACAGAGTCTTGCTCTATTGCTGCCCAGGCTAGAGTGCCACAGCATCATAGCTCACAGCAACCTCCAACTCCTGGGCTCAAGGGATCCTCCTGCCTCACCCTCCCAAGTAGCTGGGACTACAGGTGCACACCACCACGCCCGGCTAATTTTTAGTAGAGATGGGGTCTCACTCTTGCTCAGGCTGGTCTTGAATTCCTGACCTCAAGCGATCCTCCCACCTCTGCCTAGAGAGCTAGGATTACAAATGTGAGCCACCATGCCCGGCCGGCATATCATTTCCAAACTACAGAAAATCAAAGATAAAGAAAACATCCTGAAAGAAGCCAGAGGCAAAATATCATCTTACCTATGACAGAAAAAAGGTAAGAATTACATTCAACAACTCCTCAGAAACCAAAACAAATGAAAGAGAAATAAAGACTTTCTTAGACAAGTAAAAATTGAGGGAATTTGTTGCCAGTTACCTGCTTTGCAAAAAATGTTAAAAGAAATTCTTTAGAGGCCGGGCGCGGTGGCTCACGCCTGTAATCCTAGCACTCTGGGAGGCCGAGGCGGGCGGATTGTTTGCGCTCAGGAGTTCGAGACCACCCTGAGTAAGAGCAAGACCCCATCTCTACTAAAAATAGAAAGAAATTATATGGACAGCTAAATATATAGATATAGAAAAATTAGCCGGGCATGGTGGCGCATGCCTGTAGTCCCAGCTACTTGGGAGGCTGAGGCAGAAGGATTGCTCGAGCCCGGGAGTTTGAGGTTGCTGTGTAGGCTGACGCCACGGCACTCACTCTAGCCCAGGCAACAGAGTGAGACTCTGTCTCAAAAAAAAAAAAAAAGAAGAAATTCTTTAGAGAAAAGGAAAATGATAAAGGTCAGAAACTTTGATTTGCATTAAGAAAGGAAGAGCATCAGAGAAGGTATAACTGAAGGTAAAATAAAAATTTTATTTTTCTTATTCTTTATTAATCTAACAGATAATTGTTCAAAATGACAGCAACAGTGTATTTGATTATTAATATTTATGCTTATGTTTATATTTGCTTAAGCTTATGTATAAGCAAAATGAATGACAGCAATGATACAAGGGATGTTTGGAAGGAGGAATTAGAATTATTTTGTTATTATAAGGCACCAGCACTACCCATGACATACTATAGTATTACTAATTAAAATTAAAAATTCCTGCTCTGCAAAAGACACTGTGAAGAAAGTGAAAAGACAAGCCACAAACTGAGAGAAAATATTTGCAAAAGGCATATGAGATAAAGGATTGTTATCCAAAATATACACAGAATTCTTAAAACTCAACAATATGAACATACAAAAAACCTATTTTTTACAATTTTAAAAAATTTAAAAAGGATAAACTTCTCAGCTCCTGTTCTAGGTCTGTGAACAGAGCTAGTTCAGTTCTCAGGCCCTTCCATCCTGCTATATATGTCACTGGTTAAATACTTGGTCAAGTCTGGAAACATGACACATGTTAACAGGATGGAGTAAAAGAGTGGACAGAATGATCGGGATGGGGATAACATAATTCATTTATCCATTCATTCAACAATATATTGTAGCTGTTAAGAACATGGATTCTGGAGCCAAAAAGCTTAGACTGTAATCGTGACTCTGCCATTAACTAGCTGTGTGAACGACTTATTCGATCTCTTTGCACTTTGGTTTCCTCGTAAAATGGGACCAAAAACATCACCTATCTCAAAGGGCTGTTGTGAAGATTAAGTGAAATCATATATGCTGAGTGTTTGGAACAGTGCTTGTCATAGTTCCGTACTATCAACTGTTTGCTAATAAAGGGGTCCAAAAAGTCAGCAAATATAAAATAAATGTATTTTAAAACAGCATGTTAGTTACCTTTTCAAATAATATGTCAATGTTTTTCTATAGTCACTGTTTCAGGTGAAGTACCTCTAAATGTGAAAAAATGTGTCCAACTGTTGATTTTTTAAAACTACAATAAATATAGAATGTCCCCAAATTCTGGAAACATAGGGAAAATCATGTATTTATTTTTCAGATTAACAACTGGACTTATTGCTTAAATTTAGGGATACATCACCTGAAAAGCTGTCTAGAGATTAGAGATTAAAGAAAACTGTATTGATATTATATGAAAAAGTAACTCATTATTTAAAAATAAGTTTCTCTTATGTTTCTCAACTTTTCTGATTTGTTTTCCCTACTTTTTTTCTCCTATAATAATTATTAATCACTGAGTATGTACCACATGTTAGGCATTGCTGAAGATACTGGAGATGGAGCACAAAGCAGCCATAAAAGTCCCTGGCCCTCATGAAAATTACACTTTAGCAGGAAGAGATAATACATATTCTGTTTTATCAAAGATCTGACATGGTGTATATCTTATTTGATAGATATGAGAAATGCTACGGAGAAAAAGAAAACAGAAAACGTGGCTAGGACATGTGAGTGCAAAGGGGAGGGTGGGGCTGCTTTTCTACAACTAAGGTAGACCTAGAAGGACTCTCTAGTAAGACTTTCTGAGAGGGGCTGAAGGATGCAAGGGAACTATGCAGGTTTCTGGAGAACAGCGCTGCAGGCAAAGGGAACAGCAAGTGTAAAGACCAAGAAAGCCAAAAAAGTCTTTTTTTCTAAAATACCTTCTATTATACTTCTGTCTTTTTTTCTGTTGTGTTTGTGCCTCTTGATTACCTGTATCTAGAGTAGGCTCCAGATATCAATTACTTGGATCACTACAGTTTCTTACATTCACTTCTCAGTACACACTCCACACTCTGCCTTCCTCTCTGATTCAACAGAATCATTTTTATTGAATAGTTTTTCTCTTGCTTTTTTATGACTTCCATTTGATAAAAATGTCCTGTCTGTGTGCAGGCCTGATGGCGAAAAGATGATTAACATATGGTACATGCCCTAGGAATCTAGTTAAAAAGAGATATATAAAAATAGATAAAATAAAATATACCATAAAAAGCAACACACTGATATAAACAAAATTATAGCAATTAATTCTGCCCAATGAGGGAAACAGTAGTTGGGGGTACAGAGAAAGGATTCTGAGCTAGGATTTGAAGACTAAGTAGTTCAACAGACAGTTAGCAAGGAAAGAATGTTTCAGGAGAAAAGAAACATCTTAGGTACAACCACAAGGATGTGTAAGAAAATATATTAGGGATGATTATTGACACCAATGTGCTAAATTGACTAAGGTAAAAAGAGTAGAAAGGCAGATTGGAAATATGTTCAGGGGCCTGACTTTATCCTGAGAGCCAGTGGTTTCCAAATTTCTTTGACTGTACACCCCACCAGTAACAAATTGTGCATGTATCCATCCCCAGTAGATGCACTTTTAAGTATAAATTATACTAAGAGATACTTTTCTATATCACATTCATTAGAAAATAAACACAAAAAGATAAATATGAAATAATCCTGATAGAATCTCTTCATTAATTAATGTTTATTAATATTGGATAGAACTGGATACCATTATCCTAAATGAAGTATCGCAAGAATGGAAAAATGAACACCACATAGTCTCACTAATAAGTGGGAGCCAAATGATGGGCACACATGGTCATAAAGTGGTGTAAAGGACATCAGAAACTAAGAAGGTGGAGGCTGAAAGGGGGTGAGAGATAAAAACTTACCTATTGGGTACAATGTACACTATCCTGGTGACAGGCACACTAAAAGCCCTGACTTCAGTATTATACAGTGCATCCATGTAACAAAAACACTCGCACCCCTTTAATATTTTGAAATAAAAATTTAAAAATAATAGTACTAAAGTACTCTGGCCAAAAAAAATTTAAACTTTTACACATCAAGAAAGTAAAAAGAACCTATACAATGGGAGAAGATATTTGCAAATTGCCTGATAAGGGTCTTGCATCCAGAATATATAAAGAACTTTTAAAATTCGACAATAAAAAACCCAGTTAATAATGGGATTTGAATAGACATTTCTCCAAAGACATACAAATTGCCAGGAAGGACATGAAAAGATGCTCAATATCATTAATCTTGAGGGAAATGTAAATCAAAACCACAACGAGATACCACTTCACATCCAGCAGGATAGTTATAATCAAAAAAAGAGACAATGAAGTATTGGCAAGGATATGGACAAATTGGAACCCTCTTACATTGCTGGTGATGGAGAGGAATGTAAAACGGCACAGCCACTATAGAAAAGTTTAGCAGTTCCTCAGAAAGCTAAACACTGAATTAGCATATGACCCAACAATTCCACTCCTAAGTACATACCCAAATGAATTGAAAACCAGGATTTGAACTGATACTTGTACTCCAGTGTTCATTGCAGCACTATTCACAATAGCTAGAAGGTAGAAGCAACTCAAGAATCTATTAACACATAAACAGATCTTTTTAAATGTGGCACGTACATACAATATTATTCAGCCAAAAAACATATAAAGTTCTGATACATCCTATAACATAGATGAACCTTGAGGACATTATGGTCAGTAAAACAAGCCAGAAGAAAAGAGTACCGTGTGATTCCACTTACATGAAATAACTAGAACAGGTAAATTTAGAGAGACAAAAAGTAGATTATGGGTGGAGTGAGAAAGGGGAGTTACTGCTTAGTGGTTACAGTTTCTGTTTTGGGATGATGAAAAAGTTTTGGAAATAGTAACAGATAATGGTGATGGTTGTGCAATATTGTGAATGTAATTAAGGCCACTGAACTGAACACTTAGAAAGGCAAATTTTATGTTACATAAATTTTATTACAATTTTTAAAAATTATGTGAGGCCGGGCATGGTGACTCACACTTATAATCCTAGCACTTTGAGAGGCTGAGGTGAGATGATCACTTGAGGCCAGGAGTTCAAGACTAGCCTGAGCAACATAGCAAGATCCCATCTCTACAAAAAAATAAAAAAACTAGCTGGGCATGGTGGTGCACCTGTAGTCCCAGCTACTTAGGAGGCTGAGGCAGGAGGATCACTTGAGCACAAGAGTTTGAGGTTACAGTGAGCTATGATCACGCCACTGCACTCTAGCCTGGGCAACACAGTGAGACCCTGTCTCAAAGGAAAAAAAAAATTATACTGTGATATACATAAAACCATATAATTGTACACTTTAAATGGGTGAATTTTACAGTATGTGAATTATATCTCAATGAAGCTGTTTTAAAAGGGGAGGGGGAGAAATGAGCTCTCAAGGTATGAAAAGACCTGGAGAAATCTCAAAGGCATATTTCTAAGTGAAAGAAACCAGTTTGAAAAAGCTACATACTTTATGATTCCAATTTTATGACACCCAGAAAAGGCAAAACTATGGAGACAGTAAAAAGACCAGCAGTCCAGGGATATGGGGGAGGGGTAAACAGATGAATAAGTGGAGCACAGGGCATTTTTAGAGCACTGAAATGATTCTGTATGATACCAAATGGTGGAACCATGACAAGCATTTTTCAAAACCCACAGAACTATACAACACAAAGAATGAATCCTAATGTAAAATATGAACTTCAGTTAATAATAGTTTATCAATATTTGTTCATCAATTGTAACAAATGTACCATGCTAATGTAAGATGTTATTAATAGAAGAACTTGTGTATGGGTGGGGAGAGGTATAGGGAACTCTGTGCTTTCTGCATAATTTTTCTGTAAACCTAAAAATGCCCTTAAAAAAGGTCTATTTTTAAAATGCATACTTAACAGTGACTGTACTAAATTTTATCCTCTTCTCATGATTCATAAGACTATTCCTTTTAAACACAAATTATAATTTTACAGATGGAAAGGAAGTGCTAATTCTTTTACCACTGTAGAATATCAGGCACTACTGAATCATCTCAGTATTCTACATATCCCTTCCCTACTTCACCTCCTCTTCCACCCCCGAAAAAATTATTTTATGACCTAAATTTTTGTATTCATATAACTATTTCCATCTAGTCTTTGAAGATTCCATCATCTTTGGAAATACTTCCTTAATTTATGACTAAATTCCAGTTTAATTATAATTATGAATTACAGTGACATTATGCCAAATTGCCATACCTTCTGTTTTATTCCTTTTATTCATTTTCTAAGAGGTATCATTTTTATCAGGAACCTGTGTTAGTTTTACACCACCTTTTTAAAAAACTACATTGTTCTCTAAGGCAGCAGTCCCCAACCTTTTTGGCACCAGGTACCGGTTTCATGGAAGACAATTTTTCCACAGAAGGAGTGGGCTGAGGGGGGCGGAGCTTAGGTGGCAATGCAAGCATGGGGAGGGGGGTGGCTGTAAATACAGATAAAGCTTTCCTGGCCCACTCACCTCCTGCTGTGCACCACCCACCCTGCACCAAGTTTCATGAAAGATAATTTTTCCACAGACTTGGGGGAGGGCTCTGCAGCCCAGTCCCTAACAGGCTGAGACTAGGGGTTGGGGACTACAGCTCTGAGGCACTGAAGACTCGACACAGAGGATTAAACTAGATACTATAACTGTCCCAGAAGAAAGATATCTAGTACACTGAAGAACTCGGAAGACAGAGCACCTCTAGTCCATGACGTGCTAGAGACTGTCTCTTCCTGGTTTGCAAAAGAAAATTAAAAAAAAAAAAAGAATACTTCCTAGTTCCTGATTTAAAATGAACCCCCTCCTAATCTTTATTGGCACACTATATAAACTTCTTTAACTGTTACCTTGGTCTTTTCCAGCTTCATCTATGTGTTGAAAATCCTTTAGTGTTTGAAGGTTACAGAACCCCTCCCTGCAATGCTGAATGACTTTTTTTGATCCATTCTTGATGAGATAATCCATTAGCGTAAGGGACTTATACACATGGCGCCAGTTCTTCCCGTGGTCACTGAGTCTCTGCCATAGCATATTCATAATCTCTGAGAGAGAAATTGTGTTGAAAGTCAAGTCACTGATATCTAACATCAGAGAACTAGAGGGACCCCAAGGGTCGTTAGAAGTTGCTTCCCTGACTTTTATTTCAGCATCTGAGTAATTTTTCACAAAGTTTTTCACTTGCCTCCTGAATGCCATAGGTAAGACAAGTTTGAAGATGAGATGGAGGATAAGAGAAATGGAACGGCAGTTTATGTAATTGGTTTATAAAACTCTTGACAGGTAATTGGTCCCCAGTTCTGCTGCTCCAAAATACAAATTATTAATCTTCATGTTGATAAAGTGTCAATTTTCTGCAAGGAAAGCACAAAAAAAATGTGTAAGTTAAACATTTTTTTTAATGTCTGTAGAAGACCAAATCAGTCTGAAAATCTAGGTTTAGTTTCTAAGTCAGCCCCTCACTTATATCAGCCATATATAAGTGGTACCATATAAATGTTCCTAGGATGGGTACAGGAAAATCCCTCATAAAAGATTGGCCTATATTATTTAAAGAAATACAGGTGGTCTTTCTAGTCCTAAAAGTTCCTGCAGAAAATACCATTCAACCTACTTGGCCAGAAATATATAGAGTATAAAGCATTACATGGACAGTGGACAGGTTAGTATAAAAATGGAACTTGCACTCTGACATCTCTTTATACTGTCATGTATAAAAATATTACATTGTAAAAGTCATTAATATGAGGGTAAAAATCTAGTCTTAGGACCAAGTGACCCTATGATTGTATTCTTTTTAGAGCTACAAGTCATTAGAATCAGATCTAAATATGGTCCACTTTCTTGCTAATCTAAAAGGAAGGCTGGTCAACTACAAAGACAAAATAGTCACACCTCAATGGACTCCACAGCTAACTCATAGTACCCTAAAGCCAATACTTTAGTTCAGATAAGGTTGGTAAATTTGACAGGAAGGTTAAATGACGTTCTTTACTCACCTTCAGGAAAAGTATAAGTTTAGAATTAAACATTATCAATAGTAAGATTCAAATAGAGTAAGGATTCCTCTAAAACCTGGAGTGATCAGCATGTGTCTGTCAGATCTCAAAACAAGTACACAGAGAAGCCCATTTAGGTTGATACAAAAATACATTAAAACTTAAAAGGGGTATGAAAGTCCTAAAACTTTACATGATGCTTGTGAATTATCAATTCACAGTTTATATGAAAGCATTCTCTTCCACTTTTTCATTACTTTGCATTAAGGTGAGCCAGTTAGTTTGCAATTTCCCTAGTGATTCACCACTGATGGCCACTAAGGTAATGTACCAAATTGACTTCAAGCCCTGATGAGCATCCAGACCCAATGAAGCCTAGACGATCTATAATCAGATTGTACTAGAGAAACTGCACACATGCAAAAGAAAAATGTTAAAATCCATAACAAATGTGTTTGTTATTTTTAGTTTTGTTTCTCTTGACCTTCTCAGCTACTAGCTCCAGCTTGATTAATTTCTGTGTGTGTGTTAAAGGAAGACATAAATTTTCAAAAGCATCCTAAATGAACTATCACTTTTTTAAAAAATAGGAGATAATTAACCTCTTTTTTTGTAAAAATACAATGCACCCTTAAATAAGCAAGAGAGAAAATGTATTGGCTTAATTAAGATTTCTCAGATAGAGACTATTATCAACCCTAAGAAGAAAAAGAGAAGCTGTATTTCTACAATTTTCTGATTTTCTTGTTTGCACTTCAAATACAGGCATTTTTATCTGACTCCCTCCTACAGCAAAAATCTGATTTTGATTGTTTCAATAAGCTATTAAAATTTTCAATCATGAGGGTTTTCTTTTTCTATTGTCCTTTTTTCCCTTCTGCCAAACCCACTCAATGCAGAGATGCACTATGACATTGACTTAGAGCAACAAATATTGATCTGTTGCTACACAAGTCCATTAAAAAAAAAACCCTGTTAGAATCAGAACTTGCTGGAATTGAACAACAGACATTAAAACCTTTTTCTTTTTTGGACAGCTACCTATCTATATTTTAGAGAGACAATCCTAATTTGTAGGTTTTCCTATATTCTCTAACTTGCATTTTAAAATTTCTAAAAAATGTTTCCTTAAATGAATTTTCTGCCCCAGAAAAATATCAAAATAATAGGCTTCTAATCCAATCTAGTAGCTTAAGATGGATGCGCTTGACACCATACCAAAACTAAATAAATACACTCCCAGCCGATAGAAAAAAATCACAAAAAGTCTGGATAAGTGAATTGATATCACTAATGTGCAGTCATTTGAATTTTAGTTTGTGACATGAACATAGAATTTGTGAGATACCATTCTACTATCGATGTCTTTTAAGACTAAAAAGGAGTTCAATTAATTGGTGTAAGCTGTAAACTATATGTAGGTTTGTTATGTATTTTAGACACCTGACTACAAGCAAATGCTCAGTTTACTCACACCAATGAATAACTTTGAGATTATAATTATAGTGACATGATATCTAAGATAAAATTAGTGCCCAAAAGGTTAATTTCCACATCTGAATCTCAGTTGTCTACTTACCCCAATCACTATAATATTCAGCAATAGAAGGAAGAAGGTATTTCAGGTCACAAATCTGAGAAGTCTTCACTAATCTTGCTAACTATTAATACTTAGATCCTCCCATCACACTCTTTTCAGTACCAGGTCACTTTCCTTCATGGCACTTACAACAATCTGTACTTATGCATTTGTCATTTGCTCAACCCTTCTCCGTGGCCAGACTAGAAGCTCCTACAGGGCAGGGACCTTGACCATCTTATTCACCACTGTAATCCTATGCCTAAGAGGTACCTAGCAACAGTAAGGTACTTAAGAAACATGTGTTGAGTGACCAAATGACTGAATGATTCTGCTTTGGGATAAACTGCACTGATTTTACAGCTTTATAATTATAAACATTGCATTTAAAAAATAAAATCTAGCTCTTATAATTGTCAAGTAAAACTCTAGAGTTTTGAGCAAATATTTTCAAATCAATCATCATATATTTCTTGAGTAACTACTGTTTACACAGCTTTGTACAGAAATATAAAACATGATACCCACATTCAAAAAACTTGCCATTTAGTTAAGGAGCTTTCTCCCTTAAATAATTCCAGAGCAAATAAATGATGAAGTAGAAAGGATCTCTTAATTGTCTTCTTAGATCTGCCCACTTCCACAATGCTGTCTTTCCCTCCCATCTTATCTGAAATCATTTGAGTTAGCAGGTGACATTAAACTAGTTCCCAATCTCTTATCCAAATCCTTTGAGGCCAGTTGAGTTGTGGAATTTGATTTTTTTAAAAATTTTTAAGAGTAGCGCAGTGCCTATACCATATATTACATGATACCCACAGTAAAGTGTGGAGCCACTTGGACCAAATACATTAACATGTACATATTTAGAATAAAGACTATATAAATGGGCCAGGCAAGGTGGCTCATGCCTGTAATCCTAGCACTTTGGGAGGCTGAGGTGAGAGTACTGGTTGACACCAGAAGATAGAAATGAGCCTGAGCAACAGTGAGACTCTGTCTCTACAAAAAAATTAAAAAATTAGCTAGGTGTAGTGGGGTGTGCCTTTAGTCCCAGCTACTCAGGAGGCTGAGGTAGGAAGATGGCTTGAACTCAGGAGTTTGAGGTTGCAGTGAGCTGTGATGACACCACTGCACTCTAGCCCTGGCAACAGAGCAAGACCCTGTCTCAAAAACAAACAAACCAAACCAAAACAAAAAAGACTATATAAAAGGTCCAACTTAAGTTCAGGCCAGGTTTTGCCACCAAATGAGTTGGGGGGGAAATGGTTTTCAAAGCTTTTTGGATTTCAGAAATGAGGAGCTGAACTGACTTTATCTTAAGACTTAAGACAATAATGACAATAGTATCTAAGAGGCTGAGGGCCCAGAGCCATCTCTGGAAAGATATATTTAGGGTGGTGCTACGAAGAGAGAACTGCTCTTATATTTGCACATGTTCTGACTAATAGGCATGAATTCCACTCAGGAAGAAATAAGATCTGGCCAAGATTGTTACAAGGGAATGATTATAGAGAATACCATGGAATTAGGAGGTGTTATTGTTGTAATAGAAAGAACACCACAAGAGGCAGAGAAACTAACCTTTTTGAGCCCCACCTGTGTGTTCATTAATTCATTCAACCAACAATTTTCCAGAGCTTACCATGTGGCAGGCTCCATTCTAGGAAATGGAGAAACAGGCACACAAGGCACAGTCCCTACCCCGAGGAGTAAATGGCTACTCTTTATTAAATGCTCACACCTGGGCATTCACATGCCTCATCTCACTACTTTAATTAGGATTCGAAGCCACGGATTTGAGGTCCTGCTCTGCCATTTCCTAACTAAGGCTTAACAACTTCTCTGAGCATGGAAAAATCACCAGATGGGGCTGTGGGGAAGAAGAAACAAGATGCTTTGTAAAGAATTTTGACAACGGAGGGTGGTAGCTGAGAGAGAAGCAACTTTCTGTAGACACGGTCTTTCCTTGGCATCCACGTCATTCATTTGACCACCATTTTCGATTGGCCACTGTGTACCAGGGTGGGCCCAGTGCTGGGCGCTGGGTCAGAGAATCAGACCTGCGACCACCCTCACAGAGTACCCACTTTACTGCGAAGGGAGACGCAGGCCCACGGGGAAGCTTCTAGAAGGAGGGAGGGACAGGACAGCGTCACAAAGCAGGGATTTTCCCGCAGTCCGACGGTGATGGCCTCGACAGTGCGGACCGGGCCGTGCCGGCAGGGAACGGAAGGTGGGATGGCAGCCGACAGCCCCCCTCCATGCCCATCCCCCCTCCCAAACAGAGACTATTACCTGAGAGGAAGATCCAGCCCCTGAGCAGGGGTCCTTTTCCACTCGAATTCAAACTCCTCTGTCCCAAGGCTGTTCCGTCTCCTCGAACCAGGCCCAAGCGCCACGCGCTTCCCCGCTTGGCTCCCTCACTTCCGCTTCCTCACTTCCGGCCCCTGGTGCGCGCCTCTCCGGCCCTCTAGCAAGATGAAGGGGCTGGGGTTAAAATGCCCCAGCTGGAAGATATCAGCGGAATGAAGGCAAATGTCTTCATTTTACACTCTGTTGGGCTGTGACACTACTCTAATCCTCCTTTCAAAAAATAAATGTTTACAAAAATGTTACTGCTGTAAGTTTAACTGACTAGAAGCACCGCCGACACCTGATTGCCACCCCAAAGGATAAAGAACGTACTAGTAGTCTAGCGATAAAGAGCAGTGTGTGTGATGGGCAGTGATGGAGTACTTCCAATGATAGCTTCGGGTACCACTGACGGGTAGTCCTTGATATATTCAACGGATCTTCAGTGAGCACCCACTTGAGCCAGGCAGTGAGGACCCAGAGATAAAACACAGCCCTATGCTAGGTAAGTTTACAGGCTAGTGGAGGTGACAGGCACCATGACAGAAGATTGTGACAAGATATGTATAGCCTAATAAGAGAGGAGAGAGCATCTAATTCTGCCAAGGAGTATTTAAGGGCAGGTTTCACAGAAGAGTTTACATCTGAATTGAATCTTAAAGGATGACAAGGAGTTCACTGGATAGACGAAGTAGAGGAGGACATTGGAGGCAAAGGACATGTCATGTGTAAAGGCATGAAAGCTGAGAAAGCCTATTATCTTGGCAAAGCTACAAGTACTGTAGTTACTACGGCTGTCACAAAGGCTATTAGTGGAGGAGCAGAGGGAGATAATGTGGCAGAGGGAAGTCAGATCATGAAGAACCTTGTCCATACTACTAGGTGATTATATCCAGTAGGCATTGAAAATATAATTAAACCCATGTTTTAAAGCACGTTGGTGGCCAAGTGGAATATTAACTAGGATGGGGGCGGGGGGCAGAGGGAATAGAGAATAGGAAATTCCTTAGAGAATAGGAAAATGCTTAACAGGCTAAAGTAACATTTGTTTTGAGCTCCTACTAATTCAGTCGTAATAATAGCCCGCATCATTGACACTGACATGTAGATAAGTATAATATAAAATGATAGGAGGTATGAAAGAAGTTGGTGTGTTTGAAATATTGTTTAGCTGTCTATAATATAGAGTAATTGGGGTGGTGGCCAGAGGGAAATTGAAACGGTGACCTGGAAAACAGATTGTTCAGGGCCTTGAATGCCATGCTAAGGTATTTGGACAATAAAGTAGTGGGGGATAAACAAGTATTTTGTACATTGAATTATAGTTTATGAAGATTTTTTATATGTCTTATATACATTTCAAAGGCATGCTGAAAAGTAGGCATTATTATCCCATTTTACAGACGAGAAAGCTAAGTTTGGGTAATATGCATTCATTCTACATTACTGAGCACCTGCTGTGTGCCAGTCACTATGCTGAATTCTGAGAACACAAAGAAGTTTTAGTCTAATAGTGTAGTAGAGGAAACAGGAATAAATCAGCAATTATAATAAGTTGTCATAATAAAGATGGGCACAGAGTGTTATGGGAGTAGAAATCTTGTCTAAATCTATGTAGTCAGGGAAGTCTTCCTGGAGGAGGTGAGCTTGAGCTGAGTTTGTAGGAACAAAGAGGTTACCAAGAATTGGCCAGAAATATTTAACTAAGCAAGCAATTTAGCTGCAACTTGAACATAAATCTCCTGTGTCCAATTCTATGCTATTTTCCTTATTCTAAGGACCAATCTTTGTTCCTTGATTTTGACCTTCATGGACATTCTCAGTCACAAGTCTCCCTGTTATATTTTGAGAAGGTCAGAGACTCCAGTTTTTCCTTTTTAAATCTATTCATTTTCTCCTTTTAGAATGAATCTCTGCATGTGTTTTAATAACAGATTGGAAGCAGAACAGAAGAACTGGAGGAGGAACAGAATGTTATGATAGTTCCGACAATAAGTGATGAAGGCCACAACTAAAGCAGAAGTAACGGGCATGCCATGATACCCCACCCTGCTCACTCTCCTTTTACATATACACTTTTACATATAATGTTAAAGTGTAGAAGTTACAGTACTTGACCCCAAATATATGTGGGAGTAAAGGAGAAAGAACAGTCTATCTACAGTGACTCTCAAGTTTCTTTTTTGGGTGACCGTGTAAATGGTTGTTGCTATTCACCAAGATGAGGAATATGGTCTGAGGAGCAAGTTTGGCAGGAAAGATGGTAAATCTTGTCGTAGACATTTTGAATGTGAGGAGCCTAGGGGGACAACCAGGTGAAGATGTCCAAGAAAATTGAGTAGAGAGAAGTGGAACAAAGGAGAGGGGATTGGGATAGGTTCATGGCCTTGAGAGTAGTCAGCATATAGAAGGTGATCAAAGAGCCAGATGGAAATAGGAGACAGGGCAAGGTCAAAGACTCAGTCCCAATAAGCAGTGAGGGAGTTAGCCAGGTTCAGCAAAAGTGTAAAGTATTACTAACCTAGTGAAATTAACCCTGTCAAAGTGACGGTACACAAAGGGTCTTTCTTACCTGCTTTCCTCCATTTGGGGGCACAATTTAGTTGTAATACTGTAGCATCCGCTAAATACAAATATTGTTCTATGATAATAACCTGTGGTTTTTTTCCTTTAATTTTTTGAACTTAGGAGTTTTATTAACATAAAAGTGAACAAAGTTTGCTTCATCTGATTTTCAGGACACCGTGTCTCCTGCTCTTCCTCTTGCCTCATTTCTTCTCAATTCTATGACTTCTCAACTTTGGAGGGGTCTATTTTCCAACCTCTTGTCTTCTCTATCCATATTCATTCCCAAGGTGATGTTATCCAGTCTCATAGTTTTAAACACACTTCAATTCCAAGAACTCTCAAGGTTTTGTCTTCAGCCCTAATCTCTCCTGACCTCCAAACTCACATATCTAACCACCTTGACCTCCACACTGGTATGTCTTGTAAACATCTCAAATTCACTAAGTCCTGATCCTGTCTTCCAAACCTGCTTTCCCACGGTCTCTCCTGTCTCAGGAAATGACACACCCTTGCTTCTAGTTTCTCAGGCCGTGAAACTTGGAGCCATCTTTGACTCCCCCCTTTGTCTTTCATACCTCTTATCGTATCCGTCAGCTTACCTTTGAAATACAGTGTGGCTACCAAGTCTTGTCGATTGATACTACATTCCAACACACAATACAATAACATCATGTTTCTAGACTTTATCATCACCCTACATGTTCCTCCACCACCGTCTTCTAAGCTACCACCATCTCTTACTTGGACTGTTGCAGTCACCTTCTAACTGGTCTCCCTGCTTCTGCTCTTGCTCCCTTACAATCTAATTTCAACAGAAGAGTCAGAGCTATCCTATTAACACTTAAAACCCAAGTCAGATCATACCACTCCTGAGTTCAAAAATCTTTCATTGGCTCCCATCTCACTCACAATAAAATCCAAAGGCCTCGCCATGGCCAGCAAGGCCCTATGTGTTTGGCTCCCTCTCTGACCTCCATCCTGACTCCTCTCCCCACCCTCATGGTGTCAAGTGTGTTCCCACCTCAAGGCTTTGCACGTGCTAGTCTCTATGCCTGCAAAAGCTATTTCCCCAGATAGCCACTGGGCTGGCTCCCTCACTTTGTTCTGGACTTTGCACAAATGTCCTTTGATCTCCCAACATAAAATCACAACCCTCATCTCAGCCACATTCCCTATAATTCCTAAGCCATTTTATTTTTCTCCCCGACAGTACAGCCATTTGACATACTTAGTGTTTTTCCCTTTACCAGAATGTAAGGTCCAAGAGGGCAGAGACTATGTTTTGTTCACTGATACATTTCCAACACCTAGAACAGGCCTAACACAGAGTAGGTGTTTAAACTTTATTGAATGAATGAAAAGAAAATGTCTGTATCCACACTATTGAATCAGAAGTACATATCTTACCATAAAGTTCAATTAAGCATAATTATGTATAAGAAGTTCAGATATTAACAACTATCCTTTGAAAGGAATGGCTAAAAAATTTTAAACAAAGAAAAATTCTGCATGGTAAGTCCAGATTTCACATCTTCCTGAATCCTCCCATCTTGCTGCTGTTTTGCTGGGTGTCCCATGCTGGTGAGGATGGCAACATTGGCATTCTCGTATTGGGGTCTTTATTCTTAGGCTCTGCCTTTGCACTTGTTCAATTGCGGAGCTTTATAAAAATAAACAACCACTCAAGTGGCCTTGCTTCCCTCCCAGTGCACTCTGTAACATGTCTTTCGGTCAGTACTTACTCCCAAGATGGCTTCTTTTTAAGACTTCCCTGTTCTGTACTCTGCCTCTTGCTTGTAAAGGGAGGGATTATATTCTCCTCCCCAGGTGGGTACTGTCCTGTGGGAAAGTAGCTTCCCCTAGGGTACAAGCTGAAAACACCATACTTTCGGTATTACACCATTGAACATTTTCCCTTCCCTCCTGCTCCCCAGCCATGGAACTTTAGGAACTCATTGTTTAACCACCTCAAAACCACTGACTTGGGAGCTATTGAAGAGTAAGGACTGTGGCAGAGGATTTCTGTTTGAAAACTTGTTCATGGAGCTGTTCCATGTAATGACGGGTTCCAAGAAGTTCCTTGGACCATTAAGGCTGAAGAACTCTAAGGCCAGCATTGAGATGTTATTGTTTTAAAATCAGCAACATGCTGTTATTTTTAAATTTTTGTCTTTATAACGTGTAGAAAGAGTGAGGATCCTGTTCAGATGTAACTTGCACTTAAGAAAATTTGACAAACTTGCATCAATAAAAGCCCATTATTAAGGAGTTAGGAGTAGCAATTTATTTCCTTTAACTCATCTGACCATTATTTACTGAGCACCTTCTATGACCAAGGTGCTGTGCTGATTCCATGCCAGATTCTTTTCTATTTCAATAAAAATGTTCAGTAATTACAACCAAGGACAAGGTTTTAAAAAGGAAAGTAAATTTTGAGCATGATTTAGATATAAATGGGCAAAAAGATAGAAAAGGATGCCATTTTACATTGCAGAGTGAGTTTACTTTTTTTTTTTTTGAGACAGAGTCTTGCTCTGTCACCTAGGCTAGAGTGCAGTGGTATCAGCCTAGCTGCAACCTCAAACTCCTGGCTCAAGCAATCCTCCTGCCTCAGCTTCCAGAGTAGCCGGGACCACAGGCGCGTGCCACTATACCCAGCTAATTTTTCTATTTTTTTAGAGGTGGGGTCTCGCTCTTGCTCTGGCTGGTCTCGAACTGCTGGGCTCAAGCTATCCTCCCACCTCAGCCTCCCAGAGTGCTAGGATTATAGGCGTGAGCCACCGAGCCCAGCCTAAGTTTAAATTTTAGAAGCCCAAATTGAGTCTTAAATGACACTCTCCTTGGCATTCCAAGGATTAATGCTAGGAACATCCCTATGAGCCAGCATTTCCCTCTTCAAACTCTGAATGGAGCTACTTAGTAGGTAGCAACGTCTCTAATTTTCTGCAAAAGATGCAATGTTGGCAATCCACTCTCTAGCAAGAGCAAAGAGAAAGGAAGAGGACTTCACAAGTTGCAGTTGGTATGGGGGGGAAGGGTGAGTTATAAATCTGAAGGTAAGAACTAAGGAAATTGAAGATGACAAAACTCAAGGTCAGTGAAAAATTTTAAAATCCCAGAAAGACTTTAGTCCAACTTGCTCAAAAGAAAGTGAAGTCTCAGAAATCTAAGGAACTGGTCCCAGCTTATGCTGGACTGTGGCAAACCTGGGATTAGAACTATCACAGCTGAGAGCTTTTTTTCTTTTTTTGTCAAGTGTAATATTATTGGCTAAGAGTAATATTATAGGTTGAGTGCACTAAGAAAACATTTTCCCTGGGATTTTAACATCGTGAGTGATCGAGGGTGGTCTAAAATAAGTTCCCCCAAGAAGCCCTAATGTTTCTCTGGATGCATGAATATACTAAGAGAAAAATAAGGGTTTTCCTTAAGATCAGCTTGCTGCTGGACCATATCTAGGATTAGAAATTTTCTTATGTGAACATAAGTGTTCAGGGGGGATATTGTTAAAACTGAAACCAAGCATAAAGAAGCAAAAGTGTTCCTGTGAAACTCCTGCATTTTAGTTCAACGCTGGCAGCAAGAAAACAAAACCGCATAATCTGAGGCTCCCGCCCAACTCTCTGAAGCCCTGTATGTGCTAGTTCCTGTGTGGTTTGCCTACAGACTGCCGGGCTGACGGGGGCCAGTCTGGAGGAAGGAGTGAGAGGTAGGAGGAGGAGGCACTGTTAATGGCTCTATAAGCTCGTACCCTCTTTCAGTGTGGTACTTGGAAGACAGCACAGGTGGATCTGTATTCTGAAATGCAGTAATTTTGGTGTTTGAATTCATCTTCCTTCTTGCAAGAGAGGATTCTAAGAACTCGGTATCAAAGTGAATACACAAACTCAACCTCTTCTCTTCCAAAAGGTATGTCATCATACAACATCGGCGCACATACTCTAGAAACCTTGAACAGTTTTATAATTTGCAGAATGTTCTCTATGAGTCAAATCTAATTCAAATGAATCTTATGGGTTTTCTAAATATTGCTTTTAATATTTCAGTCCCACCAGCTAAGGTCTCTAAATCTTTTGCCGTGACAATGTTTGCGGTGATGGGATTCGACTTCTATCAAATGAACTGAGAGAAGACGTGTTCCTTACTCAGTCTGTGACAACAAAAACTCCACTAACTGGCTTCAGAGCCACCTCAGGGAAAGACTTCAGACCTTAGGGGCACAGAGGTAAAATTGCATTTCACCGTAGCCAGCATTGAATCCAAATCAGGCAGATGGGTGGTTGCGGCAGAGAAGGGCTGAGCAGCAATGAGTGAACGCCAGCACTCTGAGGACAGTTTTCCTCTCTTTGCTCAAATTTCCAGTTCTGTTAGTATTCTTGTTACCTTTACAAAGAACACCAGTTTGGGTTCCTTTACAAGAAAAAAGAAAAATCTTTACGTTGAAATATATTTTGAGAGGGTCTTGCCCATCTTCGTGTCTTTATTAATAGTTATCCATCCGTGTGGCTGTCTCTAGTTTAGGCGTCCAATCTGAAGATAGCGCCTTTGTGCTCTTTGTCCTTCAGCTGTTCCTGAACAAAGGGATTGAGTCCACCCACCACAGCTTTCACTAACTTAAAAATTAACATGTTTACGTACCTGGAATCAGGCCTTGTTAATAAAATATATGTAACTTAATTTGCACATTATTTAAAATATACATTCCTAGGCAAATTAAGAGGAGGGAAAATGTTTAGGACCTGAAAATCCAATGAGAAAAATGTGAGGTGCTCATGTTATGTTATCTGAGGGTGGAAACTTCATGTTGAGGAATCTTTTGTTCTATGCAACTATATTTATCATAAACTGTTTTGTTCTTTAGCGAGTCCCTTTGTTTTTGTCTTATTTTTGGT
>CM052440.1:6554013-6587877 GCA_028533085.1 Varecia variegata | reverse complement strand
CCTTGTTTATAAAATATATGTAACTTAATTTGCACATTATTTAAAATATACATTCCTAGGCAAATTAAGAGGAGGGAAAATGTTTAGGACCTGAAAATCCAATGGGAAAAATGTGAGGTACTCATGTTATGTTATCTGAGGGTGGAAACTTCATGTTGAAGAATCTTTTGTTCTATGCAACTACATTTATCATAAACTGTTTTGTTCTTTAGCGAGTCCCTTTGTTTTTGTCTTATTTTTGGTTTCAGAAAGAACATTGAGTATAAGTTACTCTAACAACACAATATTGTATATAAAACTTCATATTTGTAAAATAATTTTATAGTGACCCTCTTTACAAAAGCATCCACTATTAAAGAACATTATGAGGCCGGGTGCGGTGGCTCACGCCTGTAATCCTAGCACTCTGGGAGGCCGAGGCGGGTGGCTCGCTCAAGGTCAGGAGTTCGAGACCAGCCTGAGCAAGAGTGAGACCCAATCTCTATTAAAAATAGAAAGAAATTATTTGGCCAACTAAAATATATATAGAAAAAATTAGCCGGGCATGGTGGCGCATGCCTGTAGTCCCAGCTACCCGGGAGGCTGAGGTAGTAGGATCGCTTAAGCCCAGGAGTTTGAGGTTGCTGTGAGCTAGGCTGATGCCACAGCACTCACTCTAGCCAGGGCAACAAAGCGAGACTCTGTCTCAAAAAAAAAAAAAAAAGAACATTATGTAAGTAGAGAACCACCTAAGTGCATTTAAATTTAAGTTTTTTAAAATTCTGATTTGTACCCTTTTTGAGAACGTTTTTTGGTTTTTTTGTAAAGAGAGGTGGCCCTATATTATAGAATCAAACTACCTTTTTAGATTGAACTTTGAGTGTCTCCCATGTAGTAAAATGAAATCTTATTCTCCCTAAGTTGTAATAGACTTTTTTAAAATGACTTTATTGAAGCAGAGAGGAAGGAAATGATTGATCTGTTCAATATGATGAAATATCTCTGTTGCTAATATCCTTTTGGATATCTTCCACATCTTAGGCCCTGATGAAAAGCCCTTTTCTTTTTTTATTTCAATTGTTCAATGTCTACCTCACGGGGATATTGTGAAAATAGATGAGTTAACATAGATATGAAGTGCCTTAGGAAAAAGACACTATGAGAATGCAAGATGATATCATTATTAATTATTTCTTTGAATCTTGATCATTTTCTTCCCACCTCTTATACAAAATATATCTCACTTACTGCCTGAAGCCAACTCTTTTAGAACCCTAGCCTTCTGGAAGAGCTGAAAATGATCCTAGTTCCCACATATTCATTGATTCTCATGAGAACAACACCTGCTGGTGTTGGTGACTTGTAGGGTTCATGCCTAAACTTAAGTAGAATTGCTTCTTTTCCTGGATCGAGAAAAGTCTGCAATTGTTCACAAATGTGTCATTATGTGTGATTTCATCAGGATTTCTCAAATAAGTAATGGTTGCTGCTGGATTAATCCTAGGGACAGAGTCTTCATGTTTGCATCCCCATAAAACAAACTCAAAACTCATTCAAGAATCTTCATAAGCTTAGTTGTTTGAATCAAAGGATAGAGTTGATTAGCCCATATTCTGTCCATCTGAAGTATTTGACCAGCATATCTCAATTCATAAAAGAATAATACAGCCTCATGTGTCTCTGCCTTTTTTTTTTTTTTTGGCCACTTGACAATTCTCAAAAAAGCATAGCCTTGTTTAACAAATAAACATTTTACAAACATTTATTGAGCAATCACTATGTGCCAGGCCCTGTGCTAGGTACTGAGTTCCCCTCAACAATGTTAACATTAGGTTTCAATAAACTTAAACCAATAGGAATTCAGGAAACAATTTTAAAGATAGTTTTCCTTTTAAATATGCATTTACAGACAAAAATTTTAGAGAATTAAAATAAACTGTTACAAAGTACATGATAAAAAGTCTTGCATGTTCTCCAAAGAAGATGTATTTTAAGACATTTATCTTATGAAGAAAGTGAAGAAAATATCCAAACATAAAGTTGAAATATTAGTACTCACTACCTAGGCAACTATTTGCCATATTTGCTCCCTCTATATTCATTTCTTTCTGAATTACTTGTAAGTTGCAGATAAAATAACACTTCACTCCTAATTAATTCAAGACATATCTAAGAATAAAGACATTCTCCTATATAACCACAATACCATCATTATACCTAAGAAGATGAACAGTAATTCTTTAATATCATCTAATATCTAGTCCATATTTAACCTTCATTTGTACCCCAAATGTCATCTATACCATTTTTCTAAAAAAACAGAATCTAATTTTTAAAAATATATTTTTTCAGTTGGGTTTTATGTCTCTTTATTCAACACTTTATTTTTTTATTTTATTTTATTTGTTTTAGAGATAGCGTCTCACTGTGTCACCCAGGCTGGAGTGCAGTGGTGTGGTCATAGCTCACTGCAGCTCTGAACTCCCAGACTCCAGCAATCCTCTTGCCTCAGCCTCATGAGTAGCTGAGACAACATGTGGAAACCACCATGTCCCACTAATTTTGTATTTTTTTGTAGAGACAGGGTCTCACATGTTGCCCAGGCTGTTCAGAAACTCCTGGCCTCAAGCGATCCTCCTACCTTAGCCACCCAAAATGCTAGGATTACAGGCGTGAGCCACCACGCCCAGCCAACATTGGATTTTTTTAATGATGAGGCCAGTTATCTTGTAGAATGTCCCACAATCTGAATTTGATGGTGCCTCACGGTTAATTTGTTCCTCTACCCCCTGCATTTCCTATAAACTCCAGGTTAGGGCTATAGTCATGATTAGATTTTGATTGAAGGTTTTTTGCAACGTGCTGCTGGGTGTTCCATATTGCATCTTATCAGGAGGCACACATCGTCAGGTGGTTCCGCTATTTGTATGCCAAGCTTAATCTTGGCTGAAGGTAGTGATCTTACTCTGAGGAGCACATAGTCTGAAGGGGTGACACTTCAGCACTGTGGTAATATCCTATTTCCCAACAAATTTTCCCTCAATGATTTTAGGTGATAATCTTTGCCTAAATCGATGACTCCATTCGGGAGGTCATACATATTTTTAATACACTTTGAAGATGGATTAGACATACAAATGCATCATGATCTGCAGCAGCAACAGCAGCTGTAAATATTTATTGAGTGCATAAGTTCAGGTAATAATAATAATAATAATAGGCAATATGTACCGAATGCTTGCCATGGAGCCAGACAACCTGGGTTTGAGCCAGGCTCTGCTTACTAATGCAGTGAACTGGGACAAGTTATTCAGTCTTTCTGTATTTCAGTTTCTTAAGCTATAAAATGAGATTAATAATGGTACCTATCTCATGGGATTGTTTTGAAGATTAAATATCTTACACCTATAAAATTCCTAAAACAGTGTCTGTTCTTACTATTGCCAAGCATTGTTCGAATAGCTTGCAGATTTAACTCATTTACTTCTACTGACGGCAAGCACAGTGAAGAAACTGCTAATCTTATCCTTTTCACAAATGAGGAGGCTAAGGCTGAGGTATGGAGAGGAAGGACCTTGGACAAGGTCACTTAACTAGAACGCAGTAGAGCCAGGATTTGAACCCAGGCAGTCTCATTCCAGAGCATTTTCTCTGAAGACTGGCACACGCGATGAGGAGTGACACAAACGGAACCGAATGGAAATCAGCAACAGGAACGCACACATGCACACACCCAGATCTGAAGTCATTGAAAATCTGGGAGCATTGCTACCCAAACACATCTGAGTTAGAATGGCATCGTACTAAGCATAGATACGTACGCTTACCATATGTACACAGCTTAAGGTTCTGTACAAGAAACTTTAAACACAAATTTCTTGGAACTGAAAAAAAAGTATAGGAGAATTGTGCAGGAATAGGAAGAAAAAAACCTGAAAAGAACAATACAAGAGAGGAGTTATGAGACCTCAGAGCCTCGGGACAGACGATGATATTTTGATATAGTTAGGAAGGAAAATATCCCTCTCGTTTTTCACATTCTTGAACTATATAAGATTTTACCGCTAAAACACAAGAGAATAAGCCATTGTTAGATTTATAAAAGACCACAGTGGATTTCCTTATGGGACGAAGGATGACTCCTGTTAGCAGGTAACTTCCCTGGCCGGTTATCACCTGTACTCAGATATTCCGTAAGTCAGTCTATGGCTTCGGAAACATATAACTGCATTCAGAAAAAGCCCTGCAAACTAGGTATTGGTCCATGCCCCTTCATTAGCATTACAAAAGGGTTCCACTTCTGCGCCAGGCCTTTTCCACTCCTTAAATTGCCATTACAGAAAGCTCTCAAGAGTAATTTCCTAAAGAGAACTAAAAATAAATGAGAAAAAAAAATCCGGCATTAATAATTTTTTTTTGCATTTCTAACATAGTCATTGCTAAATCGGTTCTGCCTTTTTATGTTTTTTAATGAAAAGTATGATCAATTGGTCATGAATAATACTTCTTCATTTGTTTTTCTCCACATCCCCAGCCTTCTAGAACCACGGGCCGAATATGTCCGCCTACAAATGGCTTATGATTTGTCTTTTGTCTAGTACTTTATGGGAAAATATTAGAAACAAACTGCTGAGAACTCAGTAGGAACTCAATAAATAATAAGTAGATAGTTCTCTTGTTAAATACGATTTTAAAGAAAAATGTTTCTAAATAACTAGGAAATATTACAAGGGAAGTACAAAGTTGGGGGGGAACCTGGTTGATTTGTAATTTGAAATTTCTATTCATCACTGTATAGGTCATAGATTTATAGCCCTTTGTGGAACAAAATGTGAAGTCAGATAGCTGAAAAGTCTCTCCTCCTCCAAATAGACTTATTCTAATGATATGGATTATTGAATCAGTTAGACTAGCAAGAGGATCTCGACCATAAATTAAATCTAAGAAAATTGTCATATTTCAATGCCTCATATCAGCTCTTTAAGTTGATGATAAATTTGATGCTATCCGTAGCACACAGGTTCTCTACTGGCAGTGAGGGGGTGAGTAAGGGGAAGCGGGTGTCACACATACATTTGGGATGCTGATGAAAGCTATGAGAACTCTCCCCAGGGAGGGAAGAAAGCAACCATGCCTAGCACTCATGCTCACACAACTTTGCCCAGAATCCCCTGTGGTCCCTGGAATCCCTGGTGTCCATCATATATCCTCAAAAGGAAAACTTTCCTTTATCTAGATTTATTGCACACTGATCCCGGTAGAGCTTTAAAAAGAGTTTTCATTATCTTGTTTGATCTGGCTATGATCTTTGAGGTAGATAGACCACATATTTTACCTCTCATTTTGCAGAGTAGGAAAAGCGAAGCTCGAAGTGTTTAGGAGACTTGCTCAGGGTAATTTTGCTGATGTCTGCCTGGACTTGGTACCAAGGCTGTTAGGTTATAGCCCAAGGTCCTTCTACCACACTGGTCCAGGTATAGCATTCTGGAGATGTAGGAACCCTTGATGGAGCTTCTGGAAAGCTGAATTCTGACTCTATCAGAACCTGCCTACATGATCTTGAGTAAGTCACTTAGCCTCAGTTTCCTCCTCCATCAAGTGAGAGGTGAGAGCACATGGTCTCTGAAGCCCTTTGGGGTTTTTTTTGGGAAACTACCTAATCTCCCTAGGTCCAAGAACAGAGGGAAATAACCTTCTGCCATAGATGGCAAGACCCTTCCCTCTTCCTCGTAGGTCATAAGAGCTGGCATCCGATTCTTGATGGATTCCTTTGCAATGTCCAAATCCTGTTAGAAACTATAAGCATCAATCATGCTTTTGTGCACTGCTTGTTTGTCACTCAGCAGGGCTGACTCTCTCACCGCGGTTACACTCTAACCCTGTGCTCTGTACCAGGCAGATATATCGTGATATTTTATTACCCACTTTGGGCGGTTCAGAGTGTGCTATGGAAATAAATAATGCTGATGGACTTATTTTAGGCTGATAGACCCTATCCTTCTAAAGAGGTTATTCCTCTTGAAGGACACAAAACCTTCCAGCTGATTTTTCATTATTAAAAGTTATATCCTTTGATGTCCCAGAAATGTACTTGAAAGTTAGAGATTCATGAGAGGGCCTGCAGCTCTGGACGCAGAAGCTCTGAGACTAAGAAAGAACATAGCCACCCTCTCTTGGCCTTTGGGCTAACCCAAGCTAAGTGCTATTAGCATGGACAGGCTGACTACCTCAATAGCCAGGAAGATGACCAACTCTATTTGTGATTAACAGCTGATGATAGGAAACTGGGCCTCTGTTTCTCAGTCTTTGCTCTTCAAATTTTCTAAGTATATTTCAGGCTGACAAGTAGAGTTATATCAACTTCTTACAGAGAAGCGTAACCGTGTCAGGTCCTTGGACTGTGGGAGGTAATACTGCCCAGCAGTGAGAGTGCAAGAGCTCCCGTGTCCTGTGTTCTGTGCTTAGCCTCACAGATGACTCAGCATGCCCCATCCACTCCTCTGGCCTTGAGTGAAATGACACCACTCCTTAACCCACTGTACAAGAGACTTAAGAAGATTCATGAGTTGCTATCCCAAACGTATTTTTATATCTTTGATATAACATAAATATATAATATCTCATTTGTACAATGCATAACATGATGCTTTCTTATTTAAACAAACTCATTTTGGGGACTTTTGATTTTTCAGATCAGTGTCTTTAAATGGACTATTAATTCATTTTAGAAACCAGGTACCATAAGATGTTGTGACTTGACATTCGGTGCCCTGTAAATATCCAAAGAAACAAAGAAGAAGAAAGTGTGAAGTCAAGGAATCCTCTAGCCGAAAAGAAATTCCCATACCTGGAACAAGAAAAATGGAGATTTTAGACAGTAGACTTTGTTTTTCTCCGGCATAGACACACAGCTTCCATTTTTAAATGCAAGATGTAAGGAAGTAAGATTTACTACACAGTCAACTTTGTCAGCTCATATTATTTCATAAAGTGAAGGGTCAATTAGGTGTTATTATCATCAAGAGAGCATGTTGTAATGCTTTCTCATATAGATGCTGTAAAAATTACCTGTCTGGTTACTTTAATTCATCTTTTGGCTACCGTCTGCAGAAATTCCCTCAACCCCTGGCTCAAGGGTACCCAGATGTACTGAGAACGTTTAGAGTAATAAAAACAGAAAGACATAATAGGGTCCTTTTCCCTAAGGAACTAACAGTGTACTAGGGAAACTAGGACAAATAAAAAAAAAATGCTACCACAAGGCAAAACTCATGATAAGGAGATAACAGAGTGAACAGTCAAGGGGGGATTTTTGGAGAGGGCCTCTTACAGGAGGCCCACCTGCAGGCCGAGGGAGGTGGTTTGGCAAGGGGGCATAAATGCATCCACAGAGTTTTTCACTTCAAGGAAATCATAGGAGAAACAGGGTCTTCTTTGCTGGAGATCTGTTTATTTTACAAACAACAAAGGGAAGGCCACTGTGAAGATTTTTCCTTGGGGAATTCAGAAATTAAACTTCCACCACTGGAAACTACCTCAAGCTCTTTTCCCAGATAGCCTGCTCTTCTCCCACTTCCAATCACGTCCCTCAAAGTCTTCTTTTCAGGCCTAAATATCCTTGGTTCTTTTAACCACTCCTCCGATGATGTAGTTTTGCACGCTGCCATCGTTTTAAGCACTCGCCTCTGGATGGACTCCAGTTTAAGACCTCTCCTAAATCATGGTGCCCAGAATGGAACAGTGCTCTCCAGGAGTGGTCTAATGATGCAGAACACCGTGGGGTAGTTGCCTCCCTTTGTCTATACCCTGTACTTCTATTAATATGGCCCACAGTTACATGTGCCTTTTTGGCATTCATGTCACACTGCT
Source organism: Varecia variegata (assembly GCA_028533085.1). NCBI lineage: Eukaryota > Metazoa > Chordata > Mammalia > Primates > Lemuridae > Varecia > Varecia variegata. The sequence continues at coordinate 6,580,029 of CM052440.1, read as the reverse complement.
GACTCATACTGAAATTGTGGTCAGCTAAAACCCATGAGTTCCCATGCATTACTATTAAGCCAGATCTTCCTTATTCTGTATTTACACTGTTAATTTTTTTAAAATCCCTAGGCACAGAGGTTAAAATGTAGAAACATTTATCCCTATTACACTTGATCATATTGATAACAACCTGTCAAAATATTTCAGAGCTAGCATGTTAGCTTTGCTTCCCAGCAGGTGAGTACTTCTCTGCTGCTGTAGCTAATCCCATGCTGGATCCCTGGCTTCAAAAGCTCCAGAACTTTATTCTCTCCTTCCTATCCGTAAGTCATCTGCAACCCTGGACAAATCTGCAACCCTGGACAGATCTGCATCTTTCGACAAACTAGGGGGCCTCAGTCTTCCTAACTGTAAAATAGGAACAAATGTGAATGGCCATTCCTTCGCAAGGATATGCAACTATGAGTTGGATGTCTGCAAAACCCTCAGCAAATGTGACTCAGAGGCAGTATTAGATGAGAGGAGAAAAAATTTATTTCAGGCTTTCGGCAGCTTTTGTATCTGATTATCCTTGTCACTGCACGTTACCGTTAATGGCATTCATGTTTGCAACTGTTTTAAAGATATAATGAGTTATCTCATTTTTGGTTGTAGTGACAATGTGTGATATCAGTATAATTTTTGCACAGAATTATTTGTAATTTGAGCAAATGCCGTATCATCGCAAGACCCTCTCTTCTCTCTCTCTCCCCTCCCCCAGCCTCATCCTCTTCCGTTAGTAGCACAGGACTACAAAGACCTTGAAGTTTCGGTTTCTGTTAGACTTTTGGAAACCTCTAAAAGTCTTACCAAACTAGCTTAGCAGTGCGTAGGCTTTCGTCCCTGGCCAAAGCAGAGAGCGCATAGGTAACTTGCATAATATTCACAATGTCAAGCTAATAGAAACATCCCATTTCAAAACATCTCTGTGAGCAGTTTTGTTCATTATAGAAAGGGGGGGGGGAACATCCAAATTCTTCTAGTCTATCATTCTTATGCAAAATTTAGTGCTGCCTTTGTGACCCTATGATTATTAACATGCCAAAAGCCCCTCCCCCACCTCTCACCAGGATTTTGATGTAGGGCCTCATTACTGGTGGCAGAATGTGATCCCAGAACCAGTAGCATCAGCACCACCTGGGAGCCTGTTGGAAACGAGGACCTCAGCTCCTGCCTCAAACCTCCTGAATCAGAATCTGAACTTTAAACGTGCTCCCCTGTGACTCTTACGCACAATAAAATCTGAGAAGAACTGATCTAGGGTTGAAGGATTTCACTGCATTTTACCCCTCAACTACCTTGTGTCATGATACAAAACTTACAAACTTCCATTTGGTGTTTATTAAGTGTTTAGAGTCATTGGTTAAAATCTTACCAGATTTAGATATTCTGTATACAACCAGCTATGTCTCAACGTATATATAACTGGCTTTAAAGTCCTCTGGCCTCTCTGGGTTCTCGCAGAGCAGGGTTTCTCCCCGCTACTCCAGCCCACCCCGACCAAAGACATTTGGCAATGCCAGGAGACATTTTTCTTCTTTTTTTTTTTTTATTTTTTTATTTTTTTTATTTTTTTTTATTTTATTTATTTTTTTTTTTTTGCATCACACCTGGATGGAAAGGAGACATTTTTGATTGTCACAATTTGGGGGGAGGGGGAACTACCGTGGGTAGAGGGCAGCGATGCTGGTGAGAATCCTGCAACGCATAGGACAGCTCTCACCACAAACACTTAACTGGCCCCAAATGTCAACAGTGACAAAGTTGAAAAACCCTGTTGGTGAGGTAGATGGTTTGTAGAGAAAGACTCACATGTGCAACCATAAATAGTGAAATGCTGTAGGAAAATGGAGCTATGTCGCATGCCATGATATGGCCAGGCAAAGGACAAACCAACTTGCGGCGGCCGGAGTGATGGTGGGGCGGGGGCTGGGCACAGGAGACGTCCCGTGCAGACAGTAACCCATGCTCTGTGCACAAAGGCAGTCAGCTTTCGATGACTGGGCTGGGGTTCGGCGACTGCATGCCAGGTATGAGCTGCAGAGGGCTGGGGAGGTGTGAGCTGGAGAGAGAGAGAGAGGCCTTCAGTCTTAGAGTGGATACAGGGCATTATCTCAAAATCATGTTAGACGTGGAAAACAAGAAAATATTTTGAGTATTGGCATGGGAGTCCAGGGGCAGATTTCAGGTAAGTCCAGTAAGATGTGGATTTAGGAACAAGGCAGAATCCTGCTTGCTGGAACTGGGACACCTCAGAGCCAGGCCAGCAGCAGGGGTGACCTGATGCAGAGCCAGCTGAGTGTTCAGCTCCAGTGAGCTTCTTAAATCCCTCCCAACCGAGAAAAGGCTCAGCGCTGAGCCTCCGGCACGGCTGACTTACAAAAAGGGGTCGAGTGCTTCCAGCGGTGGAGAAAGCTGGGCAAGGAGCAAGCCAGGCCCCGACACCAGCCACTGGAAATCACGGAGTAAGAAACGGAATAGAACTTGCGAGGGCCTCTGGGTCATTTCCCTACTGCGGGGCACCTACATCACTTCAGAAAGATTATCTACTCTTCAACTTTAACACTTCCGGAGAAAGATTTCTTAGGGACCTGTCAATGCCTTATAATCCATCTAGGTCAAAACTTCTTCCCCATTCCCAACCCTAAATACCCCTTACTGGGCTGTGAGTTGTCTTTCTTTCATCCTACCCTGCATACAGTGTGATTCCTAATATTTAATAACGATAAATAACACCAATCACCCTCCACAACTGCCAAACTCAGCCTTCCCTTTTCTAGGCTAAAGAATCTCAATTCCATTAGCTTACCCTCAAAGTCTCTCTGTCCTCTTAATCCCTTTGTTATCCTCTGGACCTGCTCCAAGTCCTGCCTGCTTATAATAGTCGCCACCAAAATGTATTTATTAAATGTATACTGTGTGCAAATTGCCCTTTTGACCATGGTAAATAAAGAAGGGAAAATATAAAAGACTGTGCACAGTTCTGCTAGTTTTTATTAGTCTCTCTCTTCTCTCTCCAAGGAGTTGCCAATCTGCTGAATATACAGTTTAATCACAGCAGTAGTCCTTAGGCTAAATTCCACCAAAACATTTCCGTTGTCCTGCAAATACTTTCACTGTGATCCTCACCTAAGGACAATAGAGTACACTGTCATATAAAATAGTTGTAATGTGAATTTAGCTGTCAGTGAAACTAGGATAAGTGTATTTGTTCAGTTCCAGAGAAGGCATTATACTGTCCTGTGGATTTTGTTTGAAATGAGCTACAAAACAAAGTTTTTTTCCATGGAAAGGGATTTATTCAACTGAATTCACTCACTTTGCTGCAACTGGATTAATTTCATTTCACATCAAGTCTCTAAGCAGAAAAGTAAACTGATTTACAGGAGGCTAAATGGATATGTTGATGCATCCAATATCAGTAAGATTTATTCCAACTAGATTGGAACAATAATGGTGTTCCTGGTTGTTTTTGCTTCTGTAAAGTAGTTGCAACAACTACTTTAGTTGTTGCACCATTTTAGTATGTGCTTTGAAAAAGTTTACTAAGGTTACAATAGCTGGGGTGTTGTGGGATGAGCAAGAACAGAGATATGTCAACTGAGACGAGCATTCATTCCTCCCTTCTTAGATCTCGAACCAGTCTTTTGCTCTCCAATGTTATAAAAAAATATTTATTTTATTCCCATGTTCTGAAATCCACCATTTTATATTTTTGAGTTTCACAGGGCACTGCTCCAGATAAACACCTAGCCCCGCTTGGGCCGGCAGTGACCGTGCGCGTGCTCGGTGCTAGCGCTGTGCCGAGGACCACCGCGCCCCTCCTCGCTCCTCCTCTGCTTTCTGCTGCACACTCGTCCCTTTTTTCTACATCACTCTCTGCTTCCAAAGCCACAATCTTGTCATCCTCCCAGGACTCTCAATCTCTGTCTATGTTGGGGCCCTCTCCTTTCCTTTCTCCCAAATTGCTGATTTTATTTTAGCCTGTGCTTCTAACACAATAAGGCTGCTAGTGAAAATTTTTCTGATTTCTATAGCTAGTAGCTTCTATAACTGGAAGTTACTTTCAAAGGAAATAGCTTGTGGAGATGAGCCTGGGGTGTTACAGGGCTGTTACATGGATCAAATGTAAAAATGTGTAGAAAAAAGCAATTTGTAAACTGTAACATGCTCTCCAAAAGTAAATTATTACTGTATTATTTGACTTTAGGGTTTTAAAAGCAGCTGGATGATATGTAAAAATTCAGTAAATGTTGGTAGCATAGTTGGAAAAGAAAATTAGAAAATTTGGGGGCGTTGACGCCTCCTTCAGCAAGCGACAGGCCTCTCAACATCTTTTATAGCCAATGCACACCCACTGAGCAGAGAACGTGCACTCCATTCCAAGGCCTGTGTGCTCACGGTTCTGGACCAAAGGCCTCCACTCCTGCTTCCGTTCCCCTATCCCTCACATTGCCACCTTCCAAAATCCCAGCCAGCCCTCAACCCACCCCCTCTTCCCAGCTCTTCCCCAAACAGAGTGAATCTCCTTCTCCGCAGCACTCACAGCAGTCCTATGTTAGAATTATTTACGTGGGCATTGATCTGCCCGGGGGGCCTGTGACCTGCTGCAGGGAAGGGGCCCGCTTACCCCATAGTGCTTTGTCACCTCTAAGAACAGAAGTGAATGGAAGGAACAGCTCAAATTAGAGTGGCCAGAGGATCAAGAAGCGAATTCTATGGACCAGAAGTGTCCTACGTAAAGGCCTTGTCCCCAGAGCCTGGTCTCAGATTGGAAAAGTCCTTACCTGAGCAACTGTAGGACCCCTCTGAGATGGAATCGGGCCTCAATTGAACAGACTCATTAAAACCCCAAGAGTGATGAGTTTGCTGTTATTATTCTGTGTACTTTATTTGAAATGTTTTATATTTTAAAATGAACATAAAAAAGACCTCGTCGTATTTAAAAGTTAGTGAGTTGAATAAGTTTCACTGCAAATTGATTTTCTGCCTAAAAGTTTTCCTATAGTTCGAATTATAAAAGTCATTCTTTGCTTCCTAGCTTAGTTGTATTAATATTTTATTGACTGAATATGATCCACCATGCAATCATGAGTTCTTAGACTGTGTTTCACACTACGCCAGGGTGCATCGCACCGTTATTGAAAGGAACTCCATGTGCAGAGCGTGGGGCTCTTGGAAAACAGAAGAACCACTTTTAACACGTTAAAAAAAATCCTTGAGCTGTTTTATTTTTTTAATACTTTTCCTTTGGCAAAACAGAAATGATTTATTTGGGGATTTTGGCAGATGATATTTTTAGGAATCATCTTTGAAACTATTAGCCATATGACTATTGCCAAGTACATAATAGGTGCTCAATGAACATTTTTTAAAAAAAAATAGTATGCACTTCTAAACAAAAGATAACTTCAGTCATTTAAAAAATCAAGTAATGGGTAGAGTGTCCAATTGCTTCTCTTTGGTATTCATTAAAAATCATTAAAAAGGGGGAAGTTGGGGAAAAGATCAGACAGCATTATGGAAACTGCACTGATGATAGCAGATTGTAATTTTGTTGATAGTAGCTTGATATACAATCATTTGAGGGATTTATTGTTGTCATGGATTAAAGCTGTGTTGTTACTGCGATAGAAGATTGGCCCAGAGCCCTGGCCTGGTGCAAAGCTCTCTAGCATCACCTCTGTTCCTTCATCGGCAGCCCAAGGCCCCCCTCTCTACAACTTGGTGCCACGCAGCCCTGGCACAGACCCCTAACCTAAAATTCCAGCCAATTTCCCTAACAACACACCTTCTCCCTTCACCTGCCAGATGCTTCTTGTTCGCAGACACTGCACCCTGAAGTCAGGAGCTTTTAGTGAGTTAAAAAGGGAAATATAGAATTACCTAGCTCTATCAGTGTTTTAAGTATACTTGTAGACTTAAATGAGAGCTCTTGTACAAAACCACTTGAACTCTTTCTTAAGATATGCTAATTTTTTTTTACTCTTTGATTGAACTGTTGACCTTCTGGATATATGACTAGTTATTACCTCAAGTATGTTTGGAACTATTCTTGCCCTAACCATTCTAAAATGTAATTAGCGTTGAGACATTATTGTAGGAGCACATCACCTGGGGCTGGGATCTCATTAGACGGTAAAAATGGAGCAGAATTGTGCCTGCTCCGTGCGCAAAAAATCTCTAAGAAAAATTCATGGCATTGGAGGAAAAGTTAAAATTGGTGATTTCATGAACCCTCTCTTGCCCACATATTTGATTTGTGCAAGGATCCAAACATAAAGGAGATTGTGGTTCTTCTGTTTGAAAAATGAAAGCAACTCTGTTTTCTTAGAACTCTGCCTGTGCAATGTGGCTGCTGCCACAGCCCTGGGTCAACAAAAAACAAAGTAATACATTTTACAGCGCTAGCGTCCCTCCACCTTTCAAGAAACGCAGATCATTTTTAGGCATCATCCCATGTATCCTTGCCACAACAGATGTTCTAGAGAATGAATATTCTCCAGGAGGTAGTTAACAAATATGGGAAAACTGAGGCCCCAAAGAGGAACTGTAACTTACGGGTTATTCACGGCTCCTCCTGAACATGCCCCATCTCCTCCACTGCAGAAGGAGCTCTTTAGTTTCTCAATTGAAAACCATTTCATGCCTCCTGCTCAGTTATTTCAGTACTTGCTCCTAAGTTTGGCACCAATCCCAACTGTTATGAAATCTTATATGAATAATAATGACATTCTCCATTCCTGGGATCCCAAAAGGTTATCATTTCTAGTTCATTGGAGGGCATTTTGGATGCCCCTATGAGGCTCTAAATGATTAGAACCATCGGGAAAAGGCTTGCCTGACTCTGCATCCACCTCATTTGTAAGTCTGTAACGTGTCTTAATGCGAAGAGTTGTGTTGTGTTGTATAAAAAATAATTTCTCATTATAATAACATTTTCCCTTAATTGCAAAAATATTTCTGACCTAAATTTATTCTTGTCATAGCTGTGTGAGCAAGCAGAGTCTTGTTTGCCTCTACAATATATTAATAATGTATTAATTAGCTTCCCAGGGCTGCCCGAACTAGGAACGGAAAGGATTTATCTAAATCATGAAAACTGAAATGGAGCTAACACTTTGGTAATTATATTTTAAGGGCAGTCTCAGCATCCGTTAGTGTGGCATAAATTAGACCTAACTTTCAAAAGAAGATAACAGAAAACACCACTCAATTAACAAAACATTTATTTAGCACCTACTGTGCACAAACTCTGAGAGCAAAGGAGGCAATTACAAATAAAACAGGCCAATTTGGTTTTATGGCCCTAGTTATAAGGCAATAAAAGGCAAAGTGTTATAAATATTTTGATTTAGTGTTGATAAGATGAAATATATTAGATTGAACTATATGCAATTGACAATGTCCAACCTTTATTTTTAATCCAAAAAGTGGCAGTCTTATATGATTCAACCTAATTTTAAGGTACTCGTGTCATACAGTTCCAGTGCCTAAAACATTATACTTTTCACCTTCTTTCTATTTTTTTGAATGAAATGGTTCATTTCAAGTTGAGGCTGTCATTATTAGATAACCAACAGAAGGTAAATACAGGTCAGAGATTTGACTCCTGTTCTTTATATTTATTTATTATTGTAGACTCACAACATGTATTTTGTAGTTTTAAAGTTTCTGATTGTATAAGACCCTGCTCTTGATTCTACTTAGAGTCATTGTCCCCGCCACCTGTCCTTCATGTGTGACATTCTCCAGCCCAATTCTTCATGACATTCCCTCTGTAATCTTCAAGCAAAATCATCATCTCCGTTCCCATGTATTTATTCTGCAGAGATGTTTGATTGCAGAACAATCATCTTTTTTGAAATATTGCTCAATAGAAATTAAGTCTAACAACCCAGTTTTGCTAGTCTGTCCCTGAATTGCAGGTTACCGAGCAGCCAGAACAGGTAGCCATACATATATTCCACTAAATCCATTCTTCTAGCTCCTTCAACACTTAACAGAGATTTACCAAGCACCTATTTTGATCAAGCATTGGAGTAGATCCTCTGACAAATATGAAGTTGTATAAATAAAAATATATGCATTAATGTAAATACAAGTTTAATGCTGGCTATGTGCTGTTCTAAGCGCTTGACTCATATTCATCTATTTACTCCTATCCAAGGGGACAGGTACCATTGTTATATCCATTTTAAAGATGAAACTGAGGCCAGAGAGGTGGCCTATCTGCCACTGTGCCCCTGGGGCACCCTGGACATGCACATGGCCCAACGTATTCCTGCAGAGTCACTCGTATCTTACCCCCAATCTTATTGCAATCCTGCCAAAGGCCAGACACTATCAAGAAAATGTTCACTCATCTTCCCGTTATGCCCAATGTGTGAACACTGATAACACATCTCAATTCGAAGAAAATCAACAGAAGTCATCTCAGTCAACCTGAAAATCTGATGACTCATTCCCACCCTTCTCACAGGGCTCCTGCCGGGTTGCCTGGTTCTCCCGACCTGGCTGCAGCCCCCCAGCGGCTCAGAGCCCGGGGGGCCCCTCTCCTCGGCAGATCAGATAAGTTGACTTTCTTCTGAACGGGCATTTGAGTTGCATTGCGGGGCAAGCTGCCCCTGTTCTGTGCTGACTGTGACCCCACTGCGTACGCCCCGAGGCAGGCCAAAGAAAGTTGTCTTGGAAAAAATAACAGGGAAGAAGGTGCTGACTCTTCAGCCCCCAGAGTAAGTTCCATCATTCTTGACGTAAAATCATAATATCTAAATATGACTTGATTTATGTCAGGTCTTATAAATACATATACACATATGGATGCTGAAACCGTGTATTCCCTGACAGCCAAAAACAAAACAAAACAATTCACTGTCTCATTAGAAAGACAAGACCTGGTAGGCCGAGTCACTGGAATAAAGAATAGGAAAACAGTACTTTAACCTCTCCACACACACACACACACACTGGTGTGATAAAGAGGGCTAGTTGACCTGGCAATGGAGGACAATTCATATATTCAAAGATCTTCTTGTTTACATTTAAACTAGCCACTTGAACTTATTAAGCTTTCTGGAACTAAACTTCAGGCCCGCATCCTCACCTGCAGGTCTGACATCTATTTTGGCCCCTAGCAAGGCAGTAGGCGGAGTAGGTAAGAGGGAAGACTCAGAAGCTTTGAATTTTAGCTCGACCACTTATGAGCTGTGTGAGCTGGGTAAGTTACTTAGCCACCTTAAGCCTCCATTTCCTCACCTGTAAAATGGGAATAATGAAATGTGGGTTTGTTGTGAGGATCAGGTGAGATAATACATAGTAAGTATTTAGAACAGTGTCTGATTCCAAGTACGCCCTCAATACATGTGAGTTATTTGTAATAGTAATTTGAAACGGGTTCACGTATCCCAGTAAAAAAACCCACTGAGTTCTATTTTATTTTTAACTATAATCTTTGAAGCACTTTAATCTCATTTCTTCTTTTGTGTTTGTGGAGAAAGAGGATGTTTAGCCATCCTTGGAATACAATCTTTCCTTTCGTTAAAAACCATTATTAAGTCTCTTCAAGTTTCTCTTCTGCAGTAAATGATCCAGATTGTGTAATGGCTTTGTTTTACATGCTTTAATCATTTATTTGAACTTCTGAACCATCTCCAGATGTAGTACACACGGAAATATTGTCTAGGAAAATCTGGCATTGAAATTCCTTATCATGTGCATCCCATTAGCTCAAATGTTTCAAACCCATTGTTCTTAAGAGCAAAGCCAGTTCTTTACCATGTTGGTCAATTGGTTTCATGCTGTCATACTGTGAAAGCCACATAATTTTCAGATGTGTAGTCAGCACAAGCCAAACCAGAAGCGACCCAGGTCATTCCTTCATTCATTCATTCAGTCAACATTTATTGAGCGCCTACTCAGTTGAGCACTAAGATTACAAAGAAGGTACTCCCTACTTGGAGGAGCTTACAGCTTGGGAGGGAAGATATCGAAGTCAACAAATTATTACAGATGCCTTTCCATTGGGTGCCATACTTGAAATGAGAAGGTGAGGCCAGGATACCCTCAGGGTGAAAGGGAAAGAGGAATAAGCTCAGCGATGACTTTACAGAGAAGGTGACATTTGAGCCATATTAAAAAATGGCAAGAATTAAGGAGTGCCAAAAGGAGGGTGTTCAAAGAAGAAACACCTAGGGACAATTTGCATGTCGTATCGCCAGTTACCCTTATGTGGGGTGGCTATGGCTCAGGCCTGGGGTCAAGGAAGAGAACAGAGACATGAAGCTGCCCAGGTCAGCCAGGGCTAAGGTGGCTGAGCTCCATCCTGCAGGAGTAGGGAGCCAGGGGAGGGTGGTAAACAGAGGCAGGGCACCATGTGATCTGCGTTTTACACCAATCACTCTGCAAGCAAGGAAGAGGGAAGAGTGGAGGTGCTTGAGCCTAGAGTCAGGGAGGAGAAGCAGGATGCTGGGTCATGGAGAGACATTATAAAGCCGGCACAGAGTTGGGGAAAAGGGAGGTGATAGAAAAAAGGACATCAGTTCCAGGTATATTTAAAAGGTCATGTTTAGAGACCCACTCAAGAGGGGTACCAGATTTGGGAAAGAGAGGGAAATGACAGGGAGGACTCCAGAAGGAATTTCCAGATTTTTGCTGTGAATGACCATGAGGGCGACCATGCCATTTAGTACCCTAATGGAGCAAATACAAGTTGGCACAAATCTGTCTCCCAGAAAGGGACCTCAGAGACACGTGTCCTGCTGAAGGTTAGTAGGGAAGGCCAACTTCATGTGCCAAGTATATTTGTATTTCTTACTATCTCTTCTTTTTAAAATACCCCATAACATATGTGACATACATGAGCTAAGACAGTATTCATGTAAGACTTTTAATTTTTCATTTTCTGGCAATTAAGTTTCAAATACAATAAGGTGTTGGCATTATTTCAGTTATCCATGCCTACACAGTATATATTGACAGTACTTATTTATTATTTCCTCCTACCCCCCACCAGAAGACAAGCTCCATGAGGTCAGGGACCTTATCTCTTTTGTCCTCATTCAAAATCCCAGCCCCTAAAACCCTGTTTGACTCCTGATAGGTGCTTAATAAATATTTGTTGAGTAAATGAATGAATTTCCATGTGGGTAAGAAGAAACAGTCATTTCCTTTATTAACAAGCAAAGAAAAGGCAAAAAAATAAAAACAACAACAAACAAACCTGGACTTAAAACAGTTTTTCACAAAAAGATCCAATTTGCAAAAATGGAACTGAAGTTTCAAAGCTATTTTTCTCCCTGCAGCTCTACTTCTGGGGAAATCACAGCTGCCAGCTTAGAGGGTGGTTTTAACTGCCCAGTTACAAATTCTGCACAGTTGTACATATTGGCAGTGCTCAGCTTCCTTAAATGCCATTGGATCAGTAAGGAAATGGTGATTTTCCTTATTGATTTAATGCCAGTTCCTCTTTTGTGAAAAATCCCATGTGCTGCTCACTGGCACATGTACCATAAAAACTGAACGTTTAGGGCCAGAAATTAAATAAGTCACTCATGTTCCTCTCCAGCCATATGATGTTAAACCATTTCTACTTTCGGGCTGGAGTGTGGAATCTTTCTCCCTTTAAATTTAGCAGAGTGATTATTCCTCCTGGTGTATTGCACATATGCTCCTTTTGATCTGTGAAATAGCTCGTTCCTGGATGAACTTTAAGCTTCCAAGAAACACATATAAAATACTGTTTATGCATCGTGGGAGAAATGTTTCACATTCTCATTACTCCAAAATGGTCGCACCAAACCTCTCTCTCCAAGATTCCTTTTTTTCCAAGAAGAGGGAAAAAGAACTTCAGGCAGCAGCATATGATGACAATCACCATCATCATCATCGTCGTCGTCAACCTTTCCGTGGATTTTATGCAGTAGTCTCACAGAGTGACAATGCAGGAAGCCCATTCATTGGCAAGTATCTACCATGAGCAGGACACTGTGCTAGGTCCGTGGACTACAAAGAGGACTGAGGCTCAAGTCCTACCTTCGTGAGCTCACACGTTAGCTGGGGAAGTAAAACACAGACCACAAAATGAAATTAACAGTCACCAATGAACAACGCTGTCAGTGGTTCAGAAGAGGACAGGGTAACAAGACAGCAATCCTAAAGGAGACGGACTTGAATTTGAGTTGGACCTTAAGTGGGGGCTGGAGTGAGGAAAGGCGGAGCAGTGGGAACACTCGTGGACCCTGTTGCTAGATGTCCTGCCTGCCTGAGGTGGGGGTTGTGGCAGGAAGGGTTGGGGACAGATTGGGGATGACCTTGAATGCCACTCTAACGACTCTGGATTTGGTTTTATAAGTAAATTGGCAGTGCTGAGAGTTTTTGAGTAGAAATGATGTGAGCTAAACAATGCTTTTGAGAAACTAAATCTCACAGGGATCGGTGCTAGGAATGAATTGGGGTTTTTTTCAGACTCGAGATCTGAAAGACCCTGACCCAGGCTGGGGACTGTGGGATGTCTCCATCATACAGCACGTTCCAGTGAATACTTCTTAGGGATTCCATATAAAATTGGGCCTCCAAGTGCCTAGCTGTCTCTGCACCGTAGAACAGTGATACTGCGATACCGTGTGCTGCTTGGAGCTAGTCTAGTTCCCTTAGAGCCCACAATTTGTCCATGGCCCAGGTGTGGACTGTACAGGCCCAGGTGTGGACTGTACACAAACCTCAGAGAATCCAGGCCACATAGATTGTAAAAGCTGGGACAAACCTTGGAGCCCTCCAAGTTCACCATCTCAACTTACGATACAGAAGCCGGCCTTGGCTCAGTTTCCCATGGCTCCTTAATGATGGATTCGGGCTGTGACCTCAGACCTCCTTCCTGCACTCCAGAAGTGCTCCCGGGCTGGTCCCAATTCCACTTGGAGGTGTGTGTGCACAAATTCTGGCAGAACCCAGAAGCATTTGGACAAGTGAAGGACTTGCTCCTGTTTCCTCGCCCGCATCGAGATAGCTGAGGCTCCTCTCCTTTGCTCCAGCCCGAGCCCAAGTCCCCACCTGCCGCTGCCAGCTCCAGCCTCACTGCTCTCCCACAGCACCCTGCTGTTTCTTGCACCTGTCGCTGATTGTACTGTCCTCTTGTCTGAACCCTTTACAGCCTATGTAGGCCTCACCACCTTCAGGAGAACCTCCACGGCCACAGCCTTCCCTGAGGCGCAGGACGGTCCCTCCTTGGAGCTCCCCGCTACCCCACACAGGGCTCTAGCGCGGTGTCTCCATGTCTTATAATTGCCCATTTAGGTGTCTGCCTCCTGCCCCTCAACTGTGAGCTCCCTGGGGGCAGGGACTGTGGGTACAAATCATTAAATACCTAGCATCTATCACAGTGCCTGCTACATACTAAGTATTGAAATATCTGATGAATGAGTGAATGACATTAATAGTTGCCTATTTGCCTTCTTGGTGCATTCATTCATTTAATAAATATTTATTGAACAATTACTTAAGATCGGATCAGCACTGTGTAGTTACAATTAAATGTCAAAATGAGCCTATGCGCTCAAGCTCCAAATTATGCATGCATAAATTATGCATGTGGAGTGTTAACATGCACACACAGCAGAGAGGGGGCATATCTACAAATACCAGAGCTAGCAAATGCAATAAACCGTGTGCCAGATGTCTCTGCAATTTACAAAGAACCAAGAACCAAAAAAGACAGTTAGCTCCGTAAGCCCAATAAAAGAAAAAAGAAAAAGGAAAAAAGGAAAAAAAGGAAAGAATAAAAGAACCTCGAGCAGAAGGAAGTGGCTATGGTTTTTTTTATGCACTGGAGCCGGGGGTGGGGAAGATTTATAAAAGCAGTCTATGCTGGGCCCGTTCCTGTAAGTCTGAGTTCCTCAAGGGCTGGCTGTTAGAAGCTGTTTGGAAAATTCATTGCCATGCATGAGTCTGGGGAGCGTTTTTTATTCCACTGGAAATTGTTAATGGGGACTGCATTAGCGGCCCCTTATCGCTTTGCCTGATAGAGAGACAGCAGGCTCGCCCAAACAATTCTGGAACCCTGATCACTGCCAATTAGGGGAACATTGTCTGGCTGACATAATCGAGTAAGTATAAATATATTTATCGTGATTGGAATGGGGAAAGGAGACAGCAGAAAGATCGAGGCAGCAGCCACCACCTGCTGCCTGGCTCCAGCCGGGATCAAGCCCAGCGTCACCCCGTGCTCAGCAAAGGCAGTCACTGGCATTCTAAGGTGGAATGCACAGTTGAAAATTCAGGACTAGAATTGCTTTTCCCAGAAGGAGCCCTGTCTCTTCTTATTTTTCCTCCTCTCTTCTTCCCTTTTTTTTCATGTTCACTTCTGTGAAAGCTGAAAAGAGAAGAGAAAGCAGATGTCGCATTGATCACATTTTAATTCTGCCCTGTCGGCCATGCTGTCCCCACTTAGCTTCTCTGAGGTTCAAAGTGATGGCGGGGAACAGTGCCCTGACAGGACCCACAACCCTCTTGGCCTGCCTGCGTGTGCGAGTGCGTCTGGCATTGGGTTTATTTCATCGTCAATTTGTGGAGCTTTTGTGGCAATATCTGTGATGTGTCTCAGAGCTGGGGTTGAAAGACCCTGATGAAAATAGTCCCCTATAGTGGACTAGATAAGGGAGGAATTTCTCACATTTAAATGGCTGAAAAGGAAGCACGTTTAAGTCACATCTGGTGGCATTCCTGTTGTCTGACTGGAGAGCAGGGTCTGTCTGAGCATCTGCACAGATTTCAAAATGCAGGTGGCATCCATTCGTTCCCAAACAAACGGCCAGGGTCGGATGCGAGTAGCCAAATCACATCGTTGTGGGGGAGGTCAGTGACAAAACTGATCTCGCTGCTGAATTTCAACCCAGTTGATCAAAGGTTTAGCCCTTTTTCCTCACCCCTGACCATTCGATAATGGCCATTTATAGAGCTAAGTTGATTTCAGCCGTTTTCCTCACCCCATCACATATGTGCTGCTTTCTCGCGCCACTTGAGGGCCGAGGACCCTTCCCAGTGGCAACAACAGGGTAAGGAGACCCCTTCCCTGTGTCCTGTCCTCTCCATCCTGTGGTTTGTCTGCACCGTGGCAAATGGCTCTCAGGCCTGTCTTCCTGGTTGACAAAAACGATTTTATTACTGGTAGCACAAACATGATACGTGAAGATGTAGTGGGAAGGTGTAAATGCACAAAATAAATAAGCAGCCCACGCAGAAGAACTGTCATTTATAGAGATCACTCTGCCTAAAGGCATCTGGCCACCCATGTTCCCCCCTCTTCCAGCCACATTATTCCTCCTTTGGCTGCTCAGAAATTGTCAAGGCCAAACTCCTTCCACCTGGGTACCAGAAATATGTATTTCCTTTGCTTTTCAAATCTTTATTTTTTATTTTTTAGAGACAGGGTCTTACTTTGTCACCCTGTCGCCCAGGCTGGAGTGCAGTGGCACAATCATAGCTCACTGTACCCTCAAATTCCTAGGCTCAAACAATCCTCCTGCCCCAGCCTCCCAAGTAGCTGGGACTACAGATGCACACCACCATGCCCTGCTAACTTTTCCTTATCTTTTATGGAGACGGGGGTCTTGCTATGTTGCTCAGGCTGGTCTCAAACTCCTGGCCTCAAGCAATCCTCCCACCTTGACTTCCCAAATGCTGGGATTACAGGTGTGAGCCTTGCTTTTCAAATCTTAATGGATGAAACACTTTTTTTTTTTGTCTTCCACCTCTTGCCAGACCTATTGTTTTTTGAGAACCAGAGCTCATTTATCTCCAGAGGGAAAGAAAGTCATTTCATGTGTACCCGTTAACAAATTACCACTTACTGTGAAAATACAGGGAACTCTCTCACTTTCTGTTAATAAATGGGTTATTCACCTTGGCTGGACCTTGGCGGATGGACAGCCACCGTTCGAGTCAAGCTGGCTTAATTTTCTCTCCTTGGCTTTCGTTTCCTTGAAGCAAAGAGATTTCTTGGTTCTTTCTTTGTTTGATTCTGCTGTTGAGGAAAGTGCCCGGCTCCTCTGGGTTTGTTGTTTAGTGAGCTGGTTTGAGTAAATCCCTAGCATTTATTAAGGAGCCTGCTGGGTTGGGTGCCCTGGGTTCCTCTGAAATTCTCCCCACCTGAAAGTTAAATGGAGTCACCTATCTGAATACTAACTTCCTCCTAATCCATTGGTTTTCTGCTGTGTAGACAGGGGCATGAAGTAGCCAAGAGATAGTGCGGTGTCATAAACTGAGCTTGAGTCCTGATGTCAGCGAGACCTGGGTGGTCTGGGGGTGTAATCTTAGGTACAATGCTTCTCTTTTGAGCCACACATCCCTTATTATAGATGCTGATGGTAGCAAGAGAACAGCCAGTTCGTCGTTGCTGTTCTCCACAATGAGCCCAGCAGACAATGAAAAGCCTGATCTAACCACATAATGTTGGTGTAAATTACATATGGTCATAAGAAGGTGTTTTTGACCCCAGCGTTTCAGTGACATTTAGTTTTGTATTTGATGCATGTCATTTAGTTACA
This sequence comes from Varecia variegata, assembly GCA_028533085.1. NCBI lineage: Eukaryota > Metazoa > Chordata > Mammalia > Primates > Lemuridae > Varecia > Varecia variegata. Next base: position 6,563,467 of record CM052440.1, on the reverse strand, counting down.
GGAAGAAACCCTCCTGAACACACATAAAGCTCTTGAGCTGGTTGAACATTATATCTTACATCATTGTGATTCACTTTACTCAGGATTCTTCCTGCTAGGAAGTAATAAAAGAGAAGATGGAAGTCCAGTTAATGGTATTGTACCATGTCAGTTTCCTGGTTTTGATACTGTACCATGGTGATGCAAAACATCTCCCTTGGGGGAAGGGGGGTGAAGAGTACAGGGGACTCTTTGCACTATTTTTGTGACTTCCTGTGGTTCTATAATTATTTCAAAATAAAGAATTTAATGAGAGAGAGAGGGAAAGGAGCGGCAATCAGGAGAAATGAGTGCTCACTGGTTTTAGTCCCTCGCTGGGCAAATATTTACATTCTGTTTGCCTCTTCCTCCCCTTCTCACATACAGGTTTGTGAGCAGTCATGAATAAAAGCAAGGGCTCCCTTTTCCATGGGAGAGAAGAAAGAAAATAGAATAAGTTGAGAGAACCCCTGCCCACATTAGGTTTGAAGGTCACCTGCTTCCTGCCTCTCCCCACCCCCTTTACCTGCATGGATTCACCGGCACCCATGCTCACCTTGTCCTCCCTCCTTCCCATTCAAAGGGAGACACCCTCTCTGCTGCTGCAGATGCACTCCTGCACCTGAGCAGGGCATCCCATCCCTTCCTGCTGCTTCCAAAGGCTCAGTTCATCCACATTATCCCTCTGGGTGAATTCCTTATTACTTGGGGCTTTAACAACCGTCTATATTAGAATAGCTCCCAAATTTATATCTCTATCCAGACTTTTCTGCTAAGATCTACACCTGCATATCCGACCCTTGACTGGGAGTCTCTACCTAGATGCTTCACAAGCATTTCAAATTCTTCCCAAATTATCTCTTCTTCCTATATCCCTTTATCTCAGAAAATGCCACTTCCACCTGCCATAGTGCCCGTAGCAAGAATCAGAGTCATTTTAGACCCTTGCTGTACCAAGTACTTCAAATGTGGCTAGTCCACATTGAGATGTGCTGAAAGTATAAAATACACACCAAATTTCAAAGAGAAAGGAAGGCAAAATATCTCAATAATATTTTATATTGGTTTCATATTGAAATGATAATATTTTGGATATGCTGGGTTAAATAAAGTATTAAAAATAATTCCCTTTTACCTTTTAATGTGCCACTAGAATATTTATTTGTTTGTTTATTTATTTATTTTTGGGACAGGGTCTTGCTCTGTTGCCCAGGCTAGTATAGTGGTGTCATCATAGCTCACGGCAACCTCAAATTCCTGGGTTCAAGTGATCCTTGTGCCCCAGCCTCCCGAGTAACTGGGACTACAAGCACATGCCACCACACCTGGCTAATTTTTCTATTTTTTGTAGAGACGGGGTCTCGCTATGTTGCTCAGGCTGGTCACGAACTCGTGGTCTCAAACGATCCTCCCACCTCGGCCTCCCAAAGTGCTAGGATTCCAGGCTTGAGTCACCAAGCCCGGCACCACCAGGATATTTAAAATGACATTATGTGGCTCATATTTGAAATAGACTTGTATTCTATTTCCATTGGATAGCACTTTATAGACTCTTCTCTGCCTTTTAGCCACTTCCAGTTGGTCAGTAATTCACAGTGATTCTCTTGAGTTAAGATAAGGGAGAGCAGTGGTTAAGGGCACAGGCTGAGTTTGAATCCTGGCTCCACCATTTTTTGATACATGTGAACTTGGGCAATTATTTAACCTCTTTGAGTCTTAGCGTCCTCATCTGTCAGCTGGATATAATAGCAGCTCTTATTTCTCAGATTCTTGCAAGCATTGAATGAGACAACATGTGTAAAGCTCTTACTGCAGAGATGAAGCACGGGGAAAGACCCAATGCCAAGAGAAAGAGTGTGCCTCTCACTGCGGTAGCTCAGGTCCTTGTCACTGCTAGCCAAGACTGCTGCACCAGTTTCTCCATTTCCAGCTCACTCTGCCCTCCAATTCTCATACTGCTATCAGATTAAACATTCCCTAATGCAAATGTTCTCAAATTTCCAGACTCCCCATCACCCTTGGCTTGAAGTCCCAAGTCCTTAGCATGCCATGCAGGCCCTCCCTGGTCTGCCCCCACTCCAGTCACCGACTCCATTTCCTGCCAGTCCACGACTAAACCAGTTGGGTCCCCAACTCCTGTTTGCACACACAGTTCTCCCTCTGCGGCATATGTGCTCTCTACTCTGTGTACCTACTTTCTGCAATACTCACCTCAATTGTTACCTCATTTAGGAAACTGCGCCCAATCCCTCCTGTACCTGTCTCCAACCCAGGCTGAATTAGGAGCGTCTCCTTGGGGCTCCTCGACCCTTGAGGTTTGGCTCCTTATTACGCTGATTGCACTTGTTTGGTTGGCCTCTCTGTCTTTCCTGCAAGACCGAGCAATCCCAGGTCTAGGCTGGGCTGTCGAATTCACCCCAGACCTTCATGCTCCGCACAGTGCCTGGCACAGGGTGGGGCCTAGCAAATGTTTGCTGAGCGAATGCACAAAACATGTAGATACTACTGAGACAGATAAGGTGAGGGAGAGCCCAGTGAGGTCAAACAGCAGAAAATATGAAAACTAACCGGGGGAGAAATCATCACTCCCTGCAAGGGTAGACAGAATCAAGGAGGAGAGAGAAGAATCTGAGCAAGGAGCAAGTAATGCAGGATTTGAAATGCAAGAATATAAAAAAGAGATCATTAAAACAACAGAACCACATTTAGTGCTCTCGGTGGTTTTTAGTAACTTCCTCTAAAATGGTTCCAGGAAGAGACAAGGTTCTGGAAGGCACAAATCATATAAAGAAAGGATGAGGTATTATCAACTGATTCAAGGATTATTTTTCATCAGGACTAGATACATGGGCGATATCAGTGAATGTCAAACTGGTGACTATGTGATAGAAATAGTAATAATTTACCGGGGCTGGTGCCCAGGAATCTTTCACTGTGATACAAATGCCAAGCATGGAAAAATTTGACAAGTTATAAGTATAAGAAAGTAGATGGTGAATTTGAAAATAATGATATAAAATGGCAGAATAATCACAAGAGAAACATTATGAATACGTAAGAGGGCTTGGAGGATTCTTGCCTTACCACAAATAGGAATTATAAAAAAATTCACTGATAAGAACAGAAATTCCAAAATGTAAAGCCTCCTTATCAAAACACATAGTATTCCAGGATATATAATGGTAAAAGCATGTCTTTTGACACACACGGTATTAAAAGCAGCAAATAACACAAGAAAAGTAGAGTTACCAGGAGGTATGGTATCCTGCGGCTCACAGGATCTATGAATCAGAATGTACTCTACACACAAACCACGACCTTCACTGGAACATGTAAAGGCTTCACTCCAGGACCTCGGCTCTGACCCCAACGGCTGGCCCACGCCCCGATTTTCACGTAAGAGATCTCATGGGACAGGCATCGTGTGAGGCAGATGTTTCCTGGCCAGTACTCTTAGCGATGCTCCCGCCCACCACTTTGAGATTTCTGTGGAGAAGGTAAACATTTGGGATATACTTATGTCCTAAAAACCCACGGGCTGTTTATCTGAAATGCAACTTTAACCGGGCCTTTTGCATTGTATCTGGCAGCCCTGCTTAGTGAGGTGTGCATTCTCTCAGTCACGCTCCCTGTGAGCCACAACACGTTTCAACAGTTGTTAGCTGTTGAGGAGTGTCAGCTCGTCAGAGGAACAATAACAAACAACTATTGAGTACCTACTCTGTGCCGGGCACCATATTAAGTGGTTTAGATGGATATTTCACATGTTCTTTCCAAGAACATTATGAAACAGTTACTGTTATAATCCCTGTTTTTAAAATGGGGAAACCGAGGAGAGGTAGAGCTGGGGTGTGAATTCTGGCGGCCTGACTCCAAAGCCCACGTGCTTGCCCACCTCACAAGACATGGCTGCAGCACTAGGGAAGGGGTAGATACATCGAGTCCCCAACAATGAGAGAGTGGGAGACCACAAGGTATGATGGGTCAGGCCCTGAGGAAGGCCTTAAAGGAGCAGCTGAAACTAGACCAGGTGCGTTTATTTAAGTAAGAAAAATGTGCTCCTAGTTCTAGGCAGAATGCAGCCCCACACCAGGACTAGAAGAGCACTGGATGAATTTCAGCCTCTACTACAGCCTCAGTCTTGTGCAGTGAACAACCTGCGCGACCAGGCATAGCTGTGTGAGTCAGATGGCCGAAGGAGGACCAGTGCAGAGGCAAGGATGCAGATGGAGTGCTTAGAGAACAATGAGAAGCCATTTACTAACGCACGTTTGCATGGGGTAGCTAGTATTCTAAAGTCAGTTTTGAGAGACAGGATGGGGAGAGATTGCTGAAGGCCTGGAATGACAATAGTAGAGACTTGAGTGGATCTGGGAGGTCATGTGACAGTGTGACATTGACAAATTCTGAATGGGAAAATGACCCTCAGAAAGTGTGTGGCAGAAAGCTTCAACATACAGGAGTGTTGCCCCACCAGGGAGGAGGGATAGGCTGGAGGGGGATGGGCACAGCAGGTGAGGTAGCAGCAGCCTATTTAGTGACATAACTAAAGGAAAGTCTGTGGCTTGGGAAAGAGCACAAGGAGTGGGGGAAGAAAACACTAAAGAGAGACAGTGAGTGAGAAGATTAATTTCTTCCACTTGGCATCTCCCCAAGTACCCGAAGGGAGAGTGAACCCCGTGACAGTTTGTTTCCTTTTCCTATGGGGTTATTAGCTGGCATGTAAGGAGAGGGCGCGGCACGGCACAGCTCGACTTCAGCAAGGCATTTCCTGACACCCTAGAGGACCAGATGAAGATAGGCCCACCGATAACTTCACCCGCTGGGCTGCAGCTGATGCTCAAAGAATGTTGATGAACGGGTTAGTGTCAACCCGGAGGGGTCTCTGGGTAAAGAAACTGAGTTCAGAGATATCCAGCGTGCTCACAGTCACACAGCTAGGGCACAAAGGAGCCAGGACTTGAGCCCGGCCGTCCTGACTCCAAAGCCCATGTTCCATTTACGATGAAATAAAGGCCGAAGGCATGAAGTTCACTTATAAGAAAAGAGTTGAAAGATACAACCAGAGGGTTAGGAGCACAGATCCATGCCTGAATGAACTGTGAGGGCTGATGAATTGGCCAAAGGGAGAGAACAAAACGAGACGGAAGTTAAAGAGCTTAAATGTGAGGCCATATATTTTGGCTCCAAAAAGTCTGTTGCAGAGGTGGAGAGGCCGGCCTTGACCACCTGCCTGGGTCTTTTTATAGTTGCATAATTCCCGAACAGCCATCAATGTAACACGATTATAAAAATCTAGGGTTAAAGTAATAAAGTAATAAAGTAATTAAATCGTCCTATTCCACTCAGCCCAGCTCAGACTGTTATCTGGAATACTGGGTTCAAGTCTAAGGAGTGCACTTTGAGAAGCACATCGAATAGCTGAGACGGGGCCTGAGGAAAATGACCAGGAGACCAGGAGTCGGAACCCTGTCCCATGGAGGGTGCTAGGGGACCCTGGGCTTATTTACAGTTAGAAAAAAGAATTTGGAACTTCTGAACTTCTGACTGTTATTTTCATTTTCTTCTTTTCTTCTCTTCTCTTTTTCTTTCTTTCTTCTTCTTTTTTGTTTAATGCTTCTTAGGGCAGAATTCAGACTGAAAGGAAAGACGACTTTTGGGCTATGTGTAACCAATTGAGCAAGCTGTTAGCTTGCTCTTCCCATCCCACTCTGCCTCCTGCCCGTTTGCTACGATCTCAGTGGATTAGGGAAAGGCTGACTTTCTGCATCTAAGATTTGCAGCCCTACTTGATCAAAACTGGCAATTAAAAAGAAAGAGAACGACTTTATATATATATATTTTGAGACAGAGTCTCACTGTGTTGCCCCAGGCTAGAGTACGGTGGTATCAGCCTAGTTCACAGCAACCTCAAACTCCTGGGCTCAAGTGATCCTCCTGCCTCAGCCTCCCGAGTAGCTGGGACTGCAGGCACATAACACAACACTTGGCTAATTTTTTTATTTTTAGTAGAGACAGGGTCTCTCTCTTGCTCAGGCTGGTCTTAAACTCCTGACCTCAAGCGATCCTCCCACCTCGGCCTCCCAGAGTGCTAGGATTACAGGCAAGAGCCACCGAGCCCGGCCAAGAGAACTACTTTAAATGAGACAAATATAGATGCTCCTTAGTTGAGCCCAACTCAAACAAGGAAAAACCAAATTTCCAAAAATTAAGAATATTATAATTATTCCCTTAATGAAAGGGATTTGCAATATTATCCCTTTCATTGGCAATTTTTCAGTAACTCTACCAGGTGACTTGATATATAAAAACGCCATTAGCACCAACTTTTCAGGGATAGTCTTATTGAATGAAGCAAGGTTAGCTGCTATCCGGATTAATGTTCACTTTTGCAAGCTTTGAGACCAGTGAGCTAAAAAATGACCAGCATTCGGATAATAAACGAATGTTTCATAAGTAAAAGTGGCAAAAAGATGAAAGTCATTGTGGTCATGCAGTCGTCTGCTCTACACTTTTGTACCCAAATAAGATTTAGGTAGCCCTGGGCACAGACAGTGAGGGACAGGAGCTGAGTGTGTCTGTAGCATTCGTGAACAATGTCACAGCCCTGGTGACAACAGAGCAAGAAGACGGTGCCTTTCAAATACATGATAAATAAGCTTTCAGAACCCAAATCAATAAAAACAAACAGGAAGTGAGCAGAAGGGAAGAGAAGGAAAAGAGAGCATGAGGGCGCCATAAAATCCTGGTGATATATTTGGGGGGAAATCATGATGTGACTAGAAAATGGGAAGCGGAAAAAAACAGTGAAGCCTGGAAATTCGTGAAATGTCTGTCTGTCTGTCTGTCTGTCTCTTGTCTTTCACTGTCATCTCCCCCGACCCCGCCCCACACCCCACCCTTCTGACAGGGCTCATTATATGCTTCCTGATCCCGGGTGGGTATTTTCAATGCTTCATTTATGTTTCGGTTTTGCCAACAGGATTCTTGGTGTTTCTGCAGACAATTGCTATTGCTTGAGGAGACAATAAGGATAAAATGAGGAAATGGCAAATGACACACCAGCCTCGCCGCAGAGCCAGAGCAGGGCTGGTGGGCTCTTTCTGTTTTATTTTTGTTGTTGTTTTGGATTGATGTTTGCATGGTGTCATTTTAATAAGAAACGTGCAGGAGAATTAAAAGCAGGAATATTGTAGACTCACAGTTTTTCTAACTAGATTCATGGTAAGCTACCGATGTTTCAAGGAGAAAGAGAAAGAACTTGAAAAAGAGCGGAATATATTGTGGGGAAAGTTGATGATGGGAAAGGTAAGAAAACTGTGAGGGGGAGGAAGGGAGAAGGAAGGAAAGGAAAAGAGCAGCAGATTGTAAGTTTATTAACTGAGATTGTTTCCATTTCTGCAATTGCCTTAAAGCACATGATTGCTTGGTCTGAGGTCAGCAGGGCTGATTGCAGTCTTCGCCTCTTTGACCAAGAAGTAATGGGCTTGAATTTCTCTGGTGTGTGAGAATTGCTCCTGCCAATTTCTTGGCTGAAGGACAACCACCCAGATAGGTTTAGGGGGCCTAAGCTAGTTAACAATTAGCTTGAACTAGTAGCAGGACTTTTGGTTATCTTGCTAGTACCAGCAGAGGCAGAGCAAAGTAAAGAGAGCACATAGCCTGGGAGCCAACAGACATGTGCTCTCATCTCTCACCTCCGTTTCCCATCTATACAATGTGAATGGTGATGATAATAATAATAAAGGATGACCTTTTGAAAAGCCCCTGGCACCTCATAGGCCCTATCCATAAATGGTAACACATTGAGCTGGTTCGTGTGTCTAGACATTGGCGAGGCTTGGGTGGGGTGTTGGGACTGTTCGTGGCTGTCCTGGCGCTTCCTGTTTAAAGACAGCAAGGCAGTGACTGAGCTCTGGGTGGATGGCAAGGGGTAGGAGCCAGATCAGTTTTCTGTTTCTCTACCCCGCCTTTCCCCCCTTGTCCTTGGTGAGTGCTGTCTTCTCTCTTTACTGACTGGGTCGTCTTGGTAACCCTGCAGCCGGGACTTCATAGCTGGTAGAGAGAAGCTAGCACTTGCCCAGGGCAAGCGAGGAGGAACAGGTGCTTGAGAGGCTGCAAAGGAGTATATGCTTGGTGGATTTACACTTTTTAAAAACTGTTTTGAAATTTTCTTTTCTCTACAAGAAAGGATAGTAGCTAACTGCAATGCAGAAACTCTTGGGAGAAGAGACACTCAGTGGTCAAACACCAACACTGAGCCACACGTTCTACATCCTCTTCCCCGAGACACTGTGGGCTGAGGGTTATCATCAGAACTTCTGGTGGAGAAACTGAGACACAGAGAAGCTTTTCCAACCGCCAAGTAACCAACAGGACCTGAGATTTGAAACCAGGTCGTCTGACACCTGAGTCCTGTAAGCCGCCCACTGCTGCGGGAGCCTCACCTTGCAGAGAATGGCGAGTTAGGGAAAAAAGAATGGAATTTGCTGGAGTTTAACAGAACATATATATACATTATGCTTAAGGGAAAAGATACTTTTCTCACAAAAACTTTGAGGACAAATGAGATTTTATGTGGTATGCCTTGCACTAAAAAAATTAAATTATATAAGCCAGACTGGTGTTGATTAAGGAAGAGTAAGGTTATAATATGCAGAGGAAGGAACAGCAAGTGACTGATCCCTTGTCTTGGGCATCACTCAAGTTACAAGGCAGGGGAGGGGGGACCTGGGTGGGGACAGTCTCCTGACGTGTCTCCTCCCTCTTCTACTTCCCTCCCCTCATCACCCCTCCCCCACCGAAACCAAAAAACTCTAAGCAGGAAAAAGGGAGCTAATTAAAAAAGAGAAAAACATCCTGGAGACCAGTGAAATCTCCATAATCCACAGTGACAGACAGGGACCTGCAGAAGAGCAATTTGATTAAATAAGGATATAAGGGATTTAGAGAGTCTCTCCAGTTGTGTAAAGTGTGTCCACAAGTCTGAAAAATATATTTATTTGGCTTCCAAACCTGAAGACCTATTGCCTTCTAACTGGGGAGATAGATCCCATTTGGAAACCGGAAGCAATTGCAAGGCAAGGTCAAAGGGTTCAGGTGGGGCTGGGGATCCCAGGTAGGATGGAACCCTACGAGGCTGGCCGAGGGCCTGCAGGAGGGTGCTGGTTGAGGCATTAGAAGGTAAGGGCAGTTAAAACTGTCCTCGCAGTGAGTGGTTGTGGGCTAAGCCCGAGCCCTTCCCAGACTGGGAGGAGAGGGCAGCACACCTCCCCTGCCCACGCTCAGTGTCTCACTCAAGAACCAGCTGCCCATTAGTCACCTGTCATCAGAGACAGCTCTGTTGGCGGCTTTCTGCAGAAGTGAAGCAGCCAGAGGATGAATTGTTATTCCGGGAACACACCTGCGCACAGGACGGGAATGGATGGGAGATGGG
>CM052440.1:6537233-6553513 GCA_028533085.1 Varecia variegata | reverse complement strand
CTGCTCTCAGCTTGCGAGTTCTAGGAATAGTGGTGGCGAAGCGTAGGCCTTCACAAGCTTAAAATATTGGTTGGGCTGCTGACCCAGGAAAAGGCGGCCTTCACTGCTTTGATCTACCAGCGTCCTGGAGGGACTTGCAGCTGTGAGAAGTTCCCCCCTTCTCTGTGGGGTATTGTGATCATGTGATTGTCAACCCCTCTAGAGCATCCTTGGGCCAACTCCCACCCTTATCTCCCATTGCAAATAGAACCTAATATCTTCCTTAAGTTTTCTCTATTCCCCAGAAACGTTAAAAAAAAAAAACAAAAAAAAAAACTTTTCTCAACTCTGCTTCCCAATCCAGCTCCTAATTTCTTTCCTCTCCTTTGTTGCCAATACTGGGAAGAATTCTCTGCACTGGGCACTCTCCACTTCCTCATTTCCCATTCATTCTGCAACTCTCTGGAGTCGACCTTTCGCCCCCAACATTCTCCTTAGGTCCACCAGTGCTCTCCTTAATGTGCAGTGCAACCTCTCTAGGGGAGCGCCTGCAGCCGGCAGCCTTCCGCACTCTGCCTCTCCAGGAAGCTCTTCCCGCCTGGCGTCTGCAGCTCCACCCTCTCCTGGTTCTTCTCCTCCCTTCCTGGGCACTCCTAGGGGGTCTCATTTTTAAGTGCCCTGTTTCCTCTCTTTCTGACTTGAAATATATGCTTCCTCGAAGGGTCTGCCCTTGGCTTTCTGATTTTTCTCCTCACTCTGAGCCATCTCACCCCCTGCTCTGGCTTCAACTCTCATTTCTGGGCCAAAGACCCTCAAGTCTATGGCTCTCGCTCCAGTTGTGACCTCTCTTGAACTCCAGAACCGCGCTGCCAATTATCTGTTGGATGTCACCACACAGATGCCAACTCCTAACTCGTGAAGTCCAGAATCACTCAAATCCCCCACACCCAACTCACCCCTACTTCTGCGACTCCCCATCCACTTTCTAAGTGCTGTCAGAGGTCACTCGCCAGGCCAGAAGCCTCAGTTCCCATCCGCACCTCCCTTGCCAAAGCCCGGTGATCCGTAACCAAGGTGATCAGTAACCAAGGTCGCCGGAGCTCCTCCTGTCGGGCCGGGGTGTGGCCACGTGGTCTGCAAGGTTATTTCACTATCTCAGCAGATCTGTGAGGCAGGCACTAATTTTTCCTCCATTTTACAAATGGGGGCTTAAATCACATGTCCAAAGTCACACAGCTAGAATGTGACCGAGCCAGGATCCGAACGGAGCTCTGTCTGACTCCTGAGCACTGTGCTCCGCTCTGAATATTCTCCCTTCATGGTATCTCTCAAGCAAGTCCCGTCTTCACTAGAAAGGAGAGTGTTACAGTAAAGAGGAGCATAGACTTTGGAGCCAGATAGATCTGAGTTTGAATCCCGGCCTACACACACACACACGCACACACACACATCTCTGTGGACACGATGCCCCCAGGTCACACTGCAGCACACACACCAGCCTCTCTCAGGGTCTCCACCATCCATACTCCAAGTGCCCTTTTATGCCACCCCAGCAACATGAACCCTCCCTCTTCAGCTCCTCCCCAGCAGCCAACACACACCTCGCTCATTTCCAGGCACTGATGACCTTGCCCCCCATGACCGTTATGTACGGGTGGGCGAGACCCCGTGGTCTCACACAGCTCCTCTTCCATCTCGCACTGCTGCCCTTACCCCGTGGGATCCTCGCTGCTACTCCACTGGTCAAAGCTCTGCAAGGGCGGGGCCGTGTCTGCCTCAGTGTCTAGAACAGTGGTGCTAGAATTCCCTAATATTTGCTGAATGAATGAACTGTCAATTCCTCCCCTGGTGAGCTCCCTGAGAGCACAGCCACGCTGGGTTCTTCCGTATCTTCACAGCATCTAACACAAGTCACAGCCAGTACATAGGTGCCCAGTACCTATTTCTTGAATTGCAAAGTTGCATTTCTGCATGCTCATTTAGAATTCCATCCAAAAGCCAACCGCCTCCCTCTGTTCAAAGTCTGTCCAGTTCAGCCGTAGAGATAAAGAGAAAAGTGGAGAGGGCTTGTTGCCCAAGCCTCCCGGATGTCTGTGGGACGGTGGTCGGTGCCCGTGCCTGGGGCTCCCGCATGTGACTGCAATGTCTGCCCTCCCCTCTCGAGGTGGGTGACACACCCAGGATCCTCACAATTATTTCCAAAGTCAGCTCTTCATTGCTCCACAGCAATTCACTTCCGGGATGCTCTGTCTCTTGTATGGTCTTTAGTGCTAATGACTAAACAGAGTCCTTCATTAGGAAGGCACAAAAAGATATCTGACTAGCTCACCAGACACCCACCCTCAACACACCCCAAGTTCCTCGGGGCAAAGGCCCCGGCTTATTCATCTCTACATTCCCAGCACCTAAGTGCAAACAACAGGTGCTCACTAGATGCTGATCTGCACGGAACGGTAAACAAGACGGTAGACAGGGAACTCCTGCCAAATGACTCGATCCCACTTGTCCTGTAAGAGAATATGTGAAAAGTCGGGAATCAGATTTTTTTCTGTCCATGCCACAAACCTCTGCACCTGCAGCTACACACGGCACCAGACTTAACATTTAAATTTGTCTTTGAATTTGCCAGTAGCTTTGAAAAACATCTTGACCCAGTCCATTTCTATCTGCTTCTATAATGCATCTAACTCACCCACATTTCTTCCTACTAAAACAGCAACCTAAAAGCACTAAGAGTTAATTCTACGTAATTAACTTCTTCAATCCTTCTGCCATGCTGCTAGGAGCTATAATTCCATCCAATTTAAAAATCCTCCGAGCTGTACTTTTGGTCCTTCTCTTCCCACATCTAACTTATTCTCAGGCCATGTAACCCAGAAAATTATTCTCTCAGGGAACATTATAAGAATCAGGGTACAGTAAATTTAAGTGTAAAACTTCAAATGTTCAGACTGAACTCCGCAGGTTTACGTGATGGGTACAAGAGATAGGGGGACCGAACAGATGGAGAGATAGAGCGGAGGGGCAGGAAGTGCGGGGCCTGGGCCCACAACGGCAGGAGGAAACCACCTCTCCCCTCCCCCCATACCTGTCTTTACGGAAAATGAGATTTTTTAAAACCTCACCTTCTCTACCCCGTAAAAAGCCTGTAAATTCACCTCTCAAGAAACACAATCTCCGGCAGAACAGGCACCAGGTGGTGGGGAGAAACAGCCGGCATTGTGGGATAATCTTTCAGTGTCTAGAGGAGGTGGATGAATATGAGCCGTGATTACTAAAATTACAGCTGCTTTCAGGTCAGGGAACAAAGCACAGAGTGTGGCTCTTACCGTGATAGGCCAATTTCCAAATGGCCTCTTCCACCTCATCCCTGCTCACTTTTGCATTTGACATGGGCTACCCTGGCCAAACGCCACATTCCCATGTGATGGAGAAAGGAATTCTGAAGCCGTGAGTTCAGGAGCGCTGGCTGGAGTGACACGTCCTTGTGTTCTTTGTGTGGCTGCCGCTGAGTTTCCCAGCTCTTTTGACCTAGATTTTTGGCCTGCCCCTGCCCCCGTCGGCACACACATACCCAGGCGTCCTCGGTGATGGCAACAGTCACATTTGATGTCAGAAACTATAAAGTTTTCTGTTCTCAGCAATCTCGAACTCAAATATGGGACACACTTTTATTTCTTCAGAACAAATGATTAAATCCAAAACATACACATATAATGCTTTAAAGAACTTATAGACCCTTCCATGTCCAGAATGGACGCTGCAGTCCTCCCTCATAAGAATATCACATTTGATGGAATTATGTTTTTTTTAAAACAGAGTCTACACTTCCTGAAGGACTTTCAGTTTCCAGGGCTCATTTGATCCTCTTATCGGCTCCGTGAGGCCCTAGGTGGTTATTATTGTCCCCGAGTTTCAAATGGCTAATTGACTCGCCCAAGGTCACACAGCTAGTGAAAGAACCAAGCTAGAAACCAGGTCTTCCCGTTCCAAACCCTCAGCTCTGTCTTCTTTCCACCTTGGGAGTGATGTTAGAAATAGGTCGTCATCACCTGTCCAGTACTTAGTGCTCTTTCAATTCTCTTCCCATCTTTTTCTTTGGGGGAGAGAAACCCGAGGGACCCATGACTTCAACGCCACCCACTTTCCGATGATTCCGAAATCCCAAACTCCAGCCCCGACCTCTCTCCTGGCTGCAGACTCCAGCTGCTCCCTGAGCTTTCCTGCTGAGAATTCAACTCAAATCCCCGCGTGCGACGTGAAGTCCAGGGGTCTTTCCCCAGCCCTGCCTGCTCCTGTGTTTTCTACTTTGTAAAGGCCGCACCACCCACTCAGTCTGCCAAGCCAGAAATCCCTTCTCCCTTAGCTCCCAAGAACAGTCATGAAATCCTGCCCGTTTTGCTTCCTGGATCCTCTGGAATCTGTCCTCCCCTCTTCTCAGCCCAGGCCCCGGTGTCTCTTGCCTGGAGGGCTACACTCGACTTCCTGGTTTCCCTCCCGACTTTGCCCTTCATCTGTCTTCAGGCTCTGACACAGAACTCTTTCAAGCTCTAATTCTTGCTGTTATTTCCCTGCTTAAAATCTTTCCATGGCTCCCCATAAATTTCAAGATAAAAATTCAAACTCTCCCACCTGGGCCACGAGGCCTGTGCGTCTCTCTAGCTTACCCTGTCTCTCCTCCTGGATCCACCGTCTAAACCCCAGCCTCGCCGGGCCTCAGTTCCCTCCTCGGATCCTAGAAAGAGGAAGTTCCTTTGCATCTGGGTCACTCCTTTCACGGACAGGGCAGGTCGCTCTCCTCCAAGGAGTCCTTCCTATCCACTTCTGCTCTCTCCTTTCTCATCGTACTTCTATTAGTGCAAAGACTTTCAGCTGCAAGAAACAGAAACTAAAAATGGCTTAAACAATAACAAAGCTTGGCCGGGCGCGGTGGCTCACCCCTATAATCCTAGCACTCTGGGAGGCCGAGGCGGGAGGATCACTCAAGGTCAGGAGTTTGAGACCAGCCTGAGCAAGAGCGAAACCCCCGTCTCTACCAAAAAAATAGAAAGAAATTAACTGGACAACTAAAAATATATAGAAAAAATTAGCTGGGCATGGTGGCGCATGCCTGTAGTCTCAGCTACTCAGGAGGCTGAGGCAGGAGGATCGCGTGAGCCCAGGAGTTTGAGGTTGCTGTGAGCTAGGCTGACGCCACGGCACTCACTCTAGCCCGGGCAACAGAGTGAGACTCTGTCTCAAAAATAAAAATAAATTAAAAAAAAATAACAAAGCTTTATAATTTCTCAAAGTCCAGAAGCAGGAGGGCTCTCAGGTGGTTAATTCAGTGGTCCAATGACATTTCCCCTCGTTCCCTCTGCCATCCTCATTTAGAATTATTCTTCAACTCTACATCACAGACTTTAGAAACATTCTCAGTCAGGGGTGGCAAAGATTTTTCTTTTAATGAAAATGAATCTCATTTTCTGAAATAACCAGAAGCTACATAGCGTCAAGCCTGGTGAGTAATAGGCGTAATCAAGATAGGCGATAACACGTGGGGTCACAGTCAAGGTGCAACCATAGAGTAACGAGACAGAAGTTTTGGTTTTGCTTCTGATCTGGCTCTAAGAGCAAGATTAGAAAAGGCAACCCAAGTTCAATCCAAATGATTGATGAAACATGCACAGTTACTGTTTCCAACACTGGCCTCACTTGGATTAAGTTTTAATCTGCTTGTTTAAAAAATAAAAACAAATTAAATTTTTAAAAGTTCCCTGCTTACCTGGAAGAGAAAAACAAACAAAACCACCATGGAGTAGCCATTCTTGCCCACCATCTGCTCAGAGGAAGAACTTAAGGTGCTAAGATCTGGGACAAACGAATTTCCAAGATAGAAGGAGAAAGGAATTCAGGGAAGTCCCTGAGTGCCGGGTCTGGGAGGCCAAGCCACAGTGGGGTGACTTGAGTGGGTGGCCCAAGGGGACAGAAATAACTTGGGGTCAAGAGAAGCCAAACTCCAAAGATAAGCCCATTGTTCCCCGACCAGGCCTGGGGTAAATCCCAGGGCAGCTGTTTGGTTCCTTCCACTTATTTGCCTCTAAGTCCAAAGGCCCTTCTTTGCCCTGCAGCCCCTTTCTCTTGCTTTTTGGTATCATCCCTGCAGTGTTTTTGTCCTTCCTTCTCCTCTGTGTAGATTTTAAGTAACCAAGAGGAGTGGTTCAAGGCGGAGCTTGGGAGCCAAGAAGGATATGTGCCTAAGAATTTCATAGACATCCAGTTTCCTGAGTAAGTATCTGCAGCCTGCTGAGACGGGCCTGCCCACACACACTCCTCTCACTCTTTCAGCAGTCACTGGAATTACCCGTGCGCACCTAGGCCACCGTCAAACGCGGCTGCCTCTGGAGCTCTCTCCCAAGAGCCACCAGAACCACACATCGAAGGCCAGGGCAGGAGGGAGATTTTGCATTTTATTTCATTGCCTTTTGAATTTCACACCATGTACATGTATTGCCGATTTTAAATTTTTATAAAATAAGTTTATAAACTCAAGTCATCTACAGTGATTGCAATCACAGGGTTTCCAAGAATTGCAAAGGGGGCGCTGTCGGCTACCCCACTTCAAGAGCTGCTACTTCACCTCCCAGCCCCACCTCGCAGCTAACCAGGCTCTCCACCCTTCATGGGGGGAGGAGCATGGACACTGCCTGCCTTTCTCAAAGCGCGCTCACCCCAGTGAGAGAAGTCAGTGGGGCGGGGGAATTCCCTTCATAAAGAGGAAATGAAAAATTGAGATTGGGTCTCCTGTGTCTTAAGAATTGACCACAAGGGTTAGATAGAAATCTAATCTTGTCTCAGAGCCAGGGTCTAGCCCAAAGAGCAAAAGTTTGTTTGGAAACCAAAGTGGTATTGGTGACTCCAGGGAGTGCAACAGCAGCCCTCAGGGTGAGCTAGTGCTGACCACGATACAGTGGAATGAACACTGACCTTGACCGTGCCCTTGATGCTACCAATAATCTGCTAGGTGACTGCATGACCTTCTCTGCTCCTCAAACCTCCAGCCTGTCCCCCACCTCACTCTCAGCCATGGCTTTGCCTCTAGGTTTTCTGGGACAGTGAAAGCCGCCCGAAGAGAAGCTCCCCATCCCCTGCCCCCATCCCCACCACATCCGCCCGCCCCTGTAACTGCTCAGACTCTCTGCCTTCCCTGCAGCTGTTTGGAAGGAACTGTCGGTGCTTCTAGCGGAAATTCTCCCCTTTCTTTCCCACATTAACTTTCTTTCTTTCTCTGCTGGGTCATTCCCATCAGCAAACACACATGCTGTAATTTCTCCCAGCTTACCAAAAAACAAACAAACAAAACAAAACAAAACCTCTTGATCTCAAATCCCCTTCCAGCTGCATTCCATTTCTTCAAAAGAAGGCTGCATTCGCTTTTTCCTACTCCTCCTGGCGCCTGAGCTTCCTGTCCCAGGGGCCACAGGTCCCGTTCTCAGCAGACTTGACCTGGGCTTTCTCCCTCCCACTTTCTTTGCTGGGCTTGGGGACACCCTTCCTCCCAAGGTGGCTCCTCCCCATCTCTCTGCGGGTTCCTCCTCCTCTCCAATCTCCTTAGGTTCAGAATATCCCCTTCTCAGTGACATCTTTCTTGTCACCATATTTTAAATTACTCTCCCACCCCCACTCCCTGTCCCTCCTCTCTGTTGTCATTTTCTCCACAGCACTCATCATCACATGACACACGTATGTTTTAATGATTTTGTTTATTGCATGACCTCCCCCACGCTAGAATGTAAGTTCCCTGAGAGCGAGGTGATTGTCTCTTCTGCTTGTCACTGTGTCCCCGGTGCCCGGAAGAGGCACAATAGTAGACGTTCAATAAAGCTGTTAAGTGAATGAATGAAAAGCTTTGGAATGATATGTAATACTGAACTCCTGGCCACTCATGTCTAATGTGTAGTATGTGAAAATTTTTGCAAGTCTTGAAAGAAGCCACTTATCAAATTCCAGTTGGAGGAAATATGTTTATTTTCTAAATTCCCCTAACTGCCCGTTGCCTCTTCTAAAATATATCCTTTGCGGGCCGGCTGCTGTGGAGTGCATCCCCCTCCTCTTGTCTTCCTGCACATGGCAATGCTGTGGTTTCACTCCCTCAGCCCTCTAGGGGTGTGTGGCAAATACTCTGGCAGGATCTGCAGGCCACCAGGAACCCCTGCTTTCAGCCCCCTCAAAGCACAACCAACCTTCCCCTGCAGTCCCAGGTCTGGAATAAGTACATCCTTCCTGCTACCCTTGTCTCAGAATCCACATTCCCAAATTCTAGAAAGCACAGGGAATTGCTCACAAAGGAACCCAAAGCCTAGGGCTGTTGGGCATTTATCTTAAAGGGACATGAGTCCTAGCCTTCTTGTGGCAGCAATTAGAGCAACCACCTTGAAGCAATGTGACACAGTCCCCCCTTTGCCCACTGAGTGATTGCAAACACTCATTTTGCGTGTCTGTCATGGAGGGAGATTTCTGGCCTCCTGCCC
This sequence comes from Varecia variegata, assembly GCA_028533085.1. Classification (NCBI taxonomy): domain Eukaryota; kingdom Metazoa; phylum Chordata; class Mammalia; order Primates; family Lemuridae; genus Varecia; species Varecia variegata. The sequence continues at coordinate 6,545,024 of CM052440.1, read as the reverse complement.
TGAGCCTGTAGCCACTGTTTGCCTTGCGCTGTGTGTTTGCGTTTTTCATACATGCCGTGCCGTGAGCAGCAATACTTCCAGAGGCTGCCACCCTGACTGCTCTCCTGGAAGAGCAGTTTCTCCTCTGTTTTTTTGTTTGTTTGCACAGTAAAGATTATTTTCCAGCCTGGATTTTGGGGGGAGGGCCCAGCTGCTGTGTAGACACTGCTCTCTGGCTGCTGCCAGCCCCGCTCATCTCCACACGTATACACAGGGCTCCCTGGGTGCCTCGGAGCCTCTGCCGGGCACACTGAGCAAAGCATGCCAGCCAGGTAGCAAGACCCCCCGGGAGGGTAGTTCTCCTTTAGTGCCCTGGGGAGGAGCGGCCACTCTCAGCCCGGTGGCCCCAGCGCCCGAAGCTGCCCCTACCCTCCCTGTGCCCCTCTGTCCCTGCAGCTCTTCTCTGCCCCTCATGCCGCTGCGGCAGGCGGCTGCTCCCCACAGCGAGTCACTCCCACACTGCCCCATTTTGGTGCAGTGGCACATTTCCATGATTCAGGTTTTCCAAGCTGGAGAGTGACTTCTCCTGGAGGGAAGGGACAAAGAGAGTGAATCAAGGGGAACTCACTTGCCCTTCCTGAGAACTGCCTAGAGCATTGGTTTGGTTTCAGAAAGCACCTGGCCTCTCTTTGGGCTCCCTCTGCTCTCTACCGAACAGAGTCACCACCTCTCTCCCTTTGGGTCACCTGTTCTCCGTGTCTCCCTCCTGCCCCTCACGTGTCTCACCCAGATCCTCTTCTTTTATCTTGCCCAACAGATGGTTTCATGAAGGCCTCTCGCGACACCAGGCAGAGAACTTACTCATGGGCAAGGAGGTTGGTTTCTTCATCATCCGGGCCAGCCAGAGCTCCCCGGGGGACTTCTCCATCTCTGTCAGGTACTGGCCATTCCCAGCACTGCCCTGGCCCTTCTCAGCTGTAACTACCCAAACTACTGAAGCCAAGTGGTGACCTCTGAAGGTGACCCAGTGATCGGAAGCGTGGTAGCCAAGGAGACCAAGTATGGCAGCATCTAACAACGGTGCTACTGTCCCTTTCCTTCCCAGAATGAGCATACATAACTCTTTAGGACATTGGTTTGTGTTCAAAATTATTTATACGTTCATCTGCCTTCCCCTCTAGCCCAGATGCTTCTGGAAGAGCAGGAATTTTCTCTACTTCATCTCTGTGCCTTTAACAGTGGCTGGCACAGATGAGTGTTTGTGGAAGGAAGGAGGGGAGGGAGAGGGAAGGGAGCTTCCACTTGTCCACATCCACTTGGAGGCTTGAATATTAAGCTTTTCTTTTACTACTGATGTATGTCTGAAGAAGGGTAAGAGAAAAACAGAATCCCCAGGCCTTGCTGTAGGATACACGGGGAAGGAAAAGGGGTGATGCCTTTCCTCCCCAGCACAGGGGTCACAGCCCACACTCCTCAAACAAAGACAGTTTAACAAGAGAAAAGCATAATGAATTTGTTTAATCAAAGTTTTGTATGATTAAGGGAGCCTTCAAAAATGCAGACCCAAAGACCCAGGGAAGACTGTCTATTCTTATGCGTAGTTGTGATAAAGGACGGACAGCCATGTAGAAATGTGACTGGACAGAAAGGGTGTGATCTGCTGGTGACAGAGTGGGCGAGGAAGCCCAGCAGGCCTGTCTGTTCAGATTCCTCTCGGCCTCCCTGTGGCACTCCTTCCTCCTGGGACAGGGCAGGACCCCTCTGGAACGAGGGTCTCACGACGTACTATCAGACAAGGTGGGTCAGAGGATTTCTTTATGGCCATCTCTTACACAGAAGGAGGAGGAAAAGTTACCGTTTTGTGGCCTGCTTTGGAGGAGAGGGGTGCTGGTGTCTATGATCAGCCTTGGGGAAGAGGAATTCTGGTTTCTGTGACTCGCTTTGGGAGAGAGAGAGGGCAGAAGGTCAGAGGGAGACTTTGCTTCTGAGGCCTTCCGATCCCCTTTGGTTCAAAGCACTCAGCGTGACGAGGGGAATCATTTTCTAAGCCCCAAAAAATACAGATATAGTCACAGGCAGCTGAACACACAGAAAGGCTACCTCGACACGGTCCAATACAGCAAAAGTGAAAACAGCAGAGCCAAGGAGGGCCAAGGGTTGGGGGCTGTCGCAGTGGAATGTCTCTCATGTGCAGCACCTGGGAGGAAGTGACTCAGTCCAGGCGTAGACATTACACAGCCCCAAACTCAGAAGCCCCAAGTCTGAATGCACGGCGTGTGGTCAGCACATTGGGGATTGCAAGTCACGCCTTAGATTTGGTGACCACATGTGAAAGTACAAGAAATAATGCTGATAGCAGATTAGGAGGCGGGTGACAACCTGCACCGTAAAACCTTACCGTCGACTTAGTTAACGGGAAGTGCTGACCTGGATTGTTCAACATATGAAAGGCAGGCAGCTTTACTCGTCTTAAGAACAGATATCCAATCTCAGGAAATAAACGGTGGCCACGTTGCTATTTAGAAAGAATGAATGTTCGTGAATATTTTAGAGGATAGGTAGGAAGGACTTACAAATAATGGGCCAACCATTGGCTGCACACATGCTTCCAAGGTGCTTGAAAATCGCTGGGTCTCTTTAGCGTTGCCCTTGCGATCTTGCTTAAACTCTCAATTTTCCCTAACAGAAATTTTCTTTTTCACAGCTTGGGTGATGGTAAACTTTAGCTCAGGCAATATAGATGTATCACAAATTCTGAACTTGTTAGGTCTTAATTCATGAAATTTTGCTCTCTTAATATATCTTACAAATCAAACCTATTTCCCAAGCCCCCTCCCCACCCCACCCCCACCATAAACTGGACCAAGTAATCTGTTAGATTGAAAGGCATCTCTTGGTGTCTTTGGTTTGCATGAAGATGACTCTGGCTTTTCCAGGTAGGAATTATGGTTTATAGCTCCTTTATTAGAGTGAGCTCTACAAACAGTCAGCCTTGACTTCTGCCAAAGTCTTCCCTGATATCTAGGCAAAGCAGCGTCTTGTCACGGTGATGATTACCATACTGACTGTCACATCTTCTGCAGGAATGTAGTATCATGTACTCCAAAGCGAAATCATTTTTGTTTATTTTCACATCTATTTTCTGTCATGGGCACAGATAATTAAGAGCTAATTGTAGCTCTATAACTTAGCATTTGGTAAGGATCTAAAACACTAGAATTTGGAGTCTAGAGTCCTGAGTTATATCCTTTTCTTGTCTCTCTTAGGACTTGAGACAATGGTCAGGCCATTTTCTCTCCGTAGACCAAGATGACCAACTGCAACCCTGACATTCACCCTTGCAGCTTACAAGAGTGAAATGGATACTGTTTCACACTCTAAATTCTTTGACTATGCAGTGATGGATGAATAATTATAATATCACAAGACCACTTCCTCTTCCTCACCCAGACTATGAGTTGAGCCATGGAGTCTTAGAGTGAAGAAAGTATCTGTTAGTGGCCAAAAGCAACGGGGAAGACCATGCAGTGAATGCAATGTGTTAATTACTACCCCAAATCAATCAAGCAAGAGGTTACTGCACAACTTTTAGCCTCACCCAGCTATGAGAAGAGCCCAGCACATAGGATGAGACTGAGGGTCAGAATTTCTGTCCCCTTCTGAACACAGATCCCTAAATCTATCCCGAAGAACCTCCACTTACCTTCAGGGATATCTTTACTCTCCAAGACCCTTTAAATTTTTGACACTTCTTCTAGATCAGGCAATTGGTATCATTAGTGCCAGTCTATTTTTAGATGGAAATGTATGTCTGTTTGAAAAACAAACTTTATATCCAAAAGAGAATGACTTGGCAATGGAGTAAGACTGGGTCTAATAGCAAAGGCTCAGCCCACCCTTCCCAAATGGATAAAATCCAGTTTCTCCAGCCCTGGTATGAATGTGCCCCATCACGGTGAGTCCAGGCTGGTATCAAAAGGTGCTGATCCAAAACCAGACAGCATGTTTACGTGGCGCAACAAGCTCACTGGACTGGAATCAGAGACCCAGGGTTGCTGCCCCAACTCTGCCACTCTCTCACTGTGACCTTGACCAAACCCTGTGCCTCTCTGGGTCTCAGCACCCTCATCTGTAAAATGGAGAAGTAAGGCTACCCAGTCTCCAAGGTCCTGTCCTATTAAAACTCTACAGTTCCATACAATGCTTTTTTCCCCCAGATTCAAAAGACTTGGTAACCTTATTCATGCAAAACGTAAACCAAGATCAAGAGATCCTCATTACATAGAGAATAAACATGACAGTTTTATTGGGGAAGCAAGTAGCTTCTTACCTGCCAATGCAAGTTTATGGTTATAGTTTAAAGGAGACGCTTCAAAGTATTTCTAACAGAAAGATAATGGGGCTTGAAAAACTGCCTCTGCTGCTGAGTCCTTAACACCTGCAGTCCACTAACCCCTGGGCCTTGGACCAGCACCGGGAACTGGGACACACAGTAGGAGGTGAGCGGTGATGAGGGAGCAAAGCCCCACCTGCACCCACAGGTGCTCCCTGTTGCTCCCATCACTGCCCGAGCCCCGCCCCCTCAGATCAGCATTGGCATCAGCCCCTCATAGGAGTGCAAACCCCACTGCAAACCGCGTATCAAGGGATCCAGTTTGCACCTCCCCATGAGAATCCAACGCCTGATGGTCTGAGGTGGAGTCAAGCTGGTAATGCACCCTCCCCACCCCCCCCCCGTCCATGGAAAAAACTGTCTTCCATGAAACCGGTCCCTGGTGTCAAAAAGGTTGGGGACCGCTGCTTAACACAGTACAGGACTTGGGTGTTGCCATATTTCAAATAAACATTGTGAAAAGGACTTGATCTCTTAGTCTTTAAGGCACTGGAACATTTCTTTCTTGTAAAACATTGATTTCAGTGTTCAGGACAGATTCCAGCTTATCTGATTACTTGTGCTAATGTAAAAATCTAGTGTAGCCTGTGTCCTCAGTGGTCTGTCCCACAAACCTCCTGCTAAAGCTTGGCTGGGGCAGCTCACCTGCCCAGTGATGAGTGATCCAGGTCTACATTTCCTGCTCGAACTCCACCATCTCTAGATGCAAGCAGCCTGGAGGTGGGGCCATTGTCACCATGTAACATACAATTTGCGTTTGCCTTGGTCTCCAGGCATGAGGATGACGTTCAGCACTTCAAGGTCATGCGAGACAACAAGGGTAATTACTTCCTGTGGACTGAGAAGTTCCCATCCCTAAATAAGCTGGTGGACTACTACAGGATGACGTCCATCTCCAAACAGAAGCAGATCTTCCTAAGGGACAGAAGCCGAGAAGATCAGGTACGCTCTGGGTCCCAATGAACCCCAATCTAGAAATTTTAGGCAGCTCAAGTTTCCATGTGAACCACCAAGAAAATGCATCTGATGAGCAGATCCTCTGAGCATCCTGAAAGGCAGAGTTAACTCTGAAGTCAGATCTCAGTTTAAACCCCAGCTTAACATTTCCTAGCTATGTGACTTTGGAAAGTCCTCCCGTCCTCAGTTTCCTCATCCATAAAATGGGGGTAATGGTGATATCTACTTCACGGGGTGGTTGTGAAGGTTGGAGAAGATAATTCATCCTCATCCCTTCCGTCATTCCTAATCACTTAACAAATATTAGCTCTTGGTATGGATGCTATTGTCCTGTTATTCATAGACATTGCTATATCCTGGTTTTCAGCCTAGCTCAGGAGTTGACCAAGGATGAAGGAGTCAGGGGGCTACAGACAGGGATCGTAAGGAGCCTAGAGTCCAGCCTAGAGTCCAGGACTAAAGCCGCAGGTGGAGTTTTGTGATAGGATTGGAGCAGGGGTGAGGTAGGGGGACATGGGAGGAGAAAACAGTACCTGGAATTCTTACTCTTGGAACTGTCTGGAACATAGACTATTGTTTTAATAGAAAATGCATCAGACAGACCTGGCATTGAATCCTGATTTAATCCCTTAACTACCTCTATTACCTAGGCAGGTCAAGAAACCTTTCTGAGTATCAGTTTTCTCATCTGTAGAATGGAGAGAACAATAATACCTCCCTCACTGGGCCATTGGGAGGATTAAGTGAGATAATATAGCTAAGCATGGCCACGGAGCCTGGCCCATAGTCAGCACTAAGGAAACGTTAACTTGCCTTCTATAAATAAATTCACACACTCACACACACACAATTTATAAATTATTTTCCAAAGGAAATAACATGGTTATAAGAGACAGATATTATAAGAAGAAGCATTCACAAGAATAGCTGAAATCCTAGGAACAGGTTATTTGAAAGGGCACCAGGACTGTGAAAGCAACATGCGCTTTGCGGAAGGACAGAAAACCCTGCCTTTCAAGCCCTTGGTTGCTTTTAAGCCTGAGAAGTTACTGTCAAAGGAGAAAATGGTGCCCCGCCAAGTGCACACAAAAGTTCAGAAAGGAAAACAAAGGTTAACCAAGACCATGTGAATTATTTTAACCAGGAAGCAGAGAGATTAACTTACTAGGATGTGTGTTCAGAGGTAAGAGAGGCAATATATAATTGCATTAAACTGGATTAAATGAGTTAATATTTGTAAAGTGCTTAGAATAGTGCTTGGTATATACTAAGCCCATGGGCCCTGTGTAATTGTTTGCCAAATAAAAATAACAATAAAGTATTTCTGATGCATGAGGTTGTTCTAACATTAAGCAGAAAGGCCTTGCTCCTTCCCAGCTCGCCCAGCGGCCGCCTGGTTTCCATGGTGCCGCGGGCGCGTTGCTGTTTGGGTCTCTGTCACCAGGCTATAAATGACAGTTCAAAATCATGCAAAGTCAACAGCAGAGCTTATCTGGAAGGTAGAATGTCCAGCAGAGTGGCAACATGTGATAAGGAGGGGTGGCATTGTGTCAGTAAAATGGAATATGTAAGCTTGATTACACAGAAAACCAGACAAGCCCGCTAGGAATGGACTAATGGGTACGGCATGGAAAGTGTGTCTGTGAACCAGGCACCTGAACTCCTAACACTGGGAGAATCTGAGAACGGAGAGGCCACTTTTGAGAATGTGAAGGTCTGACCCATCCATCCTCTTTCCCGTGAACCGTCCCACCAGCTATTTCTTGGCGCCATGGTGAGCAAAGTCTAGGAGCGACTGCCCGGGCGGGTGGCGCCAGAAGATCCAGGAAGCATCTCTGTTCTCTCTCCCAGGGTCGCGGAGGCAACAGCCTGGACCGGAGGTCCCAGGGAGGCCCCCACCTCAGCGGGGCCGTGGGAGAGGAAATGCGGCCCTCCATGAACCGGAAGCTGTCGGACCACCCGCCGGCCGTCCCCTCGCAGCCCCAGCAGCCCCCGCAGGCGCCCCTGCAGTACGCGCTGGCGCCGCAGCCGCCGCCGCAGCGCTACCTGCAGCACCCCCACTTTCACCAGGTATCCTGAGAGAATGGAGAGGGCACGGGAGGGTGGGAAGGAGGGCCCGCCCTCCCCCCAGGCCTGGCCGAGGCCCCTCAGGTCTCACAGAGTTCACGAAGACGATCCTGGGCTCCCCACGTGGCAGAAATACGGAAACTGCTCTTGGCAAAGAAGCCTCTGCAAATTAAACGGCTCCCTGCCTGACAATGCAGCAATTTCTCTATTTTCCCATCTGCACAATTCTTAATCTATTCCTGCCCCTTAACCCATCTGGATATCGAGATCCACAGGCAAAAAGGATTAATACCCGCCGTGGAGCCGTGTTTATTTATTTATTTATCCTCCACCTTGGTCCAGATGGGATTTCAGGCGGCTTACCGAGAGGGACAATACAGCCAGATAATATCGTT
>CM052440.1:6519710-6536733 GCA_028533085.1 Varecia variegata | reverse complement strand
CGGGGTGGGCACTGCTGCACTGAAAACCGAGGTGCCGATCCAGTGCCGCAGGCTGCCAAGCAAGTCTGAGCTGGGAGCGGCTGGAGCAGAGAGGCAGCACAGTGCTGGAGAGGCCCGCCTGGGCAGGGCTGGCCTCCTAGTCGATGCCCAGCCGAGGCTTTCATGTCCCTCAAATGAATGTTCCCTGCGGCTGACAGGAGAGAGTGTCTCCAACACAGAGACATGGACACGCTGTGAGGAGCCCGGCACTGGGAAATCGAGGGGTTTTTCACAGCCCCCCAGTGGCTACTCAGATGTAAGCTCCGCTTCCCCAGCTGTGAGCAAAGTAGCATCCTAGATTCTGCAAAGTGCTGGGGAAGCCCTGGCTGAGAATGCCAAAGTTTAGAGTCATCGTTTGATGGTTACAAGGGTGTGTTTTCAGGCCTCTGTTCGTTTTCCCTCTTGATTTTCTGTGATTTGAAGAGGCCCTGCCCAGTGGCACGGAGAGAAGCCCACTTAACAAGAGCATCGCCTATTGATTGATTGATTAAACATGGCCCCGGGCGGAAGCTGGCTTTGAAATGAGCTTCCTGTTCGAGCTGACCCACTGCTGGCCTCCCCCCAAGAGCTGCACCTGGGGAGAGGAGCCATCCCACCGCCACTGTCCCTCCCTCTCACCTCAAACCAGAATCCTGTGTCCTAGGGCTCGCAGCCTGGCTGGGGGGAAGAGACACTGCAGAGGAAGCTCAGGGCCTTAGTGGAGCCTACAAGCAAACGAGTCTGCACAGAGGGCACCTAGAAGGAGTGTGTGCGTGTGCATGCACCCTGCGTGTGTGCGTGTGAGTGGGTGGGTGTGACCTCTGCGTGCATGCATGTGTGTGCTCGTGTGCTGAGACAGGAAAGAAAGAGTTGGAGTGAAAGTGTTGGTGAAGGAGCCTGGGGTGGGGTGTTCTCTTCCCCAGCCCTTCCTGCTCTAAGGAGGGAACGGGGAGCAGCCGTTATTGAAGGTGATATGAGAAGAAGAATGAGTTTCTGACTCAGAAGTAACGGCCAGTGTAACATAAGCTGTGTCCCTTGTGACTCTGATTCTACGGTTCTCTGATCTCTGTGTTCCCTTTAGAGAAAAAGCGGGGAAAGGGCCCCTGGGTGGGTTCTGGGAGGGAAAAGAGAATAGTCTGGGAGAGGCGGGGGAGACGCGCACGAGTGAGGCGCATCTGCAGCCTTTGGAAGTGAGAGCAGGAGGACACGTCTCAGAGGGCCGAGGAGCAGCGCCAGCTGCACAGAGGGAGGAAAGGGAGCCAAAGGTGAAGCGGGCCAGCGGGAGAGCAGGGTGACAGCCAGTGACAGGCGGAGCAGCGCAGGAGGGAGGGCCGGGCAGGTGGGCAAAGGCGGAAGCAGCGGCTGCAGAAGGCAGGGAGCAAAGAAGCTCCAGAATGAAAAGCCCGAGGACAAAGAGCAAAGGCCAAGGAGACTTCATCAGCTATTCGGGGCTGGGTAACGTGAACTGGGACAGTAAATGAAAGCTGAAAGCAACGTCTGACTTTACAGTATCTACAAACCATATGCTTGAAGCAGCCCACAAACTTCATCCGTTTGTCTGATCCTGTGGGAGGACCAGCCCCGGTCAGACGAAGGTACATGATTCGATTCTGGACTACATTTTGTGCCTTGAAACACTTCTCAAGAAAGCAGAAATAAAACAGGTGTCCTTGTTTTGCTGCGCTGTGTCTGGTATCTGTGCCCCCTCGGGTGGGGGGCGGGAGTGAGGCCGGGGGGCTGGCAGGGGTCACTGGCCTGGAAAGGCCGACCACGCGGGCGTTGTGAGCAGAGTTTCGGAACCCCCAGGACTGCGTGTTCTGTTCTAGCAAAGGCTACTGTGGGAGGATGTGGGAGTGTTTTTTATCGAGACACTAAAACTGCCTTGCCCTGCTCATCAGCGTGGCTCAATTCAGAAGGAAGCGATAGAGTCCCCCAGATCACCATGGAGCACGAGGGACCAGATAAGAGGACAAGGACCAAACTGTCCACACTGAGGGGGAGGGGAGCTCACTCTCCTCAGCCCCTGGTGCTGCCCAGGGGAGCAACTTGCCGTGTGCCCCCGAACCCCAGTTTCTACCTGGCAGCATTTCGGCGCCAGGGCAGGGTCCACCCGGTGCCTCTCACCAGCCACACAACCAGCAACCTACACGTTGCGTCTGCGTTTGCCTGCAATGCTCTCCGGACTTGGCAGCAGGGAACTTCCAGAGAAAAGCCAGTTCCGGCTGGACCAGTTGGGCTTTCCGAGCCGCCTGCACCTGCCACGGCCCACCCACTTTTACATGGCCTAAGGGTGATCTAAGGTGAGGCTTCTGAAAATTTAAAGTGCCGATGAATTACCTGGAATTGCCTGGAGATGGAGACTTTGTTAAAATGCAGATTCCAATTCAGTCCTGAATTTCTAACTAGCTGCCTGGGTGCTCTTGCGGGATCCACGCTTTCAGTAGCAAGGGCAAAGAACTTAGCAGAGAGCTAAACAGCTACAGAAATCTAATTCGATTCTTTTTCTGGGGATATGCAGCCATTTTTCTTTGCTGCTAATGAACAAATGACTTTGGCTTTGGAACACACGCAATTCAGAACTGTCATTATGACATCATTCATATTATCTTAGCATCTTCATCTTCATCAGCAGTCAAAACACTTTACAGCGAGAGACATTCAGATGAAATATGAACAGGAATCTCCTAATAATAATTATTTTAAACATGAGCAGAGGTTGCAGAAGCAGCTGTGAAAGCTTTCTCAGGAAATCTTTAAACACAAAACTGATTCCCGTTGGATGTGGCCCTGGCTAAGGCAGTGGAATGGGCCTGTGTGACATTAGCTCTCAGCTAACCTAAAGCACGACAGCCCACACTGGGGACAGATGGCATGGTCATGGTTGAAATATTTGCTGTTTGCCTTGTCTAAAGTCAACATTTCAGCCTGTCTGTTCCAAGACAAGGGTGTGAGAAAAACCTTTATTGTCTCAATTCTTTTTTTTTTTTTTTGAAACAGAGTCTCACTCTGTTGCCCTGGGGCAGAGTACAGTGGTGTCATCATAGCTCACAGCAACCTCAAACTCCTGGGCTCAAGCGATCCTCCTGCTTCAGCCTCCTGAGTAGCTGTGACTACAGGCACACACCACCATGCCTGGCTAATCTTTCTATTTTTAGTAGAGACGGGGTCTCACTCTTGCTCAGGCTGGTCTTGAACTCCTGAGCTCAGGTGATTCTCCCGGCTCAGCCTCCCAGAGTGCTAGGGTGACAGGCATGAGCTGCCTGGCCTGTTTCAATTCTTTTTTAAAAATACTTCTCAGGTTCCTGCATTCACTCCGTCACCACAGCCATGCCACCGTCATCTCTGCCTTCGGAAACTGTCTTAGCCTCCATACTTTTCTCCCTGCCCCTTTGTCCCCAATTCATTCTCCACACAGACGCCAAGGCAATTTTTACAAAAATCAGTCTGATTACATCACTCCCCTTCCCATTGGAGTTAGGCTTAAATTTGGAATCCTAATGTGGCCCTGCGAGGTCTGGCCCCTGCCTCTCTCCAGCCTCTTCTGCCTCTCCCCGCCACCCCCACTTGCTTTCACGACCCTGCCCCACTGACCTTTGAACCTCCAGGTGGCCAAGGATTTGTCCCCAAATAGTTCCACCTGCTATTCCCGATGCCCGGAATGCGCATCCCGCACGTACTCCATGGGGCAGGGATCATCTCTGTTTTGTGAACCATGGCATGCCCAGCAATCAGCAGCGTGCACCGCACACAGATGCTCCACAAATACTTGTCTAATGGATGAACAAGTGGACCTGCCTCATCCCACCCATTCATTCCGAAACCCAAATATTTCAGGCCTTCCAGACCTGCAGAAGCAAACAAGGTCATGTTAACATTATGCCCAGGTTACAGCAGCTTCAGCCACTGCCCTCAGATTCTCCTCCAGTGACCTCTGAGAGCCCAAGAGAGTCTGCGTGTTCAGGCACCAGTCCGCTCAGGCTTCCTACTCGGGTTGTGTCCTGTTGCCCCACACAACACGTCCTCTGCTGACATTGCCTTCCCCGATGCCGTGGATCCACTGTGCATCGCACTTGTCTGCTGGCGCAATGGCCTGATCCCTCAGGTACCAAATCTTCCCTGTAGTCCATGTGGCAAGGAGGTTGGGCAATGGGTGGGGTGGAGAGTGCCCTATTTTGAGAGGCCCTGCTTGGGCCCAGGGTCCCTCACAGTCCTCCATGAACACAGCTTGTTCCCTTCTCACCTGCACCCTCTCCCCATCAGACAGGACAGGGGCTGCCAACCCTTCCCTCCAACTCTCCTCTCTCTCTGCTGTCCCTTTCTCCTTCAGCTGAAAAGAAATGCCCGATAGCGCTCCATTTGTGCAGTAGACACCACACACAGACCACATGGATGTGCACCCAGTTGTACAGTCTGGCTCAGCTATAATTCATTCACTAAATCAACAAATGTTTACAAAGCACTTCCTAGAGGTCAGACACAATCAGTCACTGGGTCCTTCACATCTCTCAACTCTGTTCTCTCTGTGTCCATGCCACAGCCACTGCCTTATTTCAAACCTCTCAATTCTCTGCCAGGTGACTGCCATAGTCCCCCTGCCTCGTGGCTATCCCCCTCTAATCCAGCCTCCTCTGCCAGAGAGATCTTATGCACGTGCAAGCTGATGACATCAGGCTTCTGCTCAAATCCTTCAGGAGCTTTCCATAACTTTCAGGCTGGAGTTTAACCTCCTTAGCTTTACACTAAAGGCCTTTTGTGATCTGACTGCTGCCTGTTTGCTCAGCTGCATCTCCCACCTCTCCAATCCCAAATACTCTTACATCAGTCCCACAGAATTATCTGTGGTCCCCAGAATAAATCATGTTGTCTCAGACCTCTGAGTTTGCCTGGAATGCCTTTCTCCCACTTTTTTGTCCAGATCCATGCTGTCCGATAGGACTTTCTGCAATGATGCAAAAGTTCTATATCTGCTCTGTCCAACGTGGTAGAAACTAGCCACACATGGCTCTTGAACACTCGAAATGTGGCTAGTGCATGTGAGTGAAACAGCCATGTGTGGCAAGAGGCTACCTTACTGGGCAGATGGGTCCAGACAACTGTCACTTCTAAACAGTTAGCTCAGGGCTCAGGGTTTCCACTGGGAAATCATCTCAACATTGTGGCCGACACATACGCCCCCTCTTTATGTTCCTGTAGTGTCCTCATTCTGCCTCTACCCCAATAATCAGAACACTGTGCTACCATCAGGGATTCATTGATCTGCCTCCCCCACTAGACTAAAGATTTTTTAGAACAAAGGCGAGCAGTTCGCTCCATAAATGGTTGGCGCATGAACGCAGTGCTGTGCTGCTGAAAGTTTTAACAATCGGCTCTCTGAGCAAAAGCCCAATTTGTAGCACTAGCCAATTTGTAAATACTCCCACCATGTGTCAAGAGAGTAATAAGACAAGCCACAGAGTGGGAGAAAATATTTGCAAAAGACATATCTGATAAACGACTCTTATCCAAAATATACAAAGAACTCTGAAAATTCAACAATAAGAAAATGAACAACCTGATTTTTTTTTAAATGGACAAAAGACATGAATAGACACCTCATTGTAGAAGATACAGATGGCAGATAAGGATATGAAAAGATGCTCCACATACGCTGTTAGGGAATTGCACACTACAGCAGTGGGATATGACAACACACCTACCGGAATGCCCAAAATCCAAAACACCGACAGCACAGATGCTGGTAAAAATGTGAACAGGAATTTGTTCATTGCTGGTGGGAATGCAAAAGGGTATGGCCACTTTGGAAGACAGTTTGGTGGTTTCTTACAAAACTGAACCTACTCTTACCATACAATCCAACAATCACACTCCTTATTATTTACCCAAAGGAGTGGCAAACTTATATCCACACAAAAACCTGCACATGGATGTTGATAGCAGCTTTGTCTGTAACTGCCGAAACTTGGAAACAACCCAGACGTCCTTCAGTGGCTGCACAGATAAATAAACTGGTGCATCCAAACAACAGAGTACTACTGAGCGCTGAAAAGAGAGGAGCTGGCAAGCCACGAAAGACGTGGAGGAAACGTAAAGCATATTACAAGCGGAAGAAGCCAGTCTGAAGAGGCTACGTACTGATTCCAGCTAGATGATATTCTGGAAAAGGAAAATCTAGAGAGACAGTGAAAGGATCAAAGGTTGCCGAGGGTTAGAGGGGAGCGAGGGGTGACTAGGCAGAGTGCAGAGGATTTCTAGGGCAGTGACACTGCTTTCTGTGGTGCTACCACAGTGGACACGTGTCAGTATACAGTTTTCAAAACCTGCCGAATGTACACCCAAAGTGAACCCTAATATGAGCTATGCATTTTGGGTGATTACGGTGTGTCAGTGTAGGTTCAACAGTTGTAACAAATACATCACTGTGCTGGAAGATGTGGACAGTGGGGACAGGGGGCGTATGAGAACTCCCTGCACCTTCTGCTCCATTTTGCTGTGAACCTAAAACTGCTATAAAAAAAAAACAACAAAAAAAAACCGGTCTACTTTAAAAAGAACAACTCCCACCATGGCTGATTTCAAGCCACCAACGTGACATCACTGAACTCAGAGGTGGGAAGAGACGTGCACGATTGGCTGTCATGAGCAGACAGGAGCCAGCTCCAGACAGCACCGCAGGAACGCATGAATGAATGTGCTAGACGCTGGGGCTGCAGGGGAAGCCTTTGGGCTCCTTCACGAGCAGCCTGTTCAGACCTGCAAGGAGCTGGGACTGCGGCCGCGGGTCCCATTTCAGTTCCAAGCCAGGAGATGGAGGATCGAGGATCATGTCTTTGATTTACTCAGTAAGAGGCACATTGTTCTCCTTTGGGTCCTTTTCCGTTAATACCAGGACGTGGCCAGGTGTCTACTGAGTGGCCCACTCGGAAGCGTGGAAAGTGAGTGAGCCTGCGGCCAGAAAATAGGGGCCCGACCAAAAGTATCTTAAACACAAAGGGGCAGCGTTGGTCCGCATCAGTGTGACGTGAGTGCCTCCAGACACCACCCGCAGACACCACGATGTCCAGCGGAGAAGGGGCGCGGTCCCTCCCGGTTTTAATTAGTGAAGAAAACCTTCCCCGGGAGTCTTTCGACAGCCATTCCTCAAACCCCAGGGGCCAGGCTGGGTCACAGGCCTTTCTTAAACAGACCATTTCCAAGAGGATGGGCCCACGGAATTGGCTGGCAGGACCCTGCAGGAGGCAGAAGCTGGGGCCCCAGGCAGGGTCTGCCCACAGGAAGAAGCCGACAGCGGGAGGGAGCAGTGGTGGGGAACACGGCTGTCAAGACCCGACGTCCAGGGAATATTAGAGGAACAGTCATTTATTCTACAATCAGGTCATTTCTTAAACATTCCTAGAGATAATTATGGAACAAGAAGGTAGCACAAGGGAGCACAGCTCCCCAGCTTTCCCCCAGTAAGGTGAAATGCCTACGTGAACACACACACACTCTCACACACACACATGCACGCACACACTCACACACTCTCACACATGCACATTCTCACACACACACACACACACACACGCCCACACACACTCACACACACACAGACACACACACCCATCCGTCAACCTTCCTGTGTGGACCCCCACATCCACACTAAGCCAGCAAGTCGATGGGGACAGGTTCCACGCTGTTCAAAGCCATCAGCCCTGTACACAGTGAGGCTGTGTCTGCTGTGGGGACAGAGACTCAGCCAGCCCGGGGCTGTGCCATAGTCCCAGCGACTCTCTGATCCTGGCGTGAGATTCTCCCCGACAGGGCCTTCCAGGCATGGCTCTGTGCAAGGTCATTAGTGGCCGCGTTGTGACGTGGGCTATCCCATTTATACACATCTGTATTCCCCAGGGTGGGCAGCGAGTGGCGTCTCCCTCCCCAGGCTCTGACCTGGTTATGGGGAGTTGCCAGGCAACGGCTTCCTGCACTGGAGGAGCCTTAGTTACCATGGCAAGTCCAGACGGGTGGGGGGCGCAGGGGAGAGGGAGCACTGGCCTGGCGTCAGCGCCGGGACTCTGTCCTCTCTCTCCTGAGCCACTGGACCTTAGGGAAATCCCTCTGGGCCTCGGTTTTCTCATCAGTAAAATGGAGGGGCTGGGTCTCTTCTGGCTCTAAACCACTGAGGCATGCAGATGGCATAAACTAAATAAACACTGATCCTAAGACCCCTCTTAGGCAAGGAATGACTCAAGATAGGTGCAGAAAAGGAATGTATTAAGTTTATTTGTCTTTTAAAGAATAGAGACGTTAGCAAGCTTGTGTCTCTGTTAGGACAAATGAAAGTTAGGGAGATTCTCCCTTCTTTTTTTTTTTTTTTTTTTTTGAGACAGAGTCTCGCTTTGTTGCCCGGGCTAGAGTGAGTGCCGTGGCGTCAGCCTAGCTCACAGCAACCTCAAACTCCTGGGCTTAAGCGATCCTACTACCTCAGCCTCCCGAGTAGCTGGGACTACAGGCATGCGCCACCATGCCCGGCTAATTTTTTCTATATATATTTTTAGTTGGCCAGATAATTTCTTTCTGTTTTTAGTAGAGACGGGGTCTCGCTCTTGCTCAGGCTGGTCTCGAACTCCTGACTTCTAGCAATCCACCCGCCTCGGCCTCCCAGAGTGCTAGGATTACAGGCGTGAGCCACCGCGCCCGGCCTGAGATTCTCCGTTCTGTTAACAGAAATTTAGTTTCTGGAATTAGTATTCACAAGTCCCCAGGGCTCCCTAGGTCCTTTTAGAACCTAGACTCCTTAAGGAATAAATCACAACGTGGGCCCCCAAAACACCCAGCTTGCTATAGCCCAATGTCCTGTCAGACAAGGTCTACCAGTTCTTGGACTCTGCTGGCCCTTCTGCCCCAGGTGGAGCCATGGCACTAGCCCAGCCCTCCCTAGGTCACTGGGACCCATTGGACGCCTCCGGTGTGGACCTCTGCACAAGCCTCTTGTCCCTGCCTTCCTCCTGAGACCCGGCCCCACCTTCTTCCCTCGTTCCTGCAACAAGATCCCTGCCAGGCCCAGATACTGGGACCACTGCAGTACCCAGCTCCTCCCTCCCCTGCCTTGGTCATGCCAATCCCTTTCCCAGAATCCAGATGATGTGTCCTAACGCTGGCTGCCATCCCCCTGTCAGCCCACCTGACTCTCCACATTCTGGAGGCCACTGCTCCCTTCCCCGCCACGCACTTCGTCCCCTCAGGACTCTGATGACCTTGTGCTGGAGCCCCTGATGCCCCTGGCTGCACAGTGCCACCACTGCCATCTGTGCCCACAGTTGCCAGGGTCTCCTGTGAGCCCAGAAGGCAGGTCGGGCCCTGTCACACCTCCAGCTGTTGGTCTGTCCTCCCCCTTCCTCCTCCTGGAGGCAGGGTCTGGTTCTACGTCTTGGCCACTCCTGATCCCTCCCCACCACCATACGAACAGGACAAACAGGGCAATGTCTGAGTGTGGCCAATGATGCTAGAGCCATATATCAGGAACTTTCTCCACCCCACCTCAAAAGCTGAGCTTCCCCTCGGCTGAGAGCAGAAGGAGGAATTCATACCTTGTACACAGGGAGTGAGAACTACTGGGGTGTCAGGGTCAGTGATCCAATGGTATCAGTCTCTCAGCTGACAGCTTTGTTCTGGGGCATATTAGAACCTTCCAGCCCTGTTGAGAAAGCCCCATCCTTGAGCTGTGCACCCTACTCCCTCCCTTCCTTTCTAACTCTCCTCTACTCTCTTCTCCAGGCAACATGAAAAAGTGGAAAAGGCACAAGCTTTGAGTCAGACGCACCTGGGCCCCAGTCCTGACTCTGCCACTTACTGCATGAGCCTGAACAAGTTACTTGACCTCCCGGAGCTAATCTAGAGAACTGGGGCTAAGGGTACTGAGTTGTCAAGAGAAGTAAACAAAATTATAGGAACTACTTGGCAAGGGCCTGGCAAATGGTGGGTATGTAGCAACTATGTGCTTTCTTCATTCTTTTCATTTCTGTGGCCCAGGCCAAGCAACGGGGCATGGAAAAGAAGGAATCCAGTTCAACTCTTAGGTTCCTGCTGGCTTTTGACCTCCCTGACCCCTGCAGGAGTCTTGCCTTCCGTGCCCAGCTACCCCCCTAGCCCCTCGATAGCTGTCTTCCATTTTTGGCAGAAACAGCCTTCTTCTCCCCACCCCGCCCCACCGCATGCCCAGTGAGGACATGTTGCTGCAAAGGCCTCCTCTCCTTTGAAACTTGCCTGTCCTGTATGCTGCCCTCCTTGGGGTAATCTGCCTGCACCCATCCAACTGATAACTTGCTGACGGAGCACATCAACTCTGGGAGAGTTCTCCTCCCTCGCCTCACCTCTTCCAGGTAATGCCTGCCCTGCAGTGGCCACCTGCAAAGGACAAAGTGCTGGGGGTGTTGGCCAAGCAAAGGAATAATTCTTGAAGGGAGAATGCCAGGCTAGGCAGGGGCGTGGGCAGCAGCCCAGGACCACCACAGGGATACCAGCCACCTTGGGTTTCTTCCATTGGGGGCCCTCCACTACTTTACACAGAACCTCACCCAGATCAGGCACTTTTTTTATTAGGAAGCCTTTCCCCTGTCATCCTCTGCTTGGGGTTCAAGCTGCCTCCTGGGGGTGGGGCTGCATGGAGGCAGGACATCTGGGCTGCTCTCACCCTTGAATCTTGCTATACATTTTCCTTCCTTGGTGACTGTTCATGCAGGTCCCTCCACCTGTGGGCCCATTCCTTTCTATTTATGTCTGTCCGCATCTTAGCCAGCCTTCAAAGGGAGCTACCACCTCTGTCACAAAGTTGCCTTTGATTCCACCCTCACCCCAGATGGACCAGCCCTTGCTCCACTTCTCTGACAGGTGCTCTGCCAGCCTTGCCCTGGAGAGGTGTGTGTACTCAGGTCCTGAGCCCTGCGACGTCCAGGTTACAGGCCCCAAGGGCAGGGATGAGCAGACACTAAGGAAATAAGTAATTCCAGCCCAGGAGTCTTGGCTGGGGTCAGAGTTGTTTTAAAATTTGTCCAAAAATGTTCCTGGTGTTGCCAGCAATGGGGCGGGGGGTGTTCCACCAGCAGCAGCACTCCGCCATGGGGGCGGGGGGGGGGGGGCGGGGGGTGCTGTCTGCACAGCCTAGCAGGGACTGCGCTCCAGGACTCCGTTTCTCTGCTGCTGCCTGGAAGAATAGAGAAAAGACCCCATCTCTCCAGGAGGTTCCCTCCTAAGACCTCCCTAGACTCGGAAACTGAGCAGCCTCCTTTCCGTAATGCTAAGTGTTGCTGGAGCCGGCGTGGGCTCTCCCCGCCCCTGGTCCCGCCTGTGCTGTCAGGTACCGCCAGCTCAGACACCATTTTTATCCCACCATTCCCCAGCTCACGTGGCTTCCATGGCTCCTCGCTGCCAACAAAGTTCAAACTCAGCCTGGAATTCAAGGATTCAAGAATTTCTATGAGGCAGCCTATATTTCCAGTCTGATCCCTCTCCCTGTCCTCCCGTCCTTGAAACACACACACGTACATATTCACATACGTACGCACAATTCGCTCAGCACCAGGCCTGTTTTAGAGCTGGGGCACAGTTTTCCTGCTTCCCCCCTTCGCAGCTGCTTTGCTCCCTGGGAGATCAAGTTTTTACACACTCCTTTCTGGCGCTTCCCAAGTGTCCCACCCCACTGCTGGGAAGAGATCTGATGGTTAAATTAAGCACCCAACTCCTCTTGACTTCTCCGGTTCCCTTCCTTGGGTTTTTAGGACAGGCATTATCAGAGCCTCCCCATTCCTGTTCCTATTGAGGTATCTCAAAAGATCCCACCTGAGCTATGGGACATTAGCACCCCAGGAAAGGCACAATACGCACACCCCATTTCTATCTCCCTCAAAGACCCTACTCACTTCCCCTGCAGGACTCAGTAGTATCCCCTTAAGCTAGATGACCTTAGGGGACTCATTACCAAGCCCCTCATTACTAAGTTTTCCCAGTCTGGCCTCCTCCTACCAACTCTGCGTATAACACCTCTGTCGTTCCTCGTTCCAGTGAGGAAGCCTGACGGCTCCTACCGCCTAGTCCAGGATGTGCACATTATTAACGAAGCCGTCATCCCCCTCCGTCTAGGGGTCCCCAATCTTTACACTCTGCTCAGTACTATACCACCTGACACACAGGTTTTCCCTGTCCATGAGCTCAAAGATGCCTTCTTCACTCTACCTCTCTCTCCTGACTCCCAAGACTTATTTGCTTTTACCTGGACCAACCCTGACACAAACCATTCCCAACAGCTCACCTGGATCTCTTGGCCCCAGGGGTTCCGAGACGGCCCCCACCTCTGTGCACAGGCTTGAGCCCAGGACCTGTCTGTGCTTTCTCTACCCCGCAGCTCACTTCCACAGTATGTCGACGGTCTCCTTTGCAGTCCTGGCCACTCTACTCCACTCCTTAACGCTATCCTCTCCTCACACACTCTGCTCATAAAGGATATCGGGTTTCACCGGGAAAGGCTCAGATCAATCAACCCACCGTCACTTGGGGTCCCAGTTATCTCCAGGAAAGCGAGCTATTACCACCCAGTGCAAACAACTTATTTCCTCTATGGATCCCCCGGCAGCAAAAAGGGATCTTAGAGCTTTTCTAAGGTTAACAAGCTATTTTCATATATGGATTCCCCAATATGGGCTCATCGCTAAACACTTACGTGAGGCCCTCGAGGCCCAGAACAGGAACCTTTAGATTGGAAGTCCCCTCTCCTGCAAGCCTTTACGAGCCTCAAAGCTGCACTGGCAGAAGCCCCTGTTCCAGCTTCCTAACCTGAACAAGCCTTTCTGTCTGTATATACATGAACCAGGGACAGTGGCTTTCGGAGTATTAGGACCAAAGTCAGGACCCGATTTCAAGGCTTTTGCTTTTTTCTCTAAGAATTTGGATAACACTACTAAGGGATGGACACCCTGCCTGAGAGCCCTGGCAGCCACAGCCCTCCTTGTCCAAGAAGCTAATAAACTGACTTAGGGACAGCCAACTCAGGTTTATACCCCTCATCAGGTTCTTGTCTTAAACAACAGAGCTCATTACTTCCTAACCTCTAGCCGTATTAGTACCAAATCCTACTTATACATAACCCTTCTATCGTTCTTCTCCCATGTTCAGCCTTAAACCCTGCTACCCTGCTTCCCATTTCTCCTGAGCCCCCAGAACACTCCTGCCTAGAAATTTTGGAGGAATCCACTGCAGTTAGACCAGACCGCTCTGATTCCCCACTGCCTTCTCCAGATCATAGTTGGTACATGGATGGGAGTAGCTATGTTCAAGATGTCCATCGCAAGGCAGGATACGCTATTGTTACCACTACTCATACAGTAGAGAGCCCTCCTCTACCACCTGTCACCTCTGTTCAAAAGGCAGAGCTAATCGCCCTGATTAGGGCCTTACAATTCGGTAAAGATCAAAGACTTAACATTTACACTGACTCTAAGTACGCCTATCATAGTCTACACTCTCATGCAGCTATCTGGAAAGAATGAGGATTTTTCACTGCACAAGGCACTTCTGTCAAACATGCCAACCTCATCATACGACTCATACAAGCAGCTCTGTTACCCAAACAAGTAGCTGTCATCCACTGCAAAGCACAGCAACCTCTCAGTCCCTTGAGGCCCTGGGGAACGACAGGGCAGATAAAGAAGCTAAAACGAGCAGCGATGCTTCCCTTTCCAGCTACTCAAGCCCTTTCCCTTCAACCACTGTCCCCAAACTACTCTGCTAAAGAAACTACCCAAGTCACACAAGCAGGGGCTGTTTGGAACGGACTCTGGCTTTTCTATAAAGGCAAATTTGTTTTACCTCCTCAACAAGAGAACTCTATCCTCCACCACATTCACACCTCAAGTCACACAGGGAGTCGACCTTGGACAACCCTCCTGTCCTCACTCCTTCATTGCCAGAACTGATAAGAAAAATTTTAAAAATTACTACGGACTGTTCTATTTGTCGCCACGTCAGCCCTGGGGCCACCTTAAGCCCCCTCCTTCTCTTCCTGCTCATCAACTCCAAGGTCATCTCCCCGGACAAGATTGGCAGTCAGACTTTACACACGTGCCTCCACACAAGGGACATAAATACCTTTCAACTCTGATAGATTTGTTTCCGGGTTGGTTGGAAGCTTTCCCTACTAAGACGAAACGAGCCTCTGAAGTCACCCAAGTTCTTCTCCGGGAAATAATTCCCCCTTTGGGCTCCCAACTCCTCCCCAGAGTGATAATGGCTGAAAGGGGCGGCCTTGCAAAAATAACGGGAAAATACCGAATCCCACCGTTTCCCCAGTAATGGTGAAAGATCAGTCCTATGGGTTCTCTCCCAGACACTCCGCAGCTCTGGTTTGCACGACTTCTGAAGAGAGCTGAACGGATGGAAAAGAGATGTACATCTCTCTCTTTCAAAACTGTTTTTTTGAGACTCTGCTTTTACTGAGCTCCTGAGTAAACAGCAGAAGAACGAGCTACAGCCTCAAGTCTACCTCGAGGACAGAGTGGCATCTCCTGTGGCAATCCCTTCTCCAAGGCAGGGCAGGAAACCAAGTCTTGGGCTTTGACATCCTTGCAGTTTTTGTTACCTACCTGCTGCTGCTTTTGTTCTCAACTGACAGCCGTCACTATTTTTTTCTTCTCTTCGTCCCCCTTAAAATCAGCGAGCGCTTGGCCTCGCTGCTGGCACCCCCTTCTCTTTCTGTGGGACGCCACACCCTCTCCCTGCTCTCTTCCCCACTTCACCTTCTCTCTTTCTTTCTCCCCCTTTCTCTCTCTCTCCCCCTCCTCCTCCTCTAAAAGGATAAAATAAACTTTTTTTACTTTTATATATCTTAATTTCTGCATGAGATATCTTTCTCCACCCGTGCCATGAGCACCTACTGAGCTTTCTACCCTACCATTTGGTGGCTAAATCAAAGCCGGCTAAATCTCCTCCCTTATGCTCTCTTCAGACTCCGTATCTCTCCTCGAGCACCTTTGTTTCTGAGTCCCTTTGAGCCACCGTATGGGCGCTCAGTCCTCCTAACATCTTTCCCCTCAATGTCCCCACCCCCTCTGGGTACACACTTGCCAGCAGTGGACTTAACTGACAACTTCTTGGAGGGTATGCAAATGTACACCTTCCTCAACCTCAACCTTTTGATTTAAAGGAGCTGCAACCTCTGCAGCCTGGTGATTGGTTTTGCTTAAAGATCCTCTAGGACAAACATGCCTCTTACAACCATTGTGGAAAGGTCCGTTTCAAGTTATTCTTACCACCCCCACTGCAGCTAAGCTTCTGGGAACCCCTCCTGGATTCACATCTCTCGGCTCAAACCTGCAGAACCTCCAAAACCTGCCTCCACCCACGACAAACACCCGAGAGCCCACCGGCTTATACCTGCCAGCCCATCACGGACACCAGACTCTGATTCACTCGACATAAGCTTCAAAACCGTGAGCATTAATATGCAGTGGTATCTAGGACATCTTGCAGTTCTTGTACTTCTATAACTCACGTACCAAGCTTATTCCCCTTTTGCCCATGCCGAGGACCACAATAACAGTCTGACTTTTCACACACCCTCACCACGGGCATAGTACAGCATCCTTATTTGCCTACAGTCCAAGAGGCCCTCCACCTTCTTAAAACTGCTGACCCTTCTCAATCCTATGCAAACTGTTGGATATGCGCCAGTATTTCTCCACAAGAGGGGCTTGTTGCTATTCCTGTCCCACCTCGTGAATGGAGTCAGCTAGAGCCCTATGTAATCCCTCCTGCTCTGATAACATGGGGTGGACTCTGAACCCAGAATCTCGACTCGAAATAGACCAGCTCCTCCTAAGCCATCTGTACAGTAGAGCTAACCTCAATCTCCAGGGAGCAATGCTCACCTGAGTCTCACTGGAACAGCAAGCTCCCCTGTGCCTAATTAGTTCTTCTTGCCCAGGCCATTTGGTGGGGAAGTTCTCTGATGGCTCCGGGCTTGCAATCGTACTTTTTCCAGTTATCAACTCACCGAGGTTGGGTCACAGCGCCCGCTCGAATTCCTTTCACGGCATATACTTTCCTAAACCCCATAATGTTACCACCAACTGGACCCTAACAGGCTGCTGGGAAAATACCATTTGTCCCCCATCTCTGCAATTGTGCCCCTTTAAGGGACATAACTTTTGGTTCCAACCTGGTAATATCAACCACCAGGAATGTCAGAAACTAAAACACCTCCCAGGCGTATGAAGTAGGATGGAACTCTACTGTTCCTTCTTTCAACTGGGCATGTAACCTCTCCACTGTTCCTAAATATGCCTCACGCTTACCTCCGTTGGCTGGAATGACTTTAGCTTCCACTTATCGAGGCATAGAACCCTTTAGAAACCACCTTACAAAGCCTTATTTCAATATATCCATTGATACTTGCCTAGATCCCAAAAATTGATCTTATTTTCTTTGTGGATCAAATGCTTATCTCTGCCTCCTGGCCAACTGGACTGGAACTTGTCCTCTAGTGTACATACTTCCTAACCCCACTCTGGTCAATGATACTATGCCTCTTCCCATTTATTCCTCGTACCACCGGGCCAACCGTGAGGCCTTTGGCATCCTTGCAATTATTGGAATAATAGCTGGACTTGCTGCTGGCACCACTGGTTTACTTAATTCAATCTTTTCGGCACAAAAACCGTCTTTAGAAGTAAGCCAATTCGCCACAGAATCAGCCCAACAAATTACTGTCTTACAGCAAATAAACTCCCTGGCAGGAGTTGTCTTCCAGAACAGGAGAGCTCTCCAGCTCTCAATTGCCATCAGGGAGGCATGTGTGCTGTGCTGGGAGGAGACTGTTGTTTCTTTGTTAACCAGTCAGAGAAAATACAAACTAACCTTCAAAACACCCTAAATCGGGCAAATACACTTCATGAGCACGCAGCTGCTGGTGGCTTCGACTGGTGGGATTTAAAATCCATGTGTGGTCCTGGTTCTCTTGGTTAGCACCTTATTAGGGCCC
>CM052440.1:6458315-6519210 GCA_028533085.1 Varecia variegata | reverse complement strand
TATTGATTTTTGTAAGTTTTTCTTGTACCTGGCAATCTTGCCAAATTCTCTTATTCTAATGGCTTTTCTCTTGATTCTACTGGATTATCTATGAAAATTATATCATTTCTAAATATTGGTAGTTTTGTCTCCTCTAATCCTGTGTCTTTTATTTCTTTTTGGTGTCTTATTGCATTGGTTAGGACAATACAATGCTGAACAGTAGTAGCAATAGTGAGTATCCTTGACTTTCCTGAAACTTAAAGGGAATGCATCTTAAGTTTCTCTGTTAACTGAAATGTTTCGTGTGGGTGTTGGTAGATAGATTTTACTGAGTTAAGGAGGATCCCGTCTATTTGTAGTTTTCTGAGAATTATAATCACAAATAGCAATTTAGCTTTATTAAATACTTTTTTAATTATTAAGATAATACATGATTTTCTTCTCCTTGACCCCATAAATGTTTTAAATTAAAATGATACATTTTCTGGTGTTGAATCATCTTTACATTCCTAGAGTAAACTTTACTTGATTATGGCATATTATGTTTAGTTTGCCTTTTTAGTATATTAGCCATGTCATTTGCCTTTTAAAATTCACTAATGTATAATATATGATTTTTTTTTTACCATTTTTACTATTTCTTAAAAATATCTATTATGGGCTGGGCACAGTGGCTCATGCCTGTAATCTTAGCACTCTGGGAGGCCGAGGCAGGAGGATCACTTGAGCTCAGGAGTTCGAGACCAGCCTGAGCAAGAGCAAGACCTGTCTCTACCAAAAATAGAAAAAATTAGCTGGGTGTGGTGGCGCATGCCTGTAGTCCCAGCTACTCGGGAGGCTGAGGCAGGAGAATTGCTTGAGCCCAGGAGTTTGAGGTTGCACTGAGCTAGGCTTATGCCATGGCACTCTAGCCTGGGTGACAGAGTGAGACTCTGTCGCCAAAAAAAAAAAAAAAAAAAAAAATCTATTATGTCTGTAGTTATTTCTCCTTTTTCATTCAGTATTTTATTTACATCTCCTCTCATTTTGTCAGTCTTGCCAGAATTTTGCCTATCTTGTTTAATCTTTTTAAAGAACCAGTTTTGGATTCGGTGTTTCTAAAATACCTCGCAGAGGTCCCTTCTCTATGAGGCAGTGAGATGAAGACCCTGGAGCCAGGCTGACCTGAGCGCCTTGCTCTGCCGCATGCTGGCTTTACAACCTTGGACGCATTATTCTGCCCCTCTCTGTGTTTACTTCCTTGATTGTGAAGTGGGAATAACAACCCTTCCTTGCAGAATAGTCGTGAGGACCAGATTAGAAAATTTACCTAAAGCACATGCAATACCATGGGGTACTGAAAGTATTTGGTACAGGTTAATTCCCATCCTCAGTACCTCTATCAGTCAGGGTTCTCCAGGGAAAGAGAACCAATGGGAAGTGTGTGTGTGAGAGAGAGAGAGACAGACAGACAGACAGACAGAAAGAGACAGAGATTGATCAAGTCTAAGGAATTGGCTTATGGGATTGTGGAGAGTCAACTCCCAAATCTCCAGGACAGGCTGGCAGGCTGGAGACCCAGGGAACAGTTGCAGTCTGAGTTCAAAGGCAGTCTGCCGACAGAATTCCTACTTGCTCAGCGAAGGTCAGTCTTTGTTCTATTAAGGCCTTCAGCTGATTGGATGAGACCTTCCCACCTTCTGGAGGGTAATCTGCTTGACCAGTCCACTGATTTAAATTTCAATCTCATCCAAAAATCACCTTCACAGAAACACCCAGAATGAATGTTGACCACATATTTAGGTGCCAGGGCCCAGCCAAGTTAACACATAAAATTAACCATTACAGTGCCTTTGTTTGTGCTGTGCCCTTTGCCTGAAATGTTCCCCTCATCGGCCCCTGTGAGGCCATGTGGCATCTGTGTGTAGATTAGACAAAGGTGACCCTTCCTCGGGCAGGTGAAGCTCCCACTCGCCTCCCCCCGGTGCCCGTGTGCAGGGCACACTCTTGCTCGGAAGCCCAGCCAGCTTCCCTGCTCGCTTCTCCTGCCTGCCCATTTCTCACGGTGCCTGGAGGCTTCCCATTCTTCAAGCTGCGGCTTCCTTGGTGAAGTCTTTCTTGCTCTCCCCTGACTGCGAGTGATCTCTGTCTCCCCCATCCCCCTCTAACCCTCATCAGGTCCTTTGTGCAGCTCCTAAGGCATTTAACTCATTTACCTTATGTGCAGGTATTTTGTGTAAAGATCTTATCATTCCACCTGGATTAACCCCTTGAGGTTATCAGTTGTAGCTTATCTGTTTTTAGATCCTCACTCTGCCTGAGGGTCTCAGCAGTCATTCATTCTGCATGTATGGATGACCATCAATACCTCGACCTAAGAGGAAAAAGCGGAGGCAAAATTAATATGGAGAGTTTATTTGGGCCAAGGTTTAGGACTGCAGCCTCGGACACACTTCCAGGTTGCCTTGGAGAGTGCTCCGGGCAACAGAGGAGAGGCTCAGGTTTCTAAAGAAAAGAGGATCAATCAGGAGAGGAGGGCAAAGTCATCGTCAGACTATAGGGTGTATGGCATTGCGTGCCTACTTGGTGTCACTGCTGTCATTCAGGCTAGAACCCATATAACAAGTGGCTTCGAGAGGTGGTTATTTAGCTTAAGGAGGAGTAGGAAGTGACTGCTGTCACATCTCAGTGCATTTTTGGGTCCAGTAATTTAAAGGGATTTTATCTTGGATTCCTCAGATAAAAAGGTTTTTTTTTTTTCTTTCTCAAAATGTAAGAACTGTGAAGAGCTTTCCCTGATATTGTATGAATGTGGGGTCAGGGAGGCTTATAGAGGCAGGGGTAATGGCAGAGCGCGTGTGTGTAGGTGGCGCCGGTGATGGTGACTAGCGCTCATCGAGCTTACCACATGCAGGTCGTGCGTTTTCATGGTTCGTCTCACTAAGTCCTCTCAACAGCTCTCTGAGACAGGTGCAGGTATTGGCTCCATTTTGCTGCCAGGAAGCCCAGGCCAGACATGGAGGTGGTATCCCAGGCCCGTCTGCCTGACTTCAGAGTCTGCGCTTTCAGTTACGACGGCAAGCAGGCTCCCTGAACTATCCAAATAGCCACCATTTATCGAGGACTTCTTACACTCCAGGCGTTGTGTTCGGTGCTTTACAGATGTTGTCCCTAACCCTCACGGCAAAGTACCAGTATCCCCACTTTGCAGATGCAGAAACAGGGACTCATTAAAGTTCAGTGACTTGCCTAAGGTCACATAAACAGAAAGTGGTAAATCCAAGGTTGAATCCAGATCTGACCCCAAGCCAAGGCCCTTTCCTCTGCATCATGTGCACAATGTTTGGGGCCGATAAGAAAACCCTTGTGGCTGGAGCAGAGGGTGGTGTGTGTAGGAAATTGGAGGCAGCTATGGTCAGAAAGGTGGATCTGTCCCAGGCTGCAAAAGGCCTCACCTTCCAGGTTGGGTAATCAGGACTGACCTTTGTACATGAGGGGTCCTGAGCAGTGACCCCGATTTGAGGATGGGGTGGGATGGGATGGACACCTGGAGGCCAGGGAATCCAATCCAACTGGAGCTCTGCCCAGATCTGTGCTTGGGGAAGCACAGGGCTTTGCACAGCTGCAGGCAGATCAAAGCACCCAGGCCTGCTGAGAAAGTGATGTCTGAGCAGATCTGTGACTTGTGGAAACGAGCCCGTCCCTTGCATCTCAGCGATGGCATCTCAGCGATGGCATCTCCTTACGCTTGTTTGTTTCCCTAGGGCACCAGGAGCAACTTTCCTCAGCCTTCTAGATCTCCCCTGATAGGGCTTCTGAAAAGTTGCTGGAAAATCCCCAGGGTGGGGGGTGGGGATTTGTCCAATATGAAGCACAAGCAGCATGGCCTGCACCCCCAGGCCCATCTCCTGGGCTCGGATATGCTCAGAGGTGGGTGGGAGCGTGGAGACCCAGGAGTGGTGGAGTTTTTGACTCTTAGCCACCACTGTTATCACAGGGTGAGCTGGTCCTTTGTGGGTGGGGTGTGTGTCTGTAAGTGTTTAGTCGCAACGTGCCTCACCAGTGCCCTTCCCTGTCCAGGTTATTGCTGTGGTCATGGACCTCTTCACTGACCGTGATATCTTCCAAGACATTGTGGATGCCGCCTCTAAGCGCCGGGTCCCAGTGTACATCATCCTGGACGAGGCAGGAGTGAAGGATTTCCTGGAGATGTGTCAGGGCCTGCAACTCATTGACTTCCGTATTCGGGTAAGTTGTCCCACTGGAGCGCGGGTGTAGGAAGGTGGGCAGGAAGGAGACAGACTCCCTCTGCCCCTTCCTCTGGCTCCATTTCTGTTTCTTCCCCAGTTCAGAGACTCAGGTGAACTTCAAGATCTCAACTCCTTTCCTTCTGTCTAAAGTCTTGACTCATGAACTGATAACCACTAAGTTACATGCCCAGCTTAAATTTTATCCCAAGGCTGAAGGAGGCAGCTCTGGCCCAGTCCTGGGGTGCTCAGCCTGCAGAATCACTGACTTCACTGTCAGGTTCAAAGTTAGGGCTGTAGTCTCTCCTGGGCAGCTGTGGGAACAGCTAGGATCCACTCTGGGCTTGTTCATGCCCAAAGCAAGACTTTGGGACGTCCTCCTGCTCACCAAAGAGGGGTTCATGTGTAAGGCTGTAGGAAGCAGAGACTCTTGTGAAGGCAACAGGAGCCAGCAGGTGGGGTCCGTGGACAAGCTGTCTCTTCCCCAACCCAAGCAAAGACTTGGCACAGAGCCTCCTAGGCCCACCCAAACTGGGTGTCGGGGCCCTTCTCCTCTTCTCAACAGAACATCCGTGTCCGCTCCGTGACAGGCATCGGCTTCTACATGCCCATGGGGAAGATCAAGGGGACCCTGTCATCAAGGTTCCTGATGGTGGATGGTGAAAAAGTAGCCACTGGATCTTATAGGTGAGTTGGGCCAGGTCAGAGAAGGGCCCAGGAGGCCTTATTCTTGGTAACCATTCAGGAAAGTGCTAGACTGGAGCCTCCACAGTCATGAGTTTTAAGAAGTGCTGTCTGATTGAATGGCAAAGAACAGCCTCCTGCCCAGTCCCTTCCCTCAACTTTCTGGTTGATGAGTTATTTTAGAAAGAGAGTCAACTCTTACTGAGCACTAAGCACTGCCTACCTTTCATGGTCCAGTTGCAACCAGTTGCATTTTGAGGCTAGTTGGTGGGTGGGACAAGCAGGAAGTAGAAAGGACCAGACCTGGGAAAGAAACGTGAGGGTGTGGTATGGCAGGAATGTCTCCAGAATTTTGATTTAAAAGTAAATTACCAGGAACATGAGAGACTGTGTCTGTGTAGTCTCTGCCCTCCAAGTAAATTCAAATCTAGGCGAGGAGAAGAGATACCCAAGCACATGAAACAATTAACAAGTGGCGTAAGTTCCCTTATGCGGTTAAAGGATGAGTTTTGTTTTTGTTTTTTTCTTTAAAGGATGGGTTTTTGCACACACCTAAGTGCTCTAAAAATTCAGAGAAGGACCAATAAAGAATGGGATAATATTAATAATAGTGGCAGCGGCAGGTACTTTTTATTAAATGTGTTTGTGCCTAAATGTTTTCTAAGTTATTTCATGTGAGCCTCACGACAGCTCTGAGCATGTGTCCTGTGAGCGCTGCTTTACAAGGCACGCCAGGGTATAAGCTGGTGAGTCTAGGCCTGATGTCTCACCCTCTCCCCTGTCTCTGCTGCTTGCTTTCTGCATTTGAGGCCGAGATCTGGAGAAACGAAGGGTTTGGGTCAGTGCAGGGAGAACAGTCCAGCATGGAGGCCTGGAGGCACCTTCCACCGGGCAGCAAGGGGTCTGGCGACAGCACAACATGAGGTTGGGGTCGGGCAAGGGGGTGTGAGGTGGCTGCTAGCAGGGCAAGAGAGGCCTGGGCACACGTGTCTTGTTTTTCTGTCCCACGCTCCCAGGTTCACATGGAGTTCCTCCTACGTGGACAGGAACCTTCTCCTCCTCCTGACAGGGCAGAATGTGCAGCCCTTCGATGTAGAGTTCCGGGAGCTGTACGCCATCTCCGAGGAGGTGGACCTGTACCGGCAGCTGGGCCTGGCAGGCAGGCTTGGCCTCAACTACTCGTCCACTGTGGCCCGCAAGCTTATCAACCCCAAGTACGCCTTGGTGTCAGGCAGCCGCCACCCGCCGGGCGAGATGATGCGCTGGGCCACCCGGCAGCAGCAGGAGGCTGGCAGCAACCCAGAGGGGCAGGAGGAGGGTGGTGGAGGCGGCGAGTCAGCCCGGCGCCTGGAGAGCTTCCTGAATGACCTGGTTACAGTGGAGCAGGTGCTGCCCCCCGTGGAGCCCCTTCCCTCAGGAGAGCTGAGCCGGAAGGATGGCAGGATGGTCTCTCACATGCACATAGACCTGAAGCCCAAATCCCGAGAGGCACTTACCCGAAATGGGATGGGAGAAGCTGCCAACGGGGAGGCTGCCCCAGCCAAGGAGGGCAAACGCTTTGGCAGCAGGTTCTTGAGTCGACGGGCCAAGAGGCCTGCAGCGCCCAATGGCACGGCCTGCTCCCTCTCCACCGAGACCTCTGCCGAAGTGGAGTTTCTGATGGGGAGGAGGCCCAATGAGGGTTCCAGTGCCGATGTCTCAGGTGAGCCCTCTTCCCTCGGGGCCAGGGCCTCCCCAGGCCTCTGGCCCCGCCTCTGGCCCCATCAAGGAGCAGTGCCTCGTGTCTGCAGAGGGGCAGCCGTCCACCCGCCAGCACGGGGAGAGCGGGAGCTCTGGGGTCAGAGGGCCTTGCTTCCCATTCTGGCTCTGGCCTGTATCTGCCTTGTGGCCTTGGGCAAGTCACTGCAGTTCTGAGTTAGTTTCCTCTTCTCTGAAAGGGGAGAATGATGCCTGCCTTGCCCAGCTTTGCTGAGGCTATAAAGTGCCCAGTATAATGCTGGCCATGGCATAGTCTGAGAGCTTTCATTACTATTCCTAGAGAACATTCAGATTGGCTCTCACGATAACTCAAGCAAATAAAGTAAGCTTAGAAAGATTCTCCATTGTAAATGAAGAAATGGAGGCTCAGCACAGCTGGGTGGCAGGGCTAAGGCTCCACCCCTGGCTTGAAGTCTAGGGCTCTTTCTAGCAAACCTTGTGCCTTGCCGGATCTCCTGTTGTCAGGATCTCACCTGGTCAAACACACCCACCCTCACCTGTGCCCTACCAGTGCCCTGACCCACTTTCCTGTCTCTGTTGTAAATAGTTTGTTTTTTCCATGTGTCTATCTGATGAGTGGTGTTTGCCCTGCTGCTCACCCTCTGGGAGAGATCATTCTAGAAAGCCTGTCTCTCTGGGATCCCCAAGAGCCCTGGTCTTTATCTTTTTCTCCGGAGCAGTCTCTGGTGTGGCCTTTCAGGAGGCTGGTGGTGACAGCCAGGGCTGTGGTGGTGCCTTTCTCATCTCGGCATCCCTGAGTCGGAGGGGTTTCCGTGTTGGATTTCTCCCTCTGTGGCTGTGGGGCTTTGCAGCAATGAGAACTAGGCTCCCTGGCTGGTGACGTAGGTGATGGCTGGGACTGAGGTCTCGTCCTGTGCAGCCTGAGGGCTCCTGGGACCCACACGTTCCCAGAAGCCCCAGCTTTGACCCGATCTCAAGTAGCTGCAGAGCAGGGACCATAACCATCTTCCCCTCTGCTGGTTCCCCAGCACCTGCTACAGACCCTGGCACACTCAGTCTGTGCTCAGGAAATGTCAGATAAATTTGCTTCTTAGAATTAGAGCAGGTTTGGGGGTCTCTGTGGCTGTGGGCACAGCAGGGGCGCCAGGGTTTTACCTCCATTTGGCTTGGAAACACTGGCTAAGCACCTCCGCCTGCTGGGTCCTGCATAGGTGCTCTCTGCTGTCCGCCCTCACAGCAAGCTTCAAGTACGGAAGCCCGGAGAGGTGGATTAAATGGTCCCAGGGCATAGGAAGTGGTAGTAGAGCCAGGATTCAAACCCAGGCCTGGGCCTGGGGCCATGTCCTATCAGCAGAATGGTGGCTGGCCGTGTCCCCATTCTTCCTGGGCTCCCTGGCCCCCCAGCACCAGATACTGCTACTGCTCTGCACCTCTGGTGTGGAGGAGGGTTGCCATGGAGAACACCTGGCAGGAAAGGGAGCAGGAGGGGCAGGGCCCCCCCCAAACAAGGACTGATTCCCAGGTCCTGACTAGAAGTGAAGTGGGAGCTTTCCCTTGCTTCAGCCCCTCACCCGAGGTGTTGTTTCCATGGAAATGCAAGGCCCATTGTCTTGTCCCTTCCTGCTGCCTTCAGTGTGTCTCTCAGCATCGGGGTCCCCTGCATGGACAACTCCTGCGGTGGCTGCCACCGCTGCTGCTCTCTAGTGTTTGCACACAGTGCCTGGAGCCAGCCAGGCAGACCCTGACTGTGCCCTTGGGAAGCTCCTCTCAGAGCCATCGCCCACCTCCTTTCCACCCTTCAGGAGAAACAGAGCGGCCCCCTCCGGCACAGCCCCTGCCCACCTGGCCGGTCGTCCCAGACCCGCGGCCCTGAAATCCACGCTCTCCAGCGAGACCTTTCCTCTCCCTGCTTCTCTCTCCCCGCAAAGGCAGGGAGGAGCAGGAGTGCCGCTGCTGGCCTCCAGCCTCCCGGACCTTGGCCTGAGCCGCTGTTTCAGTGCCTCCCCTCCTGGGGCAGTGGCTCCGCAGCTAGGACCGGGCATGCGAGGAGGTCAAGGAGGTCGAGGAGGTCAAGGAGGTCGGCGCCCAACAGAGTGGGGCTCCCAGCTGGGAGCTAGTGAGAACTTTGGCTCCCCTTCGCCCAGCACGGCCATCACCCCTCTTCTCAGGACACATCCTGCCCCTCCCCCCAGGCTGTTCCTCATCTGGAAGAGGAGGGGTGAGCCAGGGGAGGTTTCTGGGGTCCTCTCGAGTTCAGATTCTGACTCTCTTCTTTCTTTCTCTGCTGCCCTCTTGTCAAGGGAGAACCTGGGTTGGTGACAGATTCTGTCATCAGAGAGAAAAATAGAAAAAGCTAAGAACCGACAGCCTGTAAAATTGCTTGATAAGAAGTATATAGTTGTCAAACGGCATGCAGATTTTTGCAAACCCAGGTGTGGCCCTCGGGAGAACCTGTGGGGCTGTGGATGCAGGGGGATGGGGGGCTGCCCAGCGGTTCGAAGGCTCGCAGCCCCCTCTAGTGGCCGAAGCCGGCGCCGCTCGCCTCGGGGGGACCTTGCTCCTTTCCGCACCGCGCGCGCCGCCGTCCCGGGCTCGGGGCTCGCCGTCCGCGCCCATCCAGGAGCTCCGCCCGGGCTCTCGGGGCGGAGATCCCAAACCTCAGGGAGCAGCAGTCAGTGGGGAGCTTCATTAAAAATGCCCTGAATACAGTCCTTACCTTAAACAGGGCCTCTGATGTTCCAGTGCGGTTCTCCAATGTAGGGGTCCTCAGGCCAGAGACTTTGCAGTGACACAGAGGACACTCAGACAAGACCCCGCTCCCAAGGTGCTGCCAGGCTGGGAGGGGAGGTTCCAGATGCTGTGCCTGAAACCCCACACGGTCCCCTCAGGGAGATGCCCTCACTACGTGCTGTCACACAGAACTGGCATTGTCCTCCCAGCCAGCCTACCTGATGACAGCATCTCACAAACGAGACCTCTGAGGTACAGAGAGGCACACCCCTGTGTCCATGGCGACACAGTGAGGACAGGGCAGTGTGGCCTCCTGCTTCCAGGGCCTTCTGCAGAACATCGTGGCTGTCTCCAGCAGGCTAGGATTGCCACCATTTCCCTACACCCCTAAAGACTGCTGGGAAGGGCCAGAGGCCTGAATCTAGGACTGGCCCTCCCCCTGGTGCCCTACCAGCTGAGAGGCAGAGGAGAGGAGTAACTTCCAGAGTGCCTCTGGGTCATTACCTTCCCCAGAGCCCCTGGGCCCAGGCTCTTCTTCCCACAGTTTTGAGAGGTGACAGTGCCTTTCCAGAACTCTCCTGGCTTCCCCTGACTCATGTGTGGATGGGCTACCCTGGCTGGCAGCGTGTTCTAGCTCTGCAGAGCTGTGACCACTGGGCTCCTGGATTTGGGGACTTCGGGCTCTCTTGTGTCATTGCTGGGGGCTGGGGGTCTCAGATCTCTTTTCTGGAAATCTGGGTCCCTGTCAGGGATGGAATGTTGGGGAAGTGCTTCCTGGCTTCCGAGTTTCGTAATGACCTTGGTGGGCCCGAGGTCTAGGGTCAATCTACTCAGTGCTGTCTTGTCAAGGCAGGGTTTCAAAGTTCAGTGCGGCCCTGAGAAGCACGGGTCAGGCCCCAGCTGGTGTTTGGAGGCTGCAGTGTGACCTGATAAACCTGAGTCCCTTCCCAGCAAGGCGCGAGGGGTTCTGCTCGCAGTGTGGATGAGGAGAGCAGAGTGAGTGTCTTCTGAGGGACCAATCCCACTCAGCTCTAGAAAAGAGGCAGCTGTCCTCATTCTTACTGGCAGGCATCATAATCCCTCTGTCCTTCTAGTTTCTCTTGGGCCTGGCCAGGGCACACATCACCACCCCAGGGAGTACTAGATAAGTGAGGGTGTGTACGTCACCCGACCCACATCTGCCATTGCTGCCGTTGGTACTGTTGTTATTAGTAGTGCTTTAAACCCTTGAGTAGTTTGCCATTGCCCACTCATTCCTTTTGTTCCATAAATATGTATCTATGAAATGTCTGCCCTGAGCTGGGCACTGTTCTAAGTTCCTGGTACAGCAGGAACAGAATGAACAAGTCCCTGTTCTGTGGAGCATGTTACACTGGGGAGCGGCAGGGAGTGACCCCTTTCTGAAGGGCGCTCAGGGAAGGCCTCTCTGGCAAAGGGGCACTGCAGCCGAGACTGGAATGGAGGGAGGGCGCCATGTGGCCATCGAGGGACAATCTTCCAGATGAAGGGAATGTGAAGCCCTGAAACCTATAGGAAGACGGAACCCACTGTCCTGGTCGTGGCCTTCTGTACGGGTGTCCCCTGCCTCCCTCTCTGGCTGTACCACCTTGCTGGCTGGCGAACCAGACTAACTGCAGGTCCCGGGTGCCCCAGGCTGTCCCCCCGAGCCTGACACCTATGTCACGCTGCTCCACTACATTGCATGGCCCCCTCCTCCCACTGGTGTCTGTTTTCAGCCTAACCTCCAGTTATCCCCCTTTGTTTTTTGTTTTTAGAGACAGGGACTCACTTCATTGCCCAGGCTAGTGCAATCATAGCTCACTGCGGCCTCGAACTCCTGGGCTCAAGCGATCCTCCCACCTCAGCCTCCTGAGTAGCTGGGAATACCTACCACACCACCACCCCGGCTATTTTTATTTTTCGTAGAGATATATTGCCCAGGCTGGTTACCCCCTTTGAAGCTTGACTCTCTCAGTAGGCTTCTTTGGGCCACCATACCCAGGCCACACATACTTTGTAAAAAAAAATTTTTTTTGGCTATTAATGTTTTCTTCCCCATTGATCTTAGCGGGCCTGATTCGCCTGCCCACGGTGGTCTCCCAGTACATGAGCACTGAAGGCATGTTGGAACACAAAGAATTTTCCTCAAACCACGTTCTCTGTCAGAGGCATGGGGATGAATTCTGAGTACAGGTTCTCTCTCCCGGCTTTCATCTAGCCCTGTAAAATAGTGGCAGCACGTCCTGGTGAGGACAGGCTCTTCCCCGGCCTCTCCCCGGCCTCTCCCGGGCAGAGCTGGGCAGAGTGCAGGCCTTGGAGGCAGGCTCCGCCGCCCTTGCCACCTCTGCCCCCGGAGCTGTGCTGCTTCCCAGCTGCTTCCCCCGCGCTGAGATCTGGGGACTGATTTGCTTACCTGCTCCAAAACGCCGCTGCCTCTGGGGAGGAACCAGACATCTGCTTAGTAGGCCGAGCAAGTAAAACAAGCCCCCGAGGAGAGGAAGCGGGGACAGAGGTGTGCATTGAGCAGTGAGGGGGCTCTGGGACGGCAGACTTTAATCGCTTCAGCAGAGCCACACCAGAACGGCCCTCGGCAGCACCATGGAAGGCGAACCCCAGGTCCTTGGTCCCCCAAGCCCTCGGGGGCATGGTCATCCATCTCCCCTCCTGCCTCCTGGGCAGCCTCCTGCCCGAGTCTGGGGCAGGACCGATACGAGGGCTGGGCTGGGTTTGTAGTAGGTCCCGAAGAGTTAGTTCAGTCTGGCCCAGACAAGGCCATGGTTACTGAGCGCCAACGACAGGCGTGAGCAGCGGCCTGCAGTGCAAGCGGGGCAGGTGCTGCCGGCACCAGGGCTCCAGGTCCAGCTCTGTTCAGCATCTCTCTTGCTCACAGCCCAGGGGAGGAGGCAGATGCCACCTTAACTAAACTCCCAACTGAAGTGATATGGGGAGGTGATGTGAGTGCCAGGGAGACAACCTTGCTGTGTGGAGGTGACTGGCGGGAAATAACATGGGCGGCTCCCGCCCGGCGAAGGCAGGCAGCAGTCAAGGACACCGACCCTACTCACAGAGAGGGAGGTGTCAGGTCAAGGCCTCACCTTGGGGTCGTAAAGGAAGTGGGAAGAGAGGCCTGGGGAAGAGGAGAGACGAGCGTCTCTGGCCTGGAGGATGGCAGCTTTCTCTCCCTGTCCCTCCCCTCCACGCAGGGTGTTCCTCTCCACCCTCTCCCTTCAAACCGTCCCCTAAGCAATGCGGTCCTCCCCTGCAGGGCCTGGCTCTTGGTCAGCGCCACCGACCTTCCTGAGGTGCAGGCTTTTCTTCTTCCAGCGTGGGCGGCCGGAACCGCAGGAGCTGGAACTGGGTTGGCCAGACCAGCTCTGGCACTGTCGCTCACTGGCTCTGGGGGCTGTGGGCCCTACTGCCCTGGGTGTAGTAAAGGACAAATGGCACCTGGCTCATGGCATGGCCACCGTGAGGAGCACTGGAGAGGACTGTGGTTGCACTTTGTGAGCTGTGATGCCGCCTGTGACATTGGCTGCCAGTGAATGGCCTCTTGGCAAGACTAAGTTGCCACTTGTCGTTGATTCTGGAGTCTGGATCCCTCCCCCAGCCTCACCCCTCTGGTCAGGGGACGGCAGACCCCTTGTCCCAACCAGTGGGGTCCTGCTGAGGCTGCCAGGGCAGGAAAAGTCTTTCCTTTGCTTTCCTGGATGCCCTGTTGACCTGGTTGCCAGATCTCAGCAGCTTGGGAGGGAGACAGTAACCCCAGCCTCCAAGTTTGAGGTATGGACGGTGCACAGGGTGGGGCTGGAGGCAGATCCACTGAGCGCTTCACTCACATCCTTCCCTGCCTGTGTCCCTTGCCTCCACAGGTAAAACAAGTCCTGGTGCCAAGCCCAGCAAATGCGTGATATCCTGAACCGCAGGACGGTGGTGGGCAAGACCCGTGGATGCCCACCTGTCCTGTCCTGGGCTGTCGAGAGCACAGGTCACACCCTATACCAGTTTGCACATCAGACTCCAACTGACCTCCTGCCCTGCAGCCTCCATCCTGGCCTCAGGGACCCTGAATCCCAAATGGGAGGGTCTGAAGCATCTCAAGATGATCACACACCTCCTCCAGACTGTCGGTGGCTGGGCAGGGTCACTGCTGCCTTGTTTACATGAAGTGGAAGCCTGACTGGTGTCCGTTCTCCTTTATGCCTGACCCTCCCTCCACTGGGCTAACCTCGCTCTGCAGGTCCCCATATGGGGCGAGGGAATGTCTTTATACCTTATCAGGATGGGGTCTCGAGGGCAGCCCCAGCACCCTGGATTCTCCTTACTTGAACTTCCTGGTGCTTCTGGTCCCCCCGAGAGACTGCTGGAATAAAAGGGAAGAGGACAGGGCTCTGAGCCAGGCGCCCCGAGTCCCAGCCTTGCTCTAGCCTCTGAATTCAAGGTGTAAGAGGCAGCTGGGACAGCGGGGACACTGGCTGCTGTGGCCTTTGTGGCCCAGTCCCTGCAGGCTCCTGTACTAGACTCTGAATGCAATGAGGGGAATAGGCCTTAGCCTCCCTGCTGCCAGGGGCAGAATTTGACACTGCCATTCTGGGAGCCTTCCTGCTGAGGTCTCCTTTCCCTCCGTGCCGTCCTCGCAGTCTTGGCCTGAGTGGCCCAGGCCTCTTGGCTTTGCCTGCTGCAAGCCCTTATGGGGCTCCCGTAGTGCCTTTACCTGGACCACACCTCCCTCAGCATGTCTTGGTTTGCAGCCCAAGGCAGGGGAGGGCTTGGCCAAGGGGGATTGTGGGAGGCTGCAATCCAACCCAACGGCGGGGGGAGGGGGGGGTATGGAAAGTGGGACAGGAGCATTTGCCCTTTTCCTCCACCCCTCAGATGGTCCTCAGTCCCCTTCACCAGCCAGGGCATCCCCCGTTACATCTCAGCCACAGACTAGCCTTAGCCCCTGCGAAAAGTCAGGCCACGTTTAGGAGCCGTAGCCTCCCCAAAGCAGTCGGCCTGCGCGCCATAATGCTGGGCCAGGGGGACAGATAGACGCTGTCACACTGCCTCCTCCCCCATGACTGGAGTGGCTGAGAAGAGAAATCGCCAGCTGCAGACACGGGGGCGGGGGGGGGGGGGGGCCTGTGGGCAGCATGAGGGAGGGTCAGAGCCTCGGGAAGCAAAGGGCTGAGCTCCCATGAAAGGGCCTTGGCCTCTGACCTCTGAACTAAAGTCTCGTCCTCTTTATTTTCTTCTGAAAACCCCTGGGACACCACCAGCACCTGGGGGAGGGGCACAGACGTCTGCAGGGCCACCCAAGTGAGAGGCAAGAAGAGGGTGGAGGGGCTGCGGTGAGCCAGCCCCTGCTCTTGAGAAAGCAGGAAGGGGGGGCAGCCGGGGCAGCCACTGAGGAACTTCCGGCTGAGGCAGTGGGGAGGGGAAGGGAAGGACCCTGCTAGTCCTCAGGTGAGCGTCCAGGCGTGGGGAAGGGACCCTGACTTGCCTCTCTGAGCTTTTGTGAGGATTAAACTCTTCTGGGAAGTGCTTCCTTATGCACCAAGACCTGGCAGTGTGGCATGAGCTTGTTCTGGAGGGGAAGGAAGGGGGAGGGGGTGACATGGGGATGTGGGGGTGTCACACCTCAGCTCCACGTGGTCACCTTGAAGGCATGAGACATGAGATGCGTAAATTACAATGGGGGAAAGACATCACCCTCACTATAGAGGTTGGACACCTCCGGGGACAAGGGAGGAGGCCTAGGAAAGAGACCAACTTCTAAGCAAGTCAGCCCAGGGCTTCCTGTGCCTCTCCTGTGAGAGAAGCAGGCCTCCTTTATCCCTGTGCCCGCTCCTGACCCAAAGCAGGCCTGGGTGCTTCCTTTGCCCTGATAGATTGCCAATTGGAAGTTCCAAATCACTGCAGACGTGAGCAGGCCTTCCTTTCTGCCTTAGTTTCTCCATGTGCCAAGACGGGTTTTTTTCTCACTTTCTTGGTAGAAATGAAGGGGAGACCATATGTTGAAGAGGAAGCAACTGAGTTTAGTGGGAAGAGTGCCGGCCTGCAGAACAGGACTGCCCAGGCAGGGCACCTCCCCCCACAGCCTCAGCATCCGCATACTTACAGAGTTTGGACAAGATGGTCTCTGGCCCCCTCCAGCTCTGAAATGCTTGGGAAAGAGACTGTAGTCCACAGATTGCTGAGGATCTTGAAGTCGTAAAATGCAGCTCGTAATGTTTGCTTGTCTGCCTAAGCACCGGCCCACTCTGTTCTGCCTCTTGGCTTCTCAGCTTTGAGTACATCTGCCCTCTGTTCCAGCACTTGCACACACTTGGTGAAATACTCTTACTCATCAAATCTCAAGGGTACATCTGGCCTTCCCAGTTGGATGGCAAGTTCAAGGGTGGATCATGCCCTTGGTCCCCGCACAGCAGCTTCCACAAGGCTGGTAATGCTGTAAGGGCTCTGGGGGGAACAGGATGGAGCAGCACCCTCGGAGCTGGGGGCTGGCATCGCTCCCCCCTTCCCCAAGCTGCTGTCTCACTGGCTGAGTCCAGCGTCTGTAGGGTGAGTGTTACCAACTGGTGCAGCTCTTTGGCAAGGCCAACCTCCCAGGGAGCCCTTGGGGTGGCTGCCCTGGCTTCTGCCCCATAAGGGCAGGAAGCATGGGACTCCTGCATGGGGCTGAGGGGCTGTCCCTTGAGATTCACACTTCCCATCTCCTTTGTCAGCTGTCTGTCCTCGGGATATGCTTTTAAGACAGCCTCTGCTAACAGCGTTCCCTGTGCCTGTATAGAACTTTATAGAAAGGCTAGATGAAAAATGAGGCCTAGAGATATGAAAGAAGCTGACCAGAAAGGGGAAGTGGGCTCTTTTTTTTTTAAACTACTGTGTTACTTTTCTCTTTTTCGTCTATCGAGTGCCCACTAAATGCCGTTCACTGTGCTAGATGTTTTAGTCGCATGCAGTTTTCAAGCTAAGAAAAGCTCAGGAAAGGGCCCTTCACAAAGTTAACGTTTCCCTGTGTGTTTGGGGAGTGAGCCTCATAAAGTTGGTGGGGAGCAGTGCAGGTTGTATTTTCCCCGCTTTTCAGATGAGGAGGTACACGGCTGTCTCCAAATCTCACATCCCATAAAATGCAGATCTGAGCCTGCTCCTTGAGCTCAGGGTTATAGCACTCGTGACACTTTGGGGCCGCAAAATCCCCTTGGGGAAAAGGCTGTCCTGTGCGTTGTAGGATGTTTAGCAACATCCGCAGCCTCTACCTACTAAATGCTAGTAGTACCCCTCCCGATGAGGCAACCAAAAATGTCTCTAGATGTTACCAAATGTGCCCTGAGCGGTAGACACGCCCCTCGCTGAGTTCGCTGGCTCTACTATGGGGCCTGTGTAACCTGCTGCTCTGAAATCGTCCTGAACACCCTGCCCAGGGCATGTTGGACACGGTGCTTTGGCCAAGGTTGGCTGACTTGCCTGAGACATTGCTTTGTGGGACAGACGTGATAGCATCTTCCATCTCTGTTCTAGTTACTGCCTTGTGCTCCCCAGAACAGGTGTGTTTATGTGCACGCATCTGCCTTACTCTGCTCAGCTCCCTGTCAGTTTCCTCCCAGTCTGCTCCCTTCCTTCAGTCTCAGCTACGTCCTGCACGGAAAGCTCCACTGGACATGCCTGTGTGTGCCCAGCAGTGGCCCCACCTCCAAAAGCAGCCGGGGCTGACAGCAGAGAGCCTTCCATCCTCAAGTCAAGCCGAGCAGGGACTGCTACCTGACTGTCATGACCACATTCTGAGTGAACATCAACAAAGACCCCTTGGCAGCTAATTAGCCCTGCCTTGTGCTGTGGATATAGTTTATCATCTGGCGGTGTGCCACACTCATGCCTCCCTGCCCAGAGGCCCCAGTGGCTGTCACCGATCATCCGCACTGCTGTTCCAGTGGCGGGAGGCTTGCTGCAGAACAGGCAACCTGGGCACAGTGAGTTGAGCCAGACTAAGGTTGGGCGGGGAGAAGGGCAGGAAATGGTAGGCACAGACATGAGAGTGTTCTTGAGCTAAGTAAATGTGAGATCAGCCCCAAAGCCTCACAAAGTTAGGCAGCCTGAACTTCTCACCCCTCCCCTTGAAGCTTCTGCCCTCCCAGCCCCAGACTGCAGAAGGCCTGGCTTCCAGGTGCCATGGGCTGCTGCCTGACTCGGTAGTTCCCCATCTGTCTTCAGGCTTCCTGATCCTGGAGACCAGGCTCTGAGCACAGGAGCCTTGCCTGTGTGGCTCACTGTTGTAACCACAGTATGTGCTTGATACCTATTTGTTAAGTGATTGAAAATTTTACAGCCACTCAATACAGAGAATAAGCTGGGGTAATAAAGGGGAGGTGTAAGGGGTTTGAGGTTCCAGAAGTGATCCTGACCCTTTCTGTATTCCTGACTCCCGATACTGCACAAGGAAGCCAAACAGGATTTGGCTATTTAATTTCCTAAGGACTGGGTGTATCAAAACTCCCTCCTGATCTAATCCTTTCCTCTAGGAAGGTTTCTCCTTTCACTGTGTGTCCTAAGTGGATAGTCTTCACCTCCCAGGCCCTCCAGACTGGGTGGAATCCAGTCCCCAAGCCTCAGGCTGCTCAGGGATGACCCTCTCTCTCTGCACGCTTCCTTTCAAAAGGTTAACACAGAAATGGGAGAAGGCAGGGGCCTTAAAGCTATGGGAATTTGTCCAAAGTCACCCAGGAAGTCACAGGAAGGGCTAGAACCCGGTTATCTAGACCCTCCTCAAGCACTTTCTCTGCACTGTATGGCCTCTCCAAGTGACAGCCAGCTGGAAACAAGTTTTCATCCAGAAAAGTGGCTAGAAGTTAGGGCACTGCCTGCAGCCACCTAAAAGCAGTTTCAGGAACAGATGTCCACGTCATAGGAGACGGGCTAGGACCTGCCATGATGCCAGCAAGTGAGTGGGAGCCTGGTGGAGGAAAGGAGCAAAAGGCAAAAACAGGCAGTCGGCCGGCAGTGCCCACGGGGCCCTGTGCAAAGAACTGTGATTCTCACTTCCTGCCTGTAGCTTTGACTCCCAGACTCATCTCTTCCAGGAAGCGTCTTGGAAGTTAGGTGATTGGACAGGCAAAGGTAGCTCACTGAAGCATTTGGCAGGGAGCATTCATTTGTTCATTCAGGGGATATTTGTGGGCACCAGACCTAGGGATATGGGGTGAGCAAGGAAGGCACTGGTGGAGCTTATGGTCTTACGGTGTTGTGGCTGCATGCTGCTCGCTGTGACCTCGGTAGGGGAGTGTAGTGGAGAGAGGACAGGCTGGAATCCCGACTCTGCCACTGAACGGCTAGTGACGGGGCAAGCGATTTCATGTCCCAATTAGTTTCCTTGTGTGTCAAATGGGGATGATCTCAGAACCACTCTCCTGCGGCTGGGGGGGTGAGCACGTGAGCACCCAGCGCAGGGCTGGCGCCCGGAGGAACTTCTGGGGCTGCGCTACATCCAGTAGCTTCTTACTTCCCTCTTGGGACATTTTGCTCCCCCCCCCCAGCCCCCTGTACATTTGCCACTTTCATGTTGAGTAGTTGGCACACAGCACCACACGTTCGTTCACTTGGAGAAAGTTTCAAGGCCAGAGATGCCACCTGTGAGCCACCTTGCTTGGCAGGGACCTGTGTTCCTCTTGCACAGGTCCGTCCGTCCCCACCTCAGAAAGAGGGCCACGGTCTTATCTGGTTATGTAAAAGTCTCACAACTTTTCTTGAGTAATCATTTTGGGTGAAATAAACAATTTTAGTTTGTTTGGAGAATCCTTTGTGTATAAAATACAAATAAAACCTAAACCAAAGAAACAGAACAGGTCCGGAAGAGACTGCCAACCTTACGCGAAGCCTCCGGGCTTCCCCAGCCAGTCCTGCACTCTTCGTGTAGACGCCAGGCCTCCCCACCTGTCATGTGGCCTCATGCACCGGGGACTACTGCCCGGCTGTCTCCCAGCCAAGGAGGCGCTCACATCCTGCCTCAGTGGAGAAGTTCCTTAAGGAGCCCGTGTGGCTGGAAGCAAGGTGGTGAAAGGCTGACACCTTGTGGCTGGCTGGCAGCATGTGTCCTTCCCACTCTGGGCTAGACAGACGGCCAGGCCAGGGGTCTGCAAGCACTTCCTGTAAAGGGCCAGAAAGTAAATATTCTAGGCTTTGCAGACATTCGGTGTCTGTTGCAACTACTCTAGTAGCACCAAAGCATCCACAGACAGTACATAAATGAGTAGGTGCGGCTGTGTTCCAGTGAAACTTTACGGATACTGAAATTTGAATCTCATAATTTTCATGCATCACAGGTATTATTATTCTTTTTTTCAATCATTAAAAAAATGTAAAAACTATTCTTAGTTCATGGGCCGTGCCAAAAGGCAGTGAGGTGGATTCGGCCCCCAAGCTCTAGCTTGCTGAACTCTGGCCAAGGATGTCTCTATGCCTCTGCTCCCAGCACGGACTCTCAACTATCACCTTTACTTTGCATTGTTCTATCAAGAAGAACCTCCTACTCCCACTCCTTTAACCAGATTGCTGCCACTAAACCTTCTGAACCAAAATTGTGGA
Source organism: Varecia variegata (assembly GCA_028533085.1). NCBI lineage: Eukaryota > Metazoa > Chordata > Mammalia > Primates > Lemuridae > Varecia > Varecia variegata. The sequence goes on along the minus strand of CM052440.1, from coordinate 6,499,309 downwards.
GCTGTCGTTGGCTTTCACCCATTTCATAAGTTTACATAAGTACCTATTAGGCGCCCAGCCGTGTGCTGAGGTGCATGCAAGAGCCCAGAGGGTTTGTTTTTTGTGTTTGTTTTAGAGATAGGGTCTTGCTCTGTTGCCCAGGCTGGAGTGCAGTGGCGTCATCATAGCTCACTGCAACCTTAAACTCCTGTGCTCAAGTGACTCTTCTGACTCAGCCTCCAAGTAGCTGGGACTACAGGCACATGCTGCCATACCTGACTTTTTTTTTTTTTTTTTTTTTTAGAGATAGGGTCTCACTAAGTTGCCCAGGCTGGTCTTGAACTCCTGGCCTCAAGTGATCCTGCCACCTTGGACTCCCAAAAGTGCTAGGATTACAGACATGAGCCACCACACCTGGCCAAGAGCCCAGAGTTTTAACATACATTTATTTAATATTAATTTTTACTCATTCATTCATTTGTTCAGACTTATTGGGAACCTACTGTGTCTCAGGCACTATGATAAGACAGACCTTGTCTCTGCCCTCAAGATTTTCATAACCTGGTTGGGAAGATGGACGCTGGGAGGCAAGTGCTATGAAGGGGAAACACAGGACATATGGAAGCCCAGAGGAGGCACTTAACCTGGGGGTGGAGGTCAGGGAAGGCTTCATGGAGGAGGAAGTGATCTCTGAGCTGACTCCTGAGGAGTGAATGGGGGAGGGGAAGAGAGGCAAGGAATTCCAGGGAAAGAGCCAGAGCCTGGACAGAACTCTTTCAGGAGAATTATAAACATCAAGGACGAAGTGAAGACTCACATATTGTTTTTGCCCTCAAGCCCTCCCTGTCTGCTGGATGAGACTGTCTACGGCAAGCTGCTTCAAGGATGTAGCGAGAGTTTTAAAGCCGTTTTCCCTCCACCCTTGTAAGATTGGTTAACACTGAGCCTCAGGAAGGCAAGCGATGGCAAGTGAGCACTCCTGAGGCCAGGCTGGGGTGGGTCTGACTTCAGGCGGGGAACTGAGAAAATCTGCCGGAGGAACAGAGATGGGGCTGGCGTCTCTGCTCCAGATGCCCCTTAAAGGAGGTGGGGCTGGAACTGCACTTGGAAGAAAATGTAGGCTTGGGTGCAGGGAAAGGAGGAAGGGGCATTCTGGGCAGCAGAAACTGCATGGACAAAGCCACTGAGGAAGGATTGGGAATGGCCCGGCTGAGGGCTCCCTGGGTGGGAACCATCCTTCCTTCACTGGTCACCTTCACCAGTTAAAAACCATGTGGCCTTGGGCAGTTACTTAACTTCTCTCTGCCTTAGTTTCTTCATCTGTATCTACCTCATAAAGTTGTTATGAGGATTGAATAAGTTAATACATATGAAATGCTTAAAACAGAGCCTGGTACTAGGGCCAGCTTTATGGACACGCAACCTTTGAACAAGGGGCCCCATGCTTTCATTTTGCACTGGGCCCTACAAATTATGTAGTCCGTCCTAGCGCAGCACATGCTTTAAAATATTAAGTTGTGCCATTATCTTACAAATATGATTCATTATATTCATTTTAGAAATGAGGAAACTGAAGGTCAGATAGTTTATGTGACTTGTACAAAGTCACGCAGCAAATGGGCTGCAGAAGGAAGGCTGGAGATAGGGGAAAATTGTAATCCTAAAGGTTAAAGTAGGATAACGACTCAGCTCCCATCCCACCCTCCACACCCCCATAAGACAACATAAGGAGAGAAGTGCAGACAGACTCCTTTGCAGGAGCTTAGAGAAAGAAATGGTAGGAAAAAGAGCATGAACAGTTGTAGAGGTAGGAGGAAAGCTGGCTATTTTGGGAAGCAAAGAAAATTCTCGGAGTAAAACGTAGTGGTGAAGCCATGGAAACAAGGACTGAGAAAGTCTCTTGGATCTTGGCCACAAAAAGGTTATAGATGAGCTTAGAGAAATGAGTTTCAGTACAGAGTTAGGGCTAGAAGCCAGGTTTAAAGAATGAAGGAGCACTACTGATCGTGCAGATGGTCACAGGTCATTATTTAAGAAACTGACAAAAGGAAACAGAGAATAAAAGGAAAGAAAGAAGGAGGTTATTTGAAAAGGGTGGGAGGAAAACCAGATCACAATTGGGATGTGGAGGAAGGACCACCAGAAGCTGCAGTTTACCCAGAAGAGGTGTGCCTCTTTCCCTGAGTTTATAGGGAAAAAGAGGATGGGGTCGTATAATAAAGGCTGTGAAGGCAACTGTTCATTTGGGATTGGTTGTCTCCCAAGCCGTACTATGGGGTTCTCAAGGTGGACATCTCAGGGTCAATGTAGCAGCATGGATAAGAGCTTACTCGTTGGAGTCAGACTGTCTGGGTTCAACTATGCCGTGTTACTATCTGTGGTGACCCAGGGCAAGTCAGTTCACCCTTCAGTGCCTCCATTGTTCCATACAGAAAATGGGGAGAACCATGGTTGCTGTGAACATTAACTGCTATGATCCTTGTACAGCCCTTAATACAATGTCTGACATGCAGCAAGTGTCCATGCAAGGGTAGTTATTATTAATCGCCACACCTCCTGGTTTTCTTGTGAACCTCCTGTATGTCTAGCATTGGCCAGCACACAAGAAGGAGCCAGCGTTTGCTCCTTAACTAAGTGGCTTTTCAGGAAGAGTGGTCATAAAAAATGAGAGGTGATTTAGAAGTGATGCGGCATGTATCTCAAGGGCTTTGTTACACAGTAAATGGTACCAGACATGTAATAAATGCTTTTGAGCATGTCCTCTGTAATCAGCACCCTCTAGAGAGTTCCCCTCCCGCATTGCTCTGGGTCTTTGGGGATGGCCACGCTTATTGCCCAAGTGAGCAGTATCAGCTGTCAGATGTCCCCTTGTCTTTTGGATTAGATTCCTTTACAGGGATCTTCCTATTGTTATAAGCTTCAAGAACTGGAGAATGCTTTACAAACACTTCCAAATGCCTCATAGCAATGAAAGGCCAGTGCAAAGGGCGGAGGGTGTTCTCCTGTGCCACAGAAATCGGAGCTGGAACAGGTCCAGCTGGCTATACCATCTCAAGCTTGTGGGTCATTGCAGAATAGTTCACAAAAATTCCCATTGCCTTGGATTTTGTCCAGGCCAAGGGCAGAGATCACAGCACAATCTCTCAAGGGAAAAAAGGAAGGCCTGTTGCTTGGGATGGCTTGGAGCACTTTTGGTAGCCATCCAAGGCAGCTATCACTCATTAAATCTGCCTTCCCCTCCAGCAAAAAGCCAACTGTATAGAAAACCACATATAGAGCTCTAAGAATAGCATAGCGCTCCAAGAACATAGTGCACTTGGCCGGTATACAAGTGTGCAGGGCTTAAAGAGTCTTTTTACTCTCAAGGCTGGGTGGGTTGCAACAAACAAACAGAAAAATATTTTCCCCAAGTAGCATGCAGAGAGGAAATGAGAAAGACAGCAAAGGAGAGCACCCTAGCATATCATTCTCTGACCTGGGCTGCCTTCTCAGGGCATGGATAGACTCCATGGCCACCAAAGCATGCCTGTAAGCCCTCCTGCGCAGACACTCCCACCCCATTCATTGACTCCACATTCATGCCAGGCTTAGCAAGCCCCAAAAGTCCTGTCATTTGCTGTCACAGAATTTGAAACCCTCCTTCTACATAATAAATATTTGATTGATTGGCTTCCTTCCTGTAAGTATAGAAAGTAAGGACAGCTTCCATCCAAAGCTGCAGTTCTGAGTAGTGAGAGCTCTCAGAGCCCCAACAAGACCCCGAACCACATCCCACTGTTTGGTGGAAGAAATCCACGTGTGGATCTATTCATAAAAAAGAGTCTGGGAAGATATTCTCCTTAATGGTGGTTGGCTGTTGTCATGGGACTATGGGAAGCTTTTACTTTCTACTTTATAACTTTCTACATGGTCTGAAATATAGGATGTTATACTGAGTTGAGTGAATGTTATATTTACTCAATGTTACTTTTATGATCAGAACAAAGAGCCATCTTATTTGAAAACTATTTTACTATTCTCAAGTGGGCAAACACAACAGGGTTTCAGGATTTCTGCTCTCTCTCCCAGGGAGGGAAAGCACAATGAGGTAGAGCGGACAAATGGCTGAAGGACAAAGATGATAAAAAGAACAGGCTTTGGCTATTCCTGGGTATTCCCATCCTGCTCTCTGTCCCCAGCTAACAAGCAGTGCAGGTCACTGCAGATCACCAGTCTCTAGCCTAGCTAACCACAAATCATCCTTTAGTTCTTCTTGTAGATGTCACTTCTTCCAGGAAGCCATCCCTCTCTGAGATTGAGACCATGTCACTCCCATGTGCTCCCAGGGCACGTTATCACAGCACTGCACTGTGATTATCTGCTTACCTCTTGGCCATCCCCACTAGACTGAGGTCCCTGAAGGCAGAGAAAGTGTTTTATTTATCTATGAAGCCTTTGTACCTTAGGAAAGTGCCTGACATGCTCACTGAATATTTACTGAATAATTATTTATTTGGGGGCTTTTTATAATCAGAACAATGTAAGGGACCTTCTGCTTCAAACAACTTACAACTGGGATGTATCCAACAATTAACTTTAAAACAAGCACTAGTTTAAGGGCTAAAATAGGGGTACAAACAACCAACTATGAAGATAAGGAAGGTTTTGGACCCTAAATGTTTTTCATTCATTGTTTTTTCTAGTTCAGAATCCCCATATTGGAATGCTAGAATGGGTACTTGTAAGGATTTAGGATTTTATTAGAATTCGACTCACAATCTTTCTTCTGTTCTTCTTGGAGTTGCCCTAGGAATACTGTGCCATTTACTCTTAATTGATTTTTGTGAAATACCTTGGCTTCATCTGCTGAAAGGCTCTTAGTGTTGAGCATTGTTACCATGTTACAATGGTTGTTTTATTATTAAAGCAGTGCCAAGGAGGTTACACAACAGCTTGGATCAGGAAGTGAAACAAGGGCGGTGATCCCACTGAAGCTACAGGGGTTGGGGATTTGGGATGGTAAAATGTTAATTACCCGGGATGGAATGTGGGCTAGAGTCCAGTGCTGTGCTCCTGGAGATCATTTTGGTCCCAAAGGCTCAGGGCTGGCACTCTGGCAGTGGGTCCTAAGCGTCCTGCCCTCCCTTGGCTGAAATGTCGGATTTACTTCAATGAAAGCTGCCACAGAGAAAGAACCCAGTGGCTGCCAGCCAGGAGCACAGTCTTGCTCAGCATCAGCTTCCCTGGAAGCTTTCCAGGAGCTGAAGGGCTGTTCCCTTTGCATGCAATAAATTATTCATTTCTAAGGCGATTTATTCTTTATCTCTCTTTAAACTCAATTTCTCCTTGTTTCTGGAGCTTGAGAACTCTCTTCAAAGAATGAATTGGAGATGGACGGTCAGGAGTTGGGGGTGGTGGGTGGGCTTGGCACACAGGGATGATGGAACTGGCAATTTATAAAGCTGAGAAAATGAGCGTAGGTGTAGATGGGTTTCTGGTCAGGAAATATCAAGATTGTTTAACTTGGGGCAGAGAGGAATGGGAGATGGGGAGGAAAACGCAGTGGAGGCAGTGACAACCTCTCCATAGTCAAAACCCAACAACCTCACTTTCAGAAATTGGTTGAGGACCTTGGGTTCCGAAGGAAACATTTTTAAGGTGTAAGTTTGGCTGACAGGTACGATTCTGAGCTAAGGAAGAAGCACTAAAACATAGTAAAATGAATGAAAGCTCTGGGGTCAGACAGACCTAGGACCAAACGCCGTCCCCACCAACTACTTTCTATCTGGATGACCTTGGGTAAATTACCTACTCTCTCTCGAGCCTTAGTTTCCTATCTGTAAAAATTAGATACAGTATAACTCACAGGTTTAACCAGACAATCTCTGTAAAGAACTCATCCCAGTACTTGGCACAAAGTAGGCGTGCAATAAATGGCAGTCACTGTTATCGTCAGCTACTGGCCAAATAACCAGAGTTGACCCCAACTCTCCAGTAAACAATTAACTGAAACACAGGGAATCTGGGTCTCAATGACGCATCCATTTGCCCAATAATGTGCCAGGAAAGAACTCAGTGGAGTCGCACCAATGGCGTTAGCCCTTGTTGTCGGACGGGCTTTCTTGCTGTTCCACCAATAGTTTGAAGATTTGACCTGGAAGTGACATCGTGACAGTCCAATGACGCACAACCAGCCCACACTCAGCACTTCGGAGGGGATAAATCAAGGAGCCGGCACGTATAGATTCCGTTATTAAGCAGTACTGGATGGAGAGAGCATCTTAGGGGAAACTGCGCCGGAGCGAGGCACTAATGAACTGAAAAAAGGAGAAAGACAATGGTTGCGCCAAGCAAGCCCGGCCGCCATCATGCTCTAGTTTCCCCTTCGCCTCTCCCGGCCCGCGACCAAGGAAGCGGCCTCTGGGATGCTGAGGGGGTGTGTCCCCGCATGATTGGCGCAGGCAGCTCAGCCAATCCTAGCTCGTCAAACGGGAAGCACTTAACCAATGAGGGGCGACGGCAGCGGCGAGGAATTGGAGGGGCGGAACAGCAGTTTGACGGGCACAAAAGCAAGCCAGTGAAAGCCCGAAGCATCCTCCCTGCGGCCAATGGAGTGGGGCTCTGGGCGGGCCCCTGAGTGTTTGTGTTGTGGTTTTGGGGGAGGGAGGCGGAGGGGAAAGTTTGTTTATTTTGTTTTTAGTTTCTGGGGTCCCCGTGCTTCTGGAAGGTGAAGCGGGAGGGAGTGACCCCCGCACTCCTCAGTCCCCCTACGACGTCGCCTCCATAGCCTGCGGAGAAGCGGGGACCACGCGCATCGCCTCGCCTCACCGCTGAACGCCGCGCACTCGGAGCCGGCACGGCTCGGCGGTGAGTGAGGACCGACAGCCGCGCCGTCATTCCCCTCCCCCGCGCGCCGCCCGGTCGGAGCGGGGCGGCCGGGGGTCGGCAAGGACGCCCGCGGGGGCGCGCAGCGCGGCCCAGGATGGCAAGCTGAGGCGCGGCTTGCGCGTGTCCTCGCGAGTGATCGCGCGCGCGGCGGGAAGCGGGCTGGGGAGGGGGCGTGAGCGCGCGCGGGGCCGGCGCGTCAGGCGGCGCTGAGCGCGCGCTCCGTGGGGGCGGGCGCCCGGTGGATTTGAGTCGAGGGGTGGGCAGGGACACGGGGCAACGTCCGGCGCGCGGGCCGGAGCGGCCAGAATGGCCGGGCAGGGGCAGGCGGGCGCGCGCGGCTCCAGGCATCACGCGCCGGCAGGTGTGAGCTGGGGGAGGGCTTCCGGGTGGGCTGGCCGAGTCGAGTTCGCTTCCCGTCGCTGAGGGCCCTCGGGCAGGGAGGCTCTCCTGTCCCCGGGTGGCGGCCGAGAGCCGAGGCCCGCGGAGGCGCGTCTGCTCCTGCCTGGCGGTGGCAGAGGGAGGCGTCAGGCCTCTAAGCCTCCGGTCCCTGCGCGGCGACCGTGCCTTGCGTGCAGAACCTGCGTGATGGAGTGAAATGTATTCCCCAGCTTAATGCGGGGCGGGTGATCGCACACACCTCCCCAGAGCCCTGCGTGTGTGGCCTCCTGGGGAGGCGGTTCGCACTTTCGACCGCGAAATGCAGAACAGTGGGGGACAACTGCGGATGAAACAGTCCCAGGGAGTGTTTTCCACCTTCCCCTTCTCCGGTGCCTTTTAGTTTTAAAATACCAGGTTTGTTAGCCTATAGCGCCTAATTATCAATCCAGCGAAATATACTCAAGTGACCAAAGACATCAGTAATGGTAGCCTCTTGTCAAGCGCTTTAGAAGGACCAGCCCATCTTTAATTCTCTGGACACAGATTAGCAGTCTGTAACTTTTAGCCCCTTGCTTTCTCATGTATCTTTTGGCTATTTTGTTACTTTTTAGCATATATGCAAGAGATTGAGAGACAAATGGAAATTCAAGTTGGTCATTTGTATTACAGTATAAGCAAAATTATACAACAAAAAGCAAACCAAGAATCAGTGAATAAAACATCATTAGTGCTTTCCCAACAGTTTAGCATGTACAAGTAAGATGTATAGAAATCATACATCTTAGCATTTTGTGAACGTTTAATAATAGAGGCTATTTCTCTCTTCATTGTGGGAAGTTTCAGTAGTGTAAGTTTCCTCTTGGAGAAGCATCAGCGATTTTGGTGTTTAAACTACATAAGTGTTTTTGGTAGTGTTGTGTAAATGCTTCTTAAAGAGCAGAACTTTTAGCACATTGCTTTACACCTCTACAGTGTGCAGTATGACTGTAGGTAGGTAGCGGGAGCGCTATGAATGTAGTACCTCCCTACACTAAGGCACATTCACCAGTATCCAGGACATATCATACTGGCTTGTCCCACTTGGAACATAGTGATGATATTGATGCTTTTATATTTTCTTAGTTCTTGACCGTTTTTAATTGCTTGTCCTATGCATCATTATTTGAGCAGAGTAGTTTCCTATAGGACTTAAAGAGTAGTAAGAAATTCCCAAGCTGCCTTTCTATGGTAACATATAAATGTCATGGCCTTGAAAAAAATTTTTTTCCTCATTCACATGGAAGCACTTAAAAATGTTTTAGGCTGGGCATGGTGGCTCACACCTGTAATCCTAGCACTTTGGGAGGCTGAGGTGGGAGGATCACTTGAGGCCAAGAGTTTGAGGCCAGCCTGGGCAATACAGCAAGACCCCATCTTTCTAAAAAAAATTATCTGGATATAGTGGCATGTGCCTATAGTCCTAGCTACTTGGGAGGCTGAGGCAGGAAGATCTCTTGTGAGACCAGGGGTTTGAGGCTGCAGTTAGCTATGATTGTGCCACTGTACTCCAGCCTAGGCCACAGAGTGAGACCTTGTCTCAAATCAAAAGAGTTTTAAAATCAGAACAATACCATTTATTGAAATGGCAGTAATAATATTAGCTAATGATTATTGCATGCTTACCATATTCCAGCCTCTTTCCATTTTTTTCCCTAATTCTTACCTCAAGCCTGTGGAGTAGGTATCATTACTATTCTATGGATGAGAAAAAGGGCCTCCAAGAGCCACACAGCTAGGAAGGTCAAAGACATAGGTTTAGTCTCAAGTCTGTCTGGTTTCAAAGACTGCCTATATTATTTTGCCTCCATGCTAAATTACCCAGAGGAAAAAAAGCAGAAAGGACACTGAAAAGTAGAGAGGAGTAGAAAAGGAGAATACTACTGATGATTAGGTTGCTCATGCCTAACTTAAGGTTTTAATGTTAAATTAAACTTATTCTTGGTTTTTAGAAATTAAAAACATTTTTGCAAAAGTACATCTAAGATTTTTTTTATTTCCTCCTGTTTGATTTTTATAAACAAATGCATTTTAGTTCAGAGTGTAAGGCTTTCAGAACCCTTTGTGCAGATCTCTCTTCCTGTACCTTGCTGTTGTGATAAATCCTGTGTACTCTTCCAGGGACCAGGCATTATTCATTTTTGTATCCAGCACTCGGTTGGCATATAGTAGGGGCACAGTAAATGTTAGTTGACTAAGGAGCAAAATTTAAAATGTAAAGACTTTGGATTTGTTTTAGTAGTTGAATTATGCAGTTTTAGTTTAATGGGCAATAAGAAAATGAATAGTTCATGTGCAAGACACATGTTCTAGAAGAATATTTAAATGGAGCAACTCATGGGGTCTTGGGAAATTCTGCCAGTTTGCCAAATCTCTCAGGTCTACTTTCCTGTTTGAGTTACTGTGCCGTTCTCTTCTTCCTTTTACTTTCGGAGTTCTGAAAGAGAAGACTACACTGACTGCTTCCTTGCCTCCACTGCTCAGTCATTCTTTAAACCTTTGCAGCTTGGCTTCCGACCTTACTACTCACTAACGATTTGTCCAAGATTCCAATTACTCAAAGGTTAAATTTTCCACAGGCTTTATACTGTTCTGTGTCCCTGCAGTAGTCAATCTTTTTGAGTACCTCCACTTCTTTCTAGAATTTTATTTTTAAAATAACATATAGTAACATTGGCTTTGTACACATACACACGTGTGTGTACTGTTCTATGAATGTTTACGCATGTATAGATTCATGTAACCACTGCAACAATCAGGATACAGAACAGTTCCATCACCCCAAAAAAACACTGCCGTGCCATCCCTTTGGGTTACCCCTTTCTTAATTCTCTGCCTTTTCTTAATTTTTTCTGATATCATACTGTCCTTTTTACCTTTTTGGGCATCATTCTTTTCCTGATTTCTGTCCCAGAGATAAGCAAACACTCGAGATCAATCAATAAGGGCTCGTTTTATTGTTGTTTTATTTTTCTCTTTTTCTACTCTTTGTAAATGCTATTTACTTTTGGGACTTAAACTGTCACCTCTGTATACACTAACCTACATATCCATGCCTGACCTCTCTTCCATACTCTAAAGCAACATCCATATTTACCTGCTGGATTTCTTTACTACTCCTTCATACTAAGTATGTTTAAAGTTAGCCAATGCTACTCATACCAGCTCTTCCATCAGATTTTTCAGTGGTTCTGTTAGTCTCTCAAGTTTGCAATCCTGGAGCACTTGGAAGGCCGTATAATTAATTCTCTTATTCTATACTACAATCCTTGTACTCAGCTTAAATACTGGTTCCTGCCCCTTTACTGCCAACCCAGCCCCAATTTAGTGGGCCAAGGGGAGCGTAGGTAGTTGGGGAGCACTGAGAACCCTTTAGGATTGCACCGCTTCCATAGCTTCCCATTGCACTCAGGCCAGTTTGGGATTTTATTTATTTTTTATTTTTAAAACAGAGTCTTGCTCTGTCGCCCAGGTTGCAGTGCAGTAGTGCGATCATAGCTCACTGTAACTGCGAATTCCTGGGCTCAACAATCCTTCTGCCTCAGCCTCCCAAGTAGCTGGGACTACAGGTGTGCATTACCATGTCTGGCTGGGATTTTATTTTTTATCCTATGAAGCTGTGCATGTTCTGGCCTCTCCAGCCTTCTGTCACCTCCTCTGACCTTCTGACTGCACAATCCTTTGAGTTCCTCAAAGTATCCAAGCCTTTTCCAGCCTTAAGGTTTTTTTGTATATATCTGTACCACTCTCCTGAGTTGGGTTGTTCTTCCTCTGCTCCCCTGTAGTCTGCACCCACCTAACTTAAGGTTCAGATTAAATTGTCACTTCCTCAGAGAAGTTGTCCTTTATGACCTCATCCCAATTTCCCCATCTGCTCTCAGTTTGGTCTCTCAGAGCTCCTGTTCTTTTTTCATAGCTCTCACCACAATTTGTGATTCAGGGCCATGTCCATTTTGTTAACCATATCTTCAGAGCCTGGCAAAGTGTCAGGCATACAGTAAATTTTATTGGCCATGTTTTAAGTCTGGGGTTTGATATTCATTATTTATTGCCTGTCTTGTAGTTTCTGGTACCCTTGCCTACCTCCTCCTGATCTCCTCTGGAATTTGATCCCATTCTCGGAGGTCCTGCCACAGAGAAATAGATCTGAAATTGCTGGAGAGAACACCAGTCCTGTTCTTCAGAATTGTACCTCTGCCTGGGAGCTTTTTTATCACTAAATCAGACTAGACCTCACCTAATCTGTGCTAAGCTCACTAAGTCCCGCAAGCATTGCAGCTTGCGGGTTATCCAGGCTGGGGTCAGCACTTAGAGCTGGTATTCTTCCCTGTTTCAATCTGCTCCTGATTTCTTCCTCCTCTCTCCACCCAGCATGGAGCTTCTGAAGACCTTGTATACTTTCCAGCTGAGCCTGCTTACCCTTTGACATTTTGCAGCCTTTTGACATTGACAACTGTCCCTAGCGTCTCACGCCTGCAGATTGCTCCCTCACTAATCTTCCTGAAGCAATGCTTTATGTGTCCTGCTCTCTCCCAAATCTACTACAGGCACCTAAGTTTGAAAACCTGCAATGGTGTTTCATTGCCTAGAGGGTTTAATCTCTTTAGCCTGTTATTTAAAGTCCCCTAGACTAACGCTGTCCAATAGAAGTAGAATGCAAGCCACAGTGGGAGCCACATATGTAATTTTAAATTTTCTAGTAGCCACATTAAAAAAGTAAAAAGGGGTGAAATTTATTTTCACAACATTTTATTTACTTCAGTATATTCAAATTATTATTTAAATATGTAATCAGTAAAAAAAAATGAAATACTTTACATTCTTTTTTTAATGTTAAGTTTTTGAAATGTGAAGTGTATTTTTCACTTACATACATCTCAGTTCAGACTAACCACATCAAGTACTCAATAGCCACACATGGCTAGTGGCTACCACATTGGACAGCACAGCTCTAAACCACGTCCTTAACATAGTTGCAGGGCCATACCTGGGTAATTCTAGCCACTGGCCTTTTGGTAACTATTCCCCTCACCTAGAATCAGCTTCTTTATCTAAATATGCTAACTTTCCTTGCTAAGAAGCCTAGGGGGACCCTGAGACTACCCCTAAGCTTTAGTTCTCACCATCTCCTCTGAACCCTTTAACATTAATTTTTGTATCATTTTTTCATGTAGTAATTACTTATATATCGATTTGTGTTATAATCAGAGGTAATATTAACATATTTAACAACAGATTTAATTTCTGACCAATAAGAATGGGTGTCTGATACATTAGAACTGATGCTAGCTGTACACACCGCAGTGTTCTCATCTGTGTGTACTTGTTGAATAGCAGCTCTGATTGTCCTGGGTTGTATATTGTTGGTTTCCCCCATAAGGCGGAGTTTCTTGAAGGCAGGCCTTTGTCTTATTCATCTTTGCATCCCTGAAACAGCTCCTGACCTGGCCTATGGTAGGCAGTCTATAAAATTTTAAATAAATAAACAAATGCTACCTTGTATTTTATTTTATTCTTTTTATGTGCTATGTTTTATCTTTCCAATTAGAAACTAAAATATAAGTCCTTTGAGGACAGAGATCATGAATTATGAAGGAATACATAGCATATGTTCTTGATTGTCTTCATAGGAGCATTTTGTCAGCCTCTGAATGTAGATTTGTGCCTTTTTCCCCCAAACCACCTTACTGGGGTATGATTGACATACAAAAAGCTGTAGATACTTAATGTATAGAATTTGATGTGTTTGGAGTAGATTTGCTTTTAAAAAACAACTGTTTAGATATTTTTACAGGTTTTAAAGTTGGGTCAGAAATGAAATATGATTTGACTTTAATGAGACTTACTTTCTTTTGTGGTTTGTAAACTGGCTCTAAAAGCAGCTTCAAAACTAGAGCTAAAAAATAGTTCCATAATTATTGGAATTAATGCATACTACTCTTCCAGAATCAGGGCAGAGTTGGAAAGTCTCTGAACTAGGAGTCAAAAATCCTGGGTTTGTTTGTATTGCAGACATTTGCTTTAGTATCTATTGTGTTCCAAGCACAGAAATGATTGAGCATTCAAGAGCTATAGTATAAAAAAAAATACTCCTTAAACACAGAAGTGAAGCAATTAATTCTTTCTAGGAAGATTTACTTTCTGTCCGCTCCCTTATACTTTACTCATTTCTAGCATGGACTATACTATATCATATTTCTAGATTTGTCTCTCCCACTAGATTGAGTTTCGTAAGAGCAAGACTATTGTATTCATCTCTGCATCCCCAAGCACACATTGTACTGTGCCTGCCGTATTGTAGGCACCCAGATGTTTGTTGAATAAGTAACCCGAAATAAATTACTTAGTTTTGCAGAGCCTTAGTTTTTTCTTTTGCCAAGTAGGGAATTCTCTGCCTTAGAGATTTGTTGAAACTATGGTGAGAATAATCTTTTAAAGCTATAGAGCACTTTTGTATATGTTATATCTCAATATAAAATTTTTACCTTAAAACAGAGTCTAAATCTGATCATATTTCTCCCCTATGTAAAACTGTTAATGAGGCCTAAAGACCCTGATAAGAATCTGAATTCCTGTTCTTGGTCTTGTTCACTGAATGCCCAGTGAAGACCCTATGTTACCTTTTTTTTTTTTTTTTTTGGGAGATAGAGTCTCACTCTGTTGCCCGGCTAGAGTGAGTGCCGTGGTGTCAGCCTAGCTCACAGCAACCTCAAACTCCTGGGCTCAAGCAATCCTTCTGCCTCAGCCTGCCGAGTAGCTGGGACTACAGGCATGCGCCACCATGCCCGGCTAATTTTTCTCTATATATTTTTAGCTGTCCATATAATTTCTTTCTATTTTTAGTAGAGACAGGGTCTCGCTCTTGCTCAGGCTGGTCTTGAACTCCTGAGCTCAAACGATCCGCCCACCTCGGCCTCCCAAAGTGCTAGGATTACAGGCATGAGCCACCTCGCCCGGCCCCTATGTTACTTCTTTAATGACTTCCAACTCAACTCCACCCCACATTAGGAGATATGCTCTTTATAAACACTCAAATCATTTAATACAATTGTAATAAAAAATCATTTAATTTGTATATTATGTTCCCCTTCTAGAAAATAGCTACATGAATAAAAATTCTTTGTTTTATTCATGTTTGTATCACTAGTGGCTGGCGCTATGAGTTGCATGTAGTAGGTCCTCAATAAATATTTTTCAAATTAAGTTAGGAAAGATAGAATTTAAAATAAAAATTAAAACTATCTCAGGTTCAAGGCTGCAGTGAGCTATGATCATGCCACTGCACTCCAGCCTGGGTGACAGAGTGAGACCTTGTCCCTAAAAAAATAAACGAACAAAAACTCTCAGTCATTCTAATGTTTTAAATAAATTTAATATATGGGGACAGGAAGGGATTTTCCTTTTTAAGCTGAATCTATTGTCTCTAGGTTCTGTTTTTCTTATTTTCTACTTGTAATAGGTAAGCATTTTAAGATTACAGAAAGAATATTGAAATTTTTAATTTGTCTGAAATTACTTAGCCATTGTAGAGTTTAATGAGTATCCTCTTAATTCTTATTAGCAGAAATAATCAAAATGGTTTATACCTTTAAAAATCTTTAAAGAAATGCACTCAAGATTGACGTGACTACGCTTTCACTGAACATTTGAGTGGGACCATGTGCTGAATGCTGTGCTAGAAGCTAGGACTGCAAGGGCGGAATGAGAAGAGGAGATCTTTGTTCCCAAGGAGTGCACAGTCAAGTGGGCGAGACAGACATGGACACAGATAAGTGCCATTTGGTGTAGTAAGTGCTCTGATGGACAATACAAGGGGTGGGGCAGGGAGTGAAAAGGAAAGTTGTCAACACAGCTGGGGGAGGTTGAGAAAGCCTTCCCAGGGAAGGTGACACTCACCCCAAGTTGTGGAGGAAAAGGGCATTTCAGGCAGAGGGAGCAACCCATGCAGTGGCACAAAGGAGCATATTTAGTACAGGGAGAAGATGACTAGCACAGTGGTTTTCTTTATAAAGCTGGAGTTAGGGTATAGTGCCAACAGCTGACTTACAGGTTAACTGTGACATTTCTGACTCAGACTCTTGGACTACACTGCAGTTTAGAACTGGAAATGACCTTGGAAATAATGATCTGACTCTGTATATTTGAATTCATAAAGCCATTGTAAAGTACCATTCAAAGAAGAAAATCATAAACCACAATGGTGCTTGTCACTTCTAGTTAATGTACTTGCTTGAGTAGTGTACCTATAACCATGCAAATGATGTTAGGTAGAATTAGAAAGTGGTGACTCATCTAAGCTTATCTGTAGGAGAGTGAAGGAGGTGACCTCTAGATCACCTGAGGTAAGTGCTGATGCCATCTCACGTGGGCCAGACACTGAACCTGTGAAAGGGATGAAATCAGAAAGGGCTATGCAGAAGGCCCTCTGGTGCATGAACTGGAAAAGACAGCTGAAGGTCTTTATGTATCTCTCAGTGGTTCACTGAGCTAGCATTAGTCTAATTTTGATTCTCAACCAAAATTGAACAAGATTAATTGGATGTAAATCTAGTGTGCATTTTCCTTTATTTTACTCATCTTTAGTTTCAACAGCTCTTTTCTTTCCTTCCCTCTCTTTTGTTTGCCCATTAGTCTTCAGTAGTACTCCCTTTGTCTCCTCCATCCCATCTCTTGCCATCTTTTGTTCTGTTTTTGGTAAATTTTCAGTTGTGAGATGTCTGTGTCTTGTTGGCTATCCAATGTTTCTCTGCTTTGCATATTCAGAGCTTACACTCAAGATGCTAATTGACCTATCATAATGTTGATTTCTATAAGTTCTAATTCATTTAGCAGCCTAGGCAATAAAGGGCTAAGGAGCTAATAGGATGGTAGGGAAAATGGTAGCAGTGAGTATAGTTTATTTCAATATATTTGGAAAAGAAAAGAAGGAGAAAAATGGAAGCAGGAGCAGGTTGAGAAGGCAACAACATCTTAAATAAGATAGAAAACCTATTTGAAAGGTGCACAGGAAGGACCCAGGGAAGAAAGAAAAGTTGAAGCTGCTTGAATGGAAGGGAGGTAGCAGGCTTGATGGGGCAGGGCCACTAGGTTTCTCCTATGAGCATAGGTAGAGTATAATCATTAGAAGTTCCCTGTAATTCTTTAACAGAAGAGGGAGAAATCATGGGTTCTCATCTTGGAGCTCAAAACAAATTTATACTTTGTTTTTGCAGTGGCATCTGTGTAAACAACCATAGAGATAAATTCACAGGATTGAAGAAGATATTGATTATAACTTAAACTTGTTCTAGTTACCAGGTCACACTACCTGTGGTTTATGACAAGTGAACATGTTTATTAATTCTGTTATTTTGTGAATAGTACAGTTACATTGTATTCTTTTCCTAAAGGTATTGCTTTATTAAATGTGTACCTTTAACATATACCACAGACTGGGCAGGGGCTCACACCCGTAATCCTAGAACTTTTGGAGGCTGAGACAGGAGGATTGCTTGAGGTCCAGAGTTCAAGACCAGCCTGAGCAAGAACAAGACCTTGTCTCTACAAAAAAATAGAAAAATTAGCCAGGTGTGGGGGAGCACACCTATAGTTCGAGCTACTCGGGAGACTGAGGCAGGAGGATCACTTGAGCCCAGGAGTTTGAGGTTGCAGTGAGGTATAATGACGCCACTGCACTCTAGCTGAGGTGACAGAGTGAGACCCTGTCCCCCCCAAAAAATAATTAAAAATAAATAAAATATATCATAATTTTTATAATGCTGTTTTGGCTTGTCTTTATTTAAAAAATATATATCCTAGGAACCTCAAAAAGTGGAAGTGGCCTGGGCTTCCTCACCTAGAGACCCCCTGGTCATTATATCAAGAAAAACTCCTTGAGCACCTGCTGGGTGCAGGGTTCTGGTGTGGAGCAAGGAGACCCAAAGTAAAAGGTGAGATTGCTGCTCTCTGAGGAGCCAGGTTTTCCCCTTGTGAAAATCCTGCCGATGGCGTATTATGCTCAGTAATAGCATTTTTGTGAGTAGATATTTTACCCAGATGTATATCTCTGTTCAACTTCTAAATACAAAATCTTTCCTGTTAGATGTACCACAGACAACAGATTTTAAAAGAATCTTTCACTATCTGATCTTCTGTCAATCTTCTTTTTGCTATAAATTTTATGTTTTTATACCAGTACATTTAAAATTTATGATATTTTTATTTTGCAGTTTGGCTCAATCTCCTTAAATAAAAGGCCACAGTAATTACTGGTTCCCACTTAAACTGTGCAGGTGGGTCAGTGGATTGGTCTAAAGAGAGGAGAGACGGGGCACCATGGCTCATACCTGTAATCCCAGCACTTCGTGAGGCTGACGGGGGAGGACTGCTTGAGCCCAGGAGTTTGAGGCTGCAGTGAGCTGTGATCCTGCCACTGCACTGCAACCCATGTGTGAGACCCTGTCTCAAAAAAAAAAAAAAAAAAAAAAAAAAAAAACAGGAGGTTTGTTTATGCCCATGCTCCCAATATATGGCTGAAAGGCCCAAAGGGGAAAACATTACTTTTAAAACACTGAAAAACAAAAACAAAACAGAAACAATGAAAAGGCTCTTTGTAGAAATCACAAAAACAAGAGAATGAAAATGCAAAAGACATCACATTTCAAGCCAGTAAGGGCTGGTTTGAAAACTTTAAAAAGGGGAGTCCCTCCCTCCAACCCCCCCTCCCCACAGCTTGTGAGTCTGCCTCAGCACATTGTGACACCACCCTACACTTCCTGAACTCACCAGAGCCAGGGCTCAACATTGATAAAGCATGTTTGCTTTGGAAGCGGATGCTCTCTGGGCTTACTTACTGCACTTAAAAATGTGTATTTAATGTCATTTTCTCTTCCTTTAGCCTCCTATTTTTCAGACCTTGGGCTTATCATTCAGGGTGCTCTTCAGAAAAGTAACTGTGGAGGTGGGAGAGGGGCCTCTGCTTCACCTCCCTCTGAAGAGTTGTTGATTGTGGGTCCCATCATTGGTAACTCATCCACCCAATACTGAAATCTTGAAATCCTGACACATTGAATCTTGAAACATTGCCGTGTCCTTTAGCTTTGGATTTTGTCCTTTAGCTGTGGCTTTGGACTTTGAGCCTCTCATTTTTGTTTTTGTGCCACCATCCTGAATCTAAGTCATCATTGGGCTATGTCTGGATTATTCAAATAGCAGTGTCTCGTCCTGCTCCTAGCTTCTCCCCAGAAAACATTTTCCATATGCTGTTTTCTTTTCCCTTCTTTATCAACCTGTGCTTTTCTTATTCTGTGAAATCCAAACACCTGTGTCTGAGCCAAGTCCCTTTACTGTTTCTTTCTTTTTTTTTTTTTTTTTGAGACAGAGTCTCACTCTGTTGCCCGGGCTAGAGTGCCGTGGTGTCAGCCTAGCTCACAGCAACCGCAAACTCCTGGGTTCAGGCGATCCTTCTGCCTCAGCCTCCCGAGTAGCTGGTACTACAGGCATGTGCCACCATGCCCGGCTAATTTTTTCTATATATATTTTTAGCTGTCCATATGATTTCTTTCTATTTTTTAGTAGAGACGGGGGTCTCGCTCTTGCTCAGGCTGGTCTCGAACTCCTGAGCTCAAACGATCCGCCCGCCTTGGCCTCCCAGAGTGCTAGGATTACAGGGGTGAGCCACCGCGCCCGGCCCCTTTACTGTTTCTTTATCAACTGTCATTTCCTAGTTCTGAATATTTGCCTTCTCCTATGTAATCTTTTCTCCAGTTTTCATATGATTTTCTCCCTTTTTGTTTCCATAATTTACAAAGGCTTGACTTATGTAAAATATTCTCCCTGCCTCCTTTTTACTCTCAGAAAGTCTTCTCTATCTAAATTTACTTGGTCTTCCTGGCAGCATTTCCTAAATAGTGCCCTCTTCATTTGGATACAGAGTTTGCTGTGTTAATAATTGAAATGATTGTGACTATAATGAACTAGATAATTCTAGTGGCATTTTTATTCTTTCTTTCCTTTTTTTTTTTTTTTTTTTTGACAGGATCTCACTCTGTTGCCCAGGCTGGAGTGCAGTGGCGTCATCATAGCTCACTGCAACCTCAGACTCCTGGGCTCAAGCCATCCTCTCACCTCAGCCTCTCAAGTGCTGGGATTACATGCATGGGCCACCACACCTGGCTAATTTTTGTATGTTTTTGTAGAGACGGGGTCTCACTCTGTTGCTCAGGCTGAGGTTTTTCTATTTTAAACAAATATAGTTGTATCATTTACAAAGACAGACAATTTTCTTTTCCAGTCTTTGAGTTCTAATTCTTACCTATTGTACTGGCTAGTTCTTTAGTGCCACGTTAAGCAGAAGTGGTTATATGAACAGGCATTCTTGCTTTTCCCGTCTTAGGAGGAAAGCATTTAGTTTTGAACCACTAAGTGTGGCGTAAGCTGTGCTTTTCCTAGTTGCCCTTTATCAAGTGGCAGAATTTCTCTTTTAGCTTACCGAGTTTTTGTCAGAAAAAACTGATCCTGCAAGTACTGCTTCAGCTGCATCAGACAATTTTTGATATGGTTTCATTTTCATAAAGTTCAAAATACTTGCTAATCTTTTTTATTTCTTCTTTGACCTATGAGTTATTTAGAAGTGTTATTTGGTTTCCAGATCTTTGGAGATTTCTACATATCTTTCTGTTACTGATTCCTAATTTAATTTTATTGTGGCCAGAGAGCATACTTTGTGTGTCCAGGGTACCCAAGACTAACCCCAGGTTCAGTGATTCACTAGCAGAACTCAGCATATATTCATACTCAAGACTAAGATTTGTTTCAGCAAAGGATACAAAGCAAACTCAGCAAAGGAAAAATGTGCCGGTGAAACCAGATAAAACCTTCCCAGAGTCTTTCCCAGTATAATCATATAGGACACACTTAATTCCTCCAGAAACAAGTTGTAACAACATGTGTGAAGTGTCATCTACCAGGGAAGATTGCCTGAGCCTAGGAATCCAGGCTTTTTATCAGGGTTCAGTCCTGTATGCACCCTCTACCTAACATGTACCAAAATTTCAGGCTCCCAGAAGGAAAACAGGTGTTCAGCCTAAACCACATGTTATATAGAGTTTAGGCACAGTAAATGATTTTTATCAAATAGAGAATGGTGGAAACACTCCTGAAATTCAGGTTTATAGATGCCAACCAAGGGCTAACCCTTGCAAACAGATTTTTCTAAGGATAGCAGCCTCAGGTTACGCTATGTGAACTATTTTTGGCACACTTTGTTTGATTGAACAAACAAAATTTGTTGTGATTTTTTTTTTATGACCCAGAATATGTTCTATCTTGGTAAATATTCAGTGTATACTTGAATGTTTTGCTGTTGCCGGGTAGAATATTCTATAAGTGTCAGTTAGGTCAAGTTGGATAATAGTGTTGGTCAAGTTGGTTAATAGTGTTGGTCAAGTCTTTTATAGTTTTACTAATTAGCCGTCTACTTGCTCTATCAATTATTGAGGGAGGGTGTTGAAATTTTCAACTATAATTATGGACTTGTCTTTTTCTCCTTGCAGTCCTGTATGTTTTTACTTCATGCATTTTTTTTCCCCCTCTGTTGCCCGGGCTAGTGTGCAGTGGTGTCATAGCTCACTCAAACCTCAAACCCCTGGACTCATGTATCCTCCTGCCTCAGCCTCCTGAGTAACAACTATAGGTATGCGCCACCACACCTAGCTAATTTTTAAATTTTTTGTAGAGATAGAGTCTTGCCATGTTGCCCAGGCTGGTCTTGAACTCCTGGCCTCAAGTCATCCTCCCACCTGAGCCTCCCAAATTGCTGGGATTACAGGCATGAGCCACCTGTGCCTGCCCTTTTCTGGGGAGGAAGAGTTTGTGAAGAATTGATATTAATTATTTTATTCTATATAAATATTATTTGATACAATTCCCCAGTGAGGTTGTCTGGTCCTGGGCTTTTCTTTATAGGAAATTTTAAGATTATTAATTCAGGTTATTACAGGCCTATCAGATTTTCTGTTTCAAGTCAGTTTTGGTAGTTTGTCTCTTTCTAGAAATTTATGTTTCATCTAGGTTATCTAATTTGTTGGCATACAGTTGTTCTTGTCTGGTAATTTTTATTGGATGTCAAACATTGGAAATTTCTTGTTTTTGAGGGCTAGATCTTTTTGTATCTCTATATAATATTATTGATCTTTGTTTTGGTTAGACACTGTTGATCCATTTTAGTGTTGTCCTTAAGCTTTGTTAGGTAGAACCAGGACAGTACTTTGGATTAATTTTCCCCACTACTGAAGCAATACCTCTGAGTCCTCTACTAAGTGCCCTATGAATTATGAGGTTTTCACTCTGGCTAGTGAGATTACGCACTATTCTTGGCCCTATGTGAGCTCCAACGATTGTTTCCTTTAATCCTTTTGGGTAGTTATTCCCTCAGTTTAGGGCAGTTGTCTCACATGCATGTGCTGTTTTAGTACTCAGCTGAATATTCAAAGAGTTTCCTGCAGATCTCTGGCATCCTTTCTCCATGCAACTCTTTCCTCTCTGGTACTGTACACTGCAAAATCTAGATGCCTTGGCATTCCTAGAGCCCAGCTCCATCTCCTCAACTAAGGGAGGTCTCTGAGTTCCCCCTGGGTTTCCCCTCCCTGTTCTCTGGCCAGGAAACTCTCCCTAGGCAGCAAGCTAGGCCAAGTGTAGGGCTTACATTGTTTACCATCTCTCAGGGATTGCTGTCCTATGCTGCCTGATGTCCAGTGTCTTGAAAACTGTTGTTTTATATATATTTTCCAGTTTTTTAGTTATTTCGGGTATGAGGATAAATCTGGTACCATTACTCCATCTTTTCTGGAAGCAGAAGTCCTGACTTTTCTTAAAACCTTTGAGGAATTCTTTAGGAGTTGCTGCTAGAGTATGAGATATTCTTTGGAATTTCCGTAGGGGAAAATCTTCATTCTTTCAGGGTGGATTTGATTTTAAGATACAACCAAGAGTAATTTTTCCAGTCTGGTTAAGTGATTTGTCATCTGAGTTATACTGTTGGGGGTCCAAAATGAGTTCAGAGCAATGAGGAAGATTTCCTTGTATGATTTGTAAACTAGGTTGGAAGCAAAATAAGAGTTACAAAATATTTTCAGTGGTGGGAACTTGATTGAGATAAGGATAAAACTTCTTAGGGGTAGGTATCTTGGAAAATAACTTTAATTAGAATATTTCTGTATATTTGCTGGTATATATTTAGTATCACTGTTTATATTTAAACCTTGTATTTAAATGCTTCTTAGTAACGTTTCTTAAATTGTTTTTATGTGATATTTTTTCTCCAACTTGATGAAAAACTCACTGATGTCTGAATACTTTTGTACATTTCCTCACTACACTACACTCTTAACTATGGAAGCTTCTTAAATCATGATAGTCAGCTAACTAGTTTCTGTGTAAGGAAACTAAGATCACCCTGTCAAAATACATTGCATGATATAAAGTACGTAAAATTTGTTTTTGATACCTGTATAGCATTATTAATGCCTTCATAAGTTTAATTAAAAGCTGTTAATATAAGATATTGAATTCCAATAGCTTGAGCACGTATCTGTATTTGTCTTACACTGTAGGAATTATGTGAATGACCGTAGGAATTATGTGAATGACCTAGTTCAAAGAGATGCCTTGAATTGGATGTATTAGTCAGGATTCTCCAGAGAGACAGAACCAACAGGGTATAGATATAGATATATGAGAGGGGATTTATAGGAGAATTGGCTCACATTGATTACGGAGGCTGAGAAGTCCCGCCATAGGCTATCTGCAAGCTGGAGAACCAGAGAAGCTGCTAGCATGGCTCAGTCCAAGTTGGAAGGCTTTTCAAGAACCAAGGAAGCCAGTGGTGTAACTCTCAGTTCGGGGCTTGAAGGGCCAAGAGCTCTGAGAGACCGCAGGTACAAGTCTCAGAGTCCAAAGGCCAAAGAACCTGGAGTTCTGATGTCCAAGGGCAGGAGGAGAAGGGCATCCCACTCTGGAAGAAGAAGAGAGAGAGAATTCACCCTTCCTCCACCTGTTCCATCCGGGCCCCCAGCCAGTTGGATGGCGCCTGCCCACATTGAGGGCAGATTGTCCCTACCAAGTCCACCAACTCACATGCCAGGCTTCTCTGGAAACACCAGAAGCAATGCTTCATCAACCATCCAGGCATCCTCAATCCAGTCAAGCTGTTACCTAAAAATAACCATTACCCTGGATATGTTATATAATTAACAAAGGACTATCCTTAGAACCTAGTAGATTGGTTATAATATAATATAATATAATATATATAATATTATATGCCATCTTAATCACAGGGCAGAATTCTGTTTGGGGAGGAAAGAGTTAAAATTCTTTTCCCACGGTCTTTGTTTTCCAGCTCCTCAAGGTCCTATTTAACCGCCCCATTAGGAAACATAGGGACTTTTTGGAAAGTCTTACGGATTAAATTTTTAGATTTTTTAGCTCTTAACTTTGATTCTCTTTAATTTCATATTTTTAGTTAACTGAATTTATAACTTCACAGCTCTTTTGTAGTAAACCTTATAGTACATAGGGAGGATAGTCTTTTACTTTCGTGATATCCTCTTGGCTTGCTGGATGTTCTTGTATCTTAGTATCTTTTTGTTGTCCTATTTTATTTTTCTTCTCTTTTCTTCCAGTTCTGTTTAAATAAAAGGAAGATTACAAAAGGAAAATTTTATTTATTTTTAATTATTATTATTATTTTTTTACCTGGGAGTATAGATTCAGGGCAATCCATGCTCCACATTTTCTTTTAAATTCATATATATGAGGTGGACTTTTTACCCTGAAATTTACCCGGAAGTTTTTAATTTTTATTTCTAATTTAGAATTCCATATATCAGTGATGTTTTCCTACGTACTATGTCTGATGTCTGTATTTTTCATGGATAGTAAAAACCATACTTTAACAATATGAATAAAGGTAGCATTATCCTTTGTTTTCTAGCAACAACCAATTTTTCTATGAGAGTTGTTTTAAGGAGTATTTTGAGTTATGTTTCTGTCTTTAGTTTCTTTGAGTATAACTTTGTCAGAGTTTCTTTTTTTACAGAAATAATTAAGGATTTTTCTTCACGCCACACATTTATTAAAAGAGGTTTTCACATCTCCCGATTGTGAAATAAAGTTTCTATTTGCCTGCATTGTTTCTGGCCTGTTAGTTGAGAGTGGGGGCATGTGGTATTGGTATATAGTAAAAACATACTGTATATTAACCAATTTTGTTTTATGTAGGTACAAGTGTTTAAAATATAGTGTTATATTTATTTTTATTAAAATATTCATTCTGTGCCTATTTTTTGTGTGTGAAATCTTCTAAATTACTCATTGTAATTAATTATAGGTTCTTAGTAGTGTTATGTCTTAGTTCTTGCTTT
This sequence comes from Varecia variegata, assembly GCA_028533085.1. Classification (NCBI taxonomy): domain Eukaryota; kingdom Metazoa; phylum Chordata; class Mammalia; order Primates; family Lemuridae; genus Varecia; species Varecia variegata. Next base: position 6,474,647 of record CM052440.1, on the reverse strand, counting down.
AATCTGTCTATAATTTTCTTTCTGTTGTAGAGACCTTTGAGTTCTGCATGCTTTGTTGTCATTTGTCATTTATTCATATATTATAATAGAATTGATACATAATTGGGCTAAAATATATAATTTTCTTTACTTGTATATGTTCTGTTCCTTGACTTTTGTGATCCAGTAACTACTTGAATTCTATGATTTTTTAATTTGATTTTGATTCTTTTAATGACGTAAATTGGTGTTTGTTAACTTTTAAAATCAGTGTTCCTCTTTGATACATTAAAAAAATCTCATCTCATACTCTTTTTTAAAAAACATAAAAAGAAAAGTCAAAGCACATAGAGAGGTCTGCTTTTTTAAGTTTGTCTTCACACCATTCTGATACCCTTGATTTCAGTGTTGCTGTCAGAAAGAAGCTGACTTAATGTTGAAGTGGAATAAAATACTATAACTAATAATATAGTTATATCTTTATAGATATTCAAAATAGAATATTTTAAATAGGAATGAGTTTTAGGGAAAGAATTAATTCACATTAATTTATAGGATATTTTTAGAAAAAATGATAGATTCCAGTGGAGATCAACAGGATCATTTTAATAAAACCCATTTTTAGGTCCCCAGTTCCTTATCGGAAACTCTAAGGGCTAGATGTATTTTAGAATTCAGAATTTTTTTTATTTTTAGAAAGTGAATAAGGTGAGTTTACCATATATTATATAATGCGCCTGGAGGGTCAGGGGCATCACTTCAGAGTCAAATACATTAATATTTCGGCAGCCAAAGCTATGACTATTCTTACTAAAGTGGGTAGACTATAAATAGTCTCATGTCAGTTCAGGTCAGATTTTGCTGCCAATTAAATTCACATCAGGTTTGCCACCAATGAATTGCAGACAACTTTTGGTTTTTAGATGTTTTTGGATTTTTAAATTGTGGATAAGGGATTATGGACTGTATTTACTTCTTAGTTCTAATGTTTAGTTACTTTCGTTACTCTGAGAAAATGAAACCCACTTTCCTTTTTTTCTTCTACAGGATATGAGATTAAATCTGTTCTCTGCAGGCCAGTTAATAGAAATTAGGACACCTCTTCACAAAGCTTGATACCTTAGGCAGCTGTCACTGTCACGTGACACCTCCACTGGCTACTTCTCATACTTTGGTGGCTGTATATGAAGAATCTCATAGTTCCCCTATTCTCCACACTCCTTTCAGAGGTGCTTTGTGGTAATAAATAGTAAGGAAAAGAGATTTGAAAAGTGTAAGTACTTCAGGTAGTATCTGTCCTATCTCAAGTAGAAATGTTTCAGAAGGAGCAGCACACTTTCTCTGGGCTGACCTTTCCTATTGTCAGCTAATATGGAAGTTTAAAAAATAACATACACTTCTGCACCATTTGGACTTTTGTTTTACCATAAAGGAATACATACTTAGGGTGAAACAAAAGTCCAAATGGTACAGATGCATAAATAAAAAGTAGAAGCTTTCTCCTGCCCTGCAGTACCCCTCACCCCTCATGCTTTTGACAACTTGTTTGGAGCTCTTCCAGGGGTTTGGATCCTTTTTAACTACTTTTTTTCTTTAGTTCAGATTCTCCAGGTCGGTTCAGGGAATTCTGATTGGGCATTATAACCCCACTTGGATTGATTTTTGTGTTTATTGTATGTTAAATTTTGGAGAGGACCTTTTCTGTTCTGGCTGGCAGTTATCTATTTTATTTTGTTTGTTCAAACTGCATGATTTTGAACTGTTAATGAAGTACATTTTTAAAAATATTAATTGTTCCAAATTAGAAGTGTCTGAGTATTGGCCAGGTATGGTGGCTCATGCCTTTAATCCCAGCACTTTGGGAGGCCAAGGCTGAGGATTACTTAAGGCCAGGAGTTTGAGACCAGCCTGGGCAACATACAGAGACCCATTCTCTAAAAAAAAAAAATTTAAAAGTTAGCTGGGCATGGGGATGTGTGCCAGTAGTACCAGCTATTTGGGAGGCTGAGGTGGGAGGATCGCTTAAGCCCAGGAGTTTGAGGCTGTGGTAAGCTATGATGGCACCATTCTAACTTTATCATCCAGCTTGGGTGACAAAGTTAGACTCTGTCTCTGAGAAAAAAACAAAGTGAGTATTATTCAAACACAGAAATAGAAATGTAATAAATTATTTAGTGAAAAATAAAGTTTTTAAAAATCAAAAATAATATTTGACAATGAGGTTTCCCTAATGAAGCACTTACTTTTAAGAAGGGGGGTATCGGCTCGTTCACCAAGTCAGTGGTTCCCAAGGTAATCACATGGCAGTGGGATGCAGAGGGGTCCCAGTGATTACTCCAAAGGACATGGTTGAAATTATTCACGTCCTTAAACCCATGATAAATATAAAAAGAGCACAATGAATCTGAACATGAATGTCCTTTTTGAGAAAGTATAAACTTTGTCTTAATACGGACCCCATATTCTTTTATTGTTTAGCTCAACATTTTTATTGAGCAGTAACTATATCAAGAACTGGCTTCACAGTGGAGATAGAGATTGCTGGAACACAAGCTAGAAAAAAAGAATTGAGAACAACTTCTCCTAAGTCATAATGAGGCTGTTAGAGGTACCTTTTATTGTTATTTATTTATTATTTTTTTTTAAATTTATTTATTTTGAGACAGAATCTTGCTCTGTCACCCGGGATAGAGTACACGCCCAGCCAGATATACCCTTTTAAATGAGGGTATGCTTAGTAAGTGTTGGCTGAAATGTATTCAGTTTAAGGACGTTTGCTCTCAAATTGTTTGGTCCCAAGTCCTTAACAGGCAATCCCCCAAGACCCTCGACCCTCACTGCTCCATACCCTACACACACATAGGGTCTGGATTTTTTGTTTTTTGTTTGTTTTTCAATCCTTGTTCCTAGAGCCATATATGCAGGACAGCAGGAATAAATAGTTGTCAGGATTCCAGGATGCCCGTTTCCCAGCTTAGAGCCTTAGAGTCCTTGTTTCTGTAGAGTGCAATATAGACCACTTTTTTTGTTAAGTGAAAGTCAAGGACTCTTTGTCTTCCTTTAGGGACAGCAAATCCTTGTCCTCTTGTAGAATCTTAAGATTCAGCACCCTGCATTAAACAGAAGCTTCTCTAACATGGCTGGAAATCGTGGGAGCTGAGCTAGAGATTTCTAAGGACCTTATGGCAAAGCTTCGGCTGGTGGAGTATAAGAATCTAGTGGCCTCTTTTACTGGGATTTTGGAGGGGCTGGGGACTCAGGTCTATGACATTTCAAAGAACCTCTAGTCATTAACTGAGACAAAAAATGCTGGAAGATAAAGGGAAACTTAACTATAACATTAATTTAGTAGAAATAAACTATTAAGTGGGATTAACATAAGAGCTGTGAGCGAAAAGTTCTTGTGAAGTCAGGCAAAGAAAATAGTGTCAAATCAGCCAGGTCACGCCTGTAATACTAGCACTCTGGGAGGCCAAGGTGGGAGGATAGCTTGAGGTCAGGAGTTCGGAGACGAGCCTGAGCAAGAGCGAGACCTTGTCTCTACTAAAAACAGAAAAAATTAGCCGGGCATGGTGGCACATGCCTGTAGTCCTAGCTACCTGGGAGGCTGAGGCAGGAGGATCGCTTGAGCCCAGGAATTGGAGGTTGCTGTGAGCTAGGCTGATGCCAGCCAGCCACAGCACCCTAGCTACGGTGACAAAGCGAGACTCTGTCTCAAAAAGAAAAAGTCTCAAATAGTAAAAAGTCAGTTAGATTAAAGAATAAAAAGTATCCGATTTTAAAATAGAGCTGATTTTTTTTTTAGAGCTTAGAAAAGTAATATAATTGTCCTCTGTGATAGGAAATGATAAATAATACAAGCTAATAATTTAAGAGTAAATAAAGGATATAGATGTGAAAAACTTATCTTTAGAGCATGTAAAATAAGCACATTTAAAGATGGTGAAATATTTAAATTATCATGAATTTCTAAGTATATGTATTAACATGTAGTAAGAATATACTTTATAGCTAATGCAGATTCTAAATTTAATGGCATCAGTAGGCTCATCAGATTTTATATTTTATCTTGTGTTTTTGTTATTTTTCTTTTAAGGAATTTTCCTATTTCATCACAGTTGGCTAGTATATTAGTATAAAGAATGTTTATAACATTCTTTTTTAATGTTAATGTCTGTAGGATTGGCAAATATGTCCCTCCTTGATTTCTGATATTGGTAATTTGTGCTTTCTTTCTTTTATTCTTCACTCTGGCTAGCAGTTTATCAATTTTATTGATTTTTCCAAAGAAGTAAGTTTGAATGTCATATATTTTTCTCTATTTTTTTACTGTTTTTGTTGTTTTTGATATCCTGTCTTTATTATTTCATATTACTTGCTTTGGGTTTAATTTGTTCTTCTTTTTCAAGCTTCTTAGGAATGAAAACTTAAGTCATTTAATTTCAAACCATTCTTGTTTTCTAATAGAAATATTTAACGTGGTAAATTTCTCTCTAAGGTACTACTTAGCTATATCCTGTAGTTATATTTCACAGATTTTTGTATGTTGTGTCTTTATTATCATTTCACAACATATTCTAATTTGCCTTGTGATTTCTTTTTTGATCCATGCATTATGTGTAAGTTTGTTTCTTAATTTCTAAATATTTGTGGATTTTTGAGATATCTTTTTGGTACTGATTTCTGATTAAAAATGCTGTTGTGGTCATAAAACACATATATGATTTCAATCCTTTGAGATCTCTGGAGACTTGCTATGGCCATCTTTAGTGAATAGTTCTGTGTGTACCTGAAAACAATATGTATTCTGCTGTCCTTGGGTATAGTATGCTCTTAATGCCAATTAAGTCAAATTGGTTGAAAGTGTTGTTCAAGTCTTATATATCTCTACTGATTTTCTTTCTATTTATTGTATAAGTTTCTAAGAGGAGTGTTGAAATTTCTAACTGTAATTGTGGGTTTATCTATCTACCCTTTTGGTTCTATTTATTTTTGCTTCATGTATTTTGAGCATCTGTAATTAGGTGTATACACATTTAGGATTATTATGTCTTCTTGATGAATCAAGCCCTTTATAATTATAAAAACCTCCTTATCTCTGGTAATATTCCTCATCCTGAAGTCTCCATTGTGTGATATTGATATGGTCACTCCAGCTTACTTATGCATGTTATATCTTTTTTCATCCTTTTGCGTTTAACTCATCTGTTGTTTTTTAAATGAATTTCTTTTACGTAGCAGATAGTTGGATCTTTTCGAATCCAATCTTACCATCTTTCCTTTTTAATTGAGGTGTTTAGACTACTTACATTTATGTCATTTTCAATATGGTTCAGTTTAAGTTTACCATTTTGCTGTTTGTTTTCTATTTATCCCATCTGTTTTCTGTTTATTCTTTCCTCTTTTCCTGGCTTCTTGTCGATTACTTTTTTACTATTCCATCTCCTCTGTTAGCTATAAACCTTTGTTTTACTTTTATAACAGTTGCTTTATGGCTTAAAATATGCATCTTTACATAGTCTGCCTTAAAATAACATGCCACTTTATAGTATTTGAAAAACTTGAAAAAGTGCACTTTCATTTTCCCCTTATATCTTTGGACTATTGTTGTCATACATTTTATTTCCACATATGTTATAAGCTCCACAATTCATTGTTACTAATTTTGGTTTTGATGACACTTAAAAATCTGAAAAAGGACAATCTTTTACATTTACCCACATATTTGCCATTTGCAGTGCCCTTCCTTTGTTCAGTTCTGAGTTTCCATCTGTATTATTTTCTTTAGCCTGAAAAACTTCCAACATTTCTTGTAGTGAAGATCTAGTGGCAATTAGTCCTCTCAGCTTTTGTTTGTTGAGAAATCTCTTTTTTTCTCCTTCATTTTTGAAGGCTGTTTTTGTTGGCTGTCAAATTGTAAGTAGACAGTTTCTATCTTTTAGCATTCTAAAGATGCCTTTCTGTCGTATTGTGAAAAATTAGGTCTATCTTAATATGGTTTCTAATGGGAAGTCAGACGTCATTCTTAGCTTTGTTCACCTGTATGTAGTGTGCCTGTTTCAGTCCATTCCTGCATCCATAACAAAATACCTTAGACTGGGGTAACTTAGAAACAACAGAAATTTATTGATTATAGTTTGGGAGGCTGGGAAGTTCAAATTCAAGTTGCCAGCAGATTTGGTATCTGGGGAGGGCTCTCTGCTTCATAGACGGCACATTGTTGTGTCTTCACATGGTGGAAGGGATGGAAGGCTCCCTCAGGCTTCTTTTATAAGAGCACTAATTCCATTCATGGGGCAGAGCCCTCATGATTTAATCACTTCTCCAAAAGGCCTCACCTCTTAATACCACCACAGTTGGAATTAGTTTTCAACATAATTTTGGAGGGACACAAACATTCAGACCATAGCACTGCCTTTTTTCTCTGGCTGCTTTATAAGATTTTCTTACTGGTTTTCAGCAATTTGATGATGACGCTTTGCCTTGGGGTGGTTTTCTTGGGATTCTTGGATCTGTGGGCTTAGAAACTTAAACAAATTTGGAAAAGTTTTAGCTATTATTTGTTAAATATCCCTCCTTTGGCACTTTTTGGGACTCAAGTTACACATAAATTAGACTACTTGATATTGTCCTATATGCCACTGAGGCTCTGCTCTTCCTAGAGTTCATCAATCTTTTTTCCTGTAGCGTCTCGTGCTGTTAGGTTTAATCAGTGAATTTTTCATTTCAGTTACTGTATTTTTCATCTCTAGAAGTTGTGTTTGATCGTTTTTTATATCTTTCATTTTTTATTTTTTGATAGTTTTAATTCTTGAACATGTTTATAATAGCTGTTTTAAAGTCATCTGCTAACTTCATCATTTTTGTCATTTCTGAGGCTGTCTCTGTTGACTGATTTTTTTCTTCCCAGTTATGGGTCACATATTCCTGCTTCTTCACATGTCTAGCAGTTTTTTATTGGACACCATATATTGTAAATGTTGTTATATCATTAGGTATCTCAATTTTGTTGTCTTTCTTTAAAGAGAGTTAAGTTTTATTTTGGCAAGCAGTTAAGTCATAGGTTGATCCTTTCTAGGCTAGGTGTTAAACACTTTCAGGGTAGGCTTCTAGAATTTAGCTAAGGCCTGACCCTTCTCAGATCTCTGCTGAATGCCTGAGCTGAGGTATGCAGTGAAGTCTTTCCACTCTGGCTGGTTGGAATTCAGATGTCTCCCAGGTGGATGTGAACTCTAGGAATTGTTTGGTTTTAAGTTCCCTGGTTGTTTTTTCTCCAATAGTTTGTCTTTTCCCAGTCTTATGAAGTTTCACCCTACAGATTGGTATTTGGTTGAAGACTCAGGGAGACCCCCATGCAGATTTTTGGAGCCATTTTGATATGTGTAGCTCCTTCCTATCTGGTACTCTGCCTTGCAAATTCCAGCTACCTCATCCTCTCCAAATCTTGAACTCTGACTCCTCAAATTATTTAGCTTGCTGTGTTCTGCTTAGGTTCTCTCTCAGAACCATATCCTGGAAAGTACCTCCAAGTAGAAAGCCAGAGCCTTTAAGGACTCACCTCTTTGGTTCTTTTTTCTCAGAGATTACAATGCTAACTGTTGTTCAGTGTCTCAAATAGTTGATTCATATAGTTTATCCAATTTTCTAGTTCTTTATAATGGGAAGGCAGGTGTGGTACTAGTTGCTTCATCATGGCCTGAAGCAGAAGTTGAGATCTCATTCAGTTCCCACTGCAACTGCCTGTGAGGGAGAGGAGTCTAGGATTATCATCATTCTTAGTCTAAGGTGACCATGTTGCAACTCAGAGAAGTCAAGTAACTAAGTGAATAATTTAGTGTTATGCAGTTAATATGTGGGAATTTTTAGGACCCATGTCTTCTTCCTCCTAATTAAGTACTCTTTCCAGTTTGCCTAGTAGTTGCATAAACATTTTGCTGAGCATACACATTTTTGCGAGCTAAGGGAAATACTAAACAGTTTCAATTCCCGACCTCATCGAACCCAATCAAGAAGTTAGACCAAGAAAATAATTCCAACAGGAATCTGGGCCACTCCTTTATACCACTCCTACACTAGAGATGTTCTTCTTCCGGTCTGTTAAGAAAGTCACATTCTGATGACCTTTACTGTACATACCTTTTCCTATAATTACTATTAGAATTTTTATTTTTGAATCACAGATACTGTAATTCAGTATTTTGCATTTACTAGGCTACAAGAGGTTTTTATTGCTTTTACTTTGTGTGATGGGAATTGAACACAGGTATATTTTAAAAAACCTTTTTATTATGTAAGTAATAAATATTTATTGTAGACAAATTCAGAAAATATACATTGCCCATCATCACTATAATCCTGCTATGCTGAGATAACCACTGTTAACATTTCAGTGATGATCTTTCATACGTTTGTGTGTGTGTGTGTATACACACTTGGGAAAAATTTTTTCACAAAAAGGTATCATGCAATACATATTGCATTGGGACCAGCTTTATCTACTCAGTATGTGTTGTGAGCATCTTTCCATGTCAGTAAGTAGGTTCATTTTTAATGGCTGTACTGTATTTCTTCATATGGATATATAATAATTTCCCATACTGATACTAACTTATTTCCAATTTTTGATTAGTAGTGACAACATTGTAATGAATATGTTTGTACATCTCTGTTTGCACACACCCATAGTTATTTTATTAGCTAAATTTCATTAAGAAGAATTGCTAGGTCACAGGCTATGTATGTGTTTTTTAAGGCTTTAAAGAGACAACATTGTCAAGCTAAAATTTAGATATAGTAGTGGAAACTTCTTTCATGAAGCATTTCATGAAGACTTTTCATTATACCACTTTTTAGTCTCTTAATAAAAATTATTTATGATTAATCACTGGTTACTTACTATTCAAAAGCAATGTCTACTTTTTGAATGAAAACTTTTATTAAAGAAAGATCTTTCCATCAGCTTAGAAGTTCTGGTATGCTTCTGGGGGGGCGGTGGTTATTGCAGAACTCCCCAGGTGGTCCTAATGGGCAGCCAGGTGTGGGAACCACTGCTGTGGACCAGTGCTTCTGGTCTTTTCCAGCAGCATGAGTGTCATGACCTGCATGCTGGTAAGCAGGCCCACATTAGTCTGCCACAAAAACAAAATTTCTTTGAAGTCTCCTGTTTTAACTGGGCAATTCCTATAGAATTCATATTCTACTCCATGAAATATTTTTTGTTTTAAAAAGAATTATTATTATATTATTTATATTTAATCCCAAATCTAAATGGATTTTATTTTCTTGTATAATATGAAGGAAGGGGTCTAACTTGATTTTTTTAAAAAAGAATGGATAACCATTTGTCCCTATGGCATTCATTGAATGATTTATCCTTTCTCCACTGATTTGAAGTGCCACCGTTATTATACATCTTTCGTGTTTCATGCATGGCTTTCTCATGATATTTCATCTTTTATTTCATATCCAAAGGCCTAGCACAATGTTATACATTACATTCAGTTTAAAAAATAATAAAACTGGACTTTTTCAAGGTATCCTGGGTCCCGATGCTCCGTTAAGTGCCTGCATGCTTTTTTTGTATATACTGCTTCCTCGGCCGTATTGCCTAGCAATTTCCTGCCTAAACTTTCAGACTCTGCTCAGGAGTCACCTCTGGAGGCGGCTTTCTGCCCTTTCTCCTCATCAGAGTTCCCTGCTTGATTCCATTGCACCTGTGCATGCCTCTGTGGTAACATTTTTCACCGTATTCTATACCATAGTATATACCTGGAAGTACAGTGCTGTTTAGTGGCTTGACTTTGGAATTAATAACCTAATTGCTTGACCTGGCTTTACCGTTTTCCAGCTTTGTGACCTATGACCAGTTATGTAATATTGCTAAGCCTCAATTTCCTTAGGTGCAAAATGGGGATAATAGTTCCTTCCTTATAAGAGTTGTTGTGAGGACTAAATGAGACAGTACCTCTGACATGCTTAGCCCTATATCCAGCACATAAGTGGCCCTTGTTAAGTAGTACCTATTATTATATCTTTCTCCACAAGACTTCATGTAAGGCTTTCTCTTATTTATCTCTGAAACCCAATACTTAGCCCAGAGCCTGGCAGGGAGTAGACTGATGAATAAATTACCAGCTGTCCTCAAAACTCTCCCCTTCCTATGTCACTTTTATCATTCTCTTTAGAGTCATCTTTAACTTTCTTTCTCATTCAAAACAAAAGTATTATTGTTTATCATAACCTAGACACTGTGCAAGACCTGGGTGTATAATGAGAGAAAAATCTGTAGTCCCTCTCCATTGGAGCTTACAGTGGAGCAGGGGAAGTAGTTAAAAAAGAAAATGAAAATACTAGAAGCTTTGGGCTCATTCTACTGTTTTTTTCTACTGTTGTGTATGTTTGTGTGTGTGTATATATATATATATATATATTTTTTTTTAATAGGGTCTCACTCTGTTGCCCAGGCTGGAGTGCAGTAGCACCATCAGAGCTTATTGCAGGCTTGAATTCTGGGGCTCAAGCGATCCTCCTGCCTCAGCCTCCTGAGCACCTAGGACTACAGGTGTGTGCCACCATGCCCAGCTATTTTCTTTTTTTATTTTTGTAGAGAAAGGGTCTCACTATGTTGCCTAGGCTGGTCTCAAACTCCTGGCCTCAAGCAATTCTCCTGCCTCAGCCTCCCAAAGTGCTGGGATTACAGGCATGAGCCATTGCACCCTGCTGTTTGTAAATTTTCAAAATAAGTTTTTAAGCAAATAAATGAATAAGTGATTATAAAATGTTGTGTATTAATACTATGAAGAAAATCGGTAAAGCCTATGTTAGAAACTGTCAGGGGACCATTATAGATCAAGTGGTCAGGGAAGACCTGGGAGTTTACATTTAAGCTAAAACTAGAAATGGAGAAGGAGCCAGCCAGCAGGGAGAGTGTTCCTGACAGAGGGAGTAGCCTGTGCCAGGCCATAGGAGGACAAGTCTTAGTGTAGTCAAGCAACTGAAAGGTCAGTGTGGCTGTATTGGAGTGAGGAGGAATGGAGAAAGGTGATGTTGGAAAGCAGGTAAGCAGAGTCCATGTTGCTTAAGATCTTGAAGACCAAGAGAGGGAGTTCAGGTTTTATTCCTGTTACAGTATGGTGCCATTGAAGACTCTAAAGCAGGGAGTAAGCCAATCTAATTTACATTTTTAAAAGGTATGTGTCAAAAAGATTGGAGGGAGACAAGGGTAGGAACAGAGAGAACAGTTGGGAAACTATTCTAGTAGTTTAGGGAAGAGATGATAATATTAGGAGAGATGGGGAAAAATGAACACATTTGAGATATATTTTGGAGATAGACTCAGTAGGACTTGCTGCTGGATTAGAAGCAGAAGAAAAGAAAGGGACAATAATCAAGATTTCTGGCTTGAGAGCTGTATATTGTGTTATTTACTGAGATATCAAAAGCAGATGGAATGTTTTAGGGGAAAGTCAAGAGTTAAACTCTGATCATATTAAGTCTGAGATGCTTTGAGGCACCACCCAAGAGGAAATGTCAAGTAAATAGTTGAATATGGGAGAACTGGAATCCCAGGGAAAGTTCTCAGCTGCAGATATAAATGTGGACGTTTTCACTATTAGGACAGTAATAAAACCATGGGAATGGATGCTGTCAGATGAGGAGAAAGGAAAGGAAAGGAGGCTCGATATTAAGTTCTGAATTACTATTAACATTTAGGGAGGTGGGGTCAGAGGAGTGTGAAGGAGAAAAGAAGTAAGAGGAGCCAAATACATAGAAGGAAAATCAGGAGAGGGAGGTGCCACAGAAGCCACTGTAGCCCCAGCCAGTGCTTAGAACAGTGGCTGGCCAGGGCAGGTGTTCAGTAATTATTGGTTGAATGAAATCAAAAGAAGAGATCATTTCAAGAAGGAGAGAATGATTAGCTGAATTTAGTGCTACTGAAAGGCTCAGTAAGATGAGGGCATGAACTGCTCGTTGGATTGGCAATGCGGATATTGCTCGTGATGGAGGCAGAAGTTATGTTGGAAAGGATTAACAGAGCTTGCATGGGAGGTGAGAAAGTAGGGATAGCAGATTTTTAACCCTTTGACAAAGTTTGGCTGTGAAGGGAGCAGAGAAGTGGAGTAGCAGCTGAAGGGTGATACGGGGTCAAAGAAGAATTTTTGTTTGTTTTTTTAAGAGGGGACATGCTCGAGCTCTTAAGTATATGCAGATGGGAATGATCCAGGTAAGAGTAAGTGATGGTTGATGGAGGAAAAAGAGGGGATCATTGCAAGATTGGAGTTTATGAGTAGGAGAGAGGGGTTGGGATCAGGGACATAAATGTTCTTCAGAAAGAGAAGGGTCACTTCTGTTGAAAGAGGAAAAGAAGGAAAAATGGATGCAGATTCAGGTAGGTTTATACAACTGGTCATGAGAAGGTAACAATCACCAGTTACATCATGGCTTTTTAGTTGTAAATGAAGAATCATGGACATTAGCTAAAAGGCAGGGGAGGGTGTTGGAGGAGGGGAAAATGGGTAAGAAGTAGCTTTCTTTGAGAGGGAGGAGAGAATTGGAAAGCCAGCTTGCTAGAGAAATCTAGTAAGACTGTCAGTTAAGATTTAGTGCCCATTGGTGTCCTCGAGTTTATGGTGAACTTGCTGAGTTGAATGCTTTTTTATCAATATTCTTGGTATGGAGAAGGTAGTTTCTTGGGTTCTGGGATTGTGGAGTTTGGAAGACGACCTGGGAAGAGAGTTGAGGGTTCTTGCAAGCGAGTGATTATAATGATTAACTATGAGATCTAAGCTAAAGAGAAAAATTAAGTCAGGAGAGGGAAAATGGGGGCAAGGGATAGAAGATCTCATGGCAGTCGAAAACTTGTTTTTATGGGGTTCTTGAACAAATGAACTAGAAGGATCGAATAGTGGATTGCGTTTGGAGGTGATGCAAGATGGATTGAGTTTGGTGTGATGGTGGGAGAGCGTGGGTGAGTCAGAGTGAAAAAAAAGTCCTTGAAGCTGCTGAGCAGTTTCCAGAGCTGTGAGCCCAGGGTGTTTGGCTGGGTTACCCATTTGGATGTTAAAGTTATGTTGAGTGTGGTGACTAATTGTGCTGGAGAGTTTAACACTGAGCCAGATGTGCTCAAATATCAGATGGTGATAAGTGTTCTGCAAAGAATTAAAATTAGGTTCTGGGACAGAAAGGGGATAGATGGCTTTTTCAGACTGGACAGCCAGGGTAAGCCTCTCTGAGGAAGTGATTTATTTTCAGATCTGAAGGATAAGATGATGAGTGGAGAAAATAATCTAGGCTGAGGGAATAACTAGTACAAAGGCTCTAAAGTGGGTACAAATCTCTCACCTTTGAGGAAAAGAAAGGAGGCCAGGAAGGCTGGAGTTTATTGAGCCAAGAAAGAGTGGGATGAAATGAGGCTAGAGCTAGATGATGAAGGGTTTTGAAAGTCATGGTCGGGAGTTTGGTGCACATATGTTTTTCTAAGTGCCACAGGGTGTTAGCCAGCCTCCAAGATAGCCCAGATGATTTTCACCTCCTGGCATTCATGCCTTTGTGCAGTCCTCTCTCACGTTGAATAGGGCTGACCTGTGTAGCCTATGGGATATTGCAGCAGTGGTGGTTTGTGATTTCTGATGCTAGGTCATAAAAGACATTGCAGCTTCTGCCGCCCTCTCTTAGACCACTCAGTCTGAGGGAAGCCAGCCTGTCGTGTTGTGAGGACATTTACGTAGGCTGTGAAAGGCTCACCTGGAGAGGAACTGAGGCCTCCAGCTAACAACCACCATCTGGGTGCGCCACCTCGGAAGTAATCCTCCAGCCCTAGACAGACCTTCAGATGACTGCAGCCCCTCATGCATATGTATTTCATTTGTAAATATTCTGGTGTTATCTCTGAAAGGCAAGGACTCTTTTTAAAAAGCTTAAGCATAATAGGATTATCACATCTAAAAATTAATAATTCCTTAATATTATAAAAAAGCCAGTGGTATAATTTTGTTAAAAAAAATTTTTTTTTTGGTAAGTTTGGTTTGTTTGCATTAGGATCCAAAAAAAGGACCAACATAGCATTTGGTTAATGTTTCCTAAGTCTTTTTTTGTCTGTAGGTTCCCTTCACTCTTCTTCCCCTCAGTTTATCTTAAAAATAAACTTGGTCATTTGTCCTATAGTTTTATACACTCTGGATTTTGCTAATTGCATCCCTGTGAAGTGTTTAACACGTTCTCCTACCTTGAATTTTGTGTAAACTGGTAGTCATATCCAGAGGCTTGATCTAGTATAAGTTCTTTTCATTGGACAAGAACACTTTATAGAAGGTGGTATTCGCTTCCATTAGGAGACACGTATTAGTAATGATCAGTTTTCTCATCTTATTATGATATTAACAACTATTGAAGAGCAATGCCTAGATATGTTAATTTATTAGGGTTTGCCAAATGGTGATATTCTAATTCTGTCATTTGTCTTCGTTTATTAGCTAGAGAAATTTTCTGTTACCAACTCTGTGGTTAATCTGAGGTATACTTCCTTTAGGAAAGGGAGGTCAAATGGTTGATTCTTTCCCTTTACTCACCAGTTTTCAAAATAATAAGTTGATTCCTAGCATTCTCCAAAGGAGAACACTGAGGTTATTAGAAATATGTATATCATCATTTTAAGATATTTGATAGATGTGAATCCATTGCATTGATTATTTTTAATGATGCTTAAATTAGTGGGAGGAGCCTCTTCAAGTTGGTTTCTGAAGACTTTTTATCACATCCTTGCATTTTGACTTGATGAGATGTCTAGGCTCATCTTGTGCATTTTCTGTCCCATCCCTGAATCAGTCATTTCTTCAAGGAGCTCTGGTCTTTTTCAGCAGGAAAAAATATATGGAGGCGCATTTTGGATGCTTGAGTGTGTATGACAGACTTTTTAGTAGCTGCTTATCAGAGAGTTCAAAAAAGATCTTCTTTTACCTTGAATTTGAATGGTTAGAAATCCTGTCCTTTTCCTTAACCTGTGATCTATGGGGTGCTTTTGTTTGTTTGTTTGCAGGGAAATAGGAAAACGAAGGGTTTAGACAGGAAAAAATAAGTGACGCTTTAACTCCCCTTTCAAATGATATGTCCTCTGCTATACTTCATTCATCATGTCCAGTGAAGAGAGATGGTAATAAGCTTTTCGTATTTTCAGCCACCTAAATATCAGGCAGTGTTTAAAGATTATCGTGGCAACATATTTTTGATGTATTTCTTAAGTCTCTTTTTATCTCTAGATTTCCCCCTCCCTATAGTCTTCCCTCCCACAGACACATGTCGTCTTCTTGGCATTTTTAAGAGGGCATGGTGTTTTGTTTGGAAAATTTTTGCTTTGTCATACTACCTTCAGCTTATGCTGCATCACTAGTGAAAAATCTTAGTTTTATGACAGGTATGAGGAATATGTTTCTAGTTATTTAGATCACAAAAACTCTATTTTAGGTAGAGACAGAAATATACAATTAGAATGATTGTATTATTTAAATTATAAATCAAGTTAAAGGGGAATGGAATTTGCTCCCTTGTGGGAAGACTCTGGAATGTAGTTTTTTTGTTTGTTTTTTTTTAAGAGATGAAGTCTTCTTGTGTTGCCCAGGCTGGAGTACTGAGGCTGTTCATAGGCGCGATCATAGTGCACTACAGCCTCCAACTCCTGGGCTCAAGTGATTTTCCTGCCTCAGCCTCCTGAGCAGCTGGAACTGTAGGTGTGCAGCGCTGCACCTGGCACTGTACCTGGCTGGAATCTAGAATTACTTTTCAGTATATAACAACTTCATCCTTCCCTCTTTCCCAGTACTCAGGCTCTAGTTCATCAGTGTTATACATGATGTATTAAGCTTTATATTAACTCAGTTATTCTTTCAGCAAATACTGAGCACCTGCTGTACAGCAGGCATGGTACTAGGCACTGGGCATAAAGAAATAAGCACAACATGGGTCACACTGACCATCACAGGACTTTTTATCTAGTGGGAGAAAGACAGTGAAGCAATCAAATACATACATGTGTAATTCCAAACCCTGATAAGTACCTTTTAGGAAAAATACAGGGAGCTGTAAGAGTAATTAATGGGGGGATATGACTTAGTCTGGGAGTCCAGGAAAAGCCTCTCTGAGAAGGAAACATTTAAGCAAAGTTTTGAAGGAAAAGTAAGTGTTGGACAGGTGATCATTTGGAGCAAGAGCCTTCAGGTACAGGGAGTAGCTCTTGTGAAGGTATTGAGGGAGGGAGGAGCTTGAAGCCTTTGGAAGAAAGCTGGTGTGGCTGGGGACTAGCAGGGAGGCAGGTGGCAGGAGAGGAGCTAGAGGTATAGGCACGGCCCGATCCATCAGCCT
>CM052440.1:6430359-6457815 GCA_028533085.1 Varecia variegata | reverse complement strand
TCAAAAAAACCCAGACAAACAAACAAACAAAAATGAATAACCAAGCCACCATGAGTGGATCAGCAGAAGCAACAAGAATAATAAGGTTTCAAAAGACTGTAGTTTTTGTAATTATTGGAAATTGAACATAAAATAAGCATATTTAACATTTTTAAAGAAATAAAAACAGATATGAAAGTATAACTAGGCAACTGAGACCATCAGGAGTAGCTAGGCCAGAAGTCCTGTATGTCAGGGTTGAGTTTTTCGACTGGTGCATGTTACTATAGAGGTATCAGAATAGCTAAAATAATAATTTTAAAAATAATAAGGTATATTTGAAAAAAAAACCATTTTATTGATTTAGTCATTCCATGATGTATATATATTTCAGAACAACATGTTGGACATGATAAATATATACAATTTTTATTTGTCAATTAAAAAGAAGACTGAAAAAAAGAACCATTTCTGAAATGAAGAACCCCCCATTATTGAACTTAGTAGTTAGTTGACAATTTAAAACAGCAGATTAGACACAAATGAAGAGGAACTTAATGAACTAGAAGATAGAGCTAAAGAAATACCCACGTGGAGCCCATAGAGACAAAGAGAAAATATAAAAGAAAGATGAAGGTGCATGGAAAATAGAATTAGAAGGTATAACATAGCATCTAATCAGAAGGAGAATAGAAAAATTGGGGAGAGGCAGTATTTAAGGAGATTTTCCAGAATTGTTGGAGGACCTGAATTCTCTAAATCAGAATGCTCCAGCAGGATAAAGAAAGAGAAATATCATCTAGATAACATTAGCAAACATAAGATCTTAATATAAGCCAGAGAGAAAAATCAGACTACAGACTGATAGCTGACTTCTCAGCAACAGTGGGAGCCGCAAGACAGAATAGCATTGCCGGAGTTCTGAAAGAAAAATAATAATCTGTCAGGATTGAGAGCAAAATAAAAACATTGTGAAATGAAGAACATTTTTATTATGAATGAAAGAAAGTAGAAGAGTGTTTTTAAGCTTTCAGTTATAACACAGTAGTTAAGAGCTTAAACTTTGAGCTCTCCTGCCAGTGACTATGTTATTTAACCTCTGTGCTTCAGTTTCCTTCTCTGTAAGATGGGATGACAGTAGTACTTACCTTGTGGAGTGTTTTGATAAGTAGGGGAGTTATTACATGTAAAGCATGTGAGTGCCACAGAGTATGCATTTAGTAAATGCTAGGTATTACCACAACCATATTTTACTGGACTTAAGATGCTGTCAGTCATAAGGCATACCATTATTTTATGCTTCACTAAGAAAGAAAGAATGCTGCCCATTATTTGTACGATATAAGATGACGTTAATTGTAAATCCTGTCTGGATTTGAGATGTTAATGTGTATAGAAAAAAAATTGTGCATCTCAAAATTGATAAAATACAGTATTTTGATAGCAAATACCCAAACCCAGGAGAAAACACTGTATATGAAATATATGAAAATTAATAACAAAAACAGTTAGAAGGAGAAGTTGATGAAAGTATTCTGAAGCTAAGATTAAGATGTGCAGTACCCATGGCTGGAGAGTTTTATGTATAAAATATTGACATTTAAAGCAGCTGTTTTACTTTTATTTCATCAGGGATGAATGTGAACTACATCCAAACTGCCCTTGAGTTGGATTAAAATTTCCCAGTGGCTGTTACTTAAACAAAAAGTGTTCTTTAACATTGCATTGGTAAGCACTAGCTTGTGGAAAAACCAGATGTTGAATGTAGAACATGTTTGATAAAACAGAGGTTTAATATGCAGCTGGAATAGTAGCATTCTTCTGCAGGTGCCTTTTGAAATGTTTTCAATTTTCTTTTCCACTTGGTTTTGATTACCACTTCCATGTAGTTGAGGAGATTTTTGCTAATTTCATCTGAGCTTGGATGTTGATCTGTTTTACTTGGTTTTATTGCTAATGATACTGTAATATGTGCCAGAGCATATAAGCATCAACAGTCTTTCCAAACATTTTGATTTGGTTAGATCATCCCAAATCGTTGTTAGCTAAAATGCTGTCATTTAATGTTATCATACACTCCAGAAATCTTTACAATTATATTACCACAAAGAAGATGACGACTCATTCAGCTATTAGGAAAAATTTTTGTTCTCTGTGTTGTTATAGCAGCCTCATACCTCTTCTTTCTACCTCTATGTGCTTTTATCAATTAGGAATAAATTAGGCTACATGTAATGGAAAATCCAACTTTGCGCCACCCAAATAGAGATTTGTTTTTTCTCACGTACCAGGAAATTGGGAAATAAGTAGTCCAAGGGTGGTGTAGTCACTCTGTAGTCACTCACATTGCTTTGATCCATCCTTAGTGGTGGCAAGGTCATTTCTCTGCTTCCCTCTCAACATCGCTCCACCTCCCAGGTGAGGTATAAAAGGTGCACCTCGTCTAATGATTGGCCAGAGTTGTGACATGTGGTCACCTCTATTAATAAGAATAATTGGGAAATCTTACTTTCTAGGTGAGCCCAGGTTACACCTAGCCGAATCTGGATTCCAGTAGGAACTACAGGCAATAACCCTTTTTCCATGTGCCCCTTTATTATGTGACACGTTTCCTGATGTCTATACTTCATTAATTCAGCAAACATTTCCTGAGTACCTGCTCTATGCCAGGCACTGTGAATACAAAGATGAGTAAGGTATACCCCATTTGATAAGGGAGATAGATATCAAAACAAAATTATAAGTACCACAACCTGTAACTCCTGTGCTCAAGGCAGATGTGATTGACAGTTGCAGTGGCTCATCCATGTCATCACCTGGTAACCAAGCTGGTGACTAGCCTAAGCCTTCTATGCATTGTAGCTCCTCTTGCATTCCTATCATCCCCAACCCCAAGTATTTGTATCTTGAGTTGTTTTAGAAACATATGACTATGATACCAACTTCAGAAAGCCCTGTCTGTTGTATTGAGCACATTGATATCTGTGGTAAATGATCAACCACTAAATGCCAGGATCATGATCAAAATTTTATGAAACTTCAGATTCTCTATCTTTACCCACAGGGAACTGATGACATGGCCAGTTGAGTCTGTGAGGACAGCTGTCAGTCATAAGGAGTAGCTTAGAATAAAGCTCAGTGAATACTAAGAAACCCTGGTTGTTATTGATGATCAGAGGAGTGGGTCTGTTAATACAGCATAGCATTATCTCTTTTGGAAGCATCTAAATTTCCTGTATAGATATGATATTTTTATTAATTGAACTCTGGATCAAACTTGCTTACAGGTAGTGTGATATTACTGTACCTTGTCAGCAATGTGAGTTTGGGCTTACAAGATGAATGGTGGGACTTGATCAGAATATTGTCCAAGTACTCAGTGCCTCTCCTCCCCATTACGTCGCAGCCAAAGAGATCATAAAACTGGTTCTACCTTCTCATGTCTTCTGAGAAATCTTCCCCCAGTCTCCTGCTCCTAAACAATTATAATTTGTATTCATGCGCTACATAGTATATCAGATTTATACCAACAAATAGCTACAAAAAAAAACCTGTTAATATTTCTTAGCTAGAAAGCATAATGTTAGATTTTGGTTTTCTTTTTCTTTCTTTTTTTTTTTTTTGAGACAGAGTCTCATTCTGTTGCCCAGGCTAGAGTGGCGTGGCATCAGCCTACCTCACAGCAACCTCAAACTCCTGGGCTCAAGCAATCCTTCTGCCTCAGCCTCCTGAGTAGCTGGGACTACAGGCATGTGCCACTATACCCAGCTAATTTTTTCTATATATTTTTTGGTTGTCCAGCTAATTTTCTTCCTATTTTTAGTAGAGATGGGGGTCTCACTCTTGCTCAGGCTGGTCTCGAACTCCTGAGCTCAAACGATCCACCCACCTCAGCCTCCCAGAGTGCTAGGATTACAGGCGTGAGCCACCACACCCAGCCAGGTTTTGGTTTTCAGTAGTAGGGTTATATTGATCAGCCTGTACATTGGCATATGGACTTACTTTCCCATAAATGCAGAGAAGGAATTTATTAATTTATTTGAGCAGTTTTGTCAACATTGTTCTGAAAAGAACAAGTTGGAATGTGGTGCCATCATGCTTCATTATAATAAAAGCTTTGATGATGGCAGGAGTGGTTATCAGAGTTGACCATTAGGGGCCATGTGACACCAAGCTTCAGGAAGGATACAGTGGAGGAGGAGGGGGAACAGAGACCTCTTCCTAACCTGCCCCGTCAGGGAGTTCACCGTGCTGATGGGTGGGATGTCACGTGGCATAGCTGGAGCATCCTTACATCTCATCTGACTGGGGAGTTTGGACTGTATTCTGTATGGGCTGGAGGGTTTTGAACTTTTTTGAACAAAAGAGTGACATGATTGGATTTTTTTATTGTAAGAGCAATTTATGCTCTTTATAAA
Organism: Varecia variegata; assembly: GCA_028533085.1. NCBI lineage: Eukaryota > Metazoa > Chordata > Mammalia > Primates > Lemuridae > Varecia > Varecia variegata. Next base: position 6,453,418 of record CM052440.1, on the reverse strand, counting down.
GAACTTAAAGTTTATGAAGTAGAAAATGGAAAATTTTCCCATCCCACTCCTCAGAGGTACCTATTTTTAAAGGCTGTTTTATATATTATTTTTACCAATAAGGATTAAATTATACATAATGTTTTGTGATGGCTCCTTTATTTTAATCTAACAAGATAGTGTGAACATCTTCCATGTTACTTTTATCTCCTTTTTAATGGCTATGTAATAATCTATTATTTCTATTACCAGTCCTCTAGTGGTTGACATTAAGCTTGTTTTCAGTTCAGGATTACATGTAGTACACCAGCAGTAGCAATGAATATCTTTATACAAATACATTGGTATGCTTGTGTTGTTTTGGATAATGCATTCTTAAAAAGGCATTGCTGTATCAAAGAGTTGCGTATTTTAAATATTGGTAGATGTTGTCATATTGTGCTGTAGAAAGGCAGTTTATATCCCATCATCAGTATATGATAGTGCCTTTGTGTTCATTCCTTTGCATTATCAATCTTCTTAATCTTTACCAACTTGCCAGGTGATTAAAAAAATCATAAAATTGTTCTAAATCATAGAAAAGATTAGATTTTTATATAGTAAAATTTATTCATAATTTTTTATGCCTTCAGGGTAATTTATCATGCTTTTAGCAAGACCTCCCCAATTCAAGATTATAAAAATATTTTTACCCATGACATCATCTGCAACCATAATTTCTTTTGTTTTTTTAATTTAAGTCTTTGATTTACCTGGGATTTTATTTAGATGTATGGGGTAAAACATATAAAATAAAGAATATAGCTTCCCACTCTCCATTTCCACAGTTACTAGCCAGTTATTCCAAAATCATTTGTTGAATAATTCATCTTTTTTCCACTGATTTGAAGCACCCTTTTGATCACACAGTAATTTCCCACATATGGTACATACCTTTTTCTCTTAACTGCCTTAAGCTCTGACCATGAAATCAAAAGATTAGTACATTCGGCCCTCGGTATCCATGGGTTCCAAATTCATGGATTTGACCAATCACAGATCAAAAATATTTGAAAAAAAGAATTGTGTCTGTATTGAGCAAGTACAGACTTTTTCCTTTATCCCTAAATAATACAGCATAATTACTGTTTACATAGTATTTGCATTGTATTAGGTATTATAAGTAACCTAGAGATGACTTAAAGTATACTAGAGGATGTGCATAGGTTATAAGCAAATACTATGCCATTTTATCTCAAGGACTTGAGCATCCGTGGATTTTGGTATCCACTGAGAGTCCAGAGCCAATCCCCCAACTGATACCAAGGGACAACTATGTTATTTTGGATGGAGACCAGGGGTAAGGAAGATTGAACCTAAGCAACGTATAGGGTTGCTGTATCAGAAGTGAATAACATCTAGAGATCAGGTTTGGAGAAGAGTTCTTTCTGATAGGTTGCGTTGGAGATTGGAGGGATATTGTGGGGGAAATTTTCAGCAGGTCCCCAAATTTCCTCCTGATCTTGGCCCATTCCTTCCTCTTCTGCTTCTCTAAACCACTAATTCTCAAGCTTTAACCTACACATTTGACAACACATTGCCGCCCCACCGCCAGAGTTTCTGGTTCTATGGGTCTGGGGTAGGGTCTGAGGATTTACATTTCTATTAGGATCCCAGGGGATGCTATTGCTGCTGGTCTGGGGACTGCACTTTGAAAACCTCTGCTCTAGGCCGGGTACTCTTCCCTCCCATCTTAGGTTACTCTAATGGTCTCTAGTTTGGCTTCTTTTTCTAGTTTTCCTGTCCTTTAATGCCTCTTGACACAAATGAGGACTGTAGTGGTGAGAGTAGAAGTGGGGAGAAAGGAATAAAGCTGAAAGACATTTCAAAAGGATTAACAGGCTTTGGAGACTGAGTAGATGTGAGGGACAAAGGACAGGAAGCAAAAGAGGCATTTTCTAAACATCAACACCAGATTTATTCTTTCAAAAACTCTTCTTTCATCTTGTGTCCCTGTTCATGAACCTGCAGTGAGATAAATCTAAAATGAGGTTTATTTGAATAAAATACAACTGACAATTGACATCCACCCAATGTGTCAAATCTTACTATGACAGATGACTTTGCAAGTAGATCTCTGCATTACCAAACACTTTCATGGCCGAGCCAGTGACCTACTTTAAGCAGTATCCAATTTAACAATTCCAATTCAGCAAACTAATTTGGATAGCATTTTAGGACTTGTAGAATTTAATCTTAAGTACAATAGTACATTTGCATAAAAGAACTGTTACTTATTAAGGGTTAGCTTAAACCCTATTTAGAAATCCTGTTTATTGTGTATATATCATTATTTGTTTATCTTACTATGCAGTATGCTGTCTAGATTTACTTTTTTCTTATGCTTGCTGTTTGGACAAAAAACAAGGAAGGGACATTATGCCAAATACTCGTGTTTGCAGTTATAAATGCAGATGAGGCCAAAGTATGTGTTTATACAGGTGGGATGAAATCAACAAATGTCAATGAAAGCTTGCTTATCAAGATCATTGTTTGGGCTCCTGGATTGGAAAATTATAAGTATAGAGAAGGCAGTTTGGGTTTCTAAGATATTTAATATTTGATGTAAAAATTTTATTTTTTTTATTTTTAAAAACTGACTTCTTCCTAGCACTCTGGGAGGCCGAGGCGGGAGGATCGCTGGAGGTCAGGAGTTCAAGACCAGCCTGAGCAAGAGCGAGACCCCGTCTCTACTGAAAATAGAAAGAAATGATCTGGACAGCTAAAAATATATATAGAAAAAAATTAGCCGGCCATGGTGGCACATGCCTGTAGTCCCAGCTACTCGGGAGGCTGAGGCAGAAGGATTGCTTAAGCCCAGGAGTTTGTGGTTGCTGTGAGCTAGACGCCATGGCACTCTAACCCGGGCAACAGAGCGAGACTCTGTCTCAAAAAATAAAAAATAAAAAAAATAAAACTGACTTCTTGTTATGCCTTAATGTTGTGTGCTTTGGTCCTGCATGTGTGGATGAGATTGTAAACATGTGAGAATTATAGCTAGCTGTAAAAGAGTGCCAAGTATTTGCATTTTTTTTAAAAAGTTTTATTAAGGTATAATTTATATAACATAAATTTCAGCCATTTTAGGTATACAGTTAAAACATAGTAAATTTATACAGTTGTATAATCTTCATCACAACCCAGTTTTAAAACATTTCCGTCAGCTCAAAGAGATCCCTCTTGCCCATTTGCTGTCAATCCGTGTTCTCATTCCACTCTCCAGGCAACCCCTAAAAATGGAATCATACAATATGTGACTTTAAGTCTGGCTGCTTTCACTCAGCATAATGTTTTTGAGGTTCATCCAGATTGTAGCAAGTATTAGCAGTTCATTCTTTTTCATTGCTGAGTAATTTTCTACTGGGTGGATGTACCACAATTTGTTTATCCATTCACTAGTTGATGGATGTTTGGGTTGGTTCCACTTTTTGGCTATTACTTCTTTTTAATTTAAGACATGGTGTCTTGCTTTGTTGCCCAGGCTGGAGTGCAGTGGCTTTTCACAGGTGTGATCATCACACACTGTAGTCTCAAACTCTTGGGCTCGAGGAGTTCTCCTGCCTCAGCCTCCTGAGTAGCTAGAACTACAGGTGTGTGCCACCGTACCCGACAATGCTGCTTTTGTGAATATTTACATACAGAAATATTTGTTTTGACATTACATAAATCAGTGGTAACCAAAATGGAAAATGTTCAAAAGTGAAAATTGGGAAACTTTCATTGTAAAATATATATTTTTTATTTTATGTTTTTAGAGATGGGATCTCGCTCTCTTGACTAGGCTGGCAAGAGTGCAGTGGTAACCTTAACTCCTGGGCTCAAGCCATCCTACCACCTCAGCCTCCCAAGTAGCTAGGATAAGAGGTGTGACCCACCATGCCTGGCTAATTTTTTCATTTTTTTAAGAGATGGGGTCTCACTGTGGCCCAGGCTGGTCTCAAACTCTTGGCCTCAAACAGTCTTCCCACTTCAGCCTCCCAAGTAGCTGGGATTATGTATGAGAGCCACTTTGCCCCACAGAAAAGATTTTTAACTAAAAAATGAAAATCTTATCTTAGACCATATCAGATTACAATTTTACATTATATTATTTCCTTATTACCCCTTAAAGCCCCTTCTAGACTTACAATTCAACAATAATCCTATTGTTTTATTAAGACAATGAAACCTCATATAGTAGGTTTTCACAGTTAAAAAAAATTTTTTTTCCAATCATCATCATTTGAGCCTCACAGTAGCCTTGCAACAAGTAGACAGGACTAGTAGTGTTACCCTCATTTGTTGCTATGCAGAGGGAATCTATGCCTATATTCTCAGGTAATTGCTATAGGAATCCCATTAAGACTATGCTTCCATTTTGTGGTGTACACACAGTACAGGGCAGCACCAAAGGACTACTCCTGTATGTGACAGAGATCCAAGTTTGAAGTCACCTTATTCATTCCACAAATATTCAGTGAGCATCTACTACATGCCAGGCATTGTGCAAAATGTTGGGGGATTGAGATGTGAAGGATTTAGTCCCTGATCTCAAGGAATTAACTATCCATAAAAGCTGCATACAAGAAAATAAACTATAATACTGGGTCATGGGAGCCCAGAAGAAGAGTATCTTATGGGATGGAGGTGGGAAGAGGGAGGAGGTTATTAGAGTATATTGATGATCATAATAACTAACCTGGTGCTTACTCTGTCCCAGGTACATTCCAAGTCCTTTACATATATTTACTCATTTAATCTTCACTAGAGACACTCGAGGCAAGTAATATTTTTATCCTATTTTACAGATGAAGAAGCTATGGACTAAGTAAGGTTGGTACCTTGACCAATGGCACACAGCCAGCAAATGGCAGGTCTGGATTTGGATCAGGCAGTCTGGCTGTGAAGTCTGTGTCTCCTGGAAAGGATTCTCACAAGAGAGACACCCAGGCTGTGTCTTGAGCGACAGGTTGTAGTTAGTCCGGCAGAAGGGTGATGGGGATATGTCTACATGATTTTCTAGACGGAGAAATACCACGAGTGAAGGTAAAGCACATGGTTAAGAGTGAGTGTGGCATATTTCTTGTGAAAATGGGTAGCAAGGGAAGACACTAGAAAGACAAGGTTGGATGATGACGGGCCTGGCATGCCCTCTAAGGAATTCTATGATCTAATTTTTTAAATTATACCCAAGATACCACTTTTCCCTTTGTATTAATTTTATTTTGTATTTATTGTGTATTAATTTTATTATTTTGATTTAAACCTTTTTTATTGTGATACATATCACACAATCAGCGAAGTACATAAAATACAAATATGAAACGATAAATTCTTTTAAAATAACCACTTCTGAGGTCAGGAAATAGGACATTACAGTGACCCAGCTGTGCCTTTGCTAGGTCCCTTGCCTTTGTCCTCCCCTGCTATCTTTATGTAACCACTCTTTTGATTTCTTTGTTTTCCATTCTACTTTTACCACCCATGTACCTCCAAACATTATAGTTTTGCCTGGTTTTGAACACATGGAGTCATATGCTATATATTCTTTTGTGTCTTGTCATTATGTTTGTGAGATTGATCCATGTTGTGTGGTGTTCCTTCATTTTCATGCTGTATGGTATTCCATTTTAAGAATATACCAAAACGTATTTACCATTCTGTTATTGAGAATATTTGGTTGTATCCAGTTGGGGGCTATTTTGAATAATGTTGCTCTATGTATGCCTTTGGTGCACAAATTCTGCTAGGTATGTACCTAGGTGTGGAATTGCTGGGTCATGGGGTATATCTGTCTTTAACTTTAGAAGAATAATGCCAGAGTAGACACAACAGTTTACATTCACATAAGTATTGTATGAGAATTCCTGTTGTTGCATATCCTCCACAGACTTGGTGTTATCAGATTTTCAAATTTTTAGCCATTCTGGTATATAATGGATGTATCATTATATTGATTTTCTTTTGTATTTCCCTCATTATTGAGGCTAGATACCTTTTCATATGTTTATTGGCCATTTAGATAATTTTGGATTTTTTGTTGTTTGGTGACATGTTTCATCTAACCTCTTTCCCCTTTTCCTTTTGGGTTATCTGCCTTTTTTTTTCTTTTAGAAGTTGTTAGAACTCTACTATTTTGAATACGAGCCTTTTATTGGTTTTATGTTGCTGACTTTTTCATTTTTTTGAGGGTGTCTTTTGATGAACAAACATTCTCAATTTTCAGGTAGTCTTATTTGTCTTTTTATTGTAAATAATAGGTGCTTTTTGTGCCCTGTTTGAGAAATCCTTCCCTGTGGACAGCATTAGCCCATATTATCTTCTAAAAGCTTTATTATTTATCTTTCACATTTGGATATACAGTTCACCTGGAATTGATTTTCGTATATGGTAATTCTTACTTAACTTGTTAGTGCTTCTCTGCCTTTAAGATTTTTAAAATATTTTGTGCAGATTTTCTGGCTGTCCTCAGCAGGATGGTTGGTCTGAATTACCTAGTTTACCATTCCCAGAAAAAGAAAGCTCTTTTAAAGTTTTAGTTTCATTTTGATTTAAAAATAATCTGTTCTGTCTTATTAAGGGACCTTAATGAATATGTTTACTAAAAAAATAAAAATGAAAAAGGACTGAAAAACTATATAAATTCATGGCTGTTTCTATTTTTTAAATTTTTAAAATTTAAGAGACCAAAAAGAGGCTTCTGTTTCCTCCGTGCTTCTGTCAGCTATAAAATACTGTTAGGCAACTGAAAGCTTGCTACATAAAATGAATATGGTTATACTTATTGCAGGATAATTTCAGAACATTAGTCACAGGAAAAATTTAAATTAAAAAAATACTATCAAATATTGACTTTGATAAAACAGTTTATGGCAGTGGCCACTCCCCTTTCTCTGTTTATCCATAAATCTAAACCTCTATTTTGGCCAGAGATGGACTGTATGCAAACCGTATCCAGAATGCTTTTAGTTTGTGCCACAAAATATGAAGAAAATGTTTTCAGTTTATGGCAACTAGATCCATGACATATGATGCTCCAGGAACTGTTTTTACAGTGTGCAAGATGCACAGGAACAGAATAGCAAACTCACATGATTGTTGGCAAGGAAAACCTGGCTACGTGGCTGATGTTAAATTTGCTTTTTAAGACAGCCAGATCAAGAAATGTCTGAAGACTTTGAGGCTGCAGCAGGGAGATGATTTTGCAGTTAGTAAACACAGCCTTGGGAAGCCATGGCAAGGCAATTTCTGGTGAGCCATTTACAGCTTCTCTTCTATCAGGAGGGTGCAGTGGAGGCTCCAGAAAGGAAAACCTGACGTGGCCTCTAGGGAATGCTGCCCAGGGCAGTAGAGCCTCCCTGCCGGCACTGCTGTCAGCACAGCCCTGCACAGCCCTACCTTGCCTTAGCCATCTATCTCCCTATTCACCGGGGAGGACAGCTTGGTTGTAGCTGAGCTGTTAAAAGTAGGGGTTTGCTAAAGTGACTTCTTTCCTTTGAGTGGATACCCAGCAGTGGGACTGCTGGATTGAATTCTGAAATTTCAAAAAAAAAAAAAAAAGAGCAGGAATTTACATCCTTGAAAGTTAGGGCTTAAGAGCCACACACTTCCTTCTTGCCCAGCCCTTGCTTAGACTATTTTCTTTATCCTTTATTTAAAAGAATGGTTCCCAAATAGTGGTCTGAGGATTACCCCCTCCAACCATCCAAGACCCTTTCAGGAGGTCACAACTATTCTAATAATACTAAGATGCTATATGCCTATTTTAATTCATTCTCTCATGAGTGTACAGTGGAGATTTCCAGAGGCTACATGCATATGATACTGTAAAAGATTGAATGCAAAAGCAGATATTAGGATACAGCTGCCATGTCTTAAGCTAGATATTAAAGATTTGCAAAAATGTAAAACAGTGGCACTTTTATCAAATTTTTTATCCTTTGAAATATCATTATTCTTAATTTTAAAATGTGATAGTTTATTATTGGTATTTTTAAATGAACTAATATTTTAAAAGTTGCATAGCTTTTATTTTTAGTATGGCAGATATTGATAACTAACATAAACAAAAGCTCTTTGAGGTTCTTTATAATTTTTAAGAGTGTAAAGGAATCCTGAGACAGAAGGTTTGAGAATCACTGCTTTAAATCCTGTCAATTCCAGGTGGAATCCCAGTTTCTCTCTGAGGGTGGCACAGATCATCTGGCCTACTGTTTTCTCTGCATTCTCTAAACTTCTGTGCCATACAGCTTCGTGCTTAGTTTTCGTCTCCTTATCTGTAAGGAGTGGGATCATATCTTAAATGAGAGTTCTTGGAGACTTCCAAGGTGTATAGTGCTGGGCACTACGTAAACAGTTAATGATTATTCATATTATCACTATCTTCATTAACAGTGTGTTCAGCTCACTGGTTTATTGGAGAAGCAATATATGTCTAAAAACATGTGAACAATTTTAATAGAAATTGCCATTTGATTAAAAAACAGGCTGGGCATGGTGGCTGATGGCTGTAATCCTAGCACTTTGGGAGGCTGAGGCGGGAGGCTCACTTGAGGTCAGAAGTTCAAGACCAGCCTGAGCAACACAGCGAGACCCTGTCTCTACAAAAAATAAAAAAATTAGCTGGGTGTGGTGGCATGCGCCTGTACTCTGAGCGCCTCCCAGCTACTCAGGAGGCTGAGGCAGGAGGATTGCTTCAGCCCAGGAATTTGAGGTTGCAATGAGCTATGATGATGCCACTGCACTGTAACCTGGGCAACAGAGTAATACCCTGTCTCAAAAAACAAAACAAAAAACTGCATAAAATTAATGTACAATATGGAAAAAGAATAAAGATTTTATTTAATCACCAATAAATTTGTTACAAAAGCCGAACATATCTATTAATACTTAACTATTTTTAAAAATTTTTATTTTCTAATTATAAATTGACAAATTATACTTGTGTATATTTATGGGGTACAGAGTGATGTTATGATTTATGAATACAATGTGGGATGATTAAATCAAGCTAGTTAGCATAGCCTTTACCTCCAACCTGTTTGACTCTTACATGACCAGCTGTTGCAATAAGACCTGCCTGTGGGCCCTTGCTGTGTCGACTTGCTGAGCATGATGCCATCCGTGCGCTTAGTAAGCATTCAGTAAAGCTGGTTGTGTTGAATCTACTGTTTCGGTAGCTGCCTCTGCTATTCTTGTAGCCTACAGTCCTTATTCCCTACCATCCCAGCCCCCATCTCCAGATGATTTGCAGTTGTGTTTAGGTTTTCAGAAGGTAGTCTTACTTTCTCAAGCCCTTTCTGTTAAAGAATTGACAGATTATCATGGGGCTAGGCATGAGGGCATAAAATAGTTGAGCAAACTGGATTAGTAACCCAAGGTAGGGCACATGTCTTTCTAATTATTCCTGCTTCAGACTGGGTTTGTTTTTCTTAGGCAAGCTTCCCTGACTTCCAAGATATAAGAATAAATTTAACATTTTTGTGCTAGGGTCCTGCCATCAGTCCCAGAGTCTCCTTTGCTGCTTTTCTCAGGAAGTCTAGGGATCCCAGGCAGGTAGCACGTTACCCTGATACGCTGTTGTAATTGATAAGCAGCATCCTTATTTGAGTAAGCTCAGAATATTGTATTGAGTTGACTTAATTTTTTGCCTAAAAATGTATGTGTTTATATTGCAAGAATTTATTGGGAATGTTCCTTGTGTTAGCACTGTATTAAATGATAGTGATACAGTAATAAGTAAGACTTAGACCTTGCCTTGATCAGACTGGTCTCAAACTCCTGGCCTCAAGCGATCCTCCCACCTTAGCCTCCCAGAGTGCTAGAATTACAGGTGTGAGCCCCGTGCTTTTTTTCCCCCAGCGTATTACGGGGGTACAAATGCTTTGGTTACATAAATTTCCTTTGCACTGCCTGAGTCAGAGCTACCAGCGTGCATCACCCAGACAGTGGGCACCCTATCCGTTAGGTGTGAGTTTGCCCATCCCCTCCTCCCCGCTAAAGGCTGTATTTTTTAAAGGTAATTCTAATGGCAGTGGGGAAGGGGTGGGCCTTGAGGGTAAGAAAACCAATTTAAAAAAACAACCAGAATAAAACTGGTGAGAAACTGTGCCAGAACCAGGGCAGTCAGTGGCGGTAGGAATAGGGAAGAAAGTATATACTAGATAGTTGGAGATTAGAATTGACAGTTTGGTGAGAGGAAGGAGCTGCTAATGTTCTCAGATTTCTGACTTGAGTGGGACAACAGTATTCTAAAGTGAGGCAGAAGGAAAAAAACACACTTTGGGGAAGGATTGTTTTAGTTATAGGCACGCTGAGTTTTAGGGACCTGTGGTACGTAAGGTGGAGAGGTCCTTTGACATTAGGCGGTTACAGAGATGGTTCTGAAGAGTGTAAGACAGCTCAGTGCTGGAGAGAGATTTGGTTAGATCTATGAGAAAGGATGAGGGCATGTGCATATAATAAAAAGAGAAGGGGGAGTATGAACTCCTGAGGAATACACCAGTAGGAAAAGGACACGGGGAGAAAGACTGTCCAAGAAAAGAGACTGGAAGGAAATAGTCTAAGAGGTAAAGAAAGTAATAAATTGGGCCCTTCCTGTGGGGTAAAGGGACTAACCATGCTCCATGTCACATTGAGCAGCACAACTAAGCACAATCATTGAAGCCAGGGGTTGAGTTTGGTTCCCTCTCCACGACCCTGTCCCCGAGTCTCCTGTGTACAGCAGCAGCAGCCCCTCCCCCATACTGCTCCACCTTGCACATGATGAGCAGGCTGGCTGCAAATCTAGGACCACAGGAGGACCCACATACAACCAGGAGACCAGGAACTAAAACAGGGTGCCCTGGCCCAGTGACCGGACCTGCAGGATCCTTTTTGTTTGTTTGTTTTGTTTTCGAGACACGGTCTGGCTCTGTTGCCCAGGCTGGAGTGCAGTAGTGTCATATCATAGCTCACGGCAGCCTCCAACTCCTGGGCTCAAGCAATCCTGCTGCCTCAGCCTCCCTAGTAGCTGGAACTACAGGCACTACAGGCGTGCACCACCACGCCCGGCTGGTTTTTCCATTTTTGGTAGAGACGGGGTCTCACTCTTGCTCAGGCTGGTTTCTAACTTCTGGCCTCAAGCAGTCCTCCCGCCTCAGCCTCCACAAATGCTAGGATTACAGGTGGGAGCCACTGTGCCATCCTACAATATCCTTGCTATCACGGTAGGAAGGAAGCACCTGAATGACAAGTTCCAAGTGGTTCTGATTTTTTTTTTTTTTTTTTTTTTTTTTTTTGAGACAGAGTCTCACTCTGTTACCCGGGCTAGAGTGCTGTGGCGTCAGCCTAGCTCACAGCAACCTCAAACTCCTGGGCTCAAGCGATCCTTCTGCCTCAGCCTCCCAAGTAGCTGGGACTACAGGCATGTGCCACCATGCCCGGCTAATTTTTTCTATATATTTTTAGTTGTCCAACTAATTTCTTTCTATTTTTAGTAGAGACGGGGTCTCGCTCTTGCTCAGGCTGGTCTCAAACTCCTGACCTTGAGCGATCCTCCTGCCTCGGCCTCCCAGAGTGCTAGGATTACAGGCATGAGCCACCACGCCCGGCCTGTTCTGATTTTTAAATGCTAGAGAGAGGTTAAACAGGAATGATTGAATACTATCCACTGTATTTGACAACTGGGATTGATAGGGCAGAAATCAAATTGCGTTGAATGGGAGAGAAGGATATTGAAACCCCAAATATAAACTGCATTTTCCAGAAGCTTGACTAGGAGAGGAAAGAGGGAAGGAAGAGCACAATAACTAGAACAGATTTTAGGATTAAAGGGGGATGTTTTTAGGAATGGGCAGACTTGAACGTTTTTACAGAATTTCTAAAGTGTTGAATGGAAGTAGGGGTAGCAGAGGACAGGCAAGTACCCTGGCAAAGGTAGCATTTTCAGATCCTGGAACAATAGTAAATCTCTTGTGTATTGGTGGCTAAATAAACTCATCTGCTTGCAGCAGACTTGCTTTCACCTGTGCTCCATAGGCTTTTTTTTTTTTTTTTTTTAATTTCAGCTTATTATGGGGGGACAAAAGTTCTGGTTAGATATATTGCCCATGTCCCTCCCATTCCCCTGAGTCTGAGCTTCAAGTGTGTCCATTCCCCAGACAGTGCACATCGCACTCTTCTTGTAGGTATACACCCATCCCCTCCTCCACCCCCATACCCCCAAGTCAGAACTTCAAGCGTGCCCATTCCCCAGACAGTGCATAGGCTTTTGATATTATTATTTGTAATAATATCAGCAGGTATTAGATACTTAGATACTTAATCAACTAGGTATCTCCCCACTTGGGCCGGGTGCCTTGCTCACAGAGCTGGACAGGTTGTACCCTCCTGTCTCCGGGCGTCTTTTCTCACCTCCTGGGAAGACCTTCCAGGCCTCCTTGCTGGTGTTCTGCTCCTCCTTCACCTCTGCTGCCTCACTTAAGACGTCTCTTCTGGAGGTCTTGGTTGAAGTTAGAACAGTTGCCAATGATGTGGGCAGTCAGGGTTTTCAGAGTTACTTGTGACTCAGTTACAAGTTTTTAGTGCATTTGTAATAGTTTGCATTCCAAGAATTATACTGGATTTCAAACTAATAACAGTGGTTTGTCCTGGGAAAATAGGGATGGGGGGAGAGGGGACAGTGGTCAAGAGCCTTATTCATATTGCCTGAATCTTTTAAATGAGAATTAAAATTAAATTTGAAAGAATCATGCTGAATAGTCAAGTTTGAAAATTAAAACCATGCCATATCAGAGGTGATACTAGTAAAGTAAATATAGTTTGTTGAATATGTATTTCTTTCAGCTTGCCATATTCCTTAGGAAAGCTTTAGTTCTAATTACATCCTGTGAGTTTAGTTAGGTACTTGGCGTTGGAAGAATTCCTGAAGTCTGCTTGCAGTTTAGCAGGGCCTGGGGATTGATATAATCCAAGATCCACTGAACCTTCCCTCCCCCTGTGTGAATCCCAAGATCAGTCTGGTTGCTCTGCAAGAAGACAGAGAAAACTGGAGTGGTTCAATTAGTTTTACTGCTGTAGCTATACATGATCAGATGGTAGGGTTTCAATGTAGTTCTGAACATTTCAAAATGATGTTTTGAAGGAATCTGCCATTATTCATACCTTAGAAGGAAAACACTGCTGTAGATAGTTTCAACTAGATAATGAAAATATTGATTTTAGAATTAATTTTTTGTTTATCTTGAATATGAGTGCACCTAATGCAGAGGTTCACAGGCTTGCAGAGAAAGTAATGAAGCTGTTCTGTTAAAAACTGTATTCAAGAGTACTTGGAAAACTGCCCAGTTTCCCTTGTCTGCCTGTCCTCTGCTTTAACTCCTTTTTTTCCTCACTGAGTGCTGGCAAATGTCTGAGACCCACTACCAAGCAGGCAAAGGACTGAGTTGGTCACTGTCTCCTTCTAAACTTGTCTATTAAGAAGATATGTAGGGCCAGGTACAGTGGTTCACACCTTTAATCCTAGCACTCTGGGAGGCCGAGGCGGGAGGATGGCTTGTAGTCAGGAGTTTGAGACCAGCCCGAGCAAGAATGAGACCTCATCTCTACAAAAAGTAATAGAAAAATTAGCCAGGTGTGGTGGCGCATGCCTTTAGACCCAGCTGCTTAGGAGGATTGCTTGAGCCCAGGAGTTTGAGGTTGCAGTGAGCTATGATGACGCCACTGTACTCTAGCCCAGGAAACAGAGCAAGAACCTGTCTCAAAAAAAAAAAAAAAAAGAAGAAGAAGAAGATATGTAATAATGAGCTACTTTATAAAGTTGGTACAGAATTTGGACTAATGATGTATCTAGAGAAGTTGTTTTTTAGCCTAGGCAGAAACTTTAATCAGAATAGGGAACTAAAAATCAATGTTCTCTTGATAGTCTGCAGTTGACAAAAAGTTAAAGAATCCAGTAATTCTCTGAGGTGCTGAGGGTCAGACATAACCACAGAGTCTTGAGTGCTCCATGAGGACCAGAGCCATCTTGGAAGTTGCAGGTAACTTCTTGACCTTTCACCAGTGCCGTTGAGTGGAGGTGCATCCACATTGAATTACTGAATTGCTGGGGTCCCATTGGGATTCAGTGCAGCTTACGTTTATTGAGCTCCTATCCAATACCAAATTCAGAGATGTGTAAGACATAGTGTTTGCCATTAAGGAGTTCCTGATGAGTGAAGAAAACAGGCCCATGGACATTAACAATATAGAATGATAAATCTCAGAGGAGGAACACTTTGTCCAGGCAAGGAGGGTATGAGAAATTCCAGGAGATAACACCTAAAAGAGAAGTGGAAGGGTATTAGGCAGAGGGCCCTCAGCAGATATCAGTGCCTGTGTCGTGGGCAAGGAAACTGCATACAGTCCAAAGGAAGTGATGATGGGTCTGGAGAGATCTTGGTAATAGACAGTTATTGACTGAATTTAAGCAGCAATATACCCAGAGGCCAGATTTGCTTTTCAGAAAGAAAGAGTGCTGGAGCAGCAATGTGTTTAGTAGAGGGATAGGGAGACAAAATATTTCTAATTCTCATCACAACACAATTCCATCTCAGATTTATTGATTAAAACACTCTAAAGTAAGCCAAAGTAGAGGTGATGACAGGTAAGAGGGCAGTGAGATGTTTTCAGGATTTACTATATATAGCACCACCTTATCACTGTGCATAACGTGGGGCTGAGGCTATACTTTACGACCCATAGCTGTGGGGAGTGGAACACACTGTCTTGGACAGAAGCATGAGGTCGATTGTGAAAACTAAGGGGCCAACTTCCGAGTAGTGACAGCTTTCTGACAGCGGTGTCGACATCGATCACAGATAAGCTTTTGCTGGGCTGACCATTGCTTTAACCACCTTCACACACAGATAGGTCTAACCTTGAACAGCATGTGCTTTTGGCATTTGTTTGTGCCATTGTAAAATGAAGGGACTGGCCATTTCATATATGTGCAGGTATCTCTATATTCACATTATATGAAGATATATTTCATAGACATTCCATTATGAAATAAATAAAATTTTCACTGAATTTATTAGCAACTTGTTATGAATTGATTTTGAAGAGGCCATTCCAGCCATTATTGGGGAATGGATTGGGGAAGAGCAAGAGTAGGACCAGGGACCAGCTAGGAGGCCTCCATGAACGAGAAATGATGATGGCAGTGAATACGAAGAATTGTGGATGGAGCTGAGAAACACACTTTGAAAGCAGAAATGATCGGACTTGCTGACAGGCTGATGTGAGGGTTCTGGGACAGGGTGAGAAATCCAGGATGAGTGTCAGGGTCTGGGTGGGGAGGGAGGGTGGAGTTAGGGACCTGTTGAATCTGAAGTGATTGGGAGACTTCCAGATAGAGACATTGAAAGGCAATTTAGTGTTTTTCTGGTAAAATAAACAAAAGTAAAATAAATAATAAGTCAGGCTTGGTGACTCATGCCTGTAATCCCGGCACTTTGGTAGGCTGAGAGTTTAACACTAGCCTGGGCAACATAGCGAGACCCCATCTCGACAGAAAAATTAAAAAATTAGGTGGCTTGGTGGGACGAGCCTGTAGTCCCAGCTACTCGGGAGGCTGAGGCGGGAGGATCTCGTGAGCCAGGAGTTTGAGGCTGTAATGAGTTGTGATTGCACCACTGCACACTAACCTGGGCAACAAAGCAAGAGCCTGTCTCAGAGAGAGAGAGAAAGTTTAATATAGCTTTTAATGTTTCTTCAGAAAGTGCTTCAGTTCATGTTCTTTTTTTTTTTTTTTTTTAAATAAAACAAGTTCTCACTGTTACCCGGGCTGGAGCGCAGTGGTGCCTTGAACTCCTGGGCTCAAGCGATCCTCCCGCCTCAACCTTCTGAGTAGCTGGGACTATGGGCACACCACTGCACCTGGCTTCCAGTTCACATTCTTAATAACGCCTTGCCTTTTATTGAGCATGTGTTTGGTGCCCTGCCCTGTACTAAGAGTTTTAACCTATTTCATTTAAACTTCGAAAGCACCCCGTATGTAAGGAAGACACTGTTACTGTTCCCAGTGTTAGATGAGGAAGCTGAGGCCTGCGAGGTTAGGCCGAGGGCCCAGAGACGATAGCAGGTGAGCGCAGTGGCTGCATGTCCCCGGGCTGCCTGCGCCACTGCTTCCCTTGGCATCTTGCTCTGAGCATGTGGCTCACTGTGATTTTTCTCTCTTTTCAGGGTTTTGGTTTTTTGCACTGAATGTAACCTAGATTCATCTGCACGGGTTTGTGTTGCCCCAGGATACTGTCAAAGGTAAGTTTTTAAAATGCACATCCACTGTGTATGTGTGCCGGCAATGAAATGAGAGAGTCCTCGGCCAGCACGGTGGCTCACGCCTGTAATCCTAGCGCTCTGGGAGGCTGAGGCGGGAGGATGGCTTGAGCTCAGGAGTTTGAGTCCAGCCTGAAGCAAGAGCGAGACCCCATCTCAACCAAAAATAGAAAAATTAGCTGGGCTTGGTGGCGCTCGCCTGTAGTCCCAGCTACTCGGGAGGCTGAGGCAGGAGAATTGCTTGAGCCCAGGAGTTCGAGGTTGCAGTGAGCTACTATGACACCACTGCACTCTAGCTGGGGCAACAGAGCGAGACCTGTCTCAAAAAAAAAAAAGGGAGGGCTGGTTAGAATGGGATGGGTAAATTCGCACCTAATGGGTACGGTGCGCAATGTCTGGGGGTTGGGCAGGCTTGTAGCTCTGACTTGGGAGTGCAAAGGCAATATATGTAACCAAAGTGTTTGTACCCCTGGAATATTCTGAAATATAATTAATTAATTAATTTAAAACAAGAAAAAGAAAAGAAATGGAAGAGTCCTCATCTTAAAAAGAAGAAAAGTATTTTCTGACATTGTTGCTCCTTTCCCGAGTTCTTACAGAAGGATGTGTAAAGTGGCCATCACATCAGCCCCTTGCATTCCTACTGTGTGGTAGGTCCCTTGGAAGAGCACTGGTATAGAGGGATAGTGACATTTGGTGCCTCATCCTGGAAAGCTAGATCTTAGTTGTTAGAATTAGCAATTCCAGGGTTTTTTGTGAGTATATTTCCAGCTTCTCTGCCTCTCACCGTTCCTTTGCTTCAGTCTGTAGTCCACATTAGCTTTCTAAATGATAGATTTGCTCAGGTCACACCTTTGCTTAAACAGTTCTTATGGCGCCCTGTAGCTACAGATGCGGTTCTACAAACCCCTTCAGAATCTAATTCCAGTCACCATTTCTGGCTTCTTTTTCAGTGAATCCCTATCTGTAAGTCTTAACAGACAACTTTTTGTTTCCTAGATATGTAGTTTTCTTTTTCATGGCTTTGTGCCTTGCTTGATGCTTTTCTCTTTGCTTAGAGTTTGAAAGAGGGGAGAAGAATGCAACTCTCTACTCTTCCTTTTTGTAGTTTTCTTCTTGTCCCCTTTTCCCAGACTCTCTTGGCAGAAATCCTCTTTCATCTGTGTTCTAAGTGCACCTGTTGTTATTACAGTAATAAATTATTTATTATTTCACATTAAAGTTATTTATTTCTGTCTCCTTTACTAGTCTATAAACCCTTTGAGACTTCTTAGAAAGGAAGTAACTTATTTTTAATGCCTGTGGGCTGCTCCTAGACACCTTGCTAAGAGCTATACATACGTAGTTTAATTTAATCGTTCTAACACCTCTTCCTGCTCACTTTTGTGGATGAAAATACTGAGGATTAGAAGGTTAAGTAACTTGAGCAAGATTACACAGCCAGTAACTGATAAAGAAGAATGATTCTGCTCCTTCAAAGCCTCAGCTCACTCTAGTACACCACACTAGCCCAGCACCATCTGGCATGTGCTAGAGGCACAGTAAATGTTTACTGAATTGATATCTGTTGCATTTTAAATAAAAATCACTATAGTTAACTAATTCAGTCATTCTTACATAGAAATTTATTGAATATATATTAAATACCAGGTACACAATTTTAAGTAGATGATGAGTACAGAGATTAACAAGATATAGTGGCTAGTATCAGGGGGTTAACAATCTAATCCCTATCACATAGAGGCATCTATGTGAGCAAATAAATCCAATAAAGTATTACAGATCCTATAATAGAATTCAAACAAGATCCACGGGGGGCACTGAGGAAGAAATCCTTACTTCTGCCTAGGGATGGATGAGGAAATACTTTATAACACTGATTTCTCAAGTGACGAGGAGGGTGTTCCCTGGTGGCATTGGGGGAGGGAAAGCCAGAGGGAGTTATGTGAACAAAAACATGGAAACCTGAAACAATCTGGCATATTGGCAAAGCTGTAAGTAGTTCAGTATGGCTGGAACAAAAGGAACAAAGAGACTAGGCAGTTGTGGCTGGAGAGACAGGTGAGGGCTGGATCCTGGAGGGATTAGAAAATATTAACCTATTTGCCAACTTTCACAGAAGACCTTGCACAGATGCTGTATGACATTACTTGTATTTAGTCATTAACATTTGTTGAGTCCTGTCTTGTGTGTGCCAAGCACTGTGCCAGGTCAAGACTGTCCACCGCTCACCATGTATGGCAAATTGGTGACTACTCTGAGGTGCAGTGATGTTCTGAAGCAGAAATCAAACACTTGTGTTGTCACATCGTCTTATGAGAGCTTTGGCAGTATTTGTTTACTCCTCCAGCTGGTTTTTACATAAATGAGCTTTGCGTTGACTTGTTCATGAATCCGTTAGCACCAACACAGAGACCCTTTGTCACTTCCCAAGTGGAATCCTTAGGTGACCATATGCTTCTGCATTGCCTACTTTATCCTCCTTACATTTTGTCAAAAGGACAGTAAAATTGACTGAGATCCCTAGACACACTATAAGCCATGCCTTCAAATAAGAATGTCTTCAAGACTTTTTCAAGAAACACGTTAAAAACTATTAAGGATAGTTCCATTAATAACAAATGAGAGCAAATAAAATAACAAAGAAAAATAGGTATCGTTATGACATAGAGTAAATAGATTATATGGTGTTAATCAGGAAAGATTTTTAGAAATAAAAATTGACTGGAGAATAGAAAGGTAGAGATGTGGGTTGGTGAGGGAAGGGATTTCCAGCAGGGTGTGGACTGGGGGTGTACATAGATAGGTATTGGCACGTGTGTGGAAGGAATGGAAGGGTGTGAGGGAAGCACAGAATAGTGTGTACATTGGAGTAACTAGAAACGAGGTTAGTGTAAAGCTTAGGAAGTGAAAGTTTGTTATAGATACTATGGTAATGGGCTACTTGGGAAATAAGGCTGATACAGAAAATGGAACTTAATTCTGAGGGGATAAGTTTCAGCTATAAATTGGGATTGAATGGGACCCAATAAAAAATATTCTCTTCCCTTCCCAAATTCTGAATCAACAGAGACGTGGGACAAGGGAATAAAGCAGGTGGAGATCAAATTTTCCCTTTTATTATTAAAAACGTCGGCATTGGAGAACTAGCTGAAACCTAAGGGCAAATAGGCTTCCTGAAACTGAGTTCCAGACTGTACCAGGTTTATTCACCCAGCAGCACTAGTCTGGGATTAACCTGCCTCCTGGAGGAGCGGAGGAGCAGAGCCGAACAGGTGCCCCCAAGGGAAAGGGGAGGGGAGGGGCCTGGACCGTGTAAGTCCAGTTTCTTCTTCCAGACTTAATTAGATAAGTCACTTCACCACTGACAGCATGAGTCAGGGATATGAGAAAGC
This sequence comes from Varecia variegata, assembly GCA_028533085.1. Lineage (NCBI taxonomy): Eukaryota > Metazoa > Chordata > Mammalia > Primates > Lemuridae > Varecia > Varecia variegata. The sequence goes on along the minus strand of CM052440.1, from coordinate 6,433,730 downwards.
CAGGAACATTAAATAATTGATATTTTCCCGTGTGGAAGGAAGCTGCAAGAGTAGGGGGAAAGTTTTCCTCCCCTAAAGTTCTCCAGCTTTTGTCTCTTAGCACATTGGTTTAACCAGTAAGTCTGGGTCAGCTAGGGTGTGCCAGTCTCCTTCCTCCCTCCCTTCCTTCCATCTGTCCATCTTTCCTTCCCTAAATGAGGTATAGTCAGAAACTTCATTTCCGTTTCCCCTTTGAATCACCTATGTACGCCTAGCACTGGTAACTTAAACGTAGAACTTCACTGATTTTGTAATGCATTTGTGTGTTTGAAATTCAGCTGCTTTGCAGATTATATGCCACAAATAATTGTTCTACTTTCTAATGTCTAAAATTCCTGTAGGAAGAAAGTCTCTTTTCTCTGAAGTGTAATCTTTACCTCAGCCATGCCTGCTTAGGAAAAGCTGCGCTGGCATAATTCAAGGTCAGGCAGCAGCCTTCTGTACACTGAAGCCACCCAAGCCTGCTAATGCCCTGTTCCCTTTGCTGAGGCCAGCACAGCTAGCATTTGCTTGCTAGGCCAGAGTGGCTAGTGTATGCTGAGGCCACCTGCAGAGCTGACGTTTAAATGAGTTTTCAGTGCCACCACTCCCACCACCACCCCACAGTCGACTATAGCTTGTTTCTTGATAAGGCTTGCAAAACCCCTAGCCCTTTGCTGAGGCTGTGAGCCTAGTGCCTGCAGCCTTGTCACTATAGAAACAGCCACTTAACTGAAGACAAAGTTGCCATAACTACAGTTACTGCTAAGGTCAAAATACCACGTGGCCTATGGTTTATAAATCTTTAATTCAGCCTCAGTGGTTAAAAGCTAGTGCACAACTGTAAAAACAGCAGTAAAAAGCCTAACATAAGCTTCTACAAGAAAATACTTTTTCCCCCCTTTGAAGTCCAAGGCCCAAAATCCTGGCCTAAACAGAAGCCTCAAAAATTCCACATGTATTTTACTCCCTTGAATTTGCTTTATGTCTGTTCTTCAAGATTTTAGTCCCATGCACCAGATGTTAGGGTCTTTGAGACCCAATGAATAGGACCGTCCTTCCCTTGACCGAGTTCTATATGAATTGAGAAACAGGATAAAAGAGGAGGGCATTGGGAGACCAAAATACTGACTCTATTACTAATAAAGCTGTACTGGAGAATGTGACTTACATCTACAGGCAAGTGAACTTAACACTGAACTTCCAAGTTCTCCAGACTTACCTAGTCATGGATAGTTGTGAGGGTCCTGCATTTCTGGGTGCAGGCGCAGAGAAGCATGCTCCCCAGGGGCAGCTGGCTTCCAAAAGGGAAAATGAGAAGGCGCTGAGCTCCACATACCTGTTTCTCCTCCTACATTCACTATTAGGGCAAGATCCTGTACTTCCTCTGGGGGTAGCATGTGAAAGTGGAGAGGGGCCCAGGGTGAAAACTCCAGAGAGGGGAAGAGACATTCCTCTTTCACAGCACATTCCAAGGGAAATGGCCTAGAGGCCAGTGGGGATGTGAGCCTGAAGGAGAATAAGAATTTGGAGTAGAGGAGGCTTTGTGATTGGGGATCAGCATATACTTACTAAGTACCTATTATGTACCAAGTGCAAATACACTATCAGTTAATATTCAGAATCACTATTATTTGCAAGTTTCAATAGGGAAACTGAGGCTGAGTCAAATTGAGTAATTTTCTCAAGATCACATGTCAAATAAACATTTGACTTAATTTTTATAGAAAGAGCAATTTTTGGGGGGGGGGCACAACTATCATAAACAGGTGAGGGACAAAATCAACTAGAAAAAGCCTGTTTCACTTGCTGTGAACATCAGTTGTATGTTTTACAGTAGGAGCAGGCAATGTTGATTAATCTGGGAGTGAGTGAATGGATGTCAGTTGAGAGGTAGCTATACCGATTTTACATTTCACATCACATAAATATATATTTGTTCCCCAAAACCCTTGTTAGGTGAGCACAGTAGATCTTTTAATAACCGTTTCAGACAAGGAAACAGCTTCCCTGGAGGTGCCTTCTTGGCCTAGGTCTTGTGGCTGATTCCAGAGGAGCCTGGATCAGAACAGATCTCCAGGACCCCAATACATACCTAGATTTCTCTTGCACTCAAAGAAAGCATACACCACCAAACATCTTTTTACCTTCTATATTTTATAGGTGTGAGCCTTCTAAAGTATTTGACAGGTTTGTAAATATTCGTACCTATATTACAATGGGGATTTGTTTTGTGTCAGTTTGAGTAATTATTCCTCAATAATTACATATTTAATGAATTCATGAAAATGTCGCATTAAGTTTTCAGTAATTTCTTTTTGGCACATTTTATTTCATAAAATTTTAACAAACTTTTGTTTGGCTTATTTTATTCTAAGGGAAAAAATTATTACTTTTTATTGTCTTGCCTTGTATGTAGTAGCCTAGTCTCATATAAAAATAAATTAACTGATATTTAGTTTATTAAGCATATTTTCTTTTTAAAAAATGGGATCAACCATTAGAGTGCATCTGAATAATTTCAGTTATAAAAAAACCAAGAATGTTGAACATAAATTATAAACCCAAGAAACCTGGCCAATTCCAATAGCCTTAGCCTAACCAAGGCAGGGTGACCTGCCGCAGCATAACAGCTGGTGCACTGCTTTGCTCATGGGCATCCTTTGTTGCAGGTCGTTGTCTCCTGTAAGAATTTCACTATCCTCTCTGCCAAAAGCCAAATAAAACAGAAAAAGAAATTTAGAGCTATTAATATTTCAGTGCTACAAACCTTTCCTATCTTCCTCCCCCAAGTGAGGGAAGATTTCTTCCCTGCCTCTCTCCCTTCCTCTTTCTTACCTAAAATGCGTGTGTGTATACACACAAACAGCTAAGTTATGAAAGGTCCTTGCTTCACGGTACTCATGGTCTTAGTGACAGAATTTCAATCTAAACTTTGTAAAAAAAAAACAAATTTTTGTCCTGAATTTCTTACATATTTTTTTCTCTTCTTACCTCTTTTAGGCAGTATTTGTGAGTTTCTGCAGAGTTTTGCACAGTCTGTTCCCATGCAAACCAATGAGGGAGAAGTATCGGAAGAAAGCAGTTCCAAGGTCAGTAAATTTACTCAAAGGTACAAACAGTTTGAGTAGAATTGAACAGTAGAGGCTGCAGATGAGTAGAGTGGGTATTTTGTTTTAGGTGAATTTAGAAATTAGATTGATTTCAATTAGAGCCTAACCTAAGATTGAGAATATTTTTTTCTTCTCAATACACTTTTTTTTTTTTTTTTTTTTTGAGACAGAGTCTCACTCTGTTGCCCGGGCTAGAGTGCCGTGGCGTCAGCCTAGCTCACAGCAACCTCAAACTCCTGG
>CM052440.1:6273957-6421452 GCA_028533085.1 Varecia variegata | reverse complement strand
ATCCTACTGCCTCAGCCTCCCGAGTAGCTGGGACTACAGGCATGTGCCACCATGCCCGGCTAATTTTTTCTATATATATTTTTAGTTGGCCAGATAATTTCTTTCTATTTTTAGTAGAGACGGGGTCTCGCTCTTGCTCAGGCTGGTCTCGAACTCCTGAGCTCAAACAATCCACCCGCCTCGGCCTCCCAAGTGCTAGAATTACAGGCGTGAGCCACCGCGCCCGGCCCAACTCCTATATTTTTATATTTCTACTCCCTTAGGGTACCATCTTTGTTTCATCATAGCTCCCTGCAGCCTCAAACTCCTGGGCTCGAGTGATCCTCCTGCCTCAGCCTCCTGAGTAGCTGGGACTACAGGTGGGCACTATGCCTGGCTAATTTTCTATTTTTAGTAGAGACGTGGTCTCACTCTTGCTCAGACTGGCTGGTCTCGAACTCTTGGGCTCACATGATCCTCCTGCCCTGGCTTACGAGAGGAGAGTGCTGGGATTACAGGTTTGAGCCACCTTGCCCCACCAGGATGCCTTTTTTTTTTTTTTTTTTTTTTTGTCTCTAAGGGAGAATTCTGTTTAAAGGTTGCATGGGAGACCTATAAGGAAATCAAAGTATTGAAGACAGTTTTATACTGATGATTCAGAGAGAAGAATGTAATTTACAGAGTCAGCACTGCTCTCCATACTCCAATGTGGCAGTGTGGTATAACATAGTTTTGTGCTACAGGTACTGTTTTTTTGTTTTTTTGTTTTTGGTTTTTTTTTTTTTTTTTTTTTTTTTTTTTAACTGTCTTGATTAAATTATCTTCTTCCTAGTTACATTCTTCCCAACCTAAATGACTACTTATATAATGCACTTTTAATTTTTCTGAATTATTAATTATGTAACTTTTAAAGTCCTAACAGTTTTTCTTTACCTTATCTTTTTTTCTGCTCCTACTCTGACTCCTTAACTTACAGCTGTATCTTTCTCAGATTCATCTTATGCTGCAGCACAACTTTTAAAAGTTTATTCTTGTCCAGGCCCGGTGGCTCACGCCTGTAATCCTAGCACTCTGGGAGGCCGAGGCTAGAGGATTGCTTGAGCTCAGGAGTTCGAGACCAGTGTGAGCAAGAGTGAGACCCCGTCTCTACTAATAATAGAAAGAAATTACATGGACAGCTAAAAATATATATATAGAAAAATTAGCCAGCATGGTGGCGCATACCTATAGTCCCAGCTACTCGGGAGGCTGAGGCAGGAGGATCTCTTGAGCCCAGGAGTTTGAGTTTGCTATGAGCCAGGCTAACGCCACTCTACTCTAGCCCAGGCAAGAGAGTGAGACTCTGTCTCAAAAAAAAAAAAAAAGTTTATGCTTCTTAAATCTCTACTACGGTAAAGATTCCTTTTATTAATACATTCTTTGTTTCATATTTGACCACCTAATTTAACACTAAGCTTTTTGGGAATCGTTCTTTTGGGTGTTTGTTTAAAAATTTTGAGCAACTCCATAGCATTTCCTAAATATAGAAAAAGTGAAAATATTTCCACATCGCAAATCTTATAGATAATCATCTTCAAAACTACAAACCTTGGTTTCGGCCATAGGAAAGTTTTTTGGTTTTTCTTAACATTTTATTTTGTGTAGAAAGTTTTCACCAGTTTTTTCCCCTCTTTGAACCATTAAAATATGTGCATATTAATATAAATTTATTAAGATGTACCAAATTGAACTCTCTGTAAACCCAGTCATTATTGCACTGTAGTAAGCTAGACATCAGAAGAATAGTTGGCTTTTCTGTATATTTCAGATTTTTGGGGGGAGAGAGGAAATGAGTTTTATTTTCAAGTTAATTGGTATTTTGAAAATACCACAAAGAGTTTCAGTAGATTGTAGTTTATGTTCATGGAATTTTTGCTGCTAGGAATTTTAGTAAAACCATCAACATTTTGTAGTAGATTTTTGGGGAACTTAAAGTTACTAATAAATTTTTTTAACTTGCATTGAAGTTACTTAAAAAATTAATTTTCTGAAAACATCCTTTTATCCTCAGGGGTCTCAGAATCACAATAAATTCTGAATTCTATTTTATAAGGTTTTTCTTGGATCCCAGGCCATGGATTAATTACAATAAGAGTAACTTCAATAGACATGTGTTTTGCAATTGAAAATGACTGCAAACAATATGGATTACTCTTACAAGCTGGAGTGTTAACTTGAATCAAGAGTGAATAGGGTAGGTCATATAAGCTCTCTGAAAATTACAGTTAACTTTTAAAAACTCTTATTTATTTTGTTTATATTTCATTTATATGGATAAGTAATATGCCTTTATGGATAAACATTACTCAAAAGGCAAGATGTACTTATCCTGTTCCTCGGTGCTTTAGGGTCGGGTATGGTGGCTCACACCTGTAATCTCAGCACTTTTGGAGGCCAAGGCAGGAGGATTGCCTGAGGCCAGGAGTTTGCGACCAGCCTGAGGCACATAGTGAGACCTTGTCTGTATAAAAAAAAAATACAGGAAAGTTAGCTGGGCATGGTAGCATGTGCCACGCATATTAGTACCAGCAACTCTACTTGGGAGGCTGAGGCAGGAGGATTGCTTGAGCCTAGGAGTTTGAGGTTACAGTGAGCTGTGATGACGCCACTACACTCTAGCCCAGGCAACAGAGTGAGACCTTGTCTCAATTAAAAAAAAAAAAAAAAAGTGTTTTATGGCTTCTTTCTTGGAGGTAATTTTTATATAGCTGTTAAATGTTTGGAAATTCTTAGCATTATGTAAAAATAGATAAAGAAATACATGTTCAGCATAAAAAAATCTCCAGTGATATCATGAAGAGAAACTAGTGGTTATTTCTACCCCCCTCCCCACTTTTTACTTTTCAGGGATGGGGTCACCATGTTGCCTAGGCCAGCCTCAAGTTCCTGGGCTCAAGAGATCATCTCTCTCAAGTAGCTGTGACTACAGGTGCATACCACCACACCTGGCCTTATTTCCCCCAAATTTTATGATCACTACAGAGTGTGGATACAGGTTCTGGCAGAGCATTCTTCCTGTGTTTCCCTCCCTTGGGGAATCACTGTGGGTGAAGTAGGGGAGGGAGAGTTGGGGAAAAGGTAGTAAAGGGGAGAAGAGGAAAAGTTCACAACTCAGAAAAGATCAGGTTAAGGTTTTATGCTAGATCTTCAGCTCTACAAGAATAGATTTTTGTTGTCTTGGTCGCTGCTTAGAAAAGTGGTTGGCACACAAAAAGCAGCAATATACATTGAGCCAAGTGTTGTGGCCCGCACCTGTTGTCCCAGCTACTTGGGAGGATTGCTCAAGCCAGACTGACCACCATAGCGAGACCCTGTCTCATAAATAGATAAATAGATCTCCCATCAACTGTTAAGAATCCCTTTTCTACACACTAACTTTGAAAGTCTGGGGTGGGGTTATTAAAAACTTAATTTCAGAATATTTTTTTTGTTATCGGCACAGAAAAGTGAATTGATAATATGTCTTGTTTGACTTTATATTCAGTCCTTTCCTGAATATGTTCCAACAGATCTGATTTTATAACTATTCTTCTCTTTAAGCATCCCTACCTGTAAGCCAGTTGTTGGTTATTGTTTATTCAGTGGCTCTCTTTAAGATCTTACTTGCATATCTGGTTTCCTTCCCCCTTATGTGCCTCTGTTCAGGTGGAGAGACCTTTTTTTTTTTTTTTTTGAGATAGAGTCTTGCTGTGTTGCCAGGGCTAGAGTGAGTGCCATGGCGTCAGCCTAGCTCACAGCAACCTCAAACTCCTGGGGTCAAGCAATCCTTCTGCCTCAGCATCTCGTCTCGAGTAGCTGGGACTGCAGGCGCTCGCCACCACACCTGGCTAATTTTTTTTCTGTTTTTAGTTGGCCAGCTAATTTTTTTCTATTTTTAGTAGAGATAAAGTCTCACTCTTGCTCAGGCTGGTCTCAAACTCCTGCCCTCAAGCGATCCTCCAGCCTCGGCCTCCCTGAATGCTAGGATTATAGGCGTGAGCCACTATGCCCGGCCAAGACCTTTTATTCTTACTATGTGCAAATCCACATTTTGTGGAAGTGCTCTTTAAGAAAAAGAAAATTTATTTCAGATACAAAATTAGGTTCAAAAGTAAATATCTATACCAAGGAAAGAAATCACAAAAATGGCAACTTAAAAAGTTGACAAATACCACAAAATTCAGAAAAAATAGCCTAATATTTATATTAATTCACTGCCTAAAACATTGCTATGAAACTTTTTCCCTTCCATTTTTGGCCACATACTCTTTGATCATCCTTTCATAGTACAACAATTCTGTGATATTTTCTAAAAAGAAAATAAATAAGTAATTCAGTGTTTCTTATGGCATGGTTGATTAAAATATGGTTTTTATTATTGATAGATTATAAAAGTTCCTTTTTGCTTCACAACTTGTTATTGGTAACATACAAATTTGTGAGATTGTTGGCAATTTTGGGAAATCTCTATCAAGTATCTTTCATATGTGCACTATAAGGTTGTAAGGCTTCACTTTCTTGTACATGGACTAATCTGAAATAATCTTTGAATTGACACATTTGTATCATGATGCAATCTGGCCCTGCACATTTCTGTCATGATGCAGAGTATTGACCCAGTAACAGATCTTTGTAAAAAGGATGGTTAATGTTATCTCAGCCATACACAATTTTGTGAGAACCACATTAATATATTCCACTAAGCCCAAAATAAACATATCCTCAATTTAAGTTCCCCTTAGGGGATCTCCAAAATGCTTGCAGCCACTCAAAGTCCACTGACATAAGGGGGGGATCACAATGGGAATAAAGTTGGGATTCCACTTCTCTGAGGTACTTAGAGGAGTCAAAATCTTAGAGACAGAAAGTAGAACAGTGGTTGTCAGGGGCTTGGGGGTGGAGGAAAGGGGAAGTTGTTGTTTAACAGGTACAGAGTTTCAGATTTGCAAGATGAAAAAGTTCCGGAGATCTGTTTCACAATGTGGATATACTTAGCACTACTGAGTTGTACACTTAAAAATGGTTACAAAGGTAAATTTTACATTATGTGTTTTTTACCCTAATAAAAACTTTAAAAAATACATGGTAACATAAAAAAATAAGAGATCATTGGGCACCTTGTTAGGACCCCTGTAAGGGCTTTGGGAGGGGCCCATGAAAGTGAGGCGTCCGTCAGCTTAAGCTTCTTCAGCTTCACAGCAAAGCAGCTCTGTTTTGACCATTCTGGTGGTCTCCTTCCTTTTGAACCCCAGCTGAACTGAGCTGTTGTGTCTCCATTTTCTTACTCCTGTCTCTTTTAGGGCAGAACCATCCAGTTAACAATTTAGCTTAAACTTCCTTGTTGACTGTCTCATGTATATATCTTACCTCCCAACTGTAGGATAAATGTTGTCTTCTTTTACACTCTGTAAGCACCTAGGATCATAATATTCATCCATTCATTCATTCCTTTGCTTATTTGTTTGTTCATTCTTTCAGCAAACATTAATTGAATTCCTCCAGAAAACCCACCTACCCTGCCTTCTGAAGGGTTCATAGTTTAGAGGAGGAAATGCCAAGAAAGTGGGTAACAATAATATGGCATGAAGGTGCTACTGTAGAGGCAGGTACAAGGTGCCCTGGCATACAGCGGAGGTTACCTGACTCAGCCTGAAGTGTCAGGGAAAGCTTCCTCCAAATGCAACTTTAATTTTTGAGGCTTGGTTCTAAAGAATTTGAGGATATTTTTTAATGTTCCCTAAAAGGCTTGCTAGCTTTCTAATTTATAATAATAGTATAAATACTAACATTCTAATTTTTAATTATAATCCAAAGATTATTGGATTCAAATTGCATTGGAGATCCTCATGTAGTTTTTGCTACTATTTATACCTTCTGACTTTGTTGCAAGGTAAGAATACTAGTAACACTTAGCTCTCACATTTACATTTTTTCTTGTCAGCCTTCCCACTCGCCATGGTTTGGTAGTACTGAAGTTGGTACAACTAATAAAAGCCTTTGCCTTTCCCTTGTGAAATCTTTTCTGACTCTCCCAGCAGTAGCCCTTTGTATTCCCATTGCATAACCATGTTATATCTCTATTTATACTTTAATTATGATACTTACTATGGTATATTTTAATTATGGACTTATATTCCTCTCTGTCCACTGAAGTGTTAATAATCACTTTTCGATCCCCCAGGCCTGGTTCTAGTGCAGTACCTATTCCACAGTAGGTGCTATGCAACAAATAATGCTTTTGATTTCATGAATGAATGGTGAGTCCAGGGTTTGGAGTCTTATTTTTGAATGAATTGATTGGCCTTACTGTATAATCTTTCATGGTCATAGGTTGCATTCTTAACAAGGGCCAATTATCTTACAATAGCATCACTTTGACCTTTGAAATATATATACTGCATACCTGTATATTTTTCTCCACCTCTACCGCCTCCACCTGTCTACTCCTCTCACCTAGATGGCCATAGTCACTTTCCAACTTGTCTCCTTGCTTCTCCTCTTGATCCTGTGTAGTGTTTTCTCCATACAGAAGCCAGGGTGAGCTTTTGGAAACATAAATCTGATCATGTCTCTCCCAAAGTGGTCGTAAGACCTCCGTGGGTCCTTCACATGCTTGCTTTGGGAGGTTTTGAAGACTTCATCCCATGTTTATAGGAAAAGTGAAAAGGAATCCCATACTAAATATTTGGTTTTATTTATTTATTTTTGCTATCACAGTTTAAAAGAATTTTTATAATTTTGCTTCTGAAATTCTTTGGCTACAAGTAACTGATGTAATTGATAATTATCTAAGACTTCTTGATCGTTAACATATTTAGGAATTTTTGCAAAGTGAGAATTGTTTTAAAATATAATGAAAATTTTATAAGTGCTAAATTTAACAACAAAGGAAATTCCTGGATGTTTATATTCCAAGGACATTAGTGGGCATAGTAGTTCACAGCGTGGGTAACATAGTGAGACCCCATCTCTAAAAGAAACAAACAAAATATATATATATATATATATATACATATATACATATATGGACATTTAAGCATTTATTAATTTTTATGTTTATAATTTTTTTCAAGTCCCATACATTTTTCTAGGTCCCTGAAAAGCTTATAGACCCTAGATATTCAGGGGACAGCAACTAACTAATGGATAAAATGGCACTGTTCATTGTCCTGCTTAAAACTCTCCTGTGACTTTCCACTATTCCTAAAATAAAATCCTTACTGTGGCCTGCAGGGCTCAGTATGATGTAGCTCTTCCTGTCTCTCTCCTCTGCTCACATGTTGTAGCCTCCTCATCATCCCTCCTGTTCCTTGACCACTCAAGCATTTGCTTTTCACCTCAGCTTAAAGGTCACTCTCGAGAAAAGCCTTCCCTAACCAGATTATCTAAAGTGAGCCTCCCTCAGTTATTCTATATCCTTTCAAACTGTTTATTTCCTTCTCAGTGAGTTCCTTCTCCCATGAGGATGTTGGCTCCATGTAGACAAGAACCTTCTGGTTTACTGCTATATCGCTAGCACTTGGCACAGAGTCTGACACAGAAAGTACTTGGTACATATTTGTTGAACAAGTGAAGAATTACGTAACTAGATAGTTTAACTATCCTTGTATTGTTGTAATTTAACTATCTTTATATTATTGGTATAAACGCTACCTGGTCATAATGAGGTATTTTCTTAAAATTGCTGAATTTTTTTTTTTTTTTAAAGAGACGGGGTCTGGCTCCAGCCAGGCTGAAGTGTAGTGACTCCATAGCTCACTGCAGCCTTGGATTCCTGGGCTCAAGCAATCCTCCTGCCTCAGCCTCCTGAGTAGCTGGGACTGCAGATATGTGCCAGCAAGCCTGGCTAATTTTTCTTCATGTTTTTAGAGATGGGATCTCAATACGTTGCCCAGGCTGGTCTTGGACTCCAGGCCTCAAGTGATCCTCCTGCCTCAGCCTTCCCAGTTGCTGGGATTACAGGCAGGAGCAACAATGCTGGGCAAAACTACTGAATTTTCTTCTTTTTTTTTTTGTTAGAGTCTCACTCTGTCGCCCCAGGTAGACTGCAGTGGTGTCATCATAGTGCACTGCAACCTCAAACTCCTAGGCTCAAGCAATTTTCCTGCCTCAGCCTCCCAGAGTGCTAGGATTACAGGTATGAGCTACCAAGCCCGGCCAAAACTACTGAATTTTATTTGCTAATATTTTACTTCAGATTTTTGCATCTGTCTTCACAAGTGAAGATTGGTCTACAGTTTTATTTTTTTGTACCATTTTAGCCCAGATGGGTATTGGAAATATGTTAGCCTCATGGAAGAAATTAGAAATCTTTTTCCTTTATCCCTATACATTCTGGAATAGTAGGGATAACATGGAAATTATCTGTTCCATAAAAGTTTGGTAGCGTACGTCCAGAAAACCATTTGGGCCTGATGTAATTTTAGTGGCTAGCTCTTTGAATATCTTGCAGATTGCTGCTATGGGTGGTTGTTTCCCTAATCTTTCTTGAGTTGATTTTGATAATTTCAGTTTTCCTTGACTATCATCCATTTTATTTAATCTTCATTTATTGACATAAAGTAATATGTAATTCTCACACAATTTAAAAGATCTTCTCTAAATCTGTAGTTATGATATCCTGTTTCTCAGCCCTGATGTTTATTTATGCCTTTTCTCTTTTTTTAATTGATCAGATTTTTCCAAAGGATTATCTACTTTTATTTATTTATTTGTTTGTTTGTTTGTTTTTGAGACGTGGTCTCAGTCTGTCTATCCCCCAGACTAGAGCACAGTGGCATCATCGTAGCTCACTGCAACCTCAAAGTCCTGGGCTCAAGCGATCTTCCTGCCTCAGCCTCCTGAGTAGCTGGGACTATAGGTATGCGCCACCACACCTGCCTAATTTTTCTATTTTTTGTAGAGACATGGTCTCGCTCTTGCTCAGGCTGGTCTTCCACTCTTGGCCTCAAGCAGTACTCCCACCTCAGCCTCCCAAAGTGCTAGGATTGTAGGTGTGAACCACTGGCTGTACTTTTATTTATTTTTTTTAAAACAAAAAACTGTTTTTCGTTTTATTGGTCCAGTCTACTCTTTTTTTTTTTGGCTGTTTTTTTAAGTTTATGCTTTTATGATTACTAATTTCTTATTCTTTTTCTAGATTTTTGAATTACATGTCTAGTTCATTTTTTTTCAATCTTATTTACTAGTAAAAATATTTTGATATATAACTGAGAAAGGTACCAGCTTTAGGCCAGGTGCGGTGGCTCACGCCTGTAATCCTAGCACTCTGGGAGGCCGAGGCAGGTGGATCGCTCAAGGTCAGGAGTTCGAGACCAGCCTGAGCAAGAGCGAGACCCCGTCTCTACTAAAAATAGAAACAAATTATCTGGCCAACTAAAATATATAAATATATATAGAAAAAATTAGCCGGGCATGGTGGCGCATGCCTGTAGTCCCAGCTACCCGGGAGGCTGAGGCAGTAGGATCGCTTAAGCCCAGGAGTTTGAGGTTGCTGTGAGCTAGGCTGACGCCACGGCACTCACTCTAGCCTGGGCAACAAAGCGAGACTCTTTCTTTTTTTTTTTTTTTTTTGAGACAGATACCAGCTTTGAAAGATACTCATTTGAATGTATAAGTTCTTGTTTTTTGTTTGAGAAAGTAAATTTTTTATTACTTTGTGTCCTTACTTTGTAATAGTATAATTTAAAAACACTGCCTTAATTGTTTAATACGAAAAAGGATAATAAATATATCACAGAGTCCATTATGTCAGGAAACACAGGGAAAACAGTGTATTTATTATACTTGTTTCTTTTAAATGAATGGTTGGACTAATTACTTTAAATTTAGAGGTATTACACAAAAAAAGATGATCTGGAGGTTGAAGAAAAAATATTGAGCACATTATTTGAAGTAGAACCAATATTTTGTTTCAAAATGTATTCTGTTTTGAGGTTCTTCATGCAGCTTGCTATTTAACACTTACAAGGCAACACATGTAAACACTCGTACACAATAATATTCTGCATTGGGGAATAGAGACTTAGCAAAATTCAGTTTCGTAAAGATAATTTGTCACAAATTAAAACAAGGTGGCTTTATAGTCTCCATGCATTTTCACATATTGAGTATGTTCCACGTAAGGAAGCTTTCCATAACTCATCTGGAAGGTATTGGAAGGATAAAAATAGACTAAATCAGAATTTCCATCCTAGGAGTTTCCTGCTTTTGCCTACATTTCAATTGTTGGTCCAGGGCCTTGCTCTTCCACTGAGTGCTGGGCAAAGCCAGTAGAAGCATGTTACGTCACAAATATTCAAGCTGCCAGATTGTCGAGGCATTGGCCTGTGCCTGCTCCTAAACAGCTCCTTTCCTGTTCTCCTGTTTGAGTGGAAAAGCAAAGGAGGGAGACTGTATAAAGACCCAGAAGCTGGGATGACAAATGTGTGGGATTTTAAAAGCATTCATTGGTTCCTTTTCAAGCCAGTTCTCTGCTGGCTGGCATGACAGCCTAGTTCATTTGGGAGACGCACACTAGGAATCTCCGTTTCCTGGCTCATACAGACAGGTGGAGTCTGATAGTCGAAGGGCACGCTTGCCTGCTTTTCTACCATTTTAGTTACTTCGTTTCCTCAAACAATTCTCTAAACAGATAGATGGATCTGAGTTTCTGGGAACTTTCATCCTGTGATTTTCTTTCCTGTAAATTCTTTCTATTTGGGTAGCAGGTTTCTTCTTACTCAGCCCAGCCCTTCTGAATGGGGTCCAAGTCATCCATGCATTCATTTATTCACCTACTTTTCGGGGTTTGGTGTGGAGCCTCAGAGAGCAGTGAAGGAAGAGGTGGTGTTAGCCCTTACACAGTTTACAATCTACTGGGGAAGACCAATGTTAAGCAAATTCTTTTTCAAATAATAAATTACACTTATGACTATTGCTCTGAAGAAGTCGTGTTATAGGAGTGTTTAACAGGAAGGCCTGGTCTAGACTGGGAGGGCCAAGAAGCTTTCCCCTGAGTAGTGACTTTCTTTTGAGATGGCCAGGATAAGATGAACAGAACTGCTAAAGAAAGAAGCCAAGTGCAGTGTTTTAGAGCTGAAAGAAACCAAAGATACCATCTATCGAAGTTCAATCTCCACATTCTACAAATGAGAAAACTGAGGGCTGAGGGAGTTCGGGACTTGCCGTTGCTACTAAAGTTACGCAGCCTATTAGCCACAGAGCTAGAGAAGCAAACCCAGTTTGGGTATCTTAGGTGGGTAGGAATGGAGATGCATATAGGGAAAAGAAGGGACTCTGGGCTGGTGGAAACCAGGTAGGTTTTAATTTAGTGCTTATTCTGTCAGCTGCAGAGCTACTTCCTGTCGTGGGGGAGGGGATTAAAGATGACTCAGACCTGCCCCAGCCCAGAGGAACTCAGTTTGCAATGCTGTAGCACTTGGGTTTGGGGGAGGAGGTACTGAACACGCAAAACTATAAATGTAGAGTTCAGAAATGGGAAGCCAGTCCCTGTTTTGGGGGTAAGTCAGTGAACCTTTCTGAACTGCCATTCAGTTTATACTTGGTGCATTTCCTTTCATTCTTTCCCTGTGCATTGTAGGAGCTTGTTAGAAATCAATTGTGCCCTATATTTCACCTTAATCTTTAAAAACTAAAGTCTCTTGTTTAGCTAAAGCTTTGTTTAAGCCCCCTTAACAGAGCAGTTTGCCAGCCTGTGCTTGCCCAGACATCCTGGAGAATAACTAGCAAGCGAGCCAGGATAAGAAACGTTAACAACTGAGCATATTTCTATAAACCAATAAAGGTTTTTCTATTTTGTTCATCTGTTACCCTTATGCTGTTGCCACTTTCACATGCAGTGTCTGTAGGCGGAGAGTATGAGATAACAGCATTTCACAAATGAAAGTGAGTGGAAAAGGGCTGCTTCCCCTTTAAGGCAGTCTCAGCCTCCGCTCCCTCCCCTTTTCTGATTGACAGACCTACCCGGAGTCACATGATCCGCCTCTATTTGAAGGTCACAAAAAGCTGCTTCCTTTAGAGACAGAGGGGGAGAGAGAGAGCTAGAGGGAGAGTGAGTGAGAGAGTTAGTTCAAGCCAAAATGGCCGACAGAGTCTCTGCTGGTTTCTGAATATTTAAAATACAAAAAAACAGATAGACAAAAAGAATTCATTTTTTGGACCTTTTTTCATTTCCATTTCTACCTTGTATGCCTCAATTTGCTGGATTTAAGCACTGCTGCACTTTATGAGGTTGGTAAATATTTTCAATTTTTTAAAACCAATTGATTTATATGGATCTTGTCTAACCGTTTTTACTGGTGGTGTTGCAAATCGACATTTGTCTAGCATGGAGACTGGCTTCAGACATTTCGTGGATCTGTGTAAATCAGACCCGTGATGTACTTTTGGTTCGGCATTTTAGAAATGGAAAAGACTTGGTAAAATATTTAGATTTTGAAGTGATTTGATTGCACTTTATTTTATATGCAGATTTTCATCTTCGTTTCTATCTTGCAAATAAATGAAGCTGCGAGTAATTGGAAATTTGCTATTTAGAAAGAGGTTTTTAAAAAACACAGGCTTCCCCCTCCCCCCTTAAATCTGCTGCAAAAATTTGCATAAATATAAATGGGTTTGCATTCTTTCGGCTGCTAAGGCCGACAAAGGATCTGGGAGGGCAAGCCCTAGAAGGAGAAAGCCTTTTAAATTTTTTTTATTTTTTAAACTGGGCCATTCTTCCTAGAGAGATGTAAAACCTAAAGTAAGACCTGATACATTTTAAACATCAGGTTGGGGGCGGGTGAACGCCAGGAGGTTTGAGGTTTGTAGATTCCCCTGCTTGAAAACCTCCCAAGCAATATGTGGCTCACCCCTCTCCTCTCTGCGCGCGCTCATTTGCACTGGGTCTCTATGTGTGTTCTCAAATGTGCAGCCAGATGCGCTTTTATTTTGATCGTGGTTTCGACCAAATGGTAGGACTATCTTGTAAACGTGGTGTTTTAAAGATATAAACAGCTATTCACCCTAGTTAGGAATTGTCTTTATCAGTTCTCCCTGTAGATTGGCCTCCATTTCTCACGAAATAAAATTTTTGTTTAATTTTATGCAGATGAATAACCGGGCTTTTCAGCACAAATTCAGCACGCGCGCGTGTGTGTGTGTGTGTGTGTGTGTGTGTGTTTGTGTTTGCCTGTTTCGGCCATATATCCATTGTGAAGTGGTCATTTAGGGTCACATAAATAAGTAGCTGTCTGTGCGATTGTTGGTAGCCCCTGAAACTGTGCAGTGCCTGAAGTTAAATTCCATTACTCCTAGTGCAGGATTCTAGAAGCCTGAGAGCAGGGAGGGAAGAAAGCTGAAAACTTGCTTTCTCAGAGCCACCTCCCCCTATCATTGTGAGAGTGTGATGTAATGCTTCTCGGTCTGGTGGGCTGAAAGGATTGTAGTTTGTGATGTGGCGGGTAAATTGCCCCCACCGCTGGGTAAATTACCCCACCCCCCTCAGCACATCCCTGGCTCTGAGAGGCCTTGTTTTCTTTTCTCTCTTTTTCCTAATTTGTATCCTTCTGATTTATGCTGTGGCATATTGGCATGAGAAAGAAACTGTTCTTATAAATCTGTTACAAAGTATAGTTTAGAAAAGGCATTTAAAATATGCAAATGGGTTGAATTGTCATATCCCCATCATTAAATATGTAGACGTGGATTAAAGCTAATTAAGCATAAATGGAATAATTTTGATCAGAAGGAAGCAGTGTTTTCTGTTGTTTCCTTTTTAATTAATCTAATTATGAGACGCTTGCTGGGCCTGAAAGTGTTAAAAAAGATAAAATGAAAAAATGCTGGACCATTTTGAAAATTTGACAGTCTGGAAGAGGGTGTGTAGTGCTTTCAAAAGCTTTATTCACTGTTAAAATGGATTGGCCTCTTGTGCTGAAAATGGCCTGTTTCTTTGGGCCAATTGTGTGTAGATGAAGGGACTTTCACGCTAATTTAACAAAAAGACTTTCCATTTGAATACGTAAAGATAATTAAAGTCCTCTGTCTCTGAAGAGCGAGTATTTTATTTTTTTAAGAAATTAATGTCGTTAGTATATTAGTAATGGTAATAAGTAGAGAAGTGATTGTTTGGATTCATTGTAAATTTTTTGGTGATATTAATTCAGCTTTTGTGTAAGAGATTGGAAACATTACATTAAAGAGGTAGTCTGAAACAAATTTGTGCCTTTAAATTTTTTTACAGCTTGAATTTAAAGGGAAAAAAATACAGAAATTACCCTAGTGATAGAGAGTGTTGTTTTGTGAATCTAAGGAAAATTAGATTTTGTTGTTTTTCTGAAAATGAAAGCGCTTATTTGGGGCTTTACTTGTTAGATGATTAATTTTACACCTATTTCCTAAATTGGCCTTACTGATGAAGAGAGAAAAACCTAGGTTTTCCATGTTTTGCCATTAGCTTGTTTTTGTGGACTGGGTAAACATGTGAATGGCAGTTTAATTCAGTTTGCAGAGCAGAAGACCCTGAGCAGAGTGCCTGCTCTCTTAGGCAAAAGGGAGAATGATATAATAATGAACATTAACAGAATGACATCTGATTGTTCAAAAGGTTGTACAAATATTCTTTTCCCCCAGACAGCTGAAAGGTGAGATAAATAAGACCTGGTTTCATGTGTGGTAAGCATAGCTCTGGGGAGTTTCAGAAGCTTAGCTGCCATTTTGGATCTAAGATCCTGCAGAGCCAATCCTCATGGCTCACGAAAATGATGGTAATTCAGAAGCAAATACATCAAATGTGTGGATGGACAGTGTTTAACTTGTACCTTTTGTTGAAGTTTTCTTTCTGTAGGTAGTGTAAATTGAGGCTTTAAAAACTTAAAAGATATGGGTCATGTTATGAAGAGCAAAACTTGCATCTTGTGGTTTTACTTTTTAAAAATGTGATGGCGTATGTAGAGGAAGTTTCTTGCTGGAGAATGAATATAATCCTTACTAAAGCACACCCCCCCCCCATCCGTATGTCCTTATGTTGAGTATATTTGTGATGTTGTAGTAATAAGCCATCATTCACAACACTACTCTGTCTCAGAAAGAAGTGTCACAGGTTCATTACTGAAATATCACAGAAATTGATAGCGTTGATCAGAAGTGGTATCTTAATTTTAAAGTGTTTTTCAGTCATTCCTTCTGCTTCCCAGAAAGGAATCATTGGTATCTTTGATACAAACTCAGCTCTGTTGTTCAGCTTAATAGTCATTTGTTATTCTCTATCGACACTAGGCTAGTCCTTTAAAAATAAACATCTGAAAATTGAAGTAGAGACTTCTAAGCCTTTTCCAGCTCTTTCAACTCTGCAACAGATACTGAAAGAGTGAAGTGTGGTGATGAGAACCTCAGGTTCTGCAGAGCAGGCCGAGAAGATAATGGCAATAAAGGGTGGTCCTCGCCCTACCCAGCTGCCCCACTACTGAAAAGTTTGGGGGGAATTTAATTTTTATAACTCAGATCATGTAATCATTGATTATCTGCAGTTTAAACTGGACACAGCCTTGAGGCAACACAGATAGATGTATGTACTTTGTGCCTCCCTTCAGGGAGTACCAATCCAGCATGGTTGGTAAACAGATCATCACAACTTGGTGGTGTATATGCAGTTTTTAGAATAAGTACCTGGTAACAAGTATCTGAGTATCTTCATTAGGAGAGCCCTTACTGAAAAATTTCTTTAAAGAAGCCCAATAATTACCCCTTTATTAATTTTTAGTTATCATTTGGATGTTAGACTTTCGTTAAGTGGAACTTACGGTTTCAAGATGGGGTTTCAGACTCTTGGCTGGGGAACAGGGTGGCTATATGCTAATTGTTTCCTAGTACGGTATTGTTCATGGATTTGTGCTAATCCCACTTCCCTCACCTGCTGCTTGTGATTAAGACTGGTGGCAGAGTGGGTTGGGGTGAAGTGAAGCCACTTGGCCTGAAAAGGGATTTAATCCATGACAGTGACATCTTAACATTGTTCTCCTTCCTTCTTTCCTTCATATATTCACTCAGCAGTTGTTTAATTGTGCCCTGTTGTAGGTGCTGGGGGATCTAAGAGTTAATTTGGTCAGTCCATTGCCCTGAACAGCCACTTGGTTCATGGGGAAGTATTCACTATCTGGTGACTATTAACGTTACTGCTTTAGGTTATCACTGGGGTACCTCTACAGTTCTCTTTACTAATAATCAAGGAATGAATGGTAATTTTTTACTTCTAGTAGTTCTGGAGACTTCCATTTAAGGTTTAACTTTATAGTCATTTTATCAAACATTTTCTGTAGCTTGGCATACTCTCTCTTCAAAACTTTCTTTTGAATTATCTCTGAGAACTTTGCAATCTAAAGTGCCTTCCTAGTTATTCTATTACATTCCTCAGTTTTACTTTTTTAACACCCCTTAATTGTATCACCGTCTAAAATTATCTGTTTATGGTGCATCTCTCTAGAGATGTACTGTAAGTTTTCCTGAGAGCCAAGACTGTATCTGTCTTGCTCACTGTTCTGTTCCCAGCCTCTAGGACAGGGCTTGGCAGGAGCAGGTGCTCAGTAAAAATGTATTTGAGTTAGACCTGAGTATAAGGTCACCAGGTCTAGCTATGTGACTGTAGAACCCTATTTCCTCATCAGTAAAATGGGGAAAATATATTATTGTGAAGCATAAAGAAAATACATGAAGGCCGGGCACCTAGTCCTGTTGCTTAGTAAGTGTTTCCTTCCCCTTTGCTGTATCTCCCTTTGTTGAATAAACCAGAAAGGCTTTTATGGCCCGGTAGAATGCCTCCGTTCTTTCTCAAGGCTGCCAACATCATGAGGCATGCGCGGTGGTTACACGGAGCTTTAGCCTGGACAAGGACAGGAGCGGTGCTGAGCCTTTCCTTTTTATTAAAGTCCCTGCATTCCTATAGTCTGATGTCGTCTCTTCATAGTCTCTACTTTGCTTCAGGCTCTGCCTCTGTGATATATCCACATTTGCTTGGCTGCTTTTCATACATTCTGTGTTTTGCATCAAAAGGTTCTCAGCAATTTCAAATGAATTGGTCTTGGAGTTTACAAGGCAAAAGAGAACATAAAATACCGTGTTTCCCCCTTCATTTTGATTATTCTGAGCCCACACATGTAAATTCTGTTTATTTAACCAAATTATTACTAGTTTTGACTCAATAGACAGATAAAATAAAAATTTAGGTCAATTGCCCACTTTATACAATGCTGTTGAATTAATAGAGGTGACAGAAATGGCTTTCATTCATTGACCTTGGAATTTTGTTTGGTTTTTTTTTTTAAACCCAGAAATTTACGATCTGCTTACACATTTATTCAGCAAATAATTATTGAGTGCCTATTACATGCCAGGTTTCGAGATATCTACTCATGTAGAAGTAGTGTGAAGATTTTCTCCAGGCATTGTTGCTGAAGTTAGAAAGAATATATATGTGAGGAGGCTGGCCATTGCTCAGGGTGTTGGGTGATTGATTTTAAAGGAAGGACACCTAGCCCAAATAGATGGAACAGCTTGTGGAAAGGCCCTGGGGCCAGAGTGGACATTGGCATATTTGGGAAACTGCTTATAGAGTACTTGGCCATGGTTGTATTGTAATGTGCTTAATACATTGACTGCCACACTAGAAAAACAATTTTTTCCCTTGGAGCCATGGTGTTTCATTATGAAAATAGAATAAAAACTTCGAAAACAAAATGATCCTTCCTAATTTAATGAAAAATTTGTTTTTTGTTCTTTTCTGTACATGAGTTATACGCAACTTGAAAAATAGTTCTCGTGGCTCCCAAGGCGAAGAGACATGTGAGTTACATATGCTTCACAAGGCCCTGGGCTCAAAACTACTGGGAGTTAAATACAGCTCAAGTGGCAGTTAATGTGTTAAAGGAAGAAATGATCTGGGAAATGAGAGGTGAAACTGAAAAGCTAATCCTTGACCAGGTGCAGAAGAGTCTATAAACCATGTTTGGAAGTCTTTTTCCTGAGAACAGTTGAAGAGTTTTAAGCAGGAATGTCACCTGTTCAGGTTGAATTTTTGAAAGATGGTTCTGGTTTTGTTGTGAAAGTTGGCTGGGGGGTTAAGTATAAAACCAGATGACATTGTAGTAATCTCACGTAATGGTGGCCTGGACTGACAACAGAGTTGGGAAGAAGTGGGTGAATTCCAGAGACATTTAGGAGGATTTCATAGGAGTTGATCATTGGGTATGAGGAGGCAGGGTTGGAGAAATTAAACTTGACACCTATGCTGGGCTACCTGGGGGAAGGGGCTACCATTCACTGAGTTAGGGTCCATTTACATGAGGGACAGGTGTGGGCTTGAGAGCATGAGCTCAGTTTTGGAATTATTGAATTTTGGGACATCCAAATGAGGATCTGGAGTAATTAGAAATTTGGTCTGGAGATAAAGATGTGAGAATCATCAGTAGTTCCAAGTTTACCAAGGTTTTCCTTTTTAAGTTGATTTCTTTGGTAAGATGTCCAAAGAGCGTACCTATAATATGCAATGCAACGTGCTGTTTGACTCTGTTAAGGATACTATTTTATAAAGAAGGCCATATACTCCCATTACAACAGTGGTTATTAGAAATACCAAAGGATTTGAGGGAGGAGAAACTGTCTTGAGTAGAGAAAGCTTTATTGAGGACCTTGTATTTGATCAGGACACTAAAGATTGGACAGAATTGTGATGAGTAGACTCTGAGGGCAAGCTGTTCTAGCTTGAGGAAGGTTGAGGACAGGCTATGTCCAGGGAGGACTGGGTGTGTATAGAGGAGCTAGATGTCTGCTGAGTGGTTTGGATTGCCATGGTGGACAGTGGGGACCTGTTGAAAATTTGATGGCCAAAGTGGTATTTTGAGAATACTAATATGGCAATGGGACAGAGGAGGACTTGGGGAAGGAGAGGTTAAGGGGTGAATTTAGAGTCAGGCCAGTTAGGAGGCTGGGGATGAAAGCACTGTTACGAAAGGGCCTGCTAGAAGACCATGACCATGGGACTAGAAGAGGAAACAGAGTACTCCAGGTTTTTAAGGTGAATGATGAGAATCTTCAACAGAAATAAAGATGATGAATTCCAGGGCAGACATACTAAGTTTACAAAATTGGTGGGACTTGCAGATGGCACTGTTCAGCAGGCAGCTGGCAACGTGGAGCTGCAGCTTGAGAAAGAGGTCAGAAGCAGAGATAAAGAATTGAAAGGCATCCCCATATAAGTGGTAGTTGAAGCTGAGGGAGTGGATGAGGTCACCATGGGATGGTAAAGAACAGAAAAGAGAACTGAGAATGGGACCTTGGGGATAGGAAGAGAAAGAGGACTTGGGAAAGGATTCAAAGAAAAGTGGTTCTGTGTGAGGACAGTCATAGTCACTGAAGATGAGGGAAGGACTTTTCAATTGCAGGTGTGGTCAGCAGTTTTAGACACTGCACGGGAAGAAGAGTATTTGGGTATGACAGTGTTCCTGAACCTGGTGTTCCAGTGGGAAAGGTTTGGGAATCATTAGATTATGCCAGCACTGTCCGGGAGGAACAGAATGCAAGCCACTTGTGTTATTTTAAATTTTCCAGAAGTCACATTAAAAAAGTAAAAAATAAGTTAAATTAATTTTAATTATATATTTTATTTAACCCATATATGCAAAATATTAGTTCAACATGTAATTGATTTAAAAATACTAATATAATATTTTACATACTGTTTATGCATACTAAGTCTTTGAAATCTGGTATATATTTTACACTTAAAACATTTCAATTCAGATGTAAAATGTTCATTGGAAATACTGGAACTGTATTTAGCTATCATAAAATTTTCTACTTTTCCATGTAAAAGTGGTTCACATACCCAAGTTTTCCCAAACATATAAAAGTTTTCCGGTAATAGAAATAAGTGTCAGTGTTTAGATTTAAATTAAACTAAAATACAAATAAAAATTAAAAATTCAGTTTCTGAGTGGCACTGCCTCATTGTAAGTGCACACTAGTCATGTGTGGCTACCACATGGGACAGCAAAGTAAAATACTTTACAGCAAATGTACACCTTGAAAATAACCAAAATGGTTTCATACCATCACAAAGCATTTCATAGGATTCGTGTTTCTTAGAACACATCTTGGCTTATCCTAGTGGAATTTTTAGAATTAGAAGGGTCAAATCCCTAAACTTTGTATAAAAGTACACAGATTCCAAAATTTAAAGTAGGAGATCAAAATAGTGTTTTGACTAAGGTCAGCAGAATAGTACGTTGGTAGAAGTTCCTAAACTTTATCCTGGTTTGTGTCATTTTCTGAAATTTTTGTTACAGAGGCTTACATTTTAAAACAGATCCACTGGAGTGCTGGGAGCACTCCTGCTCCTTTTTATGAATTTCTTTTGAACTCCCTGGAGTCAGAGAGGCGGTGGTGCTTCAGGTGAGGAGGGATGAAGTTAGAATTGCTTCAAATCAGTGTCCCAGCCTCCCAGTGTGGTGGAGGTGTGAGGGGGCAAAGGGTGTCACAGCGCCAGTTATCTTGTGCTTGTCTCTCACTAATCTTTAGCCACGTGCAGGCTGCTGAGTGGGCTGGTAGAACTAATGTTTACTAAATATGGGTGGTTCTTTTTAGTTTATAAAACTCAGGTTCAAAGAGTTTCATTTATGTCTCATTGATGTAGACTGCTTTGTAGTTATCAACCAGACCTTCTAAGTGATAACCAGTAAAGATAGAAATGACTTTGAATTCTGCCTACCAAACCTTGTTCACACTGGAGAATAAGTGCTGGTTTTTGGTTATTGCACAATTTCATTTCAGTTCACATAGAGGAGCTTATTGTTTTGTGAAGTACCCTGTAAGAGTTTGGGGTGTCAGCTGTTAAATCTATTTTTTGTTTGTTTAATAAATACGGACAGTAATTTCTTACATTTTTGTTTCCCTTTAGAGGTACATTTTGGTTATCCTTTTATGACTTTATAAAGTGGTGGGCTTAAATAACGCCCTTAATGCCTTAATAAGGCCGGAGACCTAGCAGGTGACCACAGGCTCCCTCTCAGGAGCCCAGAGCAACAAGGCTTATGATTAGTAGTTGCCTCTTGGTGCCATTGTTTCTTTTACCCCCTTGCTTACAGAAAATAATTACTGTTCTTTTTATGCCAAGAAGTTCTTATTTATAAGCTGAAGTTAGATAATTGAGTATCTTAGAACAGTGGCTTTCGAATTTTTTGATTGGATCTACTATAAAAATTCTATTTGCGTTGAGACCCTTAACACAGCTGAATGTATACACTGAAGCAAAAGTATTGCATTCTGATACTATGTGTAACGTAGTCAGATATATTCAAGTGCATTTTATAAAATACAAAACTAAACCCTCCAAAAGCTGATCCCAACCCATCAAATTGATTTAATGATCCACTGAACATTGGCTTCCTGTGGTTTCAAGAAGTTTTAGAGGGAGCCACTCATGGGTTGCAGTATTCTAGGATATGATCCCCAGTTTTGCTGGTCTGGAGAATCAACTTTATTAGTCCCACTACGTCATCACATCAACCAAATTCATAAGCAACTTTTAAAAACAGTGTTAATTTATTATTTCAACATGTGGGAGATAGATATTTTTGATGACCAGAATGTCATCTTTCCTGTCCAGATCATCTCATTTTGATCTAATGGAGTTGACCATCTGTATTGAGAAATGGATATAGATATATTTATATTGAGAAATAAAAATATGTATACTCTCCCCCAGGTTTTGGAGACACTTAAGTAGAAAACACCTTTTTAGCTACCAGATTATGTATACTTTCTTGGAAAAGCCTCTCAGGAAACACTGCATGCTCTCTTTTTTGGAAGAGGGGGACACACACCTCCTTCCCCCCCAAGTTTCATGAAGGCACATCTCTCAACTAGTAATACATTCTGTTTTCAGAGACACTTTTCAATACATTTGATTAGTTCAGCATTTCCCATTGTTTGTTGGGGTACTGGTAGATTGGCCTGCAAAAAACAAAACAAAAAACAGGTTTCTTTCCTGATTATGGTGAATTAAACTGGCCTCTGCTTGCTATAGGACTTAAGATGTAGTATGTACTGGGAATCTTAAGTGATGTGTGTATAAAACTTTTCTTAAAGTACCAGGTTTTTGTTTTTTGTCTTTTAGTCTTTTCGCTTGAGGAAATTATCGATTAGCTTTCCATTTCAATTATTCCCTTGTAAAACTATATCCTAGTCAAGCAAGCTGGATTTGGGTGTCTCCAAAGTCTCCTCAAGCATTTCAATACAGTGGTTCCCAGACCTGGGTTCCAGATAACATTGGAAAAGTAATGCTGGGATCCAACATGAGTTACTTACTGGTTTTAAATTTGCCAAGTAAAGGCATTTTTAAAAACTCGCCGTTTATTAACATCATTTCAAAGAAAAACTATTTTAACATAGAAGTAGTACAATAGACAGTCTCAGAATAAGAGACATCTTGATAAATTGAATATAACTTTATGAAAACCATTACGTTTTTTTTCTTTTTTTCCCATAGATCAGTGCAGGTTCAACATTTGTGAACCACATCCTAATTATAGACCATCTCTTAGCATGTATTACAATTAACTGTATGCATGCTGGTTTTATTAGCCTCACTCTTAGGAATAAACCTTATTTCAAGTTCTGAGACTACCTCCCTTCATTCTATGATGATGATTTCATGACTCACACTTTAAAAAAAATTACTTTGTTCCATTGGAATATATTGTGAGAAGATAATCATTCTACATTATTGTATGAAAAAAATAAACAAACCAACTCCATTAGGTGCTGAGCAGTTGTAGAATCTAGAACAACAATCAAAACTTACAGCACAGTTTATCTGATTCAGTGAAGTATATGGTAATGGTGACTAAGTGGCAAGTATGTCACAAAACTAATATTTCTATATACTTTATGTAGATTTCAGCCAGCCTATTGGCTCTTTATGAGTTATGAATAATGGCCATGACAGATTTTCTATCTTATACATTTAATTTGTGTGTCCATCATCCATTGTCACATTTTAAATGACAAACACCTTAAATCTGGAAACCCCACATCAAATGGCCCCTCTGTCCCTTTCTCCCAAGGAGAGAAAGTACTTCTTAGATGCACTTCAGTCCTGTAATCAAGAGGACCATAGCCAGCAGCCCTGAGCCTGCCCTGGCTAAGATAATGCTATCAGCTGGGCACCGGAGTGGCCACCTCAGCACGGGTTGACTCCTCATCATTGAAGAGTCCTGGCGCAGAGAGAAGGGGAGAGCTTAAGGTTAGCTGGGTAGGGCGTTTGGAAGTAGTAACGTGCTGGGTAGACTTGAGTTGGAGCTTGGTATAATCTAGGTCCTGTGTAATTGGAAGGAAGTGTTTATTACATAAGTATTTATTGAACATTTGGTAAAACGAGGGCAGTAATAGTACCTGTCTCAGAGAATGCTTATGATGATTAAATGAGAATTTGTTTAGTGTTTAGCACATTGCTTGGGTCGCTGTTAGCTATTGCTTTCCTTGTTATTAATATTATTACTGTTAGCATTTCAGCAGAGGAAATAGCGTAAACAAAGGCAAGGACTTTGGAAGTGAGTGGGAGAATGGGAAATGGTGAGATTAGAGGGACACAAGTGTTGGCTGTCTGTGGAGGAGAGGAAGGGTAGTTTGTAGTTGTATTCTGATGGGTTTTACATTCTAAGAAATTTGGATTTTATCTTGTAGAAAGAAAGCAGTTAAAAACCAGCTTGCTGATTGCAGAGACGCTCTGAAAGTAGAACCAGTAAGACATGATGAGAAAGAGGGGGGTTTGTGGGTCAGCCCCTGGCTGGGTGAAGGGATGATACTGTGAACTGTGTTGGGTGTTCAGTGGGTGGAGCAGGGGTTTGGGTATGTGGTGGGGTGAGCACCAGGGGTGGAAGGTGGTGTGTTTTGCTTGTGACATGTTTTGTATGTGGCGGACATATAATATAACTTGGTGGGCAGAAGTAAGGGTCTGGAGCTCAAGAGAGAAGATTGGGGGCTGTTGATTTACACAGAGATGGTCATGTAGGCCACGGGAGTGATGGGCTCCTTTAGCATTTTATCTGGGGAACGGAAGGAGAACCGGAAAAAGGGTGGTGCAAGAGAAACCCAGACGGAAGTAGTTTGGGTAAGTAAAGGATAGCATCAGGACCGGTGTGTGTCAGCTGGGGAAGCCCAGCATGCTCTGGATGTGGGCAGTTAGATTTGGTGTTGAGGAGCTTTGGGGTTGTTCATCCTGCTTGCCACTGTCTGTCACATTGGAAAGTCTCCCCGTGGGCTTTTGGGTGTCTTCCTGGAACTACCTTGAGCAGCTTACCTCCCTAACCCCAGCACCTACACCAGCGCTGACACTCACAGTGGGCACTCAGGGAGCATTTGTTGAATGGAGAAGTGAATCAAGGATGACTTGAAGTAACTCAACAAATATTTATTGAGCTCCTTATGTGTTCTCGGAGCTATGCTAGTCTCTAGGGATAAAAGAGTGAGCAATAATCGAAAATCACTGTCCTTTTCGGCTTACATTCTAAAGCACAAAAGGGAGGCTGAGGCAGAGGAGCAGAAAGGTAGGCATCGAAGGTACAAGGATGCACTCTGTATCTTAGTCACCCATGACTTGGAGCCTGGCACCCAGGGGGCATTCGATAAGTTAGCTGACTTGAACATGGGAGAGAAGATCTTCCCGGGGTCACCCTCAGAGGAGAGACCTGAAGCCTGGGAAGAGGTTTGCTGCACAGATGACAGGTCAGCCTCAGAGAGGGAAAAGTAAATTTGGAAATGGAGGGAAGGGGATTTGAGGGAGTTCTCCTGGGCAGCATTCACGATTTCTGTAAAATAGGAGGTGAAGTCTGAGTGGAAGAGGGAACCTGAAGAAAGATAAAACATTTGGAACGGCGCTCCCCCCAGCCCTCAAGAAAAAGAAAAAGTGCTACAAAGAGAACTGTCTGCTTGCTCTAAAGGCTGTGCTGAAAGAGGAGGTGGCTTTATATGTAATTGCAGTGATCTGTAGCTGTGCAGGTTTTTTCCCAGCAAGTCAAGGTGAAGAACACAGTGGGGGTTAGAGTTTGTCTGCTGAGTGAGGACTGGTCTAGAAAGGTAGGGTGGGATAACCAGGGGATGAGGTCTTTGGAGAATGCTGGTGAATGTTCATGAGAGTCCGGCCTAGGTGGGGAATAAAATAAAACCGGGAGCAGGCAGATGGTCTGAAAGAATAGGGAAAGAAAGGGTCTTGGTTGGAGGAGGCGGGAATTTATGTATTGAAGGGAAAGAATATTACTTCCTGTGAGCTTCCTGTGATGAACTGCCCCCACCCCCAGTGTTCTAAGTGCTTTACATATGCTAACTCACTTAATCTTCCTGAGACCCTAGGAGCTTGCTGCTGACAGGTTAACTCTGTTGCCCAAGGCCACACAGGAAGTGACCCACACAGCCTTGCCTGCTGAGTTTGACTGCCTTAGGGAAAAAACAGACAAAAAGCTGCTCCCAGGCCAAATACCTTTGCAGTAGCTTCCTGAAGTTGCTCGGCCAACTTTTGTTCTTGAAGAAATATTTGGGGTAATGTGGAAGAGGACTGTGAACTGCTCTCTCCCTTTTAAAATAAAATACCTATATTTTAGGCAACAGTGTACTTTATATAGAACTCTTCGTTTTCCTACCTGTTTTGCTCATGCCAGAATATCCTTTAATAATACGAAACAAAGAATGCCTAACATTTCATGATTAATTAAGACTTTAAATGCAAATCCGGAGTCTGGTGGCTCATACCTGTAATCCTAGTACTTTGGGAGGCTGAGGCAGGAAGATCACTTCAGGCCAGGACTTTGAGACCAGCCTGGCCGGCATAGTGAGACCTGGTCTCTCCAAAAAAAAAAAAACAAAAATTAGCTGGGCACGCTTCTGTAGTCCCAGCTACTCGGGAGACTAAGGCAGGAGCATCCCTTGAGCCCAGGAATTTGACTTCTGCTGTTGGGTAAGGAATTTAGTCTCTGGCCCTGTGCCCTTTACCTGCGTCTAAGGCCTGTGACATATCACTCAGGGTCTAGGCCCTTTGTAAACTCAGGGGAGACCTCCTTAAACTTTGCTTGGAGGCCATTTGGAGGCACAGGAGGCATTGCAAATGAAACATGTAGACAGCTTTATCCTTCTGTATGAAGAAAGAATTATTTGCAGAGACAACAACATATCTTCATGGTGCCTTTTTTGTTTGCATTTCTAAAATATCTAGCCTTGCTCTTGAGGCAGTTTGGAAGGAATCTCACTATACGTTCTTCAATGTAAACAAATTTTCATGGTATTAAAAGAAACAAAACACTGAAATCACATAATCTTATATGCCAAGAAAGGTTAGATGCTTCAAATATTGAAAATGTATAGCAAATAGATCATCTGGCATTATTTGCTGGCAATTTTTAGATTCACTCCTGATCCTAGCGTTTCCTGTTGAGGCCACGTATTTGAAGTGTTTCACCTGCTGGGACCTTTCCACTTCTGCTTGATTTAGTATCAGGGATTTTCTTTTTTGTTTTTGTCTTTATTATTATTTTTTTTAACACTGCTAGGATAGCCCATAGTGCGCCACATTATTAACACCTTTGATTTTTAAAATTGCTTACTGCTAATGGATTTTTAACAATGAGACCCTAATATTTAGTCCGTAGTATACTTGACAAAGCTGGAGGTAAAAAACCAGATCAGCCACCAGTGAATGAGTCTGTTCCCTGGTCCCTGTGCCCTCAGGCCAGAATTCACTGGGACCTCTAGGACTAGTTGGCACCTTTATTTAGAAGTCAGGGTAGAAAATATACCTATTTATTCCTCATTTCTTTTCCTCTTGAATACTGATGCTATTCTCCCTGGGGGAGGGGTGATTTGGTTGTTTATTTTTTGGTTATGGAACTCTTGCTGGTGTTTTTTCTTGTTTCTCTTTGTTTTGGTCAGGGGCAGACAAAGTTCAAGTTGACAGTTATGACCTGTATTCTTCAGTAGGTTCTCTTTGAGGTTCTGTGTGACCAAATTTTAAAACATCGCTCTGAGTCAGACTGAATTTTTCCATGAGGCTCTGTGGGGAAGGAACATGAACTAATATTCATTAAGTGACTATTATATAGCACGTACTTCCATTACCTCATTACCTCCTGACAACCTGGTATGGAGAATGGTTTTATCTTCATGAGGAGAATAGTTTTATCTTCACGAGGAAAATGGAGTGCCAGCAGCTTAGTGACCAGGCTGAAGCCACGTATACGAGGAAGCGGAGGAACTGGATGCTACAGCTCTAGAATGCCTTCTCTTTCCAAGCCTTCCTAAATGCAGTGCACAATAATTTGTTAACTGATTGGGTGAATCCCTGTTTTGTAAAATGGAGTGTCTTAAATAAAATATGGACACAAATGATACAAACCAATGGCTTTATGGGCATCCTCAGTGCTGCAGTTGTGATAAATAACAGGAGAACGAGACCTGGGCTGCTGGGGTACAGAATAAGAGGTCTCGGGGAGCAGTCCTGGGTGGCCACTGAAAGGTGTTTTTTTTCTTTTCGAGCAGCACATGACACGGTAACAAAAAAGGGGAAATCACTGAATGATTAAAAACTTTATTTCAGATTAGTTGAACAGCCAAATTGATTAATAAAGAGACATTTTTAAAAGGATCTTAACTGTATAGAGTTTGAGTTGTAATTCTTAAAAGTGTAATCAAATAGAGGGCTTATCAAAGCTATAATGAAGAAAATAGAAATCATTTGTAATTAGGCAATAATTAAAGGCAAGTACATGCCCAGTGGTTTTAAAGTGCTTGAAAACAATTAGTTTTCTTAAGTAGGTTAAACATCTGGGTTACAAGCTTGTTTACACTATTAATTTACTTAGCAAACCTGTTCTTCAAAGATGATGCAAAGGTGAACTTTAGCTTGGCTCTCTGAATTATCACAAGTTCTAATTTAATGGATATCCTTTATAAAAATTTTTTTACATTAATTCTTTTTAATTATAAAAGTATTCTTCTCTTTCCTCTTTTCCTTCCTGAACAATTCCATCCTAAAGGCTATTAAGTATGCAGAGCAAGGGCCTGGCCAGGGGTGTCAGAGCCTGAGTAGGATAAGGAGGTCTTCACACAGAGGGAGGGTCTGGTGTGGTGCGTCAGAGCACAGAAGAGATGAGAAGGACATCCATTGCTGCTGGGGTGCCCTTCCTGTATTGATTGGTTCAATATAGGAGGCTGGATCAAATAAGTATGTTCAGGATAATGGGAGCCAGCAGCTCTAACTGTTGCAGAAGGGTATTACAAATATTGGAAGAAGACAACTAGAATTAATCCTGCAATGTTAGATTGGAATTAGAAGTACTGGTATTAATGCATAGATTTTAGGCCGGGCGCGGTAGCTGACGCCTGTAATCCTAGCACTCTGGGAGGCCGAGGAGGGAGGATCACTCAAGGTCAGGAGTTCGAGACCAGCCTGAGCAAGAGCGAGACCCCGTCTCTACTAAAAATAGAAAGAAATTATCTGGCCAACTAAAATATATATATAGAAAAAAAAAAATTAGCCGGGCATGGTGGCGCATGTCTGTAGTCCCAGCTACTCGGGAGACTGAGGCAGAAGGATTGCTTAAGCCTAGGAGTTTGAGGTTGCTGTGAGCTAGGCTGATGCCACGACGCTCTAGCCCAGGCAACAGAGCAAGACTCTGTCTCAAAAAAAAAAAAAAAAAAAAAAAGCATAGATTTTAATAAGGACCAATAAATATAGAAATAAAATCATTGTAAAATGCGCACATGTGTGGTATGTGTGCGTGCGTGCATGCACATACAAACATAGATCTGTTTCCTAGCTGTGTCCACAGTAGAGGGGGAGGGTGCCTGGAAGCATTAATACTCCAACAGCAGTGAGTGCATCAAGTGCCTAGATCTTGGCTTCTGTATAACAGTTCCCACTAAAAGGAACCCCAGCTTCTTGGAAAAATGGCCCATCATAGGATCAGGGCAGAAAAGTTCAAGATGAACCTGGAGGATGAGCTTGGTGGCTCACGACTGTAATCCTAGCACTCTGGGGGGCTAAGGCGGGAGGATCACTTGAGCTCAGGAGTTTGCGGTTGCAGTGAGCTATGATGACACCACTGCACTCTACCTGAGGCAACAGAGGGAGACTGTGTCTCAAAAAGAAAAAAGAAAACATGAACCTGGAACATATTGTGTTAGAAAGCAAAGAAGTCTTCAGAGAGTGATGGAAACATGCTAAAAGGATCCAGAAGTCACTTTGAGGGGGTTCTCCCTGGCCAACTCAGAGGTAATTTGATCATCAAAATTTAAGAAGTGATAGACATGGATTAAAACCTATTCAATAAAAAAGAAAACTAAGAATTCTCACCCAGCCTCAACTACTTTGTAAGAAAACCTATTTATGGACTCATGAATAAATTCCAAGTTTGAAGAATAGGTTATTTAAATTTCAAAGTACCTCTTCACAAAATACCTGTTGATTAAAAGTGGGGGGTGAAGAGCAACTTTACAGTGGAGAAGACTGGCAGATGCCACCTTAACCAAGTGATCCCAGTGACCATCACCAGCAGTGGGACAAATTAAAATCATGCCGCCCGCTAGGATGCAAAGAGAAAGCAGCACTGCTTCTGTGGTATTCCTGCCAGGGTGCATGACCAGAATCTAATCAGGAGGAAATGAAAGACAAGCCTAATTGGTGAACATTGTATAAAATAACCTGTGATCTTCAATAATTTCAAGGTTATGAAAATCAAAGCAAGACTGAGGAACTATTCCAAACTGGATAAGGCTAAGGAGACATGACAGCTACATGCAACACATGATTCTGACCTGGATCTCTTTGCTGCAAAGACCATTGCTGGGACAAGTGGGGAAACTTGAATGGGCTTGAGGATTAAATGGTAGAAAATGTATCATTGTTAGTTTTCTGATTTTGATGGTTGTATTGTAGTCACATGGGACAATGGTTTGGTTTGGTTTTGGGGAAAACATACACTAAAGTATTCCAGGTGATGAGGCTCAAACTGGCAACTTCCCCTCAGTGGTTCTGGGGAGAGAGTTCTTTGTACTATTCTTGCAAGTTTTCTATAAGTTTGAGATTGTTTCAAAATTTAAAAATAACTTGGAAAGTAATATTCTTGCCTAAAACTTAAGCCATGAGAAGTATATAAAATTATAAATTCCTTACTTATTTTAACCTCTTAAGCTTTTTTTTTACTGTACTGATTTTTCTTTTTTTTAATTTTTTTATTGATGCATAATAATTGTACGTATTCATGGATTGCATGTTACTTCTTGATACAAGCACACAACATACAATGATCAAATCAGGGTAACTGGGACTTAAGCATTTTTATTTATGTATGAATGTATATGTAGTATATAGTGTAGATTATAATGAAGAAATTGCTAGGCACACTGTACTCCTGGGAATTACAGTGGTCAGCAAGCAAAACAAGCAAGCTTCCCAACGCCTGACACTGCACGCCCTTGTGTTATTTCAAGGTGCCATCATTTCTTTAAGCTCCTCTCATGAGAGGCAGTGGAATGTGGTGGTGAGAATTTGAGCTCTAAATTCCTATCCCAGCCCTGCCAGCAACTCTGAAATCTTACTCAACTTTGCTGTGCCTCCATTTCCTTACCTGTAGTTTGGAGATATTACTGGTCCCCATCTGACAGAACTGTTGTGAGAATTACTTACAGTGATGTGTGTAGGGTGCTACACTTGTGTGTGGCATATAGCAAGCACGCAGTTAATGGTAGCTCCCACTAAGGGACATTTAGGTTATCTTTTGTACTTCTGCAAATGTAAAAATTGCCCTGTACACATTTTTTGCATACTTAAGCTTTAGAAACTTTTAAAAACATTTGGTTACCTTTCTGTTGTGAAGTTTTGCTTTTACTGGCTTTCATAGTCTGTCAGAGTGATGTGAAAAACTAGATAGAGAACGGGGAAGATTTGTGTGAAATTCTGTGCCATGCAGTGCTGGAACTTGAGCAATATGGCATATGAAGTACTGGCTTAATTCCAGATTGATCTCTACTCAAGGGTTGGTGTACCTACATAATTGTTTTTATAGGGCAATTTGCCTGTTTTCAAATACAGGTTGAAAATCCCAAATCTGAACATCTGAAATATGAAATGCTCCAAAACCTGAAATTTTTTGAGACATGACTCTCAAAGGAAATGGTCTTTGGAGCATTTTGAATTTGGAATGCTCAACCAGTAAAAATCATGCACATATCCTAAAATTAAAAAAAAATCTGAAATCTAAAATACTTACAGTCCCAAGCATTTTGGATAAGGGATAATCAAACTGCAATACAATTTTAGAATGACTAGGTGAGTTTTTCTCAGGTTTGAAAGGATCATGTAATGTCAATGACTAGGAAATGTGAAACTGCTTTTGTCTCAAGTGGCATAAATCAAGAAAATGCTGTATATGAGGTTTTGAGAACATTGCCTGATGGATTTTGGATTTTGAATGTCAGAGAAAGAAGTAATAGAATTCCTATTTGTTCCTAGCTTAAAGTCATTTAATTTGATGTTATATTCCTGTATACCCTGCTTCAAACCCTGCTTGAAAAACCAGAATAGGCTTTTAAAACCTCTAAATGGCTTTTTTTTTTTTTTTTTTTGCCTTTGGCAGACCTATTTTGCAAATGACCAACTTTCTATTATGAGTTTTTAACAAGAATGTTGCCACTTGTTACTTTTCACATTTGAAAGAATCAAGTAACCTATTTTGGGGTTATTATAATTGCAAATAGATTGTGATTTTCCTGCACTCAGTGGAGGAGTGTAAATAAACCATTGCTACTCTGACTATATATAAACTCATGTAGGACAGGAGATGTGCTTGAAAACCATGAAGCAAAAGGGAGTCTATCTTTCAAAAAGAGATAACCCGGCTGGGGGCGGTGGCTCACAGCCTATAATCCCAGCACTTTGGGAGGCGGAGGCAGGAAGATCACTTGAGGCCATGAGTTCGAGACCAGCCTGGGCAATATATAAGAGACCCTGTCTCTACAAAAAATTAAAAAATTAGCTGGGCGTGGTGATGTGCACCTGTAGTTTTAGCTATTCAGGAAGCTGAGGCAGGAGGATTGCTTGAGCCCTGGAATCCAAGGCTGCAATAAGCTGTGCTCACACTACCGCACTCCAACCTGGGTGACACAGTGAGAACCTTGTTTTAAAGCAGTGGTCCCCTACCTTGTGGCACCAGGGACCAGTTTCATGGAAGACAGTTTTTCCACAGCGAAGAAGATAGAGGCAGAGCTCTGCGGCCTGGTCCCTAACAGGTCCTAGGCCGATACTAGTCTGCTGTCCGGGGCTTGGGGACCACAGTTTTAAACGAAAAAAAAGAGAGAGAGAGAGAGAGAGATAACACATTTCTTTAAGATGAGTGTGATTTATGGATTGCCTCAAGATAGCAAATGACTTATTTCTCAGTTTAGAGATACATAGCCCACAGCATTGGATAATAACCTCCATTACTTTATGAAGACAAAAATGTTTCCTCCATGTCACTGTCCATACAATATGAATCCCTAGTCCTTGAAGATGTATAAAAAGGGGTCCGGGCCGGGCGCGGTGGCTCACGCCTGTAATCCTAGCACTCGGGGAGGCCGAGGTGGGCGGATCGTTTGAGCTCAGGAGTTCGAGACCAGCCTGAGCAAGAGCGAGACCCCGTCTCTACTAAAAAAATAGAAAGAAATTATCTGGCCAACTAAAAATATATATAGAAAAAATTAGCCGGGCATGGTGGCGCATGCCTGTTGTCCCAGCTACTTGGGAGGCTGAGGCAGGAGGATCGCTTGAGCCCAGGAGTTTGAGGTTGCTGTGAGCTAGGCTGATGCCACAGCACTCTAGCCTGGGCAACAGAGTGAGACTCTGTCTCAAAAAAAAAAAAAAAAACGGGGGGGGTCCCCGTATATCGAGTGCCTGCTAGAATAGGGACAGGAGTGGGCTGAGTGGAGGGGGTAACTGCAGGTGGAAGGGATCTCTTTAGATTATCCATCTGAGAGTCTGTACTTCTGTGTATCTCAAAAGTGACAGCTCATCAGCATTGCTTCCATCCATCTTTCCTCTACACACTTGCCTTTTCTTCCTCTTTTTTTCTTGCCCAGGTTTTCACTAACATTTTGATTGTTAGATTAAAATGGTTTAGATTTAATGAGGAGGACTTCAGGCCTGTTGTCCTAGACTATGATAAGGCCAAATTCTGTGTTGAATGGGCTTCAGGCTTTGCAGATTGGCATTAGCTTACCAGCAGGTTCCAAAAAGTGCTGGCCACTGATTATCAACCTGTCTTGTTGAATGTAATAGAGAGAAATAATTATTGGTGATCACATAGTGGTTAACAAACTTAACTGATAGGTCAAAACAAAACATATTTTGGGTCCTAAGCTATTTGTGCTTCCCAGCGAGGTGTCAGGACACTCTAGTGCATCACAAAGACCTAACATGTCACAGCATGCCAGGTTCCCCCTGCCCAGGGTCTGGCTCACCACCTTAACGGATTCCCATCAGGGTTGCTTCTGGCTTGTATGACCCACCCTCCTCTTTCCATCAGCCCCATGCGCTGCCCTTCGCCGCTCCATAACAGAAGTGAGCTTCATGAGCATACTCTTTGCTTCTCCTTCAATCTCTTCCAGGTATGCCATAAAAATCCAAAAATATGCAAGTGTGGAGTGCAATAGAATTGGGAATACAGCCCCCAAAACTCTTTGATTACTTTAATAAACACCACTTATGGTAAATCTTTACAGTTATGATCTCTATATTTAAGATGAAATTTTGAGACCCAGTGTTTTCTCTCCTCAGACAGCCTTAGGCTCTGTCATCAGGACAGTCTCCTGTGGTGAGGCCTTCTGCTTCTGCCAATTTTGTTTTGTTTTGTTTTCATTTCCTGCCACATGGCAGGTGCAGCTGAAAAGTACCTTCAGAAACCGCTGAAAATTCTAGCCTCATCTTTCTAAGAGTTCAGTGATCTGAGTGGGAGGAGAGTGGCTAGCGTTAACTTGGGCCTCTGGCTTGTCTTTTATTGCCCGTTATAATGTGTCTATCTCACTTTTTCCTCCCCTTCCTCAGTTTTCCTTCTTTCCGTCTTCCCCCCAAATATTAATAGCATTGCCTTCTCCAGTGTTCTCTTTTTCACCCCCATTTGCCTCTTAATAAAGAAATCAAAAACGAAAAGAGAAAGAAGAAGAAACATTTTATAATGCAAAGTTTTGAGCAAAATACTTAACTGTGTCTATATGTTGCCACATTTCTTTACATTTTTAGAAGATATGAACATATAGCCTTTTGTATTCTATAAGCCATCTGTACAGTGTTTAGACCCTGTGGGTTCTTTGTTGTTTAATTATAGGAGGAGGAGGTATGCCCCAGGAACTTTTTACATACTTGTGAATTTTGGTCAGTCTTATGAAATGTAAGAGTCTAGCAGTTATTCACAGACCTCATTAGGGTAAACTGGTTATGTAGATTCAATCCTGTTCCCCCTTACGGGGATGCTATTGCCAGTGGCCAGGGACAGTCATTCCAGATTCACTCACTGCCACTTTGGTTCTCAGGGACTAGCAGAGCCCAGGCAGTGAACATTTTCCTGGCTGTTGACCTGTGCTTCTGCTTCCTCTGTCCCACTGTATGCAGCAAATGCTAACAAGTGACTAGCCAGAGTAAATTTTGTGTGTTGCAAAGTAGTTTGTGAAACTTGGGTTTTAATGTTTGCACCACTATTTGTAAGCATGATGTTACCTCTAAATGATAGCATGTGTAACTGACTCAGGGGGCTGCCTGGCCTCATCGATGCTCTTCTGTGAGAATAATTGATTCTGGTAACTACAGTGCTGCCTGCGGCTATCAAGAAGCTCTGCTATACTTATACCACCTGCTATTGTTCTCTCTCGGCTACTGCTGCTTTTTCTATTTTTAATAAGTTGCCAATTACTTCGTTTTGTAGGGATACCAATGGTTCGCTAAAATGGGCATAGGAAAAATGCAGTTGGTTTCTAGCCTTCATTTTCATTTATCCAGTAAAATTAATGGTATTAAGAAGGACTCTGATCAATTATTATCTTATAAACAGCACTGTTTAGTTTCGCCATTTTGAAAACAGTATATAACCATGTAGCTAAGAACAGTTTGCCCGACATACACTAATGTTGACAATGATGTTAATTTCAGGTGTGGTCTAATAAGCTGATCAACTGTTCCTGACCCACTCCTGGACCACACTGGAGTGTGCTAAGTGTGCGCCACCCCTTAGGGGAAATTGTCAAGGTCTTTTGTCTCTTTTGTTCAGCGATGTACCCCAAGAGCTTAGTAGAAGTTTAATTAATATTTGTAGGATTGTAGTAAGTATACAAATGTAATTAAATAGATGATGTTCACAGATTATTTGTTAATAAAAGGTAAGACCAAAGTTTTATGCACCAGTACTGAAAATAATTCATTGTATATACTAAGGTCAGATTATTGGAAGGTGATTTTTTATATGCCCCTCTGGTCCCAAGAATGGCCAGAAGGATATCAAGATCACCAAGAGTAATTTGGAGGTTGCCAAGGACTTATTTAAAAGTGTTTTCAAGTCCGACCGAGAACTCTGACATTTAGAGAAAAAGAAAGAAAGAAAAAAAAGATTTACTGGTACTGCTGATTCTGTAGCTTATATATTAAGGAACTTAGACATAACATATTAATGTAATCACCATTCTATTCTAGTAAAAATCATCAAAATAGTCAGTTGTTGGTTTGCCCACAGAAGCAGTAATAATCATCAACCTAGAACCTTTAGGATCTGGGTGAGGTCCACTGCTAAATCTTGAAAGTGAATCATTAATTTGAAAACTGACAGTTAAACATTGAGTCTTTTTTTAAATAATTAAAATATTATTGTTAAGTTACCATTGTAACAGAAATACTAGTTTTGTGACATTCTCAGTTAACTATATTATCTAATTATTGAAAGTGTTGGGTATTTATCATCTATATTTTATTCTAATTAATCAGAAAAGTAGTTTTGAATCCATAAGCGCAGTCAGTTTCATTGCTATTTTGATTTGGAGAACTCACCAAGTGAATTTAGGTAGTCAGAAGTGATTTTTATTATTAGGAAAGTCTTCTTGGATTCTGAGGTTACAGGTGGATTTTATTCTTCTCATCTGTCACAACAAGGGGGCAATACATACAATACTACTCAAGAAATTATACAGTGGAGCCAAACACTGCTTTCTCTTTCCAGTGCTACCATCTCCTTAGGTCATTACCTCTTTGGGCCTCAGTTTTCCTCAACTGTACCTTGAGGTTAACAGAATTTACCTCAAAAAAGTTTACACATTTAGGGCAATGTCCAACACATGATGGAGCACTGACATAGTAGATATTAATATGGTTATTAAAATGTCTGGCTTCTGTTTGAGATGCTCATTCAAGAGTTTATTGGGCATGAGTATATGATTAGGAGCTGTTCTAAAGATCAGCAGAGTTTCATCCTATTTAAATGATTCCCTGTTTAAGAATATAATTTTAAAAGATATCATTACATTAGCAAGAGAAAATATAAGAAATCTGGGAGTAAACCTAACAAAAACTCCATGGAAGATGTAAAACTATATTAGAAAACATTAAATTAAGACCTAAATAGACATAGAGCTCTGTCATGTCCATGGATAAGAAGGTTCTGTAATTTTAAAATGTCATTTCTTCTTGAATTATTACATACATTCAAAGCAATTCTAATAAAAATTCCAGTAGTTTTTCTGAAACTTGATAAGCTGATTTTAAAATTTATATGAAAAGAGAAAGAACAGGAATCACAAATAGGATTTAACCTACTAGATCTCTTACCATCATCAAGCTGTAGTCAGGAAGGCAGTGTGGTGTAGATGCGCAAGAGTTGAGATGGGTCAGCGGATCGGAGTTGGAAGCGTAGACTCAGACTACCATGTGTGTGGGATCTTGCTCTGTGATAAGGACTGGCTTTAACAATCAGCAGGGAGAGGAGACAGTTGTTGCTACAGATTAGTGGGGAAAATAATGGACTTTTCAGCAAATGGTGCTGGGATACTACAGATGGATTGTATTAGTCTTTTAGGGCTATCACAACAAAATACCACAAATTGGCTTAAAACATTAGAAGTTTATTCTCTCAAAGTTCTGGGGACTGTAAGTCCAAAATCATGCTCCCTCGGAAGGCTCTAGGAAAGGATCGTTCCCTGTCTTTTCCTAGCTTCTGTTTGCTGGCAGTCCTTGGTGTCCCTTGTCTTACAGCTGCACCACTTCCCTTTCTGCCCCTGTCTTCACTCAAGTCTTTCCCTTGTGTGTTAAGGATCAAGCCATACACCATATATACAAAAATAAATACCACATGGATTCAGATAAATATGAGAAAATATTATTTCTAGAAATAAATAATGTTTATGACCTTGGAGCAGAGATGATTTAAACGATAATAAAAAGCACAAAACGTGAATTAAAAAGTTTCTACATTCATGTTCATTATAATTAAGAACTTACATTCACCAAATGACACTATAATGAAAGTGAGAGAGAAGCTAGGAAAAAATATCTTCAGCACATATGATCAACAGTGGGTTCATATCCAGAGTACAATACAGAACTCTTGTGAATCAGTAATAAAAAGACCTAGTAGGGAAAAAACAGACAAAAGAAACAAATAGAAATTTCACAATAGAGAAAAATCTAAATGGCCAATGAATATAGGGGGGAAAATCCAGCTTAATTAGTAACCAAGGAAATGCAAGTTAAACCATGATGAGATACCAAGTTTTGGTGAGTAATTTAGAACAGTGAGAGCTTATACTTTTCTTGTAGGAGTGTAAATTTTTATAACCACTCTGGAAAATAGTGTAGCACAATGTCCAGTTTAGTTTGAAAACACGGACCACCTATGATCCAGCAGTTTCAGTTGTAGGCAAGTACTACCTCACAGAACCCTTGTGTGTATGCACGTATAGAAGACATGTACTAGGATGTCTGCAGCAACATGGCTTGTAGTGGTAAAAATTGACAACTTAAATGCCCATCAGAAGGAGAATGTATGAATACATTGTGGTATTCTTTATAGCATTTACATGAATGAACTATAGCTGATGCATCAGTGTAAGTGAATTTTAGGACTGTAGCATTCAGTGAGAAAAGCAAGTTGCAGAGGAATAAAGTAACATAGTTGTACTTTATAAAATTCCAAAATATTTAACACTGAAATTATTGTTTAGATTAGCAGGCATTACGTGGTAAATCAAGGGGATGCTGAGCATTCAGTTAAGGGGGTGGTTAATCTTGTGGAGTAGGAAAAGGTAGGACCGTAGAAGGGGCTTCTGGGT
This sequence comes from Varecia variegata, assembly GCA_028533085.1. Classification (NCBI taxonomy): domain Eukaryota; kingdom Metazoa; phylum Chordata; class Mammalia; order Primates; family Lemuridae; genus Varecia; species Varecia variegata. The sequence goes on along the minus strand of CM052440.1, from coordinate 6,383,100 downwards.
ACTGGAAATGTTCTGTTCCATGATGGGTGCATGGAAGTTCTTTTGTATGTATTAAATATTTAATAATAAAAAATTACCCTGAGAAGTTTTATTAAAAAGAGTAGAAAAATAACAGAAATGTCATCTCCCTCCAAAAAGTAATTTAATACTGAACACTTACTTTTAAATGTGTTTTGAATTCTTTGTAGATGAGAGATGCTTTAAACACAGAGACGGGAAAGGCCGAGTGATCCTTGTTTGTCCCATACTTTGTCGTGAGAGGCTTCCGCTGCCGTAAACGGAACAGTGTGTCTCAAGAGCCAGCCAGAGGGGGTTTTAGCAGCTTATGAAAGCATATTCACATTTTGATTGAAGCATCAATATGCCCTTCTCCTGTTCATTTTATTTTTTCTTGGCATCTAAGTAATTGAGCCAGATGGAAAATGTTTCCCACATTAGGTTCTCTTTCAGTGTGTCAGCCATTTAATTTTACTGTTCCTAATTTCCTAAGGATGAGACTTCAAAATGTGAGTAGTTGACTAAGAGAGTCCAATTTATTCTCCTGTACCCAAGGTGGTTTTTTTTGTTTTTTGAGACAGGGTCTCACTCTGTTGCCTGGGCTAGAGTGCAGTGGCGTCATCATAGCTCACTGCAGCCTCAAACTCATGGGCTCAAGCAATCCTCCTGTCTCAGCCTCCTGAATAACCAGGACTATAGGCACGTGCCACCACACCCAGCTAATTTTTCTATTTTTAGTAGAGACAATGTCTTGCTATATTGCCCAGGTGGGCCTCCCAAAGTGCTGGGATTACAGGCATGAGCCACTGTACCCCGCCAGTACGGAAGCTTTTAATGATAGTTTTTACCTGCCCTTTTGTATTGATATCATGTAGTTAATAGATAAGAAGAACAAAATAAATAAAACTAGCTTTCATTTCTTCCAACCCTGTCTGGACATGCAGACATCTGGTCAGCTAGCAGTAGAAAAAGCTCAATCGTTTATTTTACCGTAAGAACATGGGCTTGGAAATCAGACAGACAAACCTAGGTTCAGGCCTCAGCTCTGCTTCTTACTATGTGTAAAAATTTTGTAATAACAGTCTCTGAACCTCACTTCAGAACATGGTGGTAGTTCTGCCATTGGCCTCTCTTGGAATGGTGGGGTCCTTGTGCTTACCTGGGCTCTTGGCCCCATGACATACACGAGTAGCATTACCCCGGTGAGAGGAGCCCTGAGTTAGGGCTCTCCCTGCTGCAGTCACCAGTTGCATGATCTCATGTAATTCACTTGACCTCTCTGAGCCTCAGTTTTCCCATTTGCAAAGTGGGTACAAAGACTCCCACATCTGGGTGGATAATGAGCATGCAGATGTGAGCATGCACATACTTGGTGACCCGGAGATCTCTGCAAACTGCAGACCCCACATTATCACTGTTGCAGACCCCGTACCCTTGCCCGCCTGATGCCCACCTGGTGCTCACTCCTTGCTGCTATATCCCAGGCTCCTGGAGACCTTCCCCCCACCCTCTGCTTCCCCTGTCTGGATGGTTTCTTCAGCTATAAAACAGAGATGGCAATGTTTGCTGTGTCACAGTTTTGCCATACAGATCAAGTAGTCAAGTGAGATGAGACAGAGGATGTAAAAATGCTCTATCATCTCTAGCGCCCTGGGAATATAGGCACAGATGATGTTCACCCTAACTAACACCAGGCATTGGCCCCCTGAGCAAGCCTGGTAATGTTTGTTCATCATGCAGAGTTTGATCTTTGTAAAATAGCTTTGGGGGGTCTATGGCCTGGTTGGTAAGGGAGTTTGTGTATCAATTTCTGCTTCCATATTCATTGAAAACTATTAGCACCTTGGTCAGAATTATTGTTTCTACCATTTTATATTCATTGCTTTCAGTAGTTAAAACACATACAGAGTCTAAACTCCTTTCCACTATTAGATTGTTCCTCTCTGACTGCAGCGGAGACAGTGTTTTAAATAAAGACTGGCATTGGAAACTATTAACAACATACTTTTGATAGCAACATTCTTTGATACTTGTCTTTCCTAGAACTTAATTCAATTAAATTGTAAGAAAGATGTGCTAGTTTTATATGCCACAGTTTGCTAAGATATATGTCATCCTTAGATTTGTCCTTTGCCATCCTCTCTTCATGTTCCCTGGATAATCATTATTCCTATTACTCCTAGGACTTTGGCTTCCATCTCTGTTGCACTGCGAGACTCCTGATTCTTATGACCAGACTGTTCCTCTGATGTGTTTTCAAACCCTTACTCAACATCTGTGTCTGGATGGTCCTTGGGAACCTCTGTTTCACCATGTCCACAACTGAATGCATTTCTCCCCTGCTCTCTCCCCCAGCCCCAGCCTGTATTCATCCTCCTGTGTGCTGTATCTTCATTGACAACCCCATTCTTTACCTGTCGCCCTACTCCAGGAACCTGGAAATTATGCTAGACTGGAGTTTCTAAACCTTGGAAATATTTGGGGCTGGATAAATCTCTGTAGTGGGGGCCATCCTGTGCATTGTAAGGTGTTTAGCCGCCTCCTTGACCTCTACCCACTAGATGCCAGTAGCACCCTGTCCCCTCAGTCGTGACACTCAAAATGTCTCTATACATTGACAGGTGTCCCCTGGGGGGCAAAATCATCTCTGTTGAAAACCACTATCTTGCACTCATCTTTTTCACTTCCCTTCCACATTTAGTCAGTTACTAGACTTTTTTTTTTTTTTTTTTTTTTGTCCTGAGACAGAGTCTTTTGCTCTGTTGCCGGGCTAGAGTGAGTGAGTGCCATGGCGTCAGCCTAGCTCACAGCGACCTCAGACTCCTGGGTTCAAGCAATCCTCCTGCCTCAGCCTCCTGAGTAGCTGGGACTACAGGTGCTCGCCACCACACCTGGCTAATTTTTTGTTTCTATTTTTAGTTGCCCAGCTAATTTTTTATTTTTAGTAGAGACGGGGGTCTCACTCTTGCTCAGGCTGGTCTTGAACTCCTGAGCTCAAGCAATCGTCCCACATTGGCCTCCCAGAGGGCTAGGATTATAGGCGTGAGCCACCGCGCCTGGCCTACTAGCCCTTTCAGTACTGCTTTCTGATATCTTTCTGAGATTTCTTCTTTTTTCTTTATTCTCATTGCTTGTGCCTTAGTGCAGGTTCTTTTCCCATGCCTGAACTATTCTAGTAGTTACTAGGAACACCACCTGTGTTGAGTAACTGGTATGTGTAAGACACTGCGTTTGGTGCTTTGCATGTTTCATATGTAATCCTTACCACAAATTTATTGTAGATCTCTGGGTTGCAAGCAACCTAAATCCAGCTCACACCTTTAAACCCAAATAGACATTTACTAGTAAGTTACTAGGAGGCCCACACTCCACCTATCCACTCTATCTCAAGGCTGTGCGTGCTTGTGCTTTGCTCTAAGTCCACCTTGTCCTTACAGCCCTGCATCCCAGAGAGGGACAGCAAGAAGGTGTCACCAGAACTCTGGCAGCAGCAGTTCTTGGAGGGGCCAGTCTTTTGTCTCCACCAAAAATGTACAGGGGGATATCCCCATTTTATATGGCAGTAAACTGAGGCTGTGGGAAGGGAACCCTGTGTCCTAGGCTACATTGTAGGTAGAGCTGGTGGACACTGGCTCTAAAGCCTGAACTCTTTCCACTACTATGACTGCCCCTGACTCCTCTTTCCTTTGCCCACCTCTTCACCTGCAGGGTAGCCTTCCTTTACTTCAGATGTTAGTTTTCTAAAATACAAATTTGGTTGTTTAGTTACTTTGCTTAGGAGGTTCCTTCAGTGGTTCCTCACCAAGATAAAGTCCAAATTTAGCCTGAAAGACAAAGCCCTTTATCTTCCTTGACTGTGCTTATCTTAGGGTTATAGAGTTAACCATCTGTTAACTCTATAACCCTAAGATAAGCCTAGTTGTGCTTAGGCTCCAGCTACCCACTGCTTCAGAACTTCATGCTTTTGCTTCTGCAGTTTCCTTAGTCGAGTGGAGTGGTCAAGATCATGGGCCATGGGAAACAGACCTGTGTTTGAATCTTGGCTCTACCACCTTCTAGCTCTGTGACCTTGGACCCTGCCTGGAATGCCCTGACCACGGTGTCCCCCTAGCTGATGTCTGCTCCTTAAGAGGAAACAGCCCTCAACTGGAGAGGCCTTGCCAGTCTTTCTGCCTCTAGCCTCTTAACCATTTTGTTCTTAGCCTCTGTACGTAGTACTGTTAACACTCTCATTAATGTCCATATTGCCAGCATTTGTTGTTTTTTAAATGCATACCTTTGCGAACAGATTAGTTGGGAACTTTTGTGGCCTTTGGGGTATGGACACAGGCCAAGGCTGTGGTGTCTGTGTACTGGATTTCTACATGCTTCTAGCATGCGTCGTTTCCTCTGTGGCTGGACAGCTTTGCTCCTGCCTATATGCCTTGCCCCTCACCAGCTGGGTCTATTTTTTTTTTTTTTTAATTTTTTCAAATACTCTTAAGCAGTGCTGTCCAATAGACTTTCTGTGATGATGGAAATATTCTGTATCTGTGTTGTTCAATACAATAGCCACTAGCCATATATGGCTATTGAGCATTTGAAATGTGCTGAGAAGCTGATTTTTAAATTTAAGTTAAATTGCCACATGTGGCTAGTGGCCACCATGTTGGACAGCTCGGGTCTTAACTGTTAATAGCTTCCTGTTAAATGAGACTTCATGTCTTCTCTAATTTGTAACTCCTGATTTTCTCCATTCTTACGGAAAACTATTATGTGTTTCATTCAATGCCTGCTGCACCTGGAATAATAAACTTATAGGAAAATTGAATAAAGTGCTAATGGCAGTGAACTGTATGTACACTTAAAAACCGTTAAAATGGTAAATTTTGTGTTTAGTATATTTTAACCACAATTTAGAAAAGCACGTGGTGAAGGGATCCAAACCTGCCGTGCAGGGCCCTCAGGGAGGTTTCACTGAGGGGGTAATAGCCCGAGTCTGACAGGTACACGCTGTGGCCCAGGAAGGGAGATGGCGAGTGGCTTCCTGACCTGGACCTGAAGGTGCTGGTGAGCAGCTGGCATGGCAGGGACGAGACTTGGTCCAGAAAGCCATGGGAAGCCACTGAGAGAGTTGAAGCAAGCAAACGACATGCTTGGATTTCATTTCTGTAAAGAACACTCTGTCTGCTCTGTGGGAAATGTATCAGAAGGTGGCAACACCGGATCAAGGGAGACATAATCAAGCTAATAACAATCACAGTGATAATAATAGCAGCTAACATTCAGTGTTGTGGTGGTTTAGGAGGAGATGATGAGAGCCTGAAAGGCCATGGAGAGTGCAGTGATTGTGCAGCTAGTAAAGATGGGGTTTGGAAGGATGCCAGGATTTCCTCATTTGGTGAGGCCTTTAACCATTTTGCAGTGCACTGCTGTACAGGAGTAGCTGACCCAAAGTTAGCTGAGAGATCTTGTTCATTAATCACTCTTTAAATATGGAAAAAAGAACTCTGGGGTTGATATGACGAATAATGATAGAATAATTTGTAAGCTCTTTTCCTTAAATAATGTAGACAGGTACGGTGGGGAGAGAGATGGCTGTGATTATGGAAGAGTAGCATGAGGGATCTTTGTGGTCCAACTGTTCTCTTTTGACTGTGGTGGTGGTTACATGAATCTACACATGAGAAATCTCATAGAACTATTAATGAATACACACAGATACACACACAAATGTGAGTGCATGTAAAACTGGTGAAATCTGAATAACATTGGTGGATTTTATCAATGTTGATTTCCTGGCTGGGATAGTCTATATAGTCATGTAAGGTGTCACCATTGGTGGAAACTGGATGAAGGGTATACAGGATCTCTATGTGGTATGTCTTACAACTGCATATGTATTTACAATTATCTCAAAATAAGAATTGAAAAACAGAAAAATTTAATAAAGCAGGTCTCCCTTCGTGCTCCTAGTTTTCAGTATTTTCCTTTTATCTGGATGTTTCTTCAGTAATAGTTTTCTACAGAAATGATTTGTTTTGATTAAGTTTGACACTTTACTAAAGAATATTTAGCGCTTTTTTTAACCTTTTAACATCTTTGAAATAAGCAATTCATGGAGAATTAGCATTGAGTCAGTTTAATTGGCAGCAGTTTTCCTTAGTGCACATAAAAAATTGATGGGTCTCACAATCACTGTTGTTCTAGATTTGATACATATGATTAGTGAGTCATTTGGCTACATTGGAAAGGAATAGTAGCTGGTAAAAATTTTGTTAGATACATTTTCGTGTGATTTATCAGTTATTAAGTGTTGGCTTCTCAGCCCTAAGCCTGCCCCCTTTCTCTACTCTGTTTTGTGCCTTTAAAGCTGGGATCCTACTGAGCAACCTTTCTATTGCCACCTGGCTCTTCATTAGGCAATGCCAGCAGGGGGTGTGAAAGGGTGAAGGAAGAAGGAAATTGCTGCTTCCTGTCTGTTTCCTGTTCTCATAAAAGGTACTTAAGCAACACTTTTTTTGCCCTAGGGGCAGCAGCAGTTCTTTTCTGTAGCAGCGGCTGAATCTATTTTGCAGTTTTTCTGATTATTTGTAGGACCAGCTTCATTGCACCCACTAAGGTAACCCATGGAAGCCTTTTCCTTTTGTTGGCCCAACCGTGGAGCAGCTTCTGCCTCTAACCCTCTGACATACCTTTGTGTTCTCTCTCTCTCTCTCTCTCTCTCCCTCTCCCTCTCCCTCTCTCTCCCTCTCTCCCCCTCTTCCCCTCTCTCCCCTTTTCAATGACTGGTTAATAACTTTATACCTAATTAACAAAATAATGAATGTGGTTTCTATCTCCTGCATGGACCTTGACTAATACCTAGTCAACAGAGCCACCAGTTCCAGCGTGAACTGCATCCAAGCTTCTTTCTCATGCATACTCTGTTCTGTGCAGCCAGTGACCTCTTGAAATGTGAGTCTGATATTCTTCCACTTAAAACCCATCAGTGGATTCCTGTGTTCTCAGGAAAAGGAAGAAAATTCTTAGAGGGCTTATGAGGGCCATGAATGATCTTGCCCCATCTACTGGCTCCTTCTCATCTCACACTTTGCTTCCCTTCTGTCTTTGTGATCCAGCCATGCTGCTCTTAGTTTTTTGCAGCCAGGTTTCTTCCTGCTGCTCAGCCTTTGCCCATGGTGCTCCCTCTACTTAGACATCCCTTCCCCTCTTGCCTAGTTAGCTAGTTAGCTCTTTCTTTGGTCTTAGTTTAATTGTAACTTGCTGGGGAACACCCTTCTGCCAAGGTCCATTCCCCCAGTACATGCACTCATAGTACCTCGTTCCCCTTATAGCACTCAGTACGGTCTTAGTGTGCGTGTATGTGTGCTGCTCTCTAAAACAGCCTCTTTCCCCAGCCACACCATTCAGCTTCATGAGTGCGGGAACTAAGTCAATGTCGTTGTGGGTATTTTTCCCCTTTCCTACTGCTGTGTCCCTAGTGCCTGGGACATTGTATATGCTCGATAAATATTTGTTGAATGAACAGTAGAAAGAGACCATTTGGTGATATCTTGATAGTGAATCAGTTTTTACTGTAAGCTAAAAAATTTTGAGAAAGAAAATCTCTCTTGCTGTTCATTAAATTACTTCAATAAAAATACTGACAAGGAACCCCACACCATGAGAAAAAATTCACTTATTAACTGCAAGTCAACATGGTAAATTGCCACCTTTTATAATTCTCAGATGAAAAGATAATCTGAAAACCTATGTACCCCATTGAAGCCTTATCCTTATAGTGGTTTCTATATTACCACTCCTTCTTAAAAGATAAACATGAATTATTCTACTTCCTTTCTTTGAGTTACCATTAGTCCCACATTGGAGGTTTTGCTACAACGTGAACTCACAATGTATAGATGTTTACTCTCCTAAAATTTTTTCTTGTAATCTAGTGTAGTGCCTTGTGTTTGATGCAACTGTACCTTTGCCTTCCTTTCTTCCAAATCTTCTTAAGCTCTTGTCTCATGGGCAAAGCCTTCTGCTCCGGTTAGGTGTACCACACGTCCTTTCGCATTACTCTACTCCAAAAATTCCTTCTGACTTGGCCCATTACCGTACTCTGAAGAGTCATTCTGATTTTGGAAGCATTTCTTTCATTGCTCCTCATTTTCTATCACTACATTATTGGTGTCAACCTTTTTATAGTGAGCAGTAAAATTAGAGACTATGTTTTAATACTTGTCCCACATAGTAGTTCCCAGATTAGTCTGTTGTTGAAACTGGATTTTAGTAATTCTCTAAAATCAACATAAAATCTAGGATTGATGGGAACCTGACATTATCTAACCCAATTCCCTCTCTCATGTGTATGACCCAGAACATGTGAGTGCCCGCCCAGATCCCATGTGGTGTCAGAGGCAGAGCCAGGGCTCCAAGATGCTCTACCTCCTGTTTCTGGTGACAGTGAGGACTACAAACCTGTGTATAAGGCAACATTGTGAAAGGATGGATGATGTGACTATGCAAATTAATTTCTTTTAAAACTAGTCTTCTAGAATTTACACATCCAAATCAGTGTTGCTTTTAAAAAGCAGACTTCACAGATACTGGTAAAGGTACCACCACGTGCTACTGCACTCCAGCCTGAGTGACAGGAAACCCTATCTCTCTCTCTCTCTCTTTTTTTTTTTTTCCCCACTTTATTGCCCGGGCTAGAGTGCCATTGCGTCAGACTAGCTCACAGCAACCTCAAACTCCTGGGCTCAAGCAATCCTTCTGCCTCAGTCTCCCGAGTAGCTGGGACTACAGGCATGTGCCACCATGCCCGGCTACTTTTTTCTATATATTTTTAGTTGTCCAGCTAATTTCTTTTTATTTTTTTTAGTAGAGATGGGTCTCGCTCTCATTAGGCTGGTCTCGAACTCCTGAGCTCAAATGATCCACCCGCGTTGGCCTCCCACAGTGCTAGGATTACAGGCGTGAGCTACCGCCCCCAGCTGAGACCCTATCTCTTAAAAAAATAAAAGAGAAGAAAAAGTTGCCCTAGCCCTGGTTTAGTCTGTCTAAAAGAGATGTTCCAAAATGGTATGAACCAAGAAAATAATACTGGAATAAGCACAGAACCCTCCAAGGTAACTGCTTTGAACAGGACAAGACATACTTGTCTCAGTAAATTCTAGTATGATTGTTAAAACTTCAGACTTATCTCTTGATAACAGAGTTTATAGAGTATGGCTACTATTTGCAAGTTGCTTGATCTAATTTAATAATATTAGAAATAATTTTTAAAATCCTATTACATAACACCTTGTTGACTACTAAGTGATAGTGAGGACTAGGCATTCGGAACAGGGAGAGGAAATGCTGCCGGGAAAGCTTTTCCAAGTTAGCTCCTCGTGTAGTCGCAGGGACATTCCCTTCATTTCTTTGTTTGGCAAGTGTTTATTAAGTGCCTTTCTTGGACTGGGCATGGGTGGCACAGAGTGACCAGAGAAAGGCAGAAGGTGACAAATTACAGGGACATTCTGGGAACAGCAGGTGACGGTCTGTTAAGGCAGACATGGTAGAGGAGATGGAGTGTAAGTTGAGGCCACATGAATAGCAGGCTTTAAGAGCCAGGCCAAGGCCAGGCATGGTGGTTCACGCCTGTAATCCTAGCACTCTGGGAGGCCGAGGCAGGTGGATCGTTTGAGCTCAGGAGTTCGAGACCAGCCTGAGCAAGAGCGAGACCCCGTCTCTACTAAAAATAGAAAGAAATTATATGGACAACTAAAAATATGTACAGAAAAAATTAGCCGGGCATGGTGGCGCATGCCTGTAGTCCCAGCTACTCGGGAGGCTGAGGCAGGAGGGTCGCTTGAGCCCAGAAGTTTGAGGTTGCTGTGAGCTAGGCTGATGCCACGGCACTCTAGCCTGGGCAACAGAGTAAGACTCTGTCTCAAAAAAAAAAAAAAAAAAAAAAGAGCTAGGCCAAGAGTGGTGGCCCAGTCCTGATGGGGGAAGGGTGAAGTCCTTGTCCACAGTGGGACACTTTTAAGGAGCCACAGGTATAAAACAGAACTTTCTAGGCATTCTGGGAAGCAGGTTTACCTGCCACTTGAGTTTTCAGGCTGATCTGGGCAGATGACATCATATGCACACTCATGAAAAAGTTAATTTGCTGTTAGAGGCAGTTATCTGATAAAAAGTCAAATGGAATTTTATGGTTACAGTCAGCCCATTGTATAGAATTTGTTTGCTTACCAGTCTTCTCCCTGGGGCACCAGCCTGAGTCTCTTGAAGACGGGCTGTATCTGGTTTACCTCTGTCTCTCCCCAGGGCCAGGTTAATACCTGGCACTTAGTAGGTGGGCAGTAATATTTGCTTAAAAAATTAGTAAGTGCTCTGGGCTTTCAGGAACACTGGAGAAGATGAACTTTGGGGAAAGTATATGAAGGAGCAAGAAAGTCATTTCTGGAGGTGGGAATGACCTAAGCAAAGGTGCAAATTGGGAATGAGGACAGGAGGAGGCTGAAGGTTCTTGGAAAGGCTGGCAGGGGCTCTCCCCTTTTGTATTGTGTAGGCATTTGCCATGGCACCCCTGCCATACTGTTCCTACTCTCCTAACTTCCAGCTGTCCTGCCAACTTAGTCTGGTGTCCACAATGGCCACCCAGACCTTTTTCCTGTGCCTTACACTCAAACAAGGCAGTTCCCTCATTCTTCCTGGATTAGTCTTCCGCAAGGGCCTGTTTTCAACATTTAGCCCTCTGAAGCCTGCCCTCTGAAGCCTTCTCTGACATTATCTAAAGATAAATATCCAAAGATCCATTCTCCACCCTCTCCAAGTTGTGTTCCATTACCCATCTAGTTTCTTTTATTCCTAGTATTGATCACTACTAAAATCATCTTATTCACAACTCCGCTGGTTTAGTACCTATTCCTCTTACTGGAATCAATGTACACGTGATTTCGGTCTTTTTCTGCTATCCTGAGTGCCCAGAATAAGGCGTGGCCTATAGGGGGCACTAAGTGAATGCACGGTGGGGGGCGGGGAGGAAATAGGTTTTATTACAGAGGGAGAACCTTTGTGTAAAACAAATCATTTGTAAATTTAGGAACTTTATTAACAAGAAATTATGATAGAGCTCACACTGATCTCATTGAGAATTGCTGCCGTAGGAGATGAGGGATGGAGCTTTTATAGGCAAGCATTTCAGGGTGTCCTGGCTCAAATGCCATGGCCTCCAGAGCTCTGAGTCTATACTGCTGACTATCAGGTTATGGAATGTGTAGTAGGGAACCCTTGTTGACAGATCCCCAAACCCTTGATAGCCACGGACAGGCCCCAGTGGTCCTGGAGCCAAAGCCAGCATTCTGAGTATGACCAGAGTTTAAGGCATGGCAGTGGTTATACTCCCATACATTTTCCATTCCCTTTGAGGGCAGGGTAGAGGTTTGAGTCCCCTCCACGTCCCACCCCCACTGTGGTTCCTTTGTCATTCTCTCAGCTTTAGAGTGACTTGGAAGGGAGGTGGTCCGGAGGTGTGTGGAGGGGTGGGGACTGTTTGAGCCTATCCGGCTGCAGGCTGTAAATAGTTTTGTAAGTATGTGTACACTCTATTAAGTTTTTTTCACCTTAGAAATTTTTTTTACCTTTTGGTTAGCACCTTTACAGTTTAGTTTTGGTACTTAGTATTTCATTTCCTGTCTCCTTTCATCTTTTTTTTTTTTTTTTTCAAGCAAAAGATGCACATATAACAGTGGAAAGCTTAACTGTAGAAACCCCAAGTTGGCCAGAAGAATTGGCAGGTGTGACTGTGCTTTCTTTCTTCGCTTTCCTTTCCCTTTCAAAGCCTTTGTTTTAGCAAAAAGGAAATTGGTGTGTTTGGAGAGTGGTTGTTAGCTTTTCAAGACTGGACTAGTTGGTCTAATTTGGTAAGGGCCCAGAGCACGTCGTGTGGAGTGAGTGAAAAATGTGAAGCTGAAACAGGCATGTAGGGGAGAACAAACAACTGCAAACTTTAACCCCAGGGCCCCACCTCATATGCATTTAGTGAGAGGCTTGGCTGTTTCTGGGAAGCTTTAGGTTTCCTGATGATGCTAGCACCCCTGCATGTTGTCCCATTCCCTGCCCTCCCCACCCCCACCCCGTTCTTTCGATACCGGTAGCATTTCTTCTTGTGTCTGGACACTCAGGTCAGGCCAGCATGTGGAAGATTCCAGTTCTTTCCTTCACTGTTCCCTTGTGACACAACATGGTGGGTAGTTTCCTTTTTGTCAGAGCAGTTGTTTCCTTTTTTAGGTATATGGGTGGTTTGACTATAATACTTACCTGGGTTCCTAAGGTAAATCTCAAGTGTCTAGGTTGAGTGTCTAGCTGATGTTTCAGGAGCAGTTGAGTGCTCAGGAACTAGAGGAGTACAAACTTATTTAGTTGTTAGTTTTCTCTCAGAGGTAATTCAGCTAGGTGAAGACTGCTGGCTACCTTCTTACCGCCTTTACTGACTCCTGTCTACCTTCCTGCTGCCTCTTGCTCCAAGGCTCCCAGTGGACATTCTGCCCCACCCTGGTTTTACCCAGGTGTCCTATGTAGGACAATTAGATGGTTGCTTGGTGAGCAAGGAGTCCATATATGGGGTGATTGGACTGAAAGATCTTAATGCCTAGTGTCCTGAAATTAAGGTGTGCTGGCCCATCCATCCCTTTTTTTCATTTTGAGGTGGAGGCAGGGTGGTTCATATCTAATAATGGAGGCACTTTCGGCTTCAGGAAAACTGGGGACACCAACAAAGTCTGGCTCTCTGGAGACTCCTCTGACCATCTCTCTTGTGCAGTCTTCACACCATCTCCTAGCCCCTTCCTAAAGGTAAAAATAGGGAGTCTCTGAATCCTCTTAGTTATCTGTTGGCTGCTTATTGCTGAGGAGGGTTTAATTCTGTCATGGCTAATCTGGGACAGCTTGCATCTTCATGTTTGAGGCACCTTAAGTTACCTCTGTGTGCCACTATACAAAGTGCTGAGGTGTTAGGAATAAAAGAGGTTTAAAGGGGATGCATGGAGGAAGGGGAAGTCTCATGGCAATTTTTTTTTTTTTTTTTTGAGACAGTCTCACTCTGTTGCCCGGGCTAGAGTGAGTGCCGAGGCGTCAGCCTAGCTCACAGCAACCTCAAACTCCTGGGCTTAAGCGATCCTACTGCCTCAGCCTCCCGAGTAGCTGGGACTACAGGCATGCACCACCATGCCCGGCTAATTTTTTTTTTCTATATATATTTTTTTAGTTGGCCAGATAATTTCTTTCCTATTTTTTAGTAGAGACGGGGTCTCGCTCTTGCTCAGGCTGGTCTCGAACTCCTGACCTTGAGCGATGCATCCACCTCGGCCTCCCAGAGTGCTAGGATTACAGGCGTGAGCCACACCTCGCCTGGCCTCTCACGGCTATTTGAAGGCCTTGCTGGCCAGAAGAAAGGAGGAGTGCAGTCCACGTGGGGAAATGCTTGAGCCACAGGTCACAGAGGAATGGGACTTGTTTGCGGGAATGGAGGGTTCTCAAGGAGGAATTGTGGGCTCCTGTGGTGCCGCCTAAGGTGGTCTTTCTTCTGAACTCAGGACAGCATTGCTGTCTGGACCACATGTTTGACTTCCAGATCTGGTTTATATTACTTATTCAAATAAAGCAGATATCTTTTCTTATTTGAAATTAAAAATTTTAAATTAAATTTTCATTTTCAGATAATCGTATATTCACATGCAATTAGAAGAAATAATCTCTTGTACCCTTTTACCCAGTATCCCCTATTAACATCTTGCTATATTATCTTTTGTTTGTGTGTTTGTTTTTTGGAGACAGGGTCTTGCTATTTCCCAGGCTGATCTCAAACTCCTGTGCTCAAATGATCCTCCTGCCTTGGCCTCCCAAAGTGCTAGGATTACAGGTGTGAGCCACCGCACCTGGCCTGTATTATCTTTTGTAAAATGGAATTGATCTAGTTAAAAAGGGTATAAGTTGTCTTACAGCCACCAGCTTTTCCTTTTCTATCTCAGCAGTATTACTATAATAGTTTTTTATTTCCATTCAAGGAGTCCCTATTCATATTATATATTAAAAATTACATATGAGCCCACTGTTTTTTATACACATGGTAGTATAAAGTACACTTTTTTGGATCTTGCTTTTTTAAATTTAACAACGTATCTTGAAGATCTTATTAGTACATAAAGAACCTCTGTTTATAATTGTATGGTATTCCCTTGTGTGGATAAGGTATAATTTATTTAATCAGTCCCTTAATTAATGGACTGTTTCCGATTTCTTGCCATTACAAACATTGTTGCAATGAATATCCTTTATATACATAATTTCTCACGTGTGTAATATTTTCCTGTGATAAACTCCTAGAAGTGAGATAGCTGGGTCAAAGACTATGTACACTTTCAATTTGATAAATAACTGCCAAATTGTCCTTCATAGAGACTGTACCAGTTTGTGTTCTTGCCAGCAATAATATATGCGAATGCCTTTTTCCTGTTACCTTTGACAGCTCTGTGTTATTAGCAAATTTTAGCTTTGCCAGTTTGGTCAATGAAAAATGGTATCTTAGTATACTCTTAATAAATGCTATTCCCTTATGGGGAATGCAATTGGTCTTTTCAAACGTTTTGGAACTCTTTATTTCCTTCTTTGTGAACAGTCTGTTCATTTCCTTCACCCATTTTTCTGTTGGATTGTTGGTCTTTTCCTTGTTGATTTGTAGGTGTTCTTTATGTATTATGGACTCTAGCTCTGTGACATAAATTGCTGATATTTTTTCCCGGCAATACCGACTTTGTTCCTGGTGGGTTTATCATCATAAATTGTTTTGAAGTGTTTATATAGTTGGATATAGCCATCATTTGTTTATGGCTTCTGAGTTCGTATTATGGTTAGAAAGCCTTTCTTCACTCTGCATTATGAAAAGAAAAACTAGGCATAGTTTCTTCAAGCGCCTTAATGGTGTCCTTCCTTTCTCCTTCCTTGCCTCCCTCCCTTCCATTTAAATGTTTCATCCATCTGGTGTTTATTTTCATGTAAAGTGTGAGGTATGTATCTAATCTTATAAACTTGTATGGTTCTTGAGTGCCTTCTCAGCGGTGGTGTGTGTTTCATACCTCTGTGTTGCTAATAGCTCCTTCTCTGATGCTTTATACATGAAAGGTACTTGAGGTGGAGGAAGAGGAGGACGAGAAGGACCTTGCTGCCAGAGCAGTAGCAGCAATAATAGCAGCCCATGTGTTTTGTATTGCTAGGTGCTTTCCATGCATTATCTCTAATCAACACAGCCTCTCTTGAAGATAAGTAGTATAAACCCTATTTTACAGGTACAGAAACTGACTTTGAGGCGAGATGATTTGCCCAAGTTCTTACCATCAGTGTCTGAGATACATGTAATTTGATCTTAAACTGTCAGACTCCAAAGCCTGTGCTTTTTTTCTCTTTACCTGGCTACCATGTAGAAAGGGAACACTTTGGAGTAGGGGAGCATCAGCATGTCAGAATTGATCTTGCTTGGGTTTAGGACTTTGGAAGATGGATTCAGAAGAACTTTGAAGATGATGTTGGAAGCTGAGGATCCTGAAACACAACGAAATGCAGAAATACTGTATGCGTTCATTAACAGAACCCCTAGATTCAAATGATACATAGAGAACACACTTCTCAACTATCCTCTTCATAGCATGTTTAAGAGAAACTTAAGTATCCTCTCCAAAAAAGGTGATATTTAACATAGCTATTGCTGTGATTATCTATTAAAGAGTATAGTGGTAGATCATTCACTAAACATTTCCCCAGGTTACTTAAGTAGAAATTAGATAGGTGCTAACATGTGTATATAGAGACTTGGATATCATTTTGAATGGAGCCAGGCATCCTGTATCTGACCCTGAGGAGTTAAACACAGGTAAGTTGGCTTAGTCCTTACCAAAAGGCTGTATATAAATGATGTTTTAGATTTTAAGTCGTTTTCCCACTGCTGTATAATTTTAGTTAAGAACTGGGTCATGAAGCCAGGCGCAGCAGCTCACACCTGTAATCCTAGCACTCTGGGAGGCTGAGGCAGGAAGATCACTTGAGCCCAGGAGTTTGAGGTTGCAGTGAGCTACCCAGGGTGACCAAGCAATACTCTGTCTCAAAAACAAACAAACAGGCCAGGCGCAGTGGCTCACGCCTGTAATCCTAGCACTCTGGGAGGCCGAGGCGGGCGGATTGTTTGAGCTCAGGAGTTCGAGACCAGCCTGAGCAAGAGCGAGACCCCGTCTCTACTAAAAATAGAAAGAAATTATATGGACAGCTAAAAATATATAGAGAAAAACTAGCCGGGCATGGTGGTGCATACCTTGTAGTCCCAGCTACTCGGGAGGCTGAGGCAGTAGGATTGCGTGAACCCAGGAGTTTGAGGTTGCTGTGAGCTAGGAGGACGCCACGGCACTCACTCTAGCCCGGGCAACAACAGAGTGAGACTCTGTCTCAAAAAACAAACAAACAAACAAAAGAACCAGGTTATATAAGTTCACAAGTCAGCTTTACTGTGTAGTTTGTTACTTATTGCTATTAAACATGCTTCTTTCAGAAATATACATTTCCCTCAACGTAATTCAATTATTATCATTCAGCTTGCTAAATTTAAATGACAACTGCTGGCACACAAGAACACGACTTTCCATTTTTACTATTCTGAAAATAGAGCACAAATTAAGAGCATTGAGAAGTAGGGTACGACTGTCACCTGTGGAGTCTTGAATTTAGAGTTGACTTCCTTGTCTGCTAATTTTTTTCAATACCAAGATAAGTGTCACAAATAGCACCCTTTCTCAGAGGATTTCCAGAATTAGAATAACAGACACAAACTTAATAAGATGGTAGTGATGCAACATAATCAGGAAGCTTACACGCTGCCTGCTGGCTCATTGTTTGCAGTAGACACTATACTGTGTGATCCCTGAAGAGAGTTCACGTATCTTCGATTTAATTTCTGACATAAAATGCTTGGTTTTTTTCCTTAAAGCACAGATCTAGAAAGATGTACAGAAGTCACTTTCCTTAGTAGGTGGACCAGACGGCATTATGACAAGACTCCTTGGATCCTCCTTGTGTCTTTGTCATGGGGTATGCGTCAGCCTCAGAGTTGAGGACACGTGGTCAGAGCAGAGCCAAATGTACGATTGTTTGAATTCATTTTTTCTTTTTGATGCCTTAAATTTGAATAATGTTTTTAAAGATTTTCATGCCCATCATTTAGCTCCATGTCTTCTGTCTGCAAGTAAGAAGTGACTTGGTCAGAAAGAGGGTCTGGAGCCTGTAGGTAAGGCTCTCAGTTGAGGGCACATACGCCTAGCTCCCTTTCCTGGTGTTGGCAGGCAGGGGGCCTCCCAGAAACACTGGTTACTCCGTTGGGAATGCTCAGAGCAGGGGTGGGGAACCTGAGGCCTTAAGGCCACATGTGGCCTTCTAGGTCCTTAAGTGTGGCCTTGGACTGGATCCAGATTTTACAGAACAAATCCTTTTATTTTTACTACTACATTTTTGTTTGTCTTTTATATTTTTATTTTATTTTTACAATGAACATATTTAAAATACCAAAGAATAAAATAATTTTCAATGAAACAATCTTCCTAGATCGACCAGCACAATCAGAATATTACTAAGCTGTAAGGGCTACATTGACGGCTGCTACGCTCATGATTTAGTTCTAACTTCCACTGCCTGACTGGCACCACTACTGCACGAGGCTCGGTGGTGAGAGTTTATGGGGGTCAAGTACGCCAGTCTATTATCAGCTTTTGACAGCGGTGCACTGTATTTCTGTTTGAAGTGGAATTTGTGAATAGTTGCACAGCTCGACAGTGTTTTTTAATTCTGTCTGCTTAACAGCCCATTGTGTCAAAGACCAAGAGAACACTGAAGGAAGAAAACAGATTTTTAAATGAGGATTGGGAATTGCAGTGTTATATAAGCTGCTGTTTATGTACTCAGGGGGAAAAAAGGGAAACCATTCAGTGATGTAGAAATTGTGAAAGAATGCGTTGTCAAAGTTGTAGGATGCTTAGACCCCATAAAGTTCCAAAGTACAACTAACCTCTTCAAGGAGAACCATGACTGATTGACAGCATGAATTAGCCTTCAACTTAACAGAACAAATTCATGCAATACTTCAAAAGGAAAATATATATCATTCAGTCACTTTGGTTGAATCAACTAGTACTACTGACTCAGCACAGGTTTCAAAGTTCATTCGGGTCATAACAGAAGATTTTTCTTTGCTACAAAGAGTTACTTGCTTTGGGCACTCTTAGGAACAGAACACGGGGAATGGATGCCTTCAACAACTATCACGATGAATGTCATGAAGTTGGACTGAATTTGATAAATTTAGTGAGTGTATGTACAGACAGTGTACCTTCCATGACAGGAAAACATGAAGGGTTTGTTGCACAGATACAAAAAAGTATTAACAGATCCAGATGCTCTCATTTCTTTTCATTGTATCTTGCATCAGCAAAATCTCTGTACTAAAGCTCCTATTTTAAGTGACACTTTTCAACAATTTATCAGTATTGTTAACTATATTCTGGCAAATGCAACACCACATCACTTTTGTAACATGCTAAAGTTGAGCGATGAGGTATTCAGTGTGGATTTGCCGTATCATTCTAAAGTGCGTTGGCTATCGTAGGGACAGGTGTTAGCCAAAATTTTATCTCTGTGAGAACAGAGTTAAATTTTATGAAGAACAGAATCAGCAGTATGAATTATTGAGAGATTTCTATAGGAATGCAGCATTTCTGTGCTATGCCATGTCAAAATGACTTGAATATTTCTTTGCAAGGTAAAACTAAGTCTGTATATGATATGTGGCAGAAAATCCAAGCATTTTGAAAAAAGCCATATTTTCCCAAAACACTTTTTAAAAAGGAAATTTCGGATGAACATTCTCCCCAGTTAGCAAAGGTCATTGATGACCAGGATGATATATGCAAATCATTTGGAGAATACACAGCTGTTATAGACCTATTAATTGGAGAATACAATGAAAGGTTCACTGACTTTGAGAATCATGACATCACACTCAGATGAGCATTTCAGCCTCACCTAGTTGATATCACCAAGGCACCTAAAGAACTACAGATGGAATTGATTGAGCTCTCATTAGATGACATTTTAAAGTCATTGTTTTATGCAAAGAAAGATCCAATTGAAATATGGAAAAATGCAGTAAAATACCCACGCCTTTGGCAACATGCCCAAAAAATGCTTTCTTGCTTTTCTACCACTTATTGCTGCAAATCTACATTCTCCTACCTAACCCAAATCAAGACACCCTTAAGGTCAGAAATGACTGTGATACCCATCTAGAGGATCAACTGAAACTGCAGACCTCCATGCCACAACCAAATATTCAAATGCTTTCCAACAAAAAGCAGACACAACAAATTCATTAAAAGGTTAACTAATTTTAAAATTAACAAGTAGTTTTCATTTTTTAAATTATTAAGTACATAGCAGTCAGAGTTTTACAAAATAATATACATTTTTAAGTATATCTAATTGAAGTTTCTGGAATGCAGCCTTATTTGATTACAGCTAAATTAATGTGGCCTTCCAACATGAAAAGTTTCCCCACCCCTGGCGCAGACCATGGCTTCAAATCAGCGTCTTCAGAGAAGAGGCCCTGGTGTGCACAGCATGTTTGAAGTACTTTGGCTCATTTCTGTGTCCTAGCCACTGAGTCACTCTTTTTTTTTTTTTTTTTTTTTGAGACAGAGTTTCACTCTGTTGCCCGGGCTAGAGTGCCGTGGCGTCAGTCTAGCTCACAGCAACCTCCAACTCTTGGGCTCAAGCAATCCTTCTGCCTCAGCCTCCCGAGTAGCTGGGACTACAGGTATATGCCACCATGTCTGGCTAATTTTTTCTATATGTATTTTTAGTTGTTTGGCTAATTTCTTTCTATTTTTAGTAGAGACGGGGTCTCGCTCTTGCTCAGGCTGGTCTCGAACTCCTGGCCTTGACCAAGCCTCCCACCTCAGCCTCCCAGAGTGCTAGGATTACAGGCGTGAGCCACTGCGCCTGGCCTGAGTCACTCTTGATACATTTGTATATCACATACTCTGACAGTCATATGTCGTGCTTTAATTGCTTTAAAATTGCCTTTTAATGGAGTTTCAACTTACTGTAATTTTGGTGTTGAATTGCTAACAATCTGATAGATTTCAAAGATCAGTTATTATTTATTCTCTCAATATAAAAGAATAATTATGTTGGACCATGCGTGGAGGCAGCAGGCAAAGAAGAAAAAATATTGTAACATAAAAATGAAAGCACCTAAATGTTTGTGAAAGCAGCCCCGCTGTCTACTGTTGATCAGTTCTCAGTTCTCCTAAGGAGCATGTGCCTCAGAGCTGTGGACTCTACTCAATAAATGTTCTGTTGAGGAGCCGTGTTTCATCACTCTTCTGTACTGTGCAGTTATTTCCAAAGCTGTGGTGTAGAGTCCTAGTCCTCATTTTCTTTCCAGTTTCCTTGCTGTGGAATGCTGAGGGTAGAGTGCTTCTCTGGTTTTGTGGGTTTGTCTGGCCCTTGAGGTGTAAACGTAGTTTTTAGTGGTTCTAGATTATAAATATTAGAATGGGTGGTATAGCCCTCACCGTGATGCTGCTCTTTAGCCTGGTTGGCCGTTTGTAAAACTCCTTATTTGAGGCTGTCATTAGGAGCCTGGCATATTAATTGTGTATTGTATGGGAAAGTACTTTTAGGAGTAAAATGTGAGGTGATGTTAACAAAGATTTATTTACCACATTTTATTAATACATTAAAACCCAAGGAGTCCTTTGAACTTAGAGAAGCTTATTTTAAGGAAAACAAAACCACAAGGGTGGTTGAAAAATTAACAGCTTTGATTGGGTTACTATATAAACAAACACACAATATGGGTTTTACCAATTGAATGAAAGTTCAAGAAAAACCCTGTGAAGATGCTGGTAATTTATGATGGTCCAGAGACTTAAAGTGATGAGATGTGAAGGTACAGGTCTAAAATTCAAATGTTTGCCTTATTAAGCTCTCTCTGACAGGAGACTTCATTGCATTGAAAAATGGAACCTGACACCCATTGTAGGAATGTTATCCATGCAGAATCCCGGTTTAGAGATTTGCCATCTTAGGGAACAATGTGCACACCCAGGGTGAAATTTCAACTGATAAAGAGATCTCACTTACAGGGCTGTATCAGTCAGGGTTCTGCCAGGGAAACAGAGGCCATTCTAGGTATTCCATGTAGGAAAGGTTTTTTCCCCTGTTCTTTATTTTTCCTTTTAGCCCCCTTACTAAGGCATAATTGGCATATAATAAACTGCCTATATTTGAAGTATACAACTTTCTAAGTTTTGAACTATTGTATACAAAAGAGAATGACCATATACTTTACCCTTCCTTGGTCAAGTCTCTCTTTGCCCATTTATCATCCTTCCTTCCCACCCTTCCCACCCTTCCCCACCCCTCCCCCAGCCCCACTGATCTGCTTTCTGTCACTATAGATTAGTTTGAATTTTCTAGAATTTTATGTAGGTAGAATCATACAGTAGGTACTCTTTCTTGTCTGACTTCTTTTACTCAACATAATTATTTTTAGGTTTATCCACATTGTGTGTATCAGTAGTTCATCCCTTTTGTTGCCGAGCAGCATCCTGTTGTATGCTTTACCCTGATTTGTTTATCTCTTCACCTGTTGATGCACAGCTGGGCCATTTCTAGCTTTCAGCTATTACGAGGAAAGCTGCTATGAATATTCATTTAGAAGTCTTTGTTGGACATATGCTTTCTTTTCTCTAGGGTAGATACCTGAGCATAGAAAGGCAGGCTGGGTTATTTGGTAGGTGTATGCTTAACTTTTCTAGAAACTGCCAAACTGTTTTCTGAAGTGGTTGGACCATTTTGTATTCCAGTTGCCAATGCTTGGTGTGGTGAATCTTTTTAATTTCCGACATTCTGTAAGTCTTGCGTGTTGCCGTCTTCATTATGGCTTTAATTTCTCTTTTTTTTTCCCCCTAATCACTAGTGATGCTAACTTCTTTTTATGTGCTTTTTTGCTATCTATATATCTTCTTTGGTGAAGGGCTGGTTTAAATCTTTTGCCTGTTTTTAAAATGGGATGGTTTGTTGAGAGTTCTTTATGTAGTCTAGTTACAAATTCTGTATCAGATAAGTGATTGCAAATAACTTTTTACCATACTGTGGCTTATCTTTTCATTCTTTTAAGTGTCTTTTGAAGAACAGAAGTTCTTAACTTTGATCAATCAAATTTATCAATTTTTTTATTTTAATGATTGTGCTTTTTGGTACTTTATCTAAGAAATAATTTCCCTAATCCAAGATCATAAAGATTTTCTCCTAGTTTTCTTCTAGAACTTTTATAGTTTTAGGTTTTATATTCAGGTCTGTGATCCATTTTGAGTTAATTTTTATATAGTACAAGGTATGAATTGAGGTTCATTTTTTAACATATGGCTACCAGTTGTTCTGACACGCTTTGTTGAAAAGACTGTCCTTTTTCAGTTGAAGCCTTTCCACCTTTTTTGAAAATCAGTGATCCATACATGTGTCAGTCTATTTCTGAACTGTGTTCTGTCCCATTGAACTTTCTGTCTATTTTAGTGCCAGTACCACACTGTTTTGATTATTGTGGCTTTATAATAAGTCTTGATGTCAAGTTGTGTAAGTCCTCCAACTGTTCTTTTTAGAAGTTATCAACCTGGTGTGGTGGCTCATGCCTGTAATCCTAACACTTTGGGAGGCCAAGGAAGGATCACTTGAGGTCAGGAGTTTGAGACCAACCTCAGCAAGAGCGAGACCCTGTTTCTACAAAAAAAATAGAAAAAGTAGCCAGGCATGGTGGTGCCCACCTGTAGTCTCAGCTACTCAGGAGGCTAAGGCAGGATGATCGCTTGAGCCCAGGAGTTAGCAGTTGTAGTGAGCTATGATGACACCACTGCACTCTTGTGGGGGATGGGGGTGCAGGGAGGACAGAGCAAGACCCTGTCTCAAAAAAATAAAAAATGTTGTCAACTATTCTGGGTCCTTGCATTTCCTTGTGAATTTTAGAAGGTAATTGTCAATTTCTGCAGAAGAATCCTGCTGGAATTTTGATACAGAGATTTTGTTGAATCTATAAATTAATTAGGGGATTAACATCTTAACAGTATTTAGTCTTTTGATTCATGAACATGTTATGTCTCTCCATTTATTTAGGATTTTAAAAACTTCTATCCACAGTGTTTTTTAGTTTTCAGTGTAAAGGGCTTACATGTTTTTGTCAGACTTATTCCTATTTATTCATATTTTTTGGCTACTACAAATGGAATTTTTTTTTGAAATGTCAATTTCTGATTATTGTTAGTATGTGGAAATAATGATCAATCTTTATATATTGATCTTGTGTTCTGCAATCTTGCTAAACTCATTTATTAATTCTGATAGTTTTGGTGGTTTTTTTGGTTTTTGTTTGTAGAATCCATTGGACTTTCCAAATAGGAAAGATTTTAAAGTAGGGGATTAAGGGCTCACACAACCATTAGAAAGTCTGGGGAAAGAAGTTTAGGAAAGCCACAGTTACTGTTGATGAAATTGGAGTGCTGGTTCCCAGGGAAGCAGTGATCTCAGCTGTCTACAGCTCCAGTATGACTTTAGGGCATCTGGAAGCTGCTGTAGAAGTAGAAAGTCCTATCTGCTGTTACCCATGTGTCTTTTTGCAACTGTTTCTAGAGAATATTGACTTCTTTTCTGCCTTCCCGATCTCAAGAGGGTGCCTCTTCGTGGTGGCTGCTGACCTGGAACCATATGTGGAACAAGATTCTGAGAAATGTAGTTCTAGGCTTTTCCCTGGGCTGCAGGGAAGATGGGCATGGTGATGAAGGCAGTTGACAGTCTGGCTCAGAGGGCATTAATAGGGATACATGTAAGATCCTGTGCTTGATTGTAGAAGAGTGAGGCAGTAATATTGTGAAAAAATAGGGGTGTTAGCTGTCTGTAACTCAGTAAAATGGGATTTCCAAGAAAGTGAGCAGGCTCTTTGACAGTATTGGCAATGGTATATCATCTGGGTTGATGAAGTGGCAGGCCCATTCTATTTGGTCCTGCCTTGCCCAATAATTGGATGAGTGTAGACTAACTGGAAAATGTTTAAGGGAAAATGACCCCAGTGGTAAGGGAATAGGTCATGAGTGGAATGTTTGAAGGAACTAAGAATGCCTCAGGGATGCATGATGGATAACTACAAATATTTAGAAGATTTATTCTTTGTGATCTGAAAAGGAAGGCTTAGGACCATTGAGTGGCAGCTATAAGGAGACATTTCTCAAGGCAATGTGAAGAACTTCCTACCCAGTTGTACTAAGATTGAATAGGAAGCCATATCTCTCTTTGTTAGAGATTGCTGGGCTGCCCAGCCAGAGTATATAAAGCGTAGGATAAGTGGTTTCAAATTCTGTGTTCTTCAGACATCATTCTAACCCTGAACTTCTTTACAGGCAAAAATTCTCCAGATCATTGGTTACAACTTTTCCCACATGGTATTTCTGAAAGTAAAAACAAGTTTTAAAAAGTATATTATCTTACTTTATTTGATTTGAGTGATTCCAAACAAGCCAATTCCTTGCATTTGCCTCAAAACTGGGAAACTCACTTGACATCTCTGAAATCTGCATTCACCCTACAGCTGATGGCACCCTTGGATGGCTAATGCCTTAGTGCCTTACATTTGCTGTCATCCAGCTAGCAGTTGTCCTTGCCTGCACATGCACAGATTGGTCCTAGCTGTTCCTAATGTCATCGTTTCAACGGAGTTTCATGCAGTTGGTACTACATGAGTTTCATTGCCTTTTCAAGTACCTTCATAAAGATTACACTCTAATTTGTCGTTAAAACAAAGAAATAACAAGGCATGAGCTTGCTATTAATGAAGTTATGACTCAATGAGAAATGACTACAATTCCCTATTTTCTTGAAAAGAAACAACCAAGTACATTATACCTGTGCTACTCAAAGTAAGGTCCAGGGAGCAGCTTGTTAGAAATGGAGAATTGTAGGCACCATCCACACCTACTAAATAAGAACCTGCATTTAATAAGATGCCCATTAAAGTTTGACAAGCATTACTTTATACAGCCTCAGAAAAGGAAGATAACCCAGATGTAGAGGGAGTTGTGTTACGTTTTGTTGCTGACATACAAAAGTATTACTTGTCACATGTCACACGATATAACTGAAGGCAGGAGAAATTTCTACATCCTTCTAAATCAATGAAAAATGCCATTACCTTAATTTTCCTAGGTTTAATGTTACTGTTTTCTTCTCATGAGCCACTTAGTCTCAATGATTTTTGTGCCCCAGTGCTATTTGGCCTTGTCTGCTAATTTAATATGTGCAGATTACATTAGCATTCCATTAAATTTCCTTAGTGAGACCCAGCAAATGAAAGAATGTTAAGAACAAATCCAACACAGATATTTGGAGCACCCTACTATGTAATTTCCTCTGCCTGAATGGATATATTCCAACACGCTCTCTCTTTTTTTCAATTGTGCATTTTTAATTAAAAACACTCTAAATAGATACTTTGAGCATTTTGCTTTAATTCTTTTCATTGCAATCTTTTGTTACTTTTTCTTACCCCAAACATACATGTGGTATCACTAATCTTTAATTGGTTATGATTGGTAATGTTTTTTCGCCTGATTATTTTCTTACTGTCTTATAAATTGCTGAGGTTACCTTTTGTCTTCTAAGGAAATACATGTCTGTGTGAGTAATGTCTATTAATATTAGATGCATTTTGAGAAACCCTGTTTAAATCTGCATTGGGCTGAGTTCTCAGTGTGCAGAGAGTAGAACTCACTCTCACTGGTGTGCAGCGTTTATTCAATGGTGAGGCTGCCTCACAGGCCCTTGAGAAGCTGATGATCGGATGCCTCCCAGCACCACACTACTGAACTGGGGGTCCCTTGGGAGCTTTTTCCTTTTCTGGCACATTCAGGAAACTGCTATCACAGGTGTAGGCTCTAGGACCAGGTCTTCCCTGCCATGCTGCCTGAGAAGATGGGTGTTCCCTGTTAAAATCACAAGCGTACCTTATTAGCAGAGCATAAATCATATCTCCAAATTCAGTTGTGAAAGAGTCTGGGAAGTAGGGGAGAAGGGGCCTGGAGTTGGTGTTGATTTAGCTGGTGTACATCCCACCACAAAGTGAAATGATATTAACAGCTTATGTGACTGTTACACCACTGAAATTCTTAGAGAATTATATTGTCAATTATGTGGGAGAGGAACATTTTAAATTCCTTTGTGTAGATATCTATCATATATCTAATTGTACTTTTTAAGACAAGGAACATTTGATAAATTAAACTATAACAATTTGAACACTTTGGGGTGAAGTGTAGATTCTAGGATATTTTGGGAAATGCATTTCTGTGAATGTTGGGACTAAATGATTTCTAAAATTCCTTTTGACTCTAACGTGACTTTCATAAAGAGCTGTTAACAAAATGGTTTAAAGTAGAAGTCCTTGAGAAAAATTTTAAACAGGTGACCGAAAGATGAGTCAATGTTTGAAGCTCTTTTTATTTTAAATGAAATTTTGTCAAAAAAATTGTAGATTCACATGCAGTTGTAAGAAATAACAGAGAGATACCATGTGCCATTTCCACCAATGGTAACTTCTTGCAGAACTGTAGGACAAAATCACAATAAAGATTTTGACATTGATACAATCTGCCAATCTTATCTTGATTTCCCCAGCTTTACTTGTACTTAATTGTGTGTGTGTTTAGTTCTTTTATAGTATTGGTTTGCTTCTAGCCTAGTTCATGTGTCGGTTGGCTCTGTTATTTCTATTCAGGTCTGCTTGCCTCAATTGTGTGGAGTTGGTTATGAACTAGGACCCAAGGTGCTGCCACACTTGCTGACCACAGAGTGTCAGGGATAGGTTTTCATGCTATCATGGCTGGTTATCCAGGCCTTAAAGAAAAGGAAGATGCTCCTGGACATCTGCAGCCATTTTCCTGTCAAGATGAATTCTGGCTGTTTGTCTAAATTGAGGTTCTTAACAATCATCTTACTCCAGTGAGCATACCGGTGGAAATTTCTACTTGCAAGTGTGAAATGGTCAGCCCTGCCTCTCCATGTTTGAGGCACAGTGGGCTTAGGGCATGAATTCAGGAACCACTGGTCATGACTCCAGTTTGTGGAAAGAAGTTGGTCTCTTTCTGGATTTTCACAGCTTGAATTCACATGTCCAGGGTTTTGGTACTTTCGAGACACCAAAGGCACTGCAGGCTCTCTTCAGAGCACCCCCAAAGTGAAGGTGGAGAGCAGAGCAGGAAGAGCACAGGTTCCTGCCCTGAAGGTGCTGTCCAGAGGGTTGTGGGGTGAGAGCGAGCTGTTGAAACTTGGAACACGGAGCACCAGGAGGGCAGGCAGCTCCGCGTCTTGTTTGCTGCTGGATTCTCGGCCTCAGCCCGGTGCCTGGCATCAAGTGGGCACTGAAATACTGAATGAATCAATGAGGTAGAAGGGAAGCTTTTCAATAGGATGCCTGGTTCTTTTGGTGTGGGTGAGGGCTATTACCAAGGAAGCACAGAAAACTCTGAAGGTTGTGGGCGTGTCGGAGAGGCTTGCTGTGGAGGGAGGTGGAAGAAGGGAGTGTGTCCCTCTCCCTGCCCCCAAACTCACACCAGGCTCTTTCCCAATTTGGAGTGCTGGGACTCACTATTCTCTCTGCCTGATCGCCCGTCTCCCAGATAATTTTCTTCGTTGAGGTGTCTAAATGTCACCGCCTCACAAGAAGCCTTCTGTGGACATCTCATGGAAAATAGCACAGCCTCTTCCCTGTCCCTTCCCTTGTGGACACTCTCTAGCCTCTTATCCAGCTGTTTTGTCTGTTTCTCATCTGGAATGTCCGCTCCCTGAGGGCGGTGACTGTCTTTCCTTTGCCCACTGTTGTATCCTCAGTGCTTACATGAATGCCTGGCACACAGCAGGCACTCAATGCATGTTTATTATATGATTGAGTTCATTATTTTGAGGCTTTTCTTTAAACACGTCTCCCCTGGGAGGGGTAGAAAGTGTTGTTCACTCTTTAATCATGCCTTTCCGTAACATTTACTTGGAGGCCCTGCTGTGTTCCAGTGTTCGTGCCGGGTACCCATGGCAGGAAGAAGAGTAGGGTTGACTCCCCGTCCCCTGTGTTCAGACTCCAGCGGCAGGAAACGCAAACATACTTGGCTCCCTTCTCTCCAGTGGGATGGGTGCTCTGGAGGAGGCAGGCCAGGCCTGTGAGGACAGACGCAGGAGCTTGGTTGTTGACACCTGAGGGGAGAGAGGGGACTCTTGATTGGAGGTGGGAATAAGAGGTTTTGGAAGCTTTATGTGTTTATGTACACCAGTCCCAATTTGATTCCTTATTCAGTTACCAGAAAATGTGTGCCGGTTAATTTGAAAAGTGCATTCCCTCTAAGGAGTGCCCCTGCCACTTTCTCCCTTGCTCCCCATGCTGTACTCTCCCTGCACCTCCTCAGACACACCAGTCTCCCTCCCGTACATTTGCCATTCTCTCTGTCCAGAATGTTCTCTCCCCAGATATCCACATAGCCCCATCCCTTGCCTCAGTGGGTCTCCATTCTTAGGCCACTGTATCCGAGAGGCCTTTCCTAAGTCATGTGGAAGAACCGGGCCTTCTTCCCACTTCTGTCCTTCTCCATCCTTCCCACACCTGTCCTCTTTGCGGCTCTGTTGATGCCTAAAATGTATATATTGTACATCTATTTGGTTGTGTATCTGTTTGTTGCCTGTCTCCCCCACTGGAATGTAAGCCTCATGAGAGCCTGGGCTTGCTTTTGTCTTTGCCATATCCCCAGTGCTTAGGAAAGTGCCTGGCTCATGTTAGACACCCAGTAAATGTTTGGTAAGGGTTCCTGGCCATCCGGATAGCAGGGAGGTGAAACACAGAGGAGCCCCCAAACCACTCTGTGCCTTCCAGATCCCTGGTAAAAGAAGCCGTGATACAGAAAGTCATTTCACATTCTCTGATGCTGCCATGACTGATGCCATCCACCTCAGACACCTCAGGGGCCAAATCAGAGGTGGGGCAATAGTTGTCGGGTGTGTGGAGGAGGGCGAGTTTCTTTGGAATAGGAGTTTTCAGGGAAGGTTTCACTGAAGCAAGTGGACATTGAGCCAGGGCTTGGCAGTGGGCTAAAGTATGATGGACAATAAAAAGGCTGGTTTCTATGTCAGGCAGGCAGATAGGCGAGGAAAATGGGAAGTTGGAACTGCACTGAGTGGCCTTGAATGCCAGCTCCAGGGAGTTGTAGTCCAGACACTCCAGCTCCTAGCTTTCCCCTGCATGGTCTCAGACTATTGGAGGGTTCTGCTGTAGGATGCAGCAGGTCTTTAGGAATGTCACCATCATTGCTCGTCAGCTCTGAACTTGTATGCAGAGCAGGAGTTTTGCCATGCCTCAGTGCAGGTGAATATTGGATGTTTTCCTTTCTATTCAAGTACTGCCTTTCTTTTAAAAAGTCACTTCTCTCAACTAAGGATTATTGTGGGGGAAAAAAAAGAGAAGAAGAAGAAAACATTGTTGTAGT
Source organism: Varecia variegata (assembly GCA_028533085.1). Lineage (NCBI taxonomy): Eukaryota > Metazoa > Chordata > Mammalia > Primates > Lemuridae > Varecia > Varecia variegata. The sequence goes on along the minus strand of CM052440.1, from coordinate 6,353,485 downwards.
CTTTCCTCACGCTACAGGTTAAGAGTAGTCTGACCTCTTACCATTCTAGATTTATTCTAGATACAGTGCTTGTGCTTGCTTTATCTTTTGCTTGCCCACACAGTACTTCAGTTCTTCCATTACTGACCAGAGTCAAGTAGAAATGACAGGAATTTATTTGTCTCTTGGAGAAGCAGTATTAAACCCCCAGCTCCTAGCCATGTGCTTCCTAACTTGTTCATGTCAAGACATACATTAAAAAGATTTGTACAGCACGCTGGGGTAGATGGATGAGGTTGGTTTGGGCTGGCAGCCCCAGGTTCTGGCTGGGAGTCCCTGAGGGCCCCAAGGGCCGTGAGGGGCTTTTTTTTTTTTTTTTTTTGAGACAGAGTCTCACTCCATTGCCCGGGCTAGAGTGAGTGCCGTGGCGTCAGCTTAGCTCACAGCAACCTCAAACTCCTGGGCTTAAGCGATCCTTCTGCCTCAGCCTCCCGAGTAGCTGGGACTACAGGCATGCGCCACCATGCCCGGCTAATTTTTCTATATATATTTTTAGCTGTCCATATAATTTCTTTCTATTTTTAGTAGAGACGGGGTTCTCGCTCTTGCTCAGGCTGGTCTCGAACTCCTGAGCTCAAACAATCCGCCCGCCTCGGCCTCCCAGAGTGCTAGGATTACAGGCGTGAGCCACCACGCCCGGCCCGTGAGGGGCTTTGTACTCCTCACCTGCCTAGAAACCAGGTACAGCTGTAAACCATTCTTGGCACAAAGTAGGGAGGTGCCCATAGTATTGCCTGGTGAACTATAGTTAAGACTTAGTAAAGTCTTAACTTTATTTACTAAAGACTTAGTAAATACTTAACTAAATTTGTTGAATGAATTAAATAGCAATTTGGAAGTAATGAATTTTACATCTGGCTGTGTATTTAGAGATGAGAGAGACTAGGAATGATTTCTCCTGCCCTCCAGACTTAGAAGCAACTGATAGTCGAATAGGACCCACCGAGTCTTCTGGCATTTATATTTGGTTGCTGTATGGGAAGTTTGATTTTTGACGTATAAATCAGGTAATAGTGTTATTTTCTCTTAAGAGATGGGATCGCGCTTTGTAGCATGGGCTGGAATGCAGTGGTGCTGCCATAGCTCACTGCAGCCTCCAACTCCTGGGCTCGAGAAATCTTCCCAGCTAAGCCTCTTAAGTAGCTAGGACTACAGTCGTGCACCACCATGCCTGGCTAATTTCTCTTTTTTCTGTAGAGACGTCTCACTATGTTGCCCAGGCTGGTCTCAAACTCCTGTCCTCAAGCGATCCTCCCACCTTGGCCTTCCAAAGTGCAGGGATTACAGGCATGAGCCACCTCGTCCAGTGATAATAATGGTGTTCAAGTGTAGGTTTAAAGCACTGGTTCTCAGCCCTAGCCACATGTTAGAACCACTTGGAGAGACTTGTGAAAATTCTTAGAGATTTCTTTGTAATTGATCTAGGATGCTGCTTGAGCAATGGTTTTTTGTTTTGTGTTGGGGAAACAAATCTCAAAGTTACAGAGTTTGAATCTGTATGATTTTAAAAAGACTCCTCCCCCCACCCAAGTCATTTGAGAATAAACTGCAGACCCAGTGTCACCTGTAGCCCTTTCACCAACACTGTGTTTCTAACAAAAAGAACATTCTTCTATAGAACCACGATATAACCACCAAAGGAAAAACTTAACACTGATATGTTACTATCTCTTACTCTTCAGCTCCGTTAAAGGTGTGACACTCATCGCCAAAGGACCACAGGTTGCATCTGGTTGTTACGTCTCTTTAGTCTCCTTCCATTTGAAACAGTTCTCATTCTTTCCTTGACTTTCATGGCCTTGAAACTTTTGAAGATTGCAGGCCAGTTATTCCGTAGAATGCCTATCAACATGGAGTTGTATGATGCTTCTTTGTGATGATATTCAGGTTATACGCATTTGAAATGAGTATCACAGAAGTGATGAAACATACATTTCAGGTTCATCTAGTACTTTTTTTTACCCTACCCCCCAAATTAGCTCTTTTTCCAAAGAACTCTGTTTAGTGATGAATGTTATTTAGGAGCCACAAAACCAGATGCTAAATGTGTTCATTGCTATCTGGATGTTGCTTGTTCTGTAGCCTTTGCAGAGAGAGACTCAGCAAAGGGATTTTTTAAAGTTCCCCAAATGATGCTAATGTGCAGCCTTAATGGAGAGCACAAATGAATTAGAAGAAAGGTGAATCCCACACTATTTGATTTATTGTTGAGTAAATGGCAAGTTTTTAAGTCAAGTATGGCGAAGTAAATTCTCCCTAAGGAAGTAAAATTTAAAAAGACTAAATTCTACTCAAATCCATGGTAAAAAAAAAAAAAAAAAAATCAGGGTGAAAGCACAGACTGTCTCCTGGAAAGCTTTGAAAAATATTTGTTTTGGAAATAAATCCATTTCTAGTAAGCATGAATTTCTATCTCTTTCCCTGAATTACCTGTTTATAGGGAAAATATTTGAAAAGGTTAGTTGTTTTTTAAGACTGTCTCTCATTAAAACTTACTGCTTTTTTTACACTGTATTTTTTTAAAATAAACTTCTAATTTTAGAATAATTTTAGATTTAGGAAAAAAGGCAGCATAATGCTTTTTTTTTTTTAAAACACCGAATATTTAAACAGATATTTGGGCTGTGGTTGCCTGAGTATCCTTTTCTGCAGTCAGTTTCACTATAAAATGCAGAAGCCAAATTACAGCAATTTTGGCATGAGAAACCCCCTCCTCTCTCCACTTGCAGCGAGAGGAAGCAAGAGACTCCTAGAGCCAAGTATAACAGAATTGGTGGCCAGCCTACCTTAGATGGTCAACGTCCATCTTGCCAGTTTTTATAAATCTATTTTCTTAAAGCAGTACACTGCTGCAAGTGGATTTTCTCCAAGAGCTTCATACCTAGACAGATATACACTTAATCTGACTCCAAAGAAATCCAGCAGTAGACATAAGGAATTTTCAATAAAATCTCATCCTAGATTGTGTGAATTTTGCATATTAGGCTTTTGTATATTTATGCCCAGAGGTGCAGAAGGAGAAAGGCTAGGCTTGTTAGTATTTGTGAATGTGGACGAAGTCAGTGACAACATGTAGGTAAAACAACTTTTTAAATTTTTGTTTTCCATAAATAAAAAATTAATTACTTATTCAGGAGAGCCCACCTCAGTGTTGGTCCTTAGTTCGTTCCTTTTGTGTGGATTGAATGTATTAAACTAGATCGCCACTTCCCAAACTTGAGTCCTTCAGGAACCATCTTTGTGATTTTTGACGTGTTTGCAAACCTATTATTTACTCAGCATTTTTCTTTAATTTGACTCACTTTTTTTTTTTCTTTTTGAGACAGGGTCTCACTCTGATGCCCGGGCTAGAGTGCAGTGGTGCTCTCAGAGCTCCCTGACATTATGGGCACTCAGCCTAATTTGACTCACTTTTAATTTGGCCTTAGTCTAGGTGGTATCTGAAACTGGGGATTTGTTATGTTGATCACATAAAATCCTAAGTACTGCAGGCATTATCTGTTCAGTTTTCTGGGGACCTGAGAATTACATCTCTGTGTCTAGCTCTGAAAGTCAATGAGCATCCCGTGTGGGGTTTCCTACTTTGAGCTTTGAAGTTGTACTAGGTGGTTGCTTATATGGTTTTTCTCAGTTGATATATAGAGTCAAAATTATTGCCATTAGAATAAATGTTCCATTTCAAAGTTATTTTTGAAATGTGAGGTATAAATTATCTTAAGATTCACACATTTGTTCAGGTGGTATGTTTATTATTATGTATCATTTTTATTGTAATTGAGTGGAGCAAAACCTGATTGTCTTAATTGGGGTGCATGAGAGGATGCAATTGTGCACTCAATAGGGAATACATTGATGTATAGGCTCTCAGTAACTGCCTTAAAAACACAAGTAAAAATATGTAAAACATGTAGTATTAATAAATGTAGAGAAAAAATATGGAATACAGAACATAAGAGTTTTATGTTCACCATTCTAAGGATGTCATGGAAAAACACCTAAATTATGATAAATACATATGTACTGTAATTAATTGCATTATTTGTGAGGAATATTGCCAGAAGCCAACTGGATATTATCATATTCAAATCAAGTCCTTTGCTGAGTGGAAATACATTAATCCTCTGTGTGTGTGTGTACGTGCACATGTATTCTTTTAGGTAGATACTATAAAAGCTTATCTTAATAGGCTTCTTTGAAACTAAACTTAATGTCATGTTTTACAAAAGGGGTGATAAACCAAGATGTGAGAATAATTAAATGTGCGTTTTATGCATCCTTTTGGTTTAAGTGAAATACTGTGTTGTGCTCGGTCACAGAGATGAAATGTTGTTTTGCACGTCATCTATAAGTGTTTAATTTGCTACAGAAATGAATTGTGAATATAGATGTATAACCTTCTGGTATGATATTACTTTAACAGAGAGAAGGAGCAAGAAAGGGAAGAACAGTTAATGGAAGACAAGAAAAGGAAGAAAGAGGATAAAAAGAAAAAAGAAGCCACTCAGAAGGTGGGTTTAATCAATTAAGCCTGTCTTTACATCTGCAAGCATCCAGAATAAGAAACTGTCTTGGCCCAGATATCTGACATCTCAATAATGCTACCTGAGACATTAGTTTACTTGAAAGTTTTAAGATTTGGAAGTGGGAGAAAGTTCAAGGTCTGTACTTGTTACCATAAAGTGCATGTTAAATAATGCTGCAGCTGATTTTGTGACAACAACAATAAACAATATTGAGAAAGACAAGAGAGTTTTCAAATGCTCAGCTCTTATTGTGTTTCCTTATTTGTATAATAATTTAATCTTAATTTCCTTAAGCAAGTTTAGAGAATAACTTTTAAAAACGTGCTGGAGTTTGCCTTGGTATTCTTTTGGTCAGTCATAGCACTGTTGTTTTGATGAGTCTGCCTTTGGATAATTCCATACAGAAACCCCCCTCAGAAAGGATCCAGTGGGTCTGCGTAGTGTTTGGGGGGATACAGCACTGCATGGGGAGGAATTTACTTAGGAAAAAAGAAGAGATGCTAAAAGAAAAAACACATAGGGCTGACAGCTCTGAGCTGTCAGGTCTCAGTTGAAGTGTTAGTCTGGCAGTGCCATCTGAGGCAGAAAGTGGTTAGAATGCCCTGCCTGCCCTCCCCTCTTTGCTTCAGAGCATCACCTCTGCCCTGGCCATTGCCTGATCTTCCTTCACTTCCCCACCTCACCATTCTTTTTTTTTTTTTTTTTTAGAGACAGAGTCTCGCTCTGTTGCCCGGGCTAGAGTAAGTGCCGTGGCGTCAGCCTAGCTCACAGCAACCTCAAACTCCTGGGCTTAAGCAATGCATGCCCGGCTAATTTTTTCTATATATATTTTAGTTGGCCAGATAATTTCTTTCTATTTTTAGTAGAGACGGGGTCTCGCTCTTGCTCAGGCTGGTCTTGAACTCCTGACCTCGAGCGATCCACCCGCCTCAGCCTCCCAGAGTGCTAGGATTACAGGCGTGAGCCACCGCCCCTGGCCTACCATTCTTTTTTTTATCTCCTGACTTGGGCTCCGGCTCAGCAGGGTTGCAGTGGTGCCTTTTTTGGAGGCAAAGTGATTTGTTACCAGTTCTTGTTAGTGCTACTTGAAGCACCTGGGAAGCGGGGTCTCACTGTGGAGTAGGTTTGAGGGTCCCTGCTGTGGTGCTAGTTATCAAAGCCTAAGTTTAGGGAGGTAGAAACTGTTACTAAGGTTCAGAGGATGCCTCTAGATTAAGTATAGAGTCAAGGCGATCAAACCCAAGCCAGTGTAAGGTGTAAGGGGCACTGCAAGGTTTTCCCAGCATTATTGGATATAGCATTTCCCATAATTCAATTCTTGAATTATTGAAATAGATAATTTATGAGTACCAGCATAAGAAAAATCCTAGAAATATTTTCTGAATTGGATTGCATGTGACCCTGCCATGTTAACTATATGAAATATAATTTTATCTTTTCTTCATGACTTAGTTAAAAAGAACATCCATTATTATTTGGTGCTATAATAGACTGCTGTGCTCTTGAAGATTTTGTCTGTTTTTGTTTCTGTTAATAGTGGTATCTTGTGCATCACTTGTGCTATTAGGGTATCTGCTTCTAATGTGTTGCTTCTCATCTGAGTTTGTAAGAGTTTTATAAAATTCTAGAGTAAAGAGTGTGGGCTGGGCACAGTGGTTCCTGTTTATAATCCCAACACTTTAGGAGGCTGAGGCAGGAGGACTGTTGATCCCAGGAGTTAGAGGGTGCAGTGAGCTATGATTTACCACTGCATTCCAGCCTGGGCCACAGAGCAAGACTCTATCTCTAAAAAAAAGACAAGTCTGAATAAAGAAGTCAGATAACAACCTAGAGGGTTTTTTGCACTTCTTTTTGGGTACACAGCCACATTCCCTATCATTGAGATTACAATATGCAGGTCCACCACGTATGAGGTGTTAGTGGCATTGCCCCTGTGGCTTCTGGGCTCTTGTCCCTGTGCCCTGCACACACTGAGCACGCCCCCTCCCACCTCCTGGAGTGATGTGAGATTGAACCTTAGTGAAAGCTTTCCTTCAAGGTACTCACACATTTCATCTACTAAATTGGTACAAAAATCAGATTTTGCAGTCTGTTGAAATGTATGGCTAATAGGCTAGACACCGGGGAACTTGAGCAAAGGCTGTTAACAAGAGGATGCCAAATAGAGCAATTATTTTAGACAATATACATTCCATTTTCATTCTTGACATAAATAACAATGTTTTCTTAAACTAAAAATGTCAATATCTAGAAATGATTAATAAAATATGCATCTGTAAACTTGCATTGTGGGTTCCACTAAGAAAAATGATTTCAAATAAAGATAGTATGGATATATTTGAGAGTGAATTGGGATTACTTATGCAGAGAATGTAGTTTATGCAGCTGGACAAGCTCCCCTATGTGCTTGTGTCTGCATTAAGAACTGATTAAGAAGTGATGTCAAAGAGGAAAAGCATCATAAATAAGATTTTGAAGTGGTTAATTGCAAGCAATAAAAATTCAATCATTTTTGGTCAAAATTTTCTAGATCAGCTGACATAGAGTCTAGGTTGACACAGACCAACCCATGGCCTTTGATACTGTTTTATTATACTGAACCGTTGCATCATTTCAGAATTAAATTCTGATTTAGCAGTTTTAAGGAGATAACACAAAGCTTGCCATGTGATTGTCTAAGTGGTTTCCAACCTTATTATAGAGAAAACGCCTCAACTAGGAGGCATAAAATGTGCTATGATGAAAAGAATTGTAGAGAATGTGCCAGAGGTTCTATTATATGGTCAGTCGTTCATTCATTCAGTCAGCAAACATTTGTGGTGCCTCATCTAAGTGTTTCCACATCTTTCGAGCTGCTTACCGCACTGCTTTATAGCCAGTTCTTTGTGTCTGTCTTCACCACTAGACTGACTGTAAGTTTCTCAAAGTTTTATTCATATTTGTATTGCCAGTAACTAGGGCAGTGCCTGGTGCAGAATAGTCACTTAAAAATTGTATATTTAATAAGTGAATGGTCAAGAATGAATGATGGCAACATAATTTTCTTGAAGAATCGACTTTTATTTAAAGCTAAAATTAAATTACTTCCACACAGAAATCAAACATGAGCTTTTTGCACTGTGTTCAATGGCTGTGGCAGTTTGCTCTCTCTAGAGCCATCACTGAGTAAACTGTTAGATTTCCATTCATGAGAGAGGTGTCAAAGAAGGATTCCATTCACATTCATTAGGCTGTTCCTGCTAAAGGAGCATTGTTTAGTGTTGGCAGAATACATACTTTGATCATCCAGCTTTTTACCATCTGGGGGACAGCTCTTTTAACAGAAGCCACATTATAAGACATATTTGACATTATTTGGGTTTGTTGCTTACAGCGGGAAGGCATTGATTTCCCCGTATAACTGATTTTCAAAAACGGCATTCTAAGAAATATTTACAATGGTATAAAACCTAAATTGCCTTAGGGAATTGCTATGTGGATGGATAGAAATCATTCATTCTTGGATAAGTGGGATTATAGAAAAATTATACAAGGGTGTTTTTTTGTAGAATTGGGCTCTGTAACAATTAGTGCTGAGAAACATTCATTTCAAGACACTGTGTTCCACAAATCCACTACAATAGAATTAACTTGTGCTTTCATGTAAGAATATAAGAAGCATTCCAGGAGGTCCTGCAAGTAGATTGTTTAACTCAGACTTAGAATCTGACAGTGGAGTGTGAGGATCCATTGTGAGATGGGCAGGTTAGCTGCAGGACCTTCCCTCCAAAGTTGACCATAGTTTTGTGAACCCCCATAGCAGTAACCCAGTATGATCACCAGCCACAAGTGATCAAACCTCTTCTACATGAATATTTTTATTACAAACATCAGATAACCAATATAAAAATGCTTTAGAAGATTAACAGTTGGGAAAAGTGGGTAAAAAGCACCCACGAGTCTCAATAATGTAAAGTAACCACTGTTGGAACTTTGGCATATTTCCTTTTGGATGTTTTTCTTATGCGTGACCTTTGTGAGTTTTATACAGGGCATGTATAATTAGACACCCTCCTTTATTTTCCCCTCTTAACAATATCAGCAGCAGTTTTCCATTTAGCTTCCAATCATCATTTCTAAACTGTCTAAAAACCCATTACTGTACTCAGCCTGTCCACCTTTTTAGGTTAATAACTTCCATAGATGTGTTAGTTACTATATAAAGAAATACTTTTAACAAAGAACTCTTGATTTGTTCAAAATTTACATACTTTAATCATATTGCTGTACTTCATGGTGTATGTAAACTTTAATAACAACAGCAAACATGCATGAATATCTGATTTAATCGTTACAACAACCCTTTGCAGGGATATACTATTATTAACTCTGTTCAACAGATAATAGAAAACTGAGATCACACAGCCAGGAAGTGACAAGGGTTGGTTTTGAATCCTGCTTTCCTACCATGACCTCTGTTGCCTCTGATGATGTATCTCTGAAGTTTTGCTTTTTAGATTTGGGATTAAGTGTTTGAGTCCATATTCATAGGGGAATCTTTTTGTCTCTATGGCTAATTCAGTTTCTGAGCCACATCCATTTGATTTTGTCTAGTCATAGCAATCAAATGGCAAATACTCACAGTACGGGGACTACATCATGTAATGAGAGTGAAGTGCTTTTTTTTTTTTTTTAATTTTTAGTATTTTTCCTAATGGTGGTCATGTAATTTATAGCTGGACATATGGCCATAGTCTAGAAGGATGTCTGAATGGAGTCCCAGCTGCTTTTTCTAGATTTCAACCATGCCTGTGTATCTGACAGCCTGGATTACTTAAGTTATCAGAATTAAAGTTGTCTTACAATGCTGAATTAGAAAGCAAATCTCATTTACTGATGTCTGTTAATTTTGCAGGTCACGGAACAAAAAACCAAAGGTAAGATTTTTTTTCTTTTTAAATTATTAGAACCTTTTGTGTGTAGATTTTACACTCATGCTGACTCAGCCTCCAATCCACTTGGAAAGAAAGTGGGTGTAGAGTAATTAAGGTGGGTTGTTTGCAGTCCCTGAAGAGCAGTAATAACAAATTAAAAGTACTTGTGCTAATGTTTCTAGTTGGCCTTAAATTTTTTAGGAGACAAAAGAGTAAATACCTTGTTGTAAAAGTATATGGGTCATGATTTTGAACTGAACCTTTTCCGAAAAATTTTTTAGAACAATAACAAAAAACAAACCACCAGCTCCTAATTTACAGAGGGGAACTGCAAAGGGCTGTTAACCACTTTACCCATGGCACGCATTGAGTCTGAAAATGGAATGTTGCATCTACACTCTCTTCTGAGCTAAAGCCTGGACTATGCTTTTTAAAGGTAATACATTTTGAGTAGGTTAACTCTGTTACAAAACAGTGTGACGTCTTGTAAACAGAAGCAGGTGTCCCTCGGGTCATTCTCAACTTAATGGTCTATGTCTTTTTTTGTTTTTTTCTTTCCTATTGATTTTGATGATGTAGTTTTTGTCTGGTGATGGTCACACTTTGGGTCAGTTCCCCTTAAGAATGGGAGACTTCATCCTTTGATGCGCCTCCTCTCCTTGCTCACCTAAATGTGTGTGTCAATTAAGTATGCATGACAGAGAATCATTTGCATAGAGCTGTCAAAATACACAAGCCCAGGCCTCCTGCCAAACCTTCACAGTCCCAGGCCATGGCCCTAGCAGATGTATTTTAAAAAGCTCTACAGGTGACCCCAGTACATGACCCTGGTTGAGAACCGCTGCTCTGGACGAAGGAAATCAGATGTGACTGCAACTTGGAGGAGGGTAAGGGTGATGGAGAGGCCAAGGCTTGACAGGAGGCTCTGTAAAGATTGGTTTCTTCATTGTTTTTTGTTTCGTTTTGTTGGACTGCCGGGCCAAAGCCTGTCACACAGTAATGGAAGACTAATAAAGACAGTGCTAGTTCCTTAGGAAATTTCGTTATGGAAAACAGATTCTCAGATAACTAGACATTACTGTAATATATTTCTAATCAAAAGACATTTCAAAGAGGACTGTAGTCTGGGACTTTGTAGTGATTTATAAAATAAACTGAGAGAAACTATTATTAGTTATAATTATCTTAATTGGTTAGAGAGAATAGTATTCTCCCCTGTACATTCCCCAGTTCCCAGCCCAGAAGTAGGCTTTATTTTGGAAGTATCTTTGTAAATTACTTGTTTGAAATATAAATTATACTTTATCATAGAAATAGTGTTATTCATAGTGGTATAGTGTCCATATTTTCTGAACCAACATACTGTCTAGGAAAGGGTTTGGGCACTTAAATATTGATATTTATAGGACTTTTTGATAATTTATGGGGGCAGCAGATGAGAAAAATTGTCGTTTTCCTGGACAATCCAGGTTCTGTGGTTTCTGGAACGTGGTGGTTGGGTTCCTAGGCCTGGCCACAAGTCTGATGCTCATGAAGCGAAGTATTGGTTGTGCTATAGAACCAAGCTGTTCTGTACGAGAAGTGGTGTTTCTGTTGGAAAACTAAAAATCTGTTAGGCATTTTTTCTCACCAAAAATTTTTTTTGGTACCAGATTTGTTCTCAAATGCATTCCTCTTTCCTCTGCCAAAGTCTTAAAAATCAAACTTTGTTTTCTATTCACTACCAAATTTTTTTTCTAACTAGGATCTTTCTCGTACCTATCATAGAATGGAATACAGTTTCACAATCTCCATACTCTCCCCACTCCCCACCCCTCCAATCAAAAAATAAAGTAAAATAATCCTAACAGCAGCTGAAAGCCCATTTCAGGTTTCCTAAGGGATTTAATTGTGAGAACCAGGGAGTAGTCAGGAAGTAAAAATACAAATTATCCCTGAGGTATGTTAGACTGTAAGTACAGGGAGGCCTTGATCGTTCTAGTTTGGGGCCCAGGTTTATGGCTACAGCTCTATCTTTGCTCCCGAGGGCTTGCCTGGGTACTCTAAATCTTCTTATCTTCCCTCAGCTGACGTGTCTGAGTCCTGTTCCTCTCCCCAAAGATGATGTCTTCCTCAGGCAATCTCCCTTTAACTCTGAATCTACCCCTCTTTCCCCAACAGACCCTATAAGAAAAAAGAAAAGACTGTTGGTGCCGAATTTCTGGTTGTACAGAGGACTAAAGTAAGATTTTTCCATATTTCAGAGAAAAAGTAGATTTATTATATGTTCTTTATCTTCCATCATTTAAAACAAATGGTGAGAATCCTGAGGAGAAGAACAGGACATTTCAAGTGGAGGTTATATGAAGACACAGGCTAGAGCTGGCTTGCTACCCAGGTACCAAATAATAATAAATACTTAAGGTAGAAGTTAATATACTCCTTTGTTGGATATTAGACTTGGAATCCAAAGAGTTTGAGGGATTGGTGTGACAGACAGATCTAGGAGATGAAATTTAACAGGGACGAAGGATAAGTTTAGGATTAAAAAGCCCAGTTGCATAGACTATGCAATAGGGAAATTCAGACATAGCAATTTAGCCTTATTAAGAAGACGTTAGAGTGATGGTTGGCTTAATTAGAGTTATCAGCATGAAATGACTGATTTATAAAAACTAACATGACCTTAAGCTGCATTAATATTGAGATGGTATCCAGGAAGGGATTTACAGTTCCTGTAATGGGCACCGTGCTGTGGAAGGAAACAGAGATCAGCCTCCATGGACCATACGGAGTTTGGGCCAGATCACTCAAGGAATTTGTCACCTTAGGAGGTTTAAACACCTGTGGGGGGTTGCTTAGCTCCCATGGGAAGGCTTCCCACCTGCGGAACCTCACGAAACTGTCTTCAAAAATTTGAAGGGCTCTGGTGCCTGACATTTAATAGTTCCTTGGTAATTGTCTGTTGTATGTTTTGTTCAGTGAAACTTATTCTAACCCTTAAGTACTACTGATGAGTTAAAGCAACAGGGAAAGGCTTCCAGCTCAGTGTAAGTTAAATTCTTTAGATATTGTTGTCCAAAGTAGTTATTCATGACATTGCTCCTTTACCCCACCGGGACACAGCTGAGGGACAACACCTTCCCCATCAGCGTACGTGTGGCATGGATCTTTGCAGTAAGTTGGCTACAACTCTACTTTTGTTTGAGCCTATTTCAGAAGACATGTTTCAGTGAGTACAGGGTAACCTTGAGTCTACTCTTATTTATTACTATTGGAGTTCCCCCCACCACTAAATAATTAATAAACTACTCACAGCACCCTCACATCTTGCAGAAACATCGGTGTGTTCTAACACTATTGTGGGCAACCACTTATCCAGAGATGGAACTGGCTGCCTCTAAGAGAGTGAATGAATGTGAGGTATTATGAGACATGTGGATCAGATAAGTGGACATGAAAATAGTCTAGATGGCAGGTAATCAGGACTTGAACCTGGTTAGGAGAACTGGTGGTAGAGATGAAGGAACAAATTGCAGAGGTGCTTTAGTTTAACTTAATGTTGTTGGGTGTGGTAGTGCTGAGAAGTCTAAGATACCTTCCAGGTATCTGACTTGAGCAGCTGGTTGGGTGATGGCTTTATTCTTTGAGGGAGGAGAAATGGGATTGGGAGCTAGGGAACAAATTTGAGGAGAAAGGGAAGGGTGAAAGAGATCTAAGTTAGAGATTGTGATTTGGGAAACATTAACACATAAGTGATGGTTAAAGTGGGCACATGGGAGAGTTTTGTGTACAAGTAACTTAAATGAGGGAATGGTGTGGGCCCTGATTTTTGTTTCTTTGTTTTTTCAGACAGAGTCTCGCTCTGTCACTCAGGCTAGAGTGCAGTGGCGTCATCAGAGCTGTAACTTTCAGCTCCTGGGCTGTCTATCCTCCCACCTCAGCCTCCAGAGTAGCTGGGACTACAGGTGCAAGCCACCACACCTGGCTAATTTTCTTTTATTTTTTTGTAAAGATGGGGTCTTGCTATGTTGCCCCAGCTGGTCTCAGACTCCTGGCCTCAAGCAAGCCTCCTGCCTCAGCCTGGCATCACAAAGTGCTGGGATTACAACATGAGCTACCTTGCCTGGCCCACACTGATTTTTTCTTTTTCTTTTTTTTTTTAGCCACAATTCAATGACCAAATTCAGCTGCCATTCTGCAATTATGATTATGGGGATAGTCAAAAGCAGGGGTTGCCAACTGTGGCCACAGGCCCACTGTATCTCACCACCTATTTTTGTACTGCCCATGAGCTAAGAATGTTTTCTACATTTTTTAATTATTGGGGGGAAAAACCAATATTTCATGGCATGTGAAAATATGAAAGTCATATTTCACTGTCTATAAGTAAAGTTTTATTGGAACACAGCCACACTCGCTTGTTTACACATTGTCTGTGACTGTTTTTGCCCTAGAAGTGCAGAGTTGAGTTGTTGTGACAAAGACAATATGGCCAGTAAACCCTAAGATATTTTCTATCTGGCCCTTCACAGAAGAAGTTTGCTGACCCTGATCAAGAGTATGAGAAGCCGAGAAAGAGAAAGGAAAAGCTAGCAGGAGTGGCTCTCGTAAAAACACAGAGGGAGGGAATGACAGGTAGTGTCAGAAGCTGCAGAAAGTCAAAGAAGAAATGGTCCAGTGAGCGCTCATTGGATTGGCAGTGAAGATCACTAGTGACTTAGGGGAAAGCCAGTGTGCTGCTTTTGTTTCAACCCAAAGGTTGAGAAGTGAATGGAAGGTAAACAAATGGAGACAGTGCTTAAAGTTTACTGAAAATTGTTCAGTATGTGCTAGCCATTCACTGTGTGTCATCAGATTTAAAATTTCAGACTAAAATAGTATCTTTTCTAGGCCTGGTTTGTATTTTAAGCATTTCTAGATAATTTTTTATGTTTGGCCCCATTGAGATGGTTAAAGGAAATAATAGTTTGTATTGGTGCTGTATAGTTCTTAGGTTTGTCATAAATATATACTTTTTTTCCTTTTTTTTTTTTTGAGACAGAGTCTTGTTCTGTCACCTAGTCTGGAGTGCAGTGCATCATCATAGCTCATTGCAACCTTGAACTCCAAGGCTCACGCAATCCTTCTGCCTCAGCCTCATGAGTAGCTGGGACTGGGCTTGCACTACCACGCCCAGCTAATCTACTTTTTTGTAGAGATGGGGTCTTGCTCTTGTTCAGGCTGGTCTCGAACTCCTGGCCTTAGGCAATCCTCCTGCCTCAGCCTCCCAAAGTATTAGGGTTGCAGCTGTGAGCCACCATGCCCAGCCTACTTTTAAGAAATTCGGAAACCTACTTGTTTCAGGAGTTTCTTAATCCTTTTATCTGAAAAAGTAGTATCTTATTGAGGTTTCCAGATATAGAGGCAATTAGAAGTTTAAACTGTAAGACCTGAGAATGGTATAAGACAAAGAGGCTAGGAATGGGGAAGATTCCATCATTAGACTATGTAAACGGTTTGTAGAAGTAAATGAATGGAAATTAGAAAACAAGATACCCAGCATTTTGCACAATGTTTTTATTTCCCTGTGATACAGAGATCATGTTTAAGCCATGGAACTTTTCTCTGGAAATTAAGAAACTATGCCCTTATTTAGAAAGGCATCCTCTTTAGAAATACTTGTTCTACAACCTGCAAATCCTTAAGACTCAGAAAAGAAAGGGCCTGAAAAGTAACATATTCAGACTTAATGATAGTGTCTCTCTCTTCTGTTATCATCTAACATTCTGGAGCATGACAAGGGACACACACTGATTCTGATGTGTTAAGTTTGGACTTGGGGGGGATCAGATTGGATCAGGCTTCTTGCCAACAGCACCATTGCTCTCCATTTAGTTCCTAGAATTCTGATTGGCCTTTATTTAAATGCTTGATGTTCTTGAACTCATAGAAAGGTGTAATTAAAAAAACAGAATAAGAATTCATTCATGTGCTGAAACAGTTATCTTATGACTAACATGGTATTGCAGGCTTTTTCGGACGATGTCTTGGGGTTTTGAATGACTAATCTGCCGGGACAGAGCACTGTATTGGAAGGAAAGTGGTTGCGGCGTGTTCCCATTTTATAATGGCTTTATCATTTATGATCCATTCTATCTCTGAGATGTGATGTGAGTGTCGGAAAGTGCCCTGAGGAGCTTTTGCGAGGAATATTGCACAATATGTGATGCTCACCCGATTTCTTTGATTGAAACAGTGCTGTGGATGTTATAAAGTTAATCAAACTAATGTTCAGCCCTCAGTCCTATAGGCTGTTCTTTGTCTTATTCATTTTTTAGGGAAATGAATTAAGGCATGTAGTAGACTTGGTTAAGGTCAAGTGAAGATCCTAGTCCTTTTACAGAAGGGCAGCCTCACAGAGACGTAGCTCCTTCTGTCCTAAAAACCAGTTGGGAAGAATCCCTCCCAGCCTTTGCCACCTTCTTATTCTCCTAATAAGAGAAAAGGGGATTGAGAATGCCATATGCTATGGAATCCTCCAGAAACATACAGAGAGTGAATCACTAAATCATCTGTATTCATTCACTTACCAGATATTTATCCCTCTGTGGTTATAGGTCATTAATATTAGATAATGACTAATTTATGAAGTCTCATTTTTATTCTGCTCATTAGATTTTGGATCCTCTGACCTCCCTTACTTAGGAGGGCCAGTACTGCCTTGTAATTGGCTAAGGTTAAATATGGGGGTCACCTGGAAGGCAGGCACCTGCTTTTTTCTCTTGTCACTCAGAGTACTCGTTAATGTCCAGTGGTGCTATAGATTGGGCCCCCGGATTTCTGATGATGTCTCTCTCTCCTCATAAAGGAGCCAGTTAAATGAGCGACATGCTGGCCCAGCATCATTTTAGCAGTCAAAGCAGTACTGCCACCAGAGCTGGCCCTGACGTTACCCTGGGTGGCAGGGATTTGGGCCTCAGAATTGTCTGACTTGTCAGGCTCAATGATTATTTCTGATACTTCCAGCCTCAAGTTGTCACGTAGATTTTTATGGAATGGGTAGTGGGCTTTTGGTAGCATGAAGCAAGGGACGTGCAGACCCAAGAGAACATTCTCTGTGGGGCTGAGAGGGGAGGGCCTAAGGTCTGGCAGCGTGTGTTTACGGTTGCCCGGCACCATCCCGTGCTGTCTGTTTGCCATTTTAAAAATTAAGATAAAAAATTATTTGAAATACATAGAAAAGGTATCTATATTTTGAAATTTTTAATCTTAAAGATTTGGGGAAAACAATTTTTGTTTGACAACAGCAAAAAGATTGATGACATTTGTAATATTTACACAGAGAGCCATATGAGTCTTTGAGTCCAGGTGGCTGTAGAAACCAAAACGATTTGAGTTTTGCGATTTTCCAGTCTCACTGTTTCCTGTTGGGGTCCACTCTGTGCCATGCATTAAGAACAGAAATATCAAGATGGGTCCCTGCCCTGAGACAGTCATGGCCCAGTGAGGGAGAGTGTCCTCTAAATGGAGAATTTCAACATGATACGGTAAATTCCATGGTAGGGAGAGATACAGACAGCGTGTTCCAGAGCACAAATGAAGGGTGCTTAGCCCACCTGGTCCAGGAACTGCAGGAAAGTCTTTTCAGAGCCAGATCTTTAAAGAAATGTGGATGAAGGGAGGGAGCCCTTGGGCCAAGAGGCTTGAACCCCTTACCAAGGACTCTGCCACAGACATTTAACCCTGCGAGGCAGCCCTTCAGGGAATTAATTCTACTGTTGATATAAGGGAATGAATGATGATTGTGTCCCTCTCCCCCTTAATTAATGGCGTATAATTCCATGATCTTACTGTGTTTGAATCCTTGTCGCCATCACCCGCCGCCTCCACGCTACCTTCAGTAAACTGGAGATACTGTGGAGAATTTGGAAAGACTGTATCTCTCTAGAGTAGAGTGAAAGGAGAAGAGTTATTGGTCTCATGTAAGCTTTATAAAAAGTAATCTTTAGAAAAATGTATTTGATATATTTCAAAGACTGTTCCCAACCTCTCTCTTTCAGTGCCCGAAGTGACGAAACCAAGTTTAAGCCAACCAACGGCCGCCAGCCCAATTGGCAGCTCTCCATCGCCACCAGTCAATGGTGGCAACAATGCCAAAAGGGTGGCAGTGCCGAACGGACAACCGCCAAGCGCCGCCCGCTACATGCCTCGGGAGGTGCCGCCGCGATTCCGTTGCCAGCAGGACCACAAAGTGTTACTGAAACGTGGGCAGCCCCCTCCACCGTCCTGCATGCTCCTCGGGGGTGGGGCAGGGCCTCCTCCCTGCACAGCACCTGGAGCAAACCCAAACAACGCACAAGTGACAGGAACGCTGCTGCAGAGTGAGAGTGGGACTGCGCCAGGTGAGGCATCGGAGGTGATGACTTGAATTCATGGCAGCTTTAGAGAGAGAGAGAGAGAGCTTTGTTTGCATTGCCTGATGTAAAGTCCACGAAAACCGCGAATTATACAAACTATTGGGAATATTCAAAAGATGGAAGAAGATCCCAGTAGGAAACGTATATAGGCAGTTCTCGGAAACTGGGTTTTAGTGTCCTGTAAGTGTGGGCTCTGCGCATGAGAGGCTCAAGTAGCTGCTGTTGGTCATCACTGTTTGGGCCTATCTTTCCCTTCTCAGACAAGAGCGTTACAAATTTAATCCTGTAGTTCCACCGTGTGTTCAGAGCATGATGGCAAGTGGAGCTTCTGTGGAGGCTCATTCTGTTTCCGGAATGCTAGGAGTATAGAGAAAATGATTTCTTAGATTAAAATGTAGACTCTTGGGAGGTTACCAAATAAAACCATTCTATAGTTTTTTATTAAATTTTTAAAGTCAATATTTCTTCTGAGGGCCCTGGATTTTGAGCCTTGTTAAAAACTGTATGTGGACATAAGATCTTTAGCTGAGGGGTTCTACTAGAAGTTTCGAGAGTTTTTAATGAATACTAAGTCAACTAACAGCTAAGAACTTCTAAGTACATTATTTTTATTTTTAGTTAACAGATTTTGACTTGTCTCTTAAAATGCCTTTTTAGGCACTATTAAAATTCAGAACTTGAACATGATCATGCATTAGCAAGGACAATGAATTGATGGGTTAATGGTTGTCACCAGTAGGATGCTTTATTTGAGTTCCGAGTTGGAACAAAGATTTGCCTAGAAAATTCTTTCACCATCTTGTTGTGTGCAGAGTAATAATGATGTAAAGAAACCTAGTGGTGGTAACACAGGCTTCACGCAGAGATAAGCCCTACCTGGGAGGCTTCAGGCCAGGCCCAGACCAGACAGAGAAAGGTCTTGTGGCTCTTTTGTCCTGGCCCTGGTAACCAGCTGCAAAAAGAAGTATGGGGGAAGATGGCCCCGTCAGGCGTTTCTGCAGCTTAGTCTAGCCAGGCCTGAGTGGAGACTCGGGTCCCGTGTGAGTCAGAGTCTCTGCTTTATATCATTAAAGCCAAGGAGGCCCCTAAGTATCCCGAGTTTCAGGTTCTGTGCTTTCTCATTTTTACATGGCTCTATATGATCTTTTGTTCAACTTCATATTGATTTTAAGCTATTTGGTTAAAGAAGCTAAAATAAATTTAGAAGAAATTATCTCATTAAAAACATGTCGTTTTTTTTCCCCACCAAATATGGTAAATTCCATCCAAAATGTGTGCTGAGCCAGACTAATTTATCAGATTAAGTTCCTTGGGGTGACAAAATCTGATTCATGCTTGTGTGTCACTCAGCATCTAGCTCAGTGAGCATTTATCATTCAGCAGATCTGTGGAATTCAAACATTAGCAAGATAGGGTCTCTACCTAAAAGGCGCTAACATGGGGAAGGGAAGATGTGAACACAGTACTGCAGCATTGAGGAAAATGGCTCTGGACAGGGAAAAATTATTTTCAGATGACGAGCTCAGAAACGGCTTCATAGGAGAAATGGCACTTGAACTAGGCCCAGAAGGAAGAGTAAATTTCATTGTGTGACTGCAGGAGGTAAAAACACTAGGTGCCAATGTAGAATGGTGCCAGAGCGAGAAGGCACAAGTTGTGGAAGGTCAAGTGGTGTGGATCTGCATGGAAAGTAGTAGGACATAAGACTAGAAAGTTGGTTGGTCCCAGGTCATGGAGCATCTTGAACTCCCAACCAAGGAGTTCAGCTTTATTCTTGTGCATTAAGGAACTATTGGAGGCTTTCCATACAGCAGTGATAGAATCAAAGGTCAAAGGTATCCTTTAGAAAAATTTGTTCAGCCAGGAGTGTTTAGAGTAGATTGGAGATACAGAACAAGTTTAGAGTGCTGTTGCACTGACTCAAGATACAAGAAAGCCCTTCTCTGTCAACAGGAATGGCAAGGAAATACCTTTGAGAGATGTTGTGGTATTAGACTTGGCCAGTGTGACATCAGACAAATGAAAAAAAGATGACTAAGACAGTTGTGATGCAGGAACTAGGTAGTGAAGCTGATTTGTGGAGAAATGTGATTAGCTCCTCTAGAGGCAGTCTTGAGTTCTGGGTTTTAATGGGTAATAAATGCATGTGAAACTGTGATTGATAAAATGATCTCTTTCCCAGAGTCAACCCTTGGAGGTGCTGCTGCTTCAAATTATGCAAATTCCACTTGGGGCCCGGGAGCCTCCTCCAACAACGGCACCTCCCCCAACCCAATTCACATCTGGGACAAGGTGATTGTAGACGGGTCTGACATGGAAGAGTGGCCTTGTATTGCCAGCAAAGACACTGAATCTTCTTCCGAAAACACCACCGATAACAACAGTGCCTCGAACCCTGGCTCTGAGAAGAGCACTCTGCCAGGAAGCACCACTAGTAACAAAGGAAAAGGGAGCCAGTGCCAGTCTGCAAGTTCTGGGAACGAATGTAATCTTGGGGTCTGGAAATCTGACCCTAAGGCTAAATCTGTTCAATCTTCCAACTCTACTACAGAGAGCAACAATGGACTAGGAAATTGGAGGAATGTGAGTGGTCAAGATAGAATTGGACCTGGCTCTGGCTTCAGCAACTTTAACCCAAATAGCAACCCATCTGCCTGGCCAGCACTGGTCCAAGAAGGAACTTCTAGGAAAGGAGCATTGGAAGCAGATAATAGTAATTCCAGTGCACAGGTTAGCACAGTAGGTCAGACATCCAGGGAACAGCAGTCAAAGATGGAAAATGCGGGTGTTAATTTTGTTGTCTCTGGCAGAGAACAGGCTCAAATTCATAACACTGATGGACCAAAAAATGGAAACACTAACTCCTTGAACTTAAGTTCACCAAACCCCGTGGAGAATAAGGGAATGCCCTTTGGAATGGGCTTGGGGAACACCTCCAGGAGCACTGATGCCCCTTCACAAAGCACTGGAGATCGAAAGACTGGGAGTGTTGGATCTTGGGGTGCAGCTAGGGGGCCTTCTGGAACTGACACAGTCTCTGGACAAAGCAATTCTGGAAACAATGGGAACAATGGAAAAGAGAGAGAGGACTCCTGGAAAGGAGCTTCTGTTCAGAAATCAACTGGGTCAAAAAATGACTCTTGGGACAACAGTAACAGGTCTACGGGTGGGTCCTGGAACTTTGGCCCTCAGGACTCTAATGACAACAAATGGGGTGAAGGGAACAAAATGACATCTGGGGTCTCTCAGGGAGAATGGAAACAGCCGACTGGGTCTGATGAGTTGAAAATTGGAGAATGGAGTGGTCCAAACCAACCAAATTCTAGCACTGGAGCATGGGACAATCAAAAGGGCCACCCCCTCCCTGAAAACCAAGGCAATGCCCAGGCTCCCTGTTGGGGAAGATCTTCCAGCTCCACAGGAAGTGAAGTTGGAGGTCAAAGCACTGGAAGCAACCACAAGGCAGGAAGTAGTGACAGTCATAATTCTGGCCGTCGGTCGTACAGGCCCACACATCCTGATTGTCAGGCTGTCTTGCAGACTCTTTTGAGCCGAACTGATTTGGACCCCAGGGTGCTCTCAAACACTGGCTGGGGCCAAACTCAAATTAAGCAGGACACGGTGTGGGATATTGAAGAGGTGCCAAGGCCTGAGGGGAAATCTGACAAAGGAACTGAGGGGTGGGAGAGCGCTGCCACACAGACCAAGAACTCAGGGGGCTGGGGAGATGCACCCAGCCAAAGCAATCAAATGAAGTCTGGATGGGGGGAGCTCTCAGCCTCTACAGAGTGGAAAGACCCCAAGAACACAGGAAGCTGGAATGATTATAAGAACAACAACTCCTCCAACTGGGGAGGAGCACGACCAGATGAAAAGACATCTTCCTCTTGGAATGAGAACCCCAGCAAGGATCAGGGGTGGGGAGGTGGACGCCAGCCCAATCAAGGATGGACTTCTGGAAAGAATGGTTGGGGAGAGGAAGTTGATCAAGCAAAAAACAGCAGTTGGGAAGGTTCTGCAAGTAAACCTGTGTCTGGGTGGGGTGAAGGAGGACAGAACGAAATCGGAACTTGGGGTAACGGTGGGAATGCAAGCCTAGCTTCAAAAGGTGGGTGGGAAGATTGCAAAAGATCCCCGGCATGGAATGAGACAGGCAGACAGCCCAATTCCTGGAATAAACAACACCAACAGCAGCAGCAGCCACAGCCACCACAGCCACCACAGCCAGAGGCTTCTGGCTCATGGGGAGGCCCACCCCCACCACCTCCAGGCAATGTTCGACCTTCCAATTCCAACTGGAGCAGCGGGCCACAGCCCACAACCCCTAAGGATGAGGAACCCAGTGGTTGGGAAGAGCCATCTCCACAGTCAATTAGTCGAAAAATGGACATTGATGATGGCACTTCAGCATGGGGAGACCCTAACAGTTACAACTACAAGAATGTGAATCTGTGGGATAAGAATTCCCAAGGGGGCCCACCACCTCGTGAACCAAACCTGCCCACCCCGATGACCGGGAAATCAGCATCAGGTAAGCAACGGTTTTTTCTCGCAGATTTTGATGAAGAAAAGAAATCCTAGACCAAGGCACTTTTATTAAGGTGCATTTATTCAACTTAGCTTTATTCTCAGACTCTTTCGTACAGTTGCTACTCTGTTGCTAACAGAACCTCTCTTTTTATAAACCGCTAGTGCTGGCAGATGCTGGTAGTACTTTTTAATGTTCTTTCTCGGCAAAAGGAAAAGATGACAACCCCGTGTTAGTCCCCAAAATTATTTTTCTCTAATTGTATTGGTGTGCATAATCCAGAAGACTTCTATTTTGCCAAACAAACTAAGCTCTAGATTTTAAAATAAAGAATTAAAGTAGTAGCAGAAATAGACCTGATTTCCATTCTGGTTCCACCCATGGACACACACATCCTCTGTGTTTCTCTTTCCCCAGCAAAGGGAAGTATGCTGAGTTGTTCTTCCAGAGGCCGTCAATGCTGTAGCAAAGCTGGTATCTGGAAGGTTTTAGTCTCTTTGCAGATGGTTTTTAATGATTACCTCTGGAAGGGGGAATACTTTGGATTAGAGATTATTATCTCATGATAATCAGTTGCCCAGAATTAAACTTTCTTGTCTCATTATTTGAATAGGAAACATCATACCTGGTAAATTAAAAGTTACGATGGTAATGGCATTCTTAGTTTGACATTGTCAACCTGAGTGTTCTCATAAAGCAGATAATTCAACAAATTAAGGGAGATGTACCTTTCAAGCCTTTTTTTAGTTAAACTTAATCATAATATTAATAATCAGTGTTCCACTTCTCAAAGTAGACCTAGTGGTTATTGAATTCATTTTTGACCACTTAGAAAATGACTACTTTTAACTAATTCTTTTTTTCAAGTATCAAAAAGAATGAGGAAGGAAATGAAGATTGCTCATTGACTCCTATCTAGAATAAAACCTGCTAACATTTTCAAAAACAATACCCACATAGTAAAAACCTTCAAACTGTATGGAAAAGCAAAAAATAATAAAAAAAGAATCTTAACCCCTAGGGTCTTTCCACATAGGTAATCTCTTTGAAGTTTGTGTCCCATTGAGAAATGTCGTTCATGCCTGCAGCAAGAGTTTTAATATATCTGTCCTTTACAAATTTTACAGAAAAGGGATTATACTTTCTACACTGTTCTTCACCCTGCTTTTTTCATTATATACTTACAGGCTTTCCATTTTAGCACATACAGTTCTTTTTCTTAATTGCTTCTTAAATAGTATTTTATGGGGGACCCACAATCGGTCTATTTGGGTTGCTTCCAAATTTGTTCTAACAGTGATGCAGTGAGCATTGTTGTACATGGAATTCCACCTACATTTACAAGTATATCTGTGGTATAATTTCCTGGCAGTGGAATTAACTGAGTCAAAAATTGTGTGCATCTGACTTTTTAAAAGTGACATTGCCAGATGCTCTCCATGAAAGTTGAGTTTTTACCAACAGAATATCAGCACGCCTGTTCCCGCCACCTTCACCTCCATTGGATATTATGGTATTTCACTTAACAAGTCATTGACAGAGACATATTTTCTTTCTTTACAGTCTGGAGCAAAAGCACACCACCTGCTCCAGATAATGGTACTTCAGCTTGGGGTGAGCCCAATGAAACCAGTCCTGGGTGGGGCGAAATGGATGATACAGGAGCAGCGACCACAGGCTGGGGGAACACACCTGCCAACGCTCCCAATGCCATGAAACCTAGTAAGCATGCAGCATTTGTATTTTTGAGAGATTTCTTTGTTAATTTGGACATCAACATTTTGGTGAGAGCTGTTTAGTGTTTAAACTGTTGATTCAGTGAGATTCAGGACCTCGAATGTTAAATAAATAATTAATAGCAAATGGTGGTGACTTGGCTTGGCATATGTTAAAATGTTCATGGTGAACTAAAAATCATAAACTGGGCATGGTGGTATGTGCCTGAAGTCAGTCCCAGCTACGTAGGAGGCTGAAGCTGGAGGATCACTTGAACCCAGGAGTTCAAGTCCAGCCAGGGCAACATAACAAGATTCCATCTCTTTAAAGAAAAAAATCTCAAGTTAATTTTCTTGATTTTGTTTTAAATTAGGTTTGGTATCTAGACAGAATTATAATTTTGATGTGATTTTTTTTTTTTTTTTTAGCTCAGTAAATTAAATATGCTCACCATGTCTAATATGTGTTTCTGCTCTTTTGTCAGTATAATTTAAAATAGGAGTTCGCTGGCTTTTAATTTTAAGGTGGAACCTGGTCTCTGCTGCCCGGTGACTTCATCCTTCCGTGCCTTCCTTTTGCCTTTGTCTGTCTTCTCTTATTTTCCACCCACATAAGAGCTTTTCAGATTTCTTGAAGCCGACAAAGATTTCATTTCAATTTTTTAAACGAAGAATGCCATACTCATTCATAACCATTGAAAATCTACGCTGTACATGATACAGCTGGCAATGTGTAGCCACAGTAATTTGCAAAACTTTGTAGTCTAGTGCTATGGAATGTCTCATTGGATGCTCCTAAATTGAAAAATTGAATTTCAAGTGCCCATTTTTCCACTTGTTTGTAACTTTCTTTAAAATGTCCATCATCTCTTTTCTACCAAATAGCAGATTTAAGGGACTATCTTTTGATTAAATAATGAAATTTTATGGAATGCTCAAAATTTGAACAAGAAAAAAAATTCTGTGAAGTTTGTCTATTATATTTAGGACTTTTACAGTGCCATTTGAATGAATGATATTCTAGAAATTCACACTCAGGTGTACATAGTCACTTGACTGCATTTTAAAAATCATGCATCTCCTCTACTTCATAGAAATAGGTTTGTGAAGATTTTGTTTCCATCATGGTTTTCATTGTGGAATCAGTTGTGTCATCATGGAAACCATCATCTAGTAGACTTGAAATAGATCTAAAGTGCTGTTGTTGGAAAACATTAACCAGAACCTTGGCACAAAGAGGTGTTTAGCAGTACCTTCAGGATCTTTGTGTGTCTTTCCCAACCTCACAATCACCGTCACTTTTCTCCAGATTCTAGAAATGTCTTCTAGTCTTCAGGATCATCTGTGGTTATAGCTCACATCCTTTCTCTGGGTAATTGGACCGTGTAGTTTGCAGAGGAAAAGGCCAGCTCATCACAGCCTACCAGATGATGCTGATAGTTACCCTGTGATCTTCTCTAGCCTACAAATGTCTAAAATTTTATGTTATGAGTCCATGATTAAAAATTAGAACTTATCCTTTCTATAAGAAACATTTGTTAAAAGTTTAGCTCCTTTCTCTAATAGAAGAGTTCACATGCATGTCATTTTTCTAAAGGGGTCAGCATGTGATTTATATTGGGTTTTTAATTTCTGTTGCTTGTCAGTGGATGCTATAAAGCCTGTGCTTACATAATATAAATCATAAGTATATTATGGGATTATATAAATTTATAATTCAATATGCAGAAGAAGCAATCCTGGTTATCAACAGCACTTCCAGCAGCAGGGACAGTGGCATCTTAGCCCCGTTTCTTGCTGCCCAGGCAGAAAGCCCCTTCATGTGGCTAAGATATTCACTTGGGCCTCGCTGCAGGGGTGAAATGCCACAGTTAGGAGAAATTAATCATCCTATGCCTTGTCTATTTGGTGGGAACTTAAGTGGCTGTCATAGGCCTGGTGTCCTGAGGAGCAGCAGCTATCATTCGAGGAAAGGCCTGGAAGAACCACTTTTCTGGCTCTAGATTCTTCATATGGAGCTATCTGTAAATCAAATGACTTCCATAAAAGTCCTATCATTTGGGACACTGAAGGAGTGCATGGAAATTTCTAGACAAGAGAATGTATTTCCTTTCTTTCATCATTTTATGCAGTGTCATTACTGCAACATGTATATTTTGATTCCATACAATATTTTCAAAGGGAAATTAAGGTCTTATTCCAATCTTCAAATTAAAGATCTTTGTTTAGAAGAGGATGTTGGTAGAATAGACTATAGATACTGACATCCTACTTCCTCAAACATTAAAGTCTGTTCTTTGATTTCTTTCTGTTTTCCTTCCTCCCTTTCTATATCCTCCAC
Organism: Varecia variegata; assembly: GCA_028533085.1. NCBI lineage: Eukaryota > Metazoa > Chordata > Mammalia > Primates > Lemuridae > Varecia > Varecia variegata. Next base: position 6,327,048 of record CM052440.1, on the reverse strand, counting down.
ATTTTTTCCTCCTGACTTTTCAAAACCACTGCATACACATCTTCTTTGTCTAGGATTGCTTTAGTATCTAATAAATTTCAAATTTTGTGACCATATGTGAATTTCTCTTATTTTACCATAATTTTGATGTTCAAAATCTTACAAAATTTCCTTTTTTCTTCCCATTTTCATGTCCTTTTTTTGTCTTCACTGCAAGCAGACAGTTGTCCTTTATTATGCCTCATATTTGTAATGTCCGTTGTATGTAAAGTACATAATGTTAGAAGAGTAAATCTAGGACTCCGGTAAATCATGCTCATTAAGAGGAACAGATATCCCTTAATTGAGATGTGAAATTTCTTGTCATGAAAGTAGTGATAATTTCTTTTCAATTTTGAAATTCCTGTCAACTTGATGCAAGGGAAAAAGCATTGACCCAGAAGTCAGAAGGTCTTGATTCTCTAGTTTGTTAACTTACCGAGTGACATTGAAATTTTACCAGTTTCAATTTCCTGCTCTCTCAAATGTGAATAATAGTATTTGCCTTGCCATGTAGATGGAGTAGATAATATTACAAAGATACTAAAATGCTACATCTGCAAGGAATTATTGTTCTGGTTATTGTTATATATAGCTGTTGCAAAGAGTTGATTCATTCTTTCCTTAAAGATTCCAAATCTATGCAAGACGGCTGGGGGGAGAGTGAAGGGCCAGTCACAGGAACTCGCCATCCCAGCTGGGAAGAGGAGGATGACGGAGGAGTCTGGAACACCGCCGGCTCTCAGGGAAGTGCTTCCTCCCACAACTCAGCAAGCTGGGGACAAGGAGGGAAGAAACAAATGAAGGTAGCCCACTTTAGAAATGTTTCCACTTGCTTATTCGTTCTTAGAAGGCAGAACAGAGAAATTTTTATTGGAAGTTGTGAGGCAACTGGGGTCCTCAAGGTCCTAAGTAAGGGGGAAAATACTTTCCTACAAACAAATAATGATTTCCCTTTTACCCGTCCTCTTCCTTTCCCATGACCTTGAAACCTTGAACTACAGAACTGTTGCTGTGGGTAAGATGAAATTTTAAAGATATGAGATACTTTTCATTTTTAGTTTCCACATTATATCCATAATAATTCGTTGGAGGCTCTCAAGGCATACTTTGTATTAATAAATGCTTTATGCTTTTGCATTCTAAAGCCAAAGAAGTCCGTCCTTAGAGTAAATCCCCATGAGTATGCAGAAGAGAAACCAAAGGGAGATAATACAGGCTTCTCCAGTGGCAGTCAGCATGTCTTGATTTTATCTGATTTGGGGGAGTCCATGGCCCAGAACCCTTCTGCTAACAAAGTGAAGTACCGGTGTGTAACCCAGCAACAGCAGCTAGATGATCTCTCTACATCCTATACCACTGCAGTGCCCAACACGCTGGGCGGCAGAGCTCCGCCGCCACCCTACCCCCACCCCCGTCCATCCGTGGAAAAACTGTCTTCCATGAAACCAGTTCCTGGTGCCAAAAAGGTTGAGGACTGTTGCTATATCAGATTGTGTTCTAAACTTTTCATTTTCCGTATCTTATTACAACTTGTTTCTCTTTGGGTTTGTATAATTTGATGAGAACTTTGGTTTTTAACCTAGAACAGTAGTATTTGAATCTGAACCACTGTCTTGGCAGAAGCTCTCTTTTTTCCTCTTTTCTTCATTCCACACATAAAATGGTGGAAATAAATGGGCATCCATTGCTTAATTTCAACCTGAGAGCCTTATTGCCCTGTGAAATGCTTCATGACTAATATTCTCCTGTGTTTCCAATACCAGATGCCATCTTAGAAGGCCTTCCAGTGGCTAAGGATTGGGCCTTTATCCCCTTTGCTGCCTATTGGATATTAATTTTATTGAATACCCTAACTTTCTTTTATAGCATAAGAATACAGTTCGTTTCTATTAGAAACATTTTGTTTAAGCAGTCCTTCATAGTTTTCCCTCTTTTAAGCACTTTTATTTCCTTACTCTAGTCACAGAAGGAATTATTCAGCAAAATTTTCAGCATTCTTTGTACTCTTATGTTGTCTAGTCTGCTTTTGGCTTTCTTTTAGTTACTCACAAATTAACAAGGAGACCAAATTAACTGAGTGAAAGGTGCTAATAAATACCCCACTCAGGTGACAACCAAAATTTAATTAATTGGGAATCGAATGTGTCAGCTCCAGTACCAGCTATTCTGACTTTTCCTACTGTGGCCCATTTTTTTAAAAATGTGATAAAATGCACATAATATAAAATTTAGCATCTTAACTGTTTTTAAGCATACGGTTCAGTGGCATTAAGTACATTCACATTTTTGTGCTACCATCACCACCATCCATCCACAGAACTCTTTTCATCTTGCAAAACTGAAACTCTGCACCAATTAAACAATAACTCCCCATTCCCCCATTAAGGGCTTTTTTGGCCTTAAAACCTGTAACTAAAGTTAAGTACCTCATCACTTTCAGGAGTGATAAAATTGACGTGATGGATATTATCACAGCACACAGAATGTCTGCTTCTGGAACGCACGCGTGCACAAAGCCTCAGCATCCTCTGCCCCACCAAATCCTTGTCATAATTCCACCTGCCTTCACGGGAGTGAAAGTGGAGCTGATGGTTGGTGCCTTAGTCCAGGGAGAAACGAAATTGTCCCATTAAAAAGCAAAAACCCACCTCTGCCTTGCTTTGCCCAGGGCATGAGTGATAGTGTCTTCCACTGGGCCTCTTTCCTACTGGGGACCCATGTCCTTTGTGCTGTGAAGCCGGCAGATGCAGTGCTGCATGGTTGTTCCTCGTAATGGCCCGTTTAAATAGGCTCCTTTCCAAATAACCTGACCGGGCATCAAAACTCTCTTTTCTCCTCATGCAAACCAGCCTGGGTTACTAAGAGAGCAGCCTGCTGAAAGTGAAAGTAGTAGCCTGCAAAAATTTTATTTTAGAAAATCTGGTACTGACTTCTATTTAAAAAGTAAAAACACCAGCCGACCATATACTTTTCCATTTACTCCTAGTTCGATGCAATGAATAAAAAAGAATGAAAATGTAGATATAAAGCTGCACTGATTAATTATTTAAACTAACAGATAAAATATCAAAATAATTGTAATTAAAGAGAGATAGGGTTCAGAAAGATAAACTCTCGCTTCTACATTTTCAGTCTGTACTTGTGCAACTCAGGAGGTTGAAATAAATTATTTTGTTCTGAGGTTACATATTTCATTTCTGTAGTGCTCACTAAAAGGAGGAAACAATGATTCATGGATGAATCCTCTTGCCAAACAGTTTTCAAATATGGGATTGCTGGTAAGTTTTATTTTTTTTCATGTATATAATATATCCCAACTGTAAGGTTTAGTAAAAATTAAGACCACTGCCAAGTACAGTACAAAATTACAGATTTAGAAACTGATCAAACAATGTTATTGATCTTTTAGATTAAGCAATGTTTGTTTTCTCTTACTTTATTCTTAATGACATATCCAACATGTAAAGGTTATGGCTTTTGAATTTGTAGTCTTTGTGTCCTTTTCTTCGGGAGGGTAGGGAAGAAAGAGTTCGGCACTTTAAATTTATGAAGTTTTCCCTGACTGCAGTGCTGTACTAGTTTTCATATTATAATTTTTAAAAGGCAACAACAACAAAATATCTAATAAAACTATATTGGGACTACTTAGGGAATTCTTGTAGAATTTCTGATTTCCTTATCTCTTGGGAACATTGTGGGGACGCCCTGTCCCTGGTTGCCAGAAGACAAATGACATGACTTGGCTGCACATTTGAAGATTTGATGACTTGACAAGTCACAAGAAGAAGTTGTCATCATTTGGCTGCCACTCATGGAATTTGATCCTGGGCTGACTGGAACTTGAGGACAGGGGTTTATTTCTTCAGGCAGCTGTTTCGCTATTGCTCTGTTCCTAGATTTATTGAGGCTAATTGTGTGCAAAAATTGAATTTTAGGAATATAGGCACCAGCAGGAATTAAACTATTAAAAATGTTAATATCTTCATTCCAGTTTAAAGTTCATTTCAGAAGACCTTGTATAGTGCCAGTGGTAAGATGTGGCTCTCACATGACTAATGCCACTTCTCTGATTCAAATATGTACATCCTTAATTCTCTCTCATCTGTTCTTTATTTTTTCAGAGTCAAACTGAAGATAATCCAAGCAGCAAAATGGATTTGTCTGTAGGTGTGTATCATTCCACTGATAGGAGTGGAATATATTGGTGTTAATGATATCCTGTTCAGCTCTTCTGCCCAATTTAAGTTGGGATGGGTATAGTTCAATAGACATTTATTGAACACTTACTCTTTGTAAGGTACTGTGCTAGACACTAAGTAGGGGTTGAAAACTCAAATGACTGCAAGAATCAGGAAGGAATGTGAATGAGTGATGTGTCCCAGGTATAAGAAATCAGGATGAAGAGGGTGCTGGTTAACTGGAGAAGTGTACAACACCTTCAAGAATCGGCCCCGCTTGGCTCCTAGCGGTTGTTGCTGTGGTGGAGTGCGGCTCAGCTGTGCCAAGTCTTCCAGTTTTTCAGGAGAGGCCAGACATTCAGATATAGATTGACATCCTGATTTTTAAATGCTGGAAACAAAATCAGATCTTTTAAAATGCTGTTTGGGGCCAAAAAAATATGTCCATGGCCCTGCCAGACTTCGCCCTTAGGTTGCCAGTCGTGTCTGCATCAGGATGTTTCATAATTGACAAACTCTCCCATTGCAGCTGGACAAGTGCAGAGTCAGCCATTAGTCTGTGGGATTGTCATAGTCATGTTTGCTGTTGGTCACCCTGAGGAACTTCAAAAGAATCGAACTGAGAAGAAAACAACCCTGGGTAGTAAGGGAAAGAGGTAGTCTTAGATCTGTGATATTTTTTAATAGGAAAATGATTAAAACATAAGCTTCCTGGGGCATAGATGATGTCAGTTTACAAAGCTGTGAAAGGAAAGTGGGTATAGTCGTCGTACCTGGGAAAAATACATCGTGCAGGAATCGTGGACACATCTTCTGTGTTCAGCTCTTAAGTTCTAAATTTTAAGGCAACAGCTGTGCCTCTTTGATCTTTTTATTCCCCATAACTACGTTTTACAACCCTGATCATTTATCTAGCAGATGCAAAAATAGACAACGTCTCTCATGCAGGATATTTGAATTTATGAGCAAGATGTGTTCATTAAATATAACAATAACCAATCTAAATATATATTCTCAGCCAGATTTTTGCCAGGTTAGCCCTAAGACTCTCTTTCAGTCTTTGAAGGAAAGCAAGCTCCAACAGATACATACTTTGTTTGGTTTTTTAAAAAGGACCCACTTGTGTTCCAAGGACCAGCACTAGTAGCCTGAACCAATGAGAACTCTTCTGGTTTTATCCCTAGAAAGTAGGAAGAGCTTGTACCTAGCTCCCCGGGAAAGACAGTGGAGCAAGTCACTTTTGGTTCACGAGGGAGACATTGATTCTAGAAATTTTCACTTTATTTATACTCCTTTTCAGGAAGCCTTTCAGATAAAAAATTTGATGTGGACAAGCGAGCAATGAATCTCGGGGATTTTAATGATATCATGAGGAAGGATCGGTCTGGGTTCCGTCCACCTAATTCCAAAGACATGGGAACCACAGATAGTGGGCCTTATTTTGAGAAGGTGAGTTGAATCCTTTGTTTAAGATAATAATTCACGAGAACCACTTTGGTTCCCATCTGTCTTTTGATAACTAATTTTGGAGAAAGCATAGAATTACTGAATTAAGTGAGCAAAACAGACATCACTTGCATTAAAGTGGTGACATGAAAACAGTTGATGTCAGTAGGTGATTAGGAGCTAGAACCATCTGTCTTTAACGTGAGTATTGTGAAGAAAGCCTGACTTTTGAAAAATTCATGAAGTTTGGAGATTTAAGGGATAAATTATTCTGAATTCTTTTTTTTGCTGCTGTGCAGCTACAAAATAAATTTTGGGACTTTGTGTAAATATACCCCATGTCTCCTAAGGTCTTACCTTATAGTTTTGAGGAGCTCTTTGGTTATCTTTCCCCATTTCCCTGGTGATCTATGTTTAGTAACAATGCTACATTTTTCAAATTTTCAACTACCTGATTTAACCAAGTAATTTATACTGTTGACTTTGATTTTTAACATTTCTAATGGAGGAGATTATTCTTTGATTCAGTATAACAATTTGCAGTGTTCCTGGTCTTTAGAAAGCAATTAAAACCAAAATTTTTAGGGAGGGGATGGGTGTATACCTACATAATGAGTGCGATGCGCACTGTCTGGGGAATGGACACGCTTGAAGCTCTGACTCGGGGGGATGGGGGAGCATGGGCAATATACATAACCTGAACTTTTGTACCCCCATAATAAGCTGAAATAAAAAAAAATTTTTTTAGATGTGGCACATTTTTACCCCACTGGTGCTGGTCTGGACAGCAACATATTCACAAGAAGATTGCCCTTGGCTTCTGTTTCAGCAGCCACATAGAGTAATGAATAGTAGATGCTCAAAAATAAAGCATCTGGCAATTTTTATCTTAGTGCAATAGAGAAAATGTGTTACTAACTCAGAGGATAAGAAAAATCTATATCAAAGAGGATGGCAGATGGTGTCTGTTGGGCAGAGTATGATGATGATGATTACCAGATCCAAGTCCATCCTCAGTTATTGCTAATACTCTCTAACTTTGTTTATTGCTAGTGTTTCTCTCTTTTCCCTTCTTGCATTCTGTTGCTTCACTAACCAACACTCATTGTGATTGGCTAACTCCTACTACTTTTCAGCTGACTTTGCCTTTCTCCAATCAAGATGGGTGCCTTGGGGATGAGGCTCCCTGCTCTCCCTTCTCCCCTTCTCCCAGCTACAAGCTGTCTCCCTCTGGTTCCACACTACCCAACGTCAGCCTTGGAGCAATCGGCACAGGGCTCAACCCCCAAAACTTCGCTGCTAGACAAGTAAGGAGGCCTCTCAAATTTATGACTGCTTGACTATGGCCTCGCCTTGGCCCTGGTCTGCAGTTTATTGCATCATTTGTCTGTCTTGGGAAATTTGTTGATTACTGAATGCACAGAATGATATTCAGTGTAGGTTTTAGATCTTTCAGCCCATAGAACCCATCTCTCTTCATGTTTCTCAACATGGATTTTATTTTAAACCTGTTTCTTTTGTCTTCTCATTTTTGGTCATAAGTTCACATTTAATAAGCTAACTAATAACTGACTTAGGAAAATGTTGAAGAGCCTACCTAACTACCTGATATAATCTAATTTAGCAATGTGTTTGCCGTTTTCAACATTAGATTGAATGATAAGTAATACTCTGGAGGTCTTTTCAATTTAATAAACCTGCTAATTTAAACATAAATATCCTAGCTACTCTGAAGGCTGAGGTGGGAGGATCGCTTGAGTCTAGGAGTTTGAGGCTGCAGTTAGTTGTGTAGCTGTAATTATGCCAGTGCATTTGAGCCTGGGTGACAGAACAAGACCTCATCTAAAAAGAAAAATAAAAAGCAAAAAATAGTAGCAAAACCATTAAGATTAAGTATAATATTTGAGGGTTACAACATCTTGAAATCTAGTGTCTTAAAGTTTAAAATATAATAACTACCTAGAGAAAGATAACTTTAATAGTAGATAACAACGCTTCCAGAAGAGTGGGTGTTGCTCAGACATGGCAGTGTTTCACTGACCCTGGGGCTGAACCTGGCAGTCCTCTGAGGGAGGCTGTGCCATCAAAACGAAACAGGCTGAGCTGGTACAGGCCTCAGGGCACACAGCAGGGCTCTGCCTGCCACCCCACAGTGGCTCTGTTGTCATTACCTTGGAGACAACCAGGAATTTGAGTCCTTTGCAACAATAACTCCAGCAGTGATATTTTCCTAGCCATAGTTCTGTGACCACTTACTTGTCACTGTGACCTTCACTTCAGGACGTCATGGAAGGACATTAATTATACAGCTTATAATTATCGTACCCCTTCCGTCTCCACATGACGACTTTGCCTTGTATGTCACAGGATGACGTAAAGCAGCACCTCTTACACCACAGTCAGGTTGCACGTAGGCCTTTCACGTGCTTTCTACTTGTCGCCTTAGCAGATTTTGAACGATGTATGATACTGTATCCCTGTGTTCAGATTGGTTCTCTCTGGATTGGGAGTTAGAGCCAATTTTTTGTTTTCTTCCCTTATGTTTCACTTTTTTTCTTAATGCTTCCACAGAGGACATGGATATTTATTGCTTATATAAACAGAGGAGAAATAATTATATCTGTTTTGGGGGCTCTTTTTTTTTTTTTTTTTTTTTGAGACAGAGTCTCACTCTGTTGCCCGGGCTAGAGTGAGTGCCGTGGCGTCAGCCTAGCTCACAGCAACCTCAAACTCCTGGGCTCAGGCGATCCTTCTGCCTCAGCCTCCCGAGTAGCTGGGACTACAGGCATGCACCACCATGCCCGGCTAATTTTTTTTTTCTATATATAGTTTTAGCTGTCCATATAATTTCTTTCTATTTTTTTTTAGTAGAGATGGGGTCTCGCTCTTGCTCAGTCTGGTCTCGAACTCCTGAGCTCAAACGATCCGCCCACCTCGGCCTCTTGGGGGCTCTTTTGTTTTGAGTTGAGGTATAAAAAATATAAAACAGGCATAACACTTACAGTTAATGGTGATTATAAATGTGGTTGTAAGATACCATGATTATCAAAAGCTATTAGTACATAAACTTGAGTATAATAAATGAGCCAAACTAGCTGGGCATTGGACTCTACAAAAGGTCATTCTTTGTTTTCTTGATCTGTGGATTGCTACAAAGTCCATTGTTAACCACGTTAGTATACATATTCTGTCCAAATATGGTCATGATTTTAAAGACTGTTTTCATATGGAGTCAATTTAATATACTTCATAATTAATAAAATTTAAGATTTTTATTTTCTAAATCACAGAAGATTTCAGTCAGCTTGATAAATTTATTCTTAATTTGTATACTATTCTGAGTTAAACACTAGTTGAGGCAAATATCACCAATAACTATGAGGGCTTGGGTCACTGTAAAAGCTTCAGGTATAACAAGTAAAGCTTTAGCAATAGCCAGATAAACCAATGTTAGGATATATACTCGCTTTTGATTACCATTTTCCTAAGTTCTAAATATTTTTTTAAAGGCCAGATCTGTATGATTTCTCCCAAATACATCACTGTGCAAAATAGCTGTATTCAGGCCAAGAAAATGACCAGCTTGTGATGCCAAGGTTCCATATTAAGATACAGAGAAGGCATTTTTTGATCAACTGCTATTGACTTACCTATACTGTTAGCAATTTCAGATGTATCAATGTGCTCTGTACAGCTTTAGAGACACTTGATAATGAAAAGCCTAAAACCCTTGGCGGGGGAGGGTGGAGTCGGTCTACTGTGAAGAGGAAAGTAGGGCTTGATTTTACAAAAATTTAAAAAAGCAAATTCTCTTTAATACTTGTTATTAAAGGAGAGATTGAGGTTAAAAAGGGCCCTCATAAAGCAGTTTTGTATTTTGCCAAAACATACATTCTGTCAAGGACTTTAGCTACCAGCAACCCCACCATTCAACGACGGGTCATGAATAATTGTCATCTAATGACAAAGTCATTACTTCGATGGTAAATTGTAAGCGAGAAAGATCTAAGCAGAATATTCTTGGTGAAATAAATGTTTCCTCTTTTATTGAGGATGATCTGTAACCAAGCTACAAACTACCACTGAGAAAAGTTAGAGCCGAGCCATTTCACCTTACAGTGACAGTGTGATTGTAAGACAGGAGAAGTAGCCCTGTTTAAGTTTCTCAAATTAAAGGTCTTCCGATGTTTAAACAACCCTTTGGGAGACATAAAATTAATGGCGGATCTTTGATTTTCTTTTATGAGATACACAGGTTTTAATTGCCATTTCTACTTTATGTTTATAATCATTTTTATTTATTATGCTTTCAAGTTCATTAATTTCCCTGTAGCAGTCCCTTAATCTGTTTTTGAATCATTAAGCCATCACAGTATCTTTAGTATTCTAGGACTTAATGATGCCATTACAAAATTCTTCTTTAAAATTACCTTAATTCCCGTGATTCCGGGGATGAGATGATGGTGGTGACTTCAAATTAGAGTATACATAGTTGGTATACGCAATGGTGCAGCTGTCTTTGCCGAAGGTGTTCTGTGGGATATTTTCAAGTGTATGGAATTGGTGGGACATGGGTGTTTGCAAATGATGCCCTTATCCTACAGACCAGGGCTTTATTGAGTCCTGGGAATGCAAAGATGGGAGGATTAAGCCAATGGTAGAAAGACAGAATGAAAAATATCTAGAATGTGGTTTGATGATGTGTGTCATCAAAGAGTTTTAAAGTGCTTTGAGAACAAACAGGTGTGCTCGGTTAATTTGAATGTGGAATAAGGAAGAGGGTTTTAGGGAAAGACTCTTGATGAGAATGACCTCCGAGCTGAGCCTTGAAGAAGCCAAGTGAAGATGGTGTAGAAAAGAATCTCAGGCAGAGGGAACAGTGTCAAGTTACCAAATATAGTTTCCATGCTGAAGGACTTTCCTGGGCTGGAAACAAGTCAGGAAGGAAGGCTACCATATCACCCAGCTTTCCGTAGCTCTCTCATTGGAACAGTGTAGAAGTGCTCCAGTGAGTTTGTCCTCCAGAAATCAGGGAGTTAAGCTTTTTTTAACTAGACTGATATTCATGTGTTTGAATGAGAAGTTACAGGTGAGTAATACTTGTTTTGGTATCCCTGTAATGATTTTTACTTTTTCCCTTTCTTCCTTGTTTATCTCACTGTGTGACTGATCCACATTTCCTCATCTAGCAAAGATGGGGTCAAGCAGATCCAGGACAAAGAAGGGTGTTCAGATCTGGAGTAGGGTCCTCATGATGCTAGGCTTGCTCTTTGATGGCAGTGATTTTGTGATTAACCAATTCAGAGAAGTAATATTGTGGTGTTGTTTTACATCTGATAATTATTCATAAGCCTGAATTTTTACTCATGTGTCTTTCAAAATGGATCTCAGATTATAAAGTTTGAAAAGAAATTTGGTAAACCCAGTCTCAAAGAATAGTTGAAATAAATGTTATGTTGCCTTTACCTTTCAATCACAGAAAAGAATGTAGAACTGCTTCTGACATTTGACTAAATTTAACCCTTTTATTATATAGAGTTCATCAAACTGCGCAGGTGGTGGTGATATACCCATGATTCTATTTAAGTAATTGCCCCAAGCTTTCCAAAATCAGGAACTTCTCAGTTATAAAGTTCTGTGAATCCATGGAACTCAATGTATGATTCTTCTGAGGGATAGAAAACCAGAACTGTTTCTTACTTGCATTTTCTTATGTTAACAAAAAGCCTTACTGTTGCTCTTATGTTTACAGGGTGGTAATCATGGTTTGTTTGGAAATAGCACAGCACAATCGAGAGGTCTGCACACACCAGTGCAGCCACTAAATTCTTCTCCTAGTCTCCGGGCACAAGTGCCTCCCCAGTTTATTTCCCCCCAGGTAAGCAATTTTGTGTTTCCATGAATCAAAATTAAAGTCCATTCAGGAGGTTACCAGTTGTTAACTGACTGATGTTTGTGAGCATGAAAGAAATAAAAATTACTGATTTAAAATATGAAAAATCCATGTTTCTTCGTCTTTTAGCTATGGTCAAGTATAGTAAAATATGAAATATCCACCTACCAAGGATCGAGATTTTTAAAACAAAATATCAAATCTTATGTTTTTTTTTTTTTTTTTTTTTTTGAGACAGAGTCTTTGCTGTGCCCGGACTAGAGTGCCGTGGCGTCAGCCTAGCTCACAGCGACCTCAAACTCCTGGGCTCAAGCCATCCTCTTGTCTCAGCCTCCCGAGTAGCTGGGACTACAGGCATGCACCACCATGCCTGGCTAATTTTTTCTATATGTTTTTAGTTGGCCAGATAATTTCTTTCTATTTTTAGTAGAGACGGGGTCTCGCTCTTGCTCAGGCTGGTCTCGAACTCCTGACCTTGAGCGATCCACCCGCCTCGGCCTCCCAGAGTGCTAGGATTACAGGTGTGAGCCACCGCGCCCGGCCTTAAATCTCATGTTTTATTACTTTGCACATACTAACAAAGTAGATGTTTTTGCATGAAAAACAGTATATGTATATTCCATTTAGATCTAACTATTTTTCTAATACTATATTGATATTTAAGATTGCATATAATTAAAACTACTTTATAAATTGTGACTTATCAACATTCAGAGGTTGGTTGCCCTTGGTGATTCACCTACAGATAAACAAGAGAAATTCAAGATTCTTGGTCATTCTGAAAAATTTTGAGGTGCTATCTGCTAACATACTGACCAGATACTCTAGGGGGAGTTTTAGAACTAATGAAGTAGCAGAGACTCTGTACTAAAATCTAATTCGTAGGGCTGCTCTGTGTAGGCTATAGTCCATTGGGTACCGTGGGAACCCTTTAGATCTTGTGCAATGAGTTGTTTTGTCTTTGTTCTTGTTTTGTTTTTATTGGAGGCAGGGGGTAAAGATGAGAGATTTGTGTCGGTCTGCCACACACTGTCCCTCGTACCTCTTTGTGACAAAATGGGTCTGAGGAGCAGAATAAAAGCTGAGAAGCCCAAGTAAGGATTCAGTGTGTGACCTTTAGTCTCTTTTAATGAACTAAGGTCAAAAGCTTTGAGTCCATCTCATTCTATAAAAGAGGGTGGGAGTACTTACTAGATCCAATGTGTTATGAAGGGTCAGTTTTTTTGCTTTTTTGTTTTTTGAAATTTAAGACAATGGCTTAAAATAATTATTTGAAACAATAATCTATAGATTTCAAATCCTGTTTTTAACATTCCGAGTCTTTATGTGTCTTAGTAGAGGAGGAAATTTTCACCCACACTCCATCCCCTCCAACTGCCCTCACAAGGTCCTGCCAGGAGTTGGGACTGTGTCCCTTTAGTGTGTCTCTTCTTCTTTCCTTCTCTTTAAGTTCCAGTCATCCTTTAAGCCCCAGGTGATATGTCCTCTAGACAGAGCCATTCCTGACTTTCCTAGTGCTCCACCATGGCAGCAGAATCTCACTCTGTCGCCGGTGCGAGAATACAGTGGTGTCATCATAGCTCACTACAACCCCAAATTCCTGGTCTCAAGTGATCCTCCTGCGTCAGGCTTCCAAGTAGCTGGGACTACAGGTGCACACCACTGTGCCCAGCTAATTTCTCTATTTTTTGTAGAGATAGGATCTCACCGTGTTGCTCAGGCTAGTCTCGAACCCCTAGTCCAAAGCAATCCTGCCTCAGCCTCCCAAAGTGCCAGGATTACAGGTGTGAGCTACGACACCTGGCCAACAATGCAGTATCTTAAGTCTTGGAGCACTTTTTAGTATCCCTTGGTATCAGGCTGACTGTCATCCATGGTTATTGAATGTGCATAGTGTGTTAGATGATGTCTTGGTGATGCACAGTTGAAGAAAACCCCATCTATCCCTTCACAGCCTCTTGGAGTTGCTGGCAGAGGGGCAGGTTGGGAGGAGGTGATAGCAGAAGAGACAGCACATACTGTGATAAATGGTTGTATAGAAATGTTTAAGAGAATTTGGGGAATCAGGTGAGGCTTCTTGCTAGCAGTAACATTTAAACTGGATCTCGAAGAATGAGTCAAGAGTTTTTTGGGTGCAGCAGATTAAAGGTGCCATCTAAGCAGCAGTAGCCTCATGTACAAGGGGCATTAATATCTACAGGGACATGGCATGTTTGGGGAAATGCAGTTTGAAGAATTAGTCTGAGCTTGTTGAAGTGTGTGTGCACATAAACATGCGTGCCCATCTGGAATGAAATAGGGAGAAATTAGATAGGAAGTTGGAGGCCAAATTTGGACCTTATCTTGCTCAGGAGTTTGAGCTTTGTCCTGTAGGCCAATCCTTGTCAGCATGGTTTATAACCAGTCTCTGGGCTGCTACTTAAAGATACAGTCCCCAGGTCTTCCCTAATCTCCTGATACAGAATCTGGGGCTTTGGGGCCTAGTCACTTGTTCTAAAGTTTGGCTACAGACACATAGTGTTAAATATGATTTTTTGGCTGAGTGGTGATGTAGGAAAATTTAAGGTTTAGAAAGAAAGATAACATTGGTAGTAATATAGAGGACATGTTTGAATGGCGGAATTACTAAAGCAGAGGAGAGCAAGTGTAGGGCTAGTACGGGAGTCCAGGTAAGGCAGTGGCAGTGGGAATGGAAACCCTCTTGTAAAAGTCGCCTGTGATCTTTGTGCTGCGGAATACGTTGGTCTGCTCTGCAGTCTGTGTCAGCAGCGTTTGGCACAGTGAACCACTCCTCCCTTTTTGAAACACTTTATTCATTTGGCCCTGGAGCACCTTCTGTATTGGTTCTCTGTCTGCCCCTTCTCCATCTCCTTCACAAGTTCCTCCTCACCATCCCAACCTCTCCCCCTCACCTGTAGCCGCTGCTAAGTGATTTACCTAGTGGAATAGCTTTAAGTACTAGATTGCAAAATGTGTCTTCAGCCCACATCTTTTTTCTCAACTGCACAGACTACTGGACTTCTCTACTAGGATCTCAGGTTAACACATCCAAAACAGACCTTCTGATTCCACCCCACACTCCCCTCAAAAACATCCTCTTCCTCCAAGTAAGTGGCACCCCTATTCTGCAAGCGTTCAGGCCAAAGACCTCGAGCCTGTCGTGTCTCTTCTCAGAGATCACGTTCATCCCATCAACAAGTTCTCCCTTCAAAACTTTATCCAAAATCCAACCATTTCTTGTCACCTCCACTAACATGGTCCCTGGCTAAGCCACCACTGTTTCTCTCGTAGATTATGGCAGTGATCTCCTGCCTGGTCCCTGCCCTGCTTCATTCAACACTGCCTGTCTCAAGTGTGAGTCAGACTGATCCTCTAACACTTCATTGTCCAGTGTGGTAGCCAGTAGCCACATGAGCAACCGAAATGTGCCCAGTGGACTGGAAGAACTAAATTTTTTATTTTATTTCATTTTAATTAACTTAAATTAAATAGCCACACCTAGTTAGTGGCCACCGTACAGACAGTGCAGCTACAGAACATTTCAGCATTGTAGAAAGTTCTGCACAACTGTGCTCTAAAACAGAAGGTAGGTCATGTTATTAATACTACTTTACCAGGAATCCCCTCGTGGCTCTCTCTCCCCCTGAGAATGCAAAGCAGGGTGTCCTTACTGTGGTCTTTGAGGCCCTTGGTGATCTCCCCTCACCCCCATACATTCATGCCACTCTAGCTAACTGGTCCCAGCACACCAACCATACTCATGGAATATTCTTTTCCCAGATTCTCCATCTTTATTTCCTTGAGCTCCCTGTTTCAGTGTCACCTTATCTACAAAGCTTTTGCAGTCCAGCCATACACAGTGCAGCACCTGCCCCACTACTCCATCGCCTTGCCCTCCTCTGATTCATTTGTTCCTTGTTTTTCTCCTCCTCTGCCCCAGGAGTGTAATAAGCTTCACAGTGGCAGGGCCTGGGTCTGCTTTGTTTTGCTGCTAGAGTCTAAGCATCTACAGCTGTGCAGGGCATGTATTTTTTTCAGCTCAGTAACTCTGTATCGAGTAATGGAAACGTGGGTATCAGAATGATTTTGAAAATGGAATTGTTAGGAAAACATAGTTAACTTTGTCTAAGAGACTTAGGTGCCACAAATCTGTGACCAGAGTATCTGCTCTACGTACAAAACTGAAAGTACTTGTATTCCCTACATTTTTGAAATTTGCTTATTTAGGAAAACATGGTTAACATTTATTTAATGCATAATGGGTGCAGAATACTAAATAATAGTGTTAATATTAAATAATTGAATATTAAATAATTTATATTAAATATAAATATTAAATGATCTTCCATCATTTCCTGACATTTCTATATTTTTAAAAAACGAAATAGTTGGGTAGCTCTATTTAATAAAAATTTAAAAAGATAACCACACTGAAAGTTTGGATAGTAAAGAAAAAAATTCTTTTAGAAACTCCCTACCCAGATACAATGACAGTGGTTATTTTTACGCAGTTCTCTGTTCAGACTTTTTTCTTGTACAGGCATGCTTTTCACATAATTGTATTCATTGTCACTAGAACCTGCTGTTTTTGTTAACATCATGTCCTAATATTTTCCCCTGTTCCTGTATAGTCTCCATGTTGATCTTAATGATGTTTCATCAGACAGATTTACCTTGATTTACTTGACGTTCTCTTCCTCCATTATTAGGTATTAAATTGTTTCCGATTTTTCACTGTTACAAATAATGCCACAGAGAAATACTTATACCTAAATCTTTGACCTTTTTTTTTTTTTTTTTTTTTTTTTTTTCTTTTTTTGAGACAGAGTTTCGCTCTGTCACCCAGGCTAGAGTGCCATGGCATCAGCCTAGCTCACAGCAACCTCAAACTCCTGGGTTTAAGCAATCCTTCTGCCTCAGCCTCCCAAGTAGCTGGGACTACAGGCATGTGCCACCATGCCCGGCTAATATTTTTCTGTATATATTTTTAGCTGTCCAGATCATTTCTTTCTATTTTTAGTAGAGACAGGGTCTCACTCTTGCTCAGGCTGGTCTTGAACTCCTGACCTTGAGCAATCCTCCCGCCTCAGCCTCCCAGGCCTGCCCGTATTATTTTTAAATTTAGTTGCTCAGAATGAAATTTCTAGGTCAAAGCACATGAACATTCAAAAAGGCTTTGATACATGTCATCAAAATTTACATCCATTCTGACCACATTATAGGGGCACTCACTATTTAATGTAAACATAGAGAGAAGACACTGAAACTCATCTTTACAATTTATTACAAGTGTCCTGGGCCTTAGGTTTCTGCCATTGCCTTTTTCCTACAGATACTCAAATGCAGTATTCCGAAAGCAATACATTCTAGTAGGCTTTTGTCTTGCCTTTAAATTACTGTCATTTTGCACCTGCAATGCTTTGTTAAATGCCATATTGATTGCAATAAGATCTTTACTTTCTCCAACCCAGCTGGAGATTGAAGAGCTTTTAAGCCAGAGTAATTAACTCCCTGCAGTATGGTATGTGCAAACCTGCACTGTAATTACTCTGCAGCCCAGGTATGAATAGGCATTTGCCTGGAGCCTGGTGGTGTTTCTCTCTCGTCCTTTTGTATTCTTTGGAGAAGAATAGCATAATACATTTGCAATCTAAAGAAGGGAGAAGTTGAACAAGGCTGTGATAGGATGTCCTCAAAAGTATGATTTTTTATAGTGTGTAAAATTGTCAGTGTATAGAACATACAATGATACCTTCTAAATGTAAGATCACATTCCTGTGCTTTTCCTTATATTCTTTTTTTTTTATTTTTTTTATTTTTTTCTTCACAGCTCCCTGTGCTGAGACTTATATTCTTTCTGTATCTGTCTTTCTATCTTTAAACACTATGTTGTTTTCTTTTTGCTTTTTTTGCCCTTTATATAATGAAATTATATAGTATATTGCCTTTTTTTTTTTTTTTTTTGGTTTTATTTTTACTTGACGTTGTTCCTAAGATTTTCCCATGTTGATCTGGGCAATTTGTGGTTCCTATGGTATTCCATTATATGAATATACCACAATTACTTATTCTCCTACCGACTCTACTATTGATAGACATTTGGGTTGCTCCTAGGTTTTTGCTATGATAAACGGTGCTGCTGTGAATATTCTTACATTTATCTCCTAGGATGAGTTTCCCTAGGGTACTGCTGGGCCATGGGCGTGCTTTACTTTGAACGGTGGTTTCTTTAGCTAATTTTGAGTGGTAGGAATTGCTGGAGGGAGAGGAGAGAATAATGGTCTCTTGGTGAGGGATGGCCAAGGGCTGGCATCCATTCCCAAGACTGAAGAGAAGTGGGTTAATCCAGAGACTAGCCGGTTTGTTCAGTAGAGCTTTTAAAACTGAAGAAAGAAGGAAAGAGATATGAAAGCTCAGACAATGGCCATTCATTTTGGAGGCCAGCAGGTTGGAAAAGAAAATAAGCAGAGGAGATTTCTGTTGCATCCCAGAAGAAAACTTTGGAAAGGAAGTTGGAAACAATGCTGATGGCCCAGAGCAGTGCTGTCCAATAGAAATACAACACGAACCACCTAATGTGATTAAAACATTTTTTAATGGCCACATTAGAAAAGCTAAAAAGAAATGGGTAAAATTAATTTTAGTAGCATATATTCTTTAACATAATATTTCCAAAATATCATGTAATTAGTGCTTAACATTATTACTGAGATTTTTACTTTCTTTTTTTTTGACACAAAGTCTTTGAAATCTGATATGTATTTTAAACTTAAAGCACATCTCAATTCAGACAAGCCATATTTCAAGTACTCAATAGCTGTATGAGACTAGTAGCTAACATATTAGACAGCACAGGTCTGGATTGTTGAACAAAGTTACTGTATTAGTTTCATAGAGCTGCCACAACAAATTGCCACACACTATGTAGTTTAAAACAGCAGAAATTTATTCTCTCAGTTTGGAGGCTACAAGTCTGAAATCAAGGTAGCATCAGGGTTGGTTCCTACTGGAGACTGAGGGAGAATCTATCCCCTCCCTCTCTCCTGGCTTCTGGTGGTTGCTGGCAATCCTTGTTGTCCCTTGGCTTGTAGATAAATCACTCCAGTCTCTGCCTCTGTGTTCACCTGGCGTCATCAACTGTGTGTGTCTGTCTTTACATGGCTTTGTTCCCTTCTCTTGTCTCTGTCTCCAAATTTCCCTCTTCTTCTGAGGACAGTAGTTATTGGGTTAGGGCCCACCCTAATTCAGTATGACCTCGTGATTGCTTCTACAAAGACCCTATTTCCAAATAAGGTCACATTCTGAGGTTCCAGGTGGGCATAAATGTATGGAAAACACTAGGTACAGGGCCAGGCATGGTGGCTCACGCCTGTAATCCTAACACTGTGGGAGGCCAACGCCGGTGGATCGTTGAGCTCAGGAGTTTGAGACCAGCCTGAGCAAGAGCGAGACCCTGTCTCTACTAAAAAAAAATAGAAAAGAAATTATCTGGACCACTAAAAATATATACAAAAAATCAGCCGGGCATGGTGGCGCATGCCTGTAGTCCCAGCTACTCAGGAGGCTGAGACAGAAGGATTGCTTGAGCCCAGGAGTTTGAGGTTGCTGTGAGCTGGGCTGATGCCATGGCACTCTAGCCCGGGCAACAGAGTGAGATTCTGTGTCAAAAAAAATAAAACATTAGTTAACAGTTGCTAATTCAAATGAATTTAAAATTCACACTGAAGACAGTACATATGATTTCATGGATCATTGAGGTATAGTGAAATAAGACTGTGGTTTGAAGTATAGTTTTGAGAGCACAGGATATATCTATACTCACCCTATCCCCCCCAAACCTTTTATTATAGTGAGGTTAAAATTATTATATCAGAGATAATAATTCATACTGGTGACATTTAGCGTGAATTGAAAGGAGAGATGAAGAGTTATTTGGGGGAAACTGTGGAGGAAATGTGTTCCTCATGCTGGTCATAAAGCTGGTGCTGAGGCAGAATGCACAGTAGTGTGTGCTCACATCTGCTTGGAATACAACAGTTAAAATAGAAACTCAAGTTTTTAAGTTGGTTGGTAACACTCAGCATCTTAGGATAGAGAGGAAGCAGCTGGGAGAACTATTACTTTAAACCAGAGTACTTTACAAAATGGTAGAATTCATGGATTATGAGCGGTCTCCAACCTTTTTGGCACCAGGGACCAGTTCCATGGAAGACAGTTTTTCCACAGACAAGTGGCAGGGGGTGCAGTGGGGGGTGGTTGGGGACTGGAGGGTTAAGTGACAGTGACTGAGATTTTGTAAGAAAATGAGCAGGTGAGCCAAGTATAGGAAACCTGAACTTGCAGATGTTTCCTAGACTAGAAGGGTGTCAAAGGAAAGATAGGCATATATTCTTAGAGAACATGGCAGAGATGGTGGCCCAAAAGTAGTAGGAAACTGAGAAATTTAATTCTGAGCATAATGCTAAAGAAAGATAAAATGGAAGACCCAAGGGGGGAAGCTTTCCAATAAAGGAAAATGCCCCTTTTTCCTTTATGAAGGGGCATTTTCAGAAGGTGGAAAGCAAGGGTAAAAGCAAGGATGAATGTATATAAGAGGTGCCTCGGGGAATTAGAACACAAAACAAGTTGAGGCTTGTGGAAAAGTATGCACATTTAAAGAAGCTTTAGAGTTTGGTTTGGTGCAATTTGGTGACTGGGAAAGGAATCATTGCTTTGGACTAGTGTATGAGGCCCACTGATTAGAAAGTGGAAATAAAATCTTTATTGCTTTTGTTAAGAAGAATGTTCAAACCAAAAGAACTAAGACAGGTGAAATCCTATAGCAGAAAAATAATTTGTGAAAAGATTTGCAGAGCCCTCTCTGTGATCTTTGAGGAATGTTGAGAGTCTTCAAGGAGAGTTTAATAATGACCACCCCTCTTTCCTGCCCAAATTCTTTTAAGGAAAAGAGGAAGGCATATTGGGGCCAGAATATCTCCTTTACTTCCAATTAAGCAGATGCTGGAGAATGTGTGCTTCCTAGTACTGAATTCCAAACTTCACCCTGAGTAACTGGAACGGGGCAGCCCTCCCTATAGCCTTGCTTCCAAGAAGAAGGGGAAAGAGGCCTGGAGTGCCATGATGAAGGTGAAGGTCCCTCTGTGTGCAGCCTCAGATCAGAAATGGGAAACAAGCACACCTCCCTTAAAAGGAAATGAGGGGAAATTTTTTTACAACGATCTCTGAAGGGAGAAATAAGGAAAATGGCTTAAGACTGATTAACTTAGTGCCAATTCCAGGCAAGAATCTAGACTAGATTATCAAAAAGATTGCTTTTGAGTACCTATGACAGTAATCAATAATCATAGTTTGCTAACAAGTTTTAACTCATTCCCTTCATTGACTGGTAAAAATATTGGAATATAAAAATGATATAGGCCAGGCACGGTGGGTCACACCTGTAATCTTAGCACTCTGGGAGGCCGAGGTGGGAGAATCACTCAAGCTCAGGAATTCGAGACAAGCCTGAGCAAGAGCGAGACCCTGTCTCTACTAAAAATAGAAAAAAACTAGACAATCATCGTGGGGCACACCTTTAGTCCCAGCTGCTTGGGAGGCTGAGGCAGGAGGATCACTTGAGCCCAGGAGTTTGAGGTTACAGTGAGCCATGATGATGCCACTGCCACTACACTCTACCTGGGATGACAGAGTGAGACTCTTGTCTCAAAAAAAAATTTTTTTTTAAATGAAAATGATGTGGTTGTTGTGTCCCTAACAGGCCATTTGACATGCTGTCTCTTTGTATTGGATGAGATGGAACACTGTAGGCTAAATGCTAAACAGTTGTGTGGATTAGTAAATGATTGACTGTTCCTAGACTGATCTGCTTCATGTTGAAAGGACATTTTAGTGGTATATGACTGGATTATCCCAGCTCTGGTATGTTCAACATTCCTATCCGTGACCAGATAGGAGAATGCAAACTGGAATAAGTAGAATGATGGGATCAAAAAGAACTTGGTGGAGTGACTCTTAACATGTTAAAATATAATAGAGACTCATTCGTTTAATAGGTATTTATCAAGCATCTACTACATGCCACTCACGTAAAAGTAAATATAAGGTCCTAAGCTCAAATAAAAATACAAATTAATAAAATTTTAAAACTTAGCTTCATGGGTTAAATAAATATTAATAAATATTACATGGGGGAAGCATTTTTAAATATAGTGGATTTTAATTGACATTAAGCTTAGTGTATGAATCAGGAGTTATGATGTGATCACCAGAGAAACTGAGATCTTGGGCATTATTAATAAAAGCATGACTTTTAACAGGATGGTTAGGGATGGCCAGGTCTACGTGGGACCACCCTAGAAAATGGCCTTCTGTATTTAGGCTGCAGATGAGATGCAGGAGAACTGTAATCATTGTCTCTAGACATTTGAAGAACCAGCCTGTGGAATAATATGAACATTTATAGAGTGCATCTCTAAGCATTTAACATATATTAACTCATGAAAATCCTCAACCCACTGAAGTTAATATTATTATTATTCCTCTTTTGGAGATAAGGAAAGTAAGGGTCAGAAAGATTAAGTAACTTGCTGTGAGTCACACAGCTTTGAAGTGGCAGAGCTGGGATTCAAGCCCAGACAGTCTGCCCCGAGGACTGAACTCTCGACCAGCGTGCTGCTAAGTTCCTAAGTGCTTTCTCTGTGGCCCCAGCTGGTCCAGTGTCTTCAGTGGATGAAAGTGCAGGGAAACCCATTTCAGCTCACTGAAAACATCTTAGCAGACCAAAGATGGGAGGGAATCCTTTCTCTGTCACCAGAGCTTCCCTGCAGCCCAGCCTGGCTCACTACTGAAAACCAGGGAGGGGAGCCAGCTGGGCCAGCTGACCTTCCGGGCGCTTCCACACTGCGATTCTGGGAGTGTTTCCTATCAGAAGTCATGAGTTGACTCTTCTGTGTCTCCTGTTGACAAGTTAATATATTTTTCTTATTTGTGTAGCAGAAGTGCTTTCTTGTAAACATTTATGTATTAGCTTTGTGCAATTTGGTGTATATTGTTTTATGACACATTTCCAGTAACAATTTCTCAGTTAGGCAAAAGCCATATTGTCATCAAAATTTTTTTTTCTTAAAGATGTTTTCCTGAGTACAAAATTCATAGTTTTTATTATAGAAAATTGGGAAGTCTAAGAAGATAATTAAAATCTCTTATAATCCCACTGCTCAGAGATACTCAGTGTTAACACTTGCTTTAGATGCATCAAGATTCTTTTCATAGAAAAAAACACTTGGATAAATCCCGAGGATTCCTGTTTTTTTGCTTTTGGCTAGGTTTCTGCCTCAATGCTCAAGCAGTTTCCCAACAGTGGCCTGAGTCCAGGTCTTTTCAACGTGGGGCCCCAGTTATCGCCTCAACAAATTGCCATGCTGAGCCAGCTCCCACAGATTCCCCAGTTTCAGTTGGTAAGTAGCAGATTTTCTTCCTGTAGCTAAAAACATTTGCTTTTCTTTTCCCCTTTAGCTTTGATCTGCTTCATACATCTTTGCCACTTTTTATGTTTGGAGGGTACTGATTCACACTTTTATGCAAATTATTGAGTGTGCTTAAGGGTTGATGTATCAGTTCAACTGGATGTAAATGTGACCAATAAACAGTAACTGGTGTTACTTCCCTCATTGATACTTCTGATGCAGTGACCCATGCTTCAGTGCACAGACCCTTTTGGTGCTCTCTATAATAGTCAATCTTAGGAAACTTTGGTTCCCTATTTCCTCCTTGTTTTGTAGGCATGTCAGCTTCTCTTGCAGCAGCAGCAGCAGCAGCAGCAGTTGTTACAGAACCAGAGAAAGATTTCTCAAGCTGTGCGCCAACAGCAAGAGCAGCAGGTATGTAGGATGGGAAGGGTACCTCCAGTGCTGGTAGCAAAAAGGCATCACGAGTGGTCTTTTCCTAGGAAGTTGGGGGTGTTGGCGTCTCATTTGTCTGTCTTCTCCTGTCCTCCAGCTGGCTCGAATGGTGAGTGCACTCCAGCAGCAGCAGCAGCAGCAGCAGCAGCAGAGGCAGCCCAGCATGAAGCATTCGCCATCGCATCCTGTGGGGCCCAAGCCGCACCTGGACAACATGGTACCCAACGCGCTGAATGTGGGGCTCCCAGACCTTCAAACCAAAGGGCCAATACCTGGATATGGTTCTGGTAAGTTGTTAGTGATGGAAACTACCTTTTAAAAAATCTGCCTGTCTAAGCCTATGGTAGACGTTGAACCTTCATTACCTTCTGTTTTTACAACAGCCGTATGAGGTAGATAAATATTCTTATCCTTGGTTTACAGAGGAGCTATCTGAGGCCTCCCAAGTTTCAATGGTTTTCCAAATTTCACCACACAATTACTAAATAGCATAGATAGGCCTCCACCTTCTCTGGCTCCATAGCAGTCTTTTACTACA
Organism: Varecia variegata; assembly: GCA_028533085.1. Taxonomy (NCBI): domain Eukaryota; kingdom Metazoa; phylum Chordata; class Mammalia; order Primates; family Lemuridae; genus Varecia; species Varecia variegata. The sequence continues at coordinate 6,303,072 of CM052440.1, read as the reverse complement.
ACATGTTTATGAACGACAAACTGCTCTCCTACCACCAGGAATTTCTAAGAGCCAGTTTAACTGCTAGTATGTGCTGTGAGTGCTACACATGGCTGAGGTTATGATCTATTAAACTATGTACTAGTTTAAATGTTTTGCTCCACTGATAAAATTGCCTTCTCTTGAAAACATGAGGAACTCAAATTATAAGGCAGATTGATAAAAATTCATCTGATATTAGTATTTCATTTGATTTAAATAGAATTAGCTTAAGTAAGGTTATACCTTTGACATTCATCAAGAATTTTTTGGCAGGCAAATCGTAGCTCTTTTCAGAACTGAGCAACATGCTGTAAGCAGAATCCAATCAGTGAGGCAGCAGTGATTTCAAAAATAAAATTACAAATTAAAGACACCGTACACCACAGTGGTTTCATCTCAAACTAACAACATTTAGAATTTATTTTGGTAAAATATATGCTGTTCTATGCAAACTTGAAAAACCAGAGTTGGAAGACCTGAAAGCCATGCTCCTAGGTGGCAAAGTGACCCTGGACAAATGGCCCTGCTATTTGTGCTTTAACCCCATGATCTTCCTACTGGGGTGCCCATGTGTGGGGTGAGCAAAGATTTCAGGCATCCTTGATCCTGGATAGTTTAAGGGAATTAATTTCCAGATCCTTAATTTCCACCAACTGTTCTCTTTCTTAAAAATGATCTAGTTGAGAACTGTCTTAAATTCAAAATAACCTTTCTTCCACTTGACATGAGTGAAGGGCAGGCCCTCTGCCCATCCCACATCTTCCTGCTGTGTGTTCAGCTGGGCTACAGAATGCCAGGGTACCAAGCACGAGGGAACCTCCCTTGATGGCTAACGAAGGTGTTCTGACTGCGGGGTCTCCAGGCTTCACCTTCTTAATCACATTTGCCGTTGAGGATGAAGCTTGATGGAAGATCCTGGGTATTTGGTATGTGTTGGGTTGTTCTGAATGTAGACACTGCGTGATAATAAAGCAGAGCAACTTTCCTCTTCGTGCCCTTTTGTCAAAGAGTGCATAGTTCTCAAGGTACAGTCCAGTCAGTGCAAAGGAAAGAGAGCGACTGAAAGCCACAAGCAGCCTTTTCACGTTTAAATGCACGTAGTTCTTTTCAGCTCTGCTCTGTGCTCATCCCTAGGTCATGTCATTAGGTGGAAAGAAAACCACCTTCCAGCAGCTTGAGCAGGATAGGTTAGTGACACTGATTCTTTTAAATACACGTTTTCAGGATGCATTAGGTAAAGACCATGGGAAAATGTTCACATCATTTCCTTTAGGCTGACTTAGTGTTAAAAACCTAAAATCATATGATGTATTTATTTTAATGACAGTTCTTATGACATCTTTAGTATTTTCTGCCTCATATTAAAAAGTGAAATTATATTTTGACTATGAATCTGTTAGTTTTTAGCAACATACACCTTTATTAAATACACAGAAAATTTTTATCATGATGTCTTGTTAGATTAATAGTGTTATTTGTGATTATTTTGCTTATTTCCTACTTGTTTCTAATGGCTGAAGGATCAGAGCACAGTATACACTTATATATATATTCACTGAAGAAATTTCATGTTTTTTACCTACGAAACTCCTGTTTCTTAGGTAACTTATAAATTTAGCTATGCATATTATTTCAAAATAAGTAAGGAGAAAGAACATCAACTTATTAATTTGTTTTTACATTTGATATTGTATTAAAGAAGAGATAAATTAATTTCATTAGGTCTTTATCATTTTAATTGTGACCTGTTTATAATTTGCTTTATAAGATGCATTTTGTCATTTATTTTACAGTTATAATTTTCCTTAATTCATATTATCACATTTATTTGAATTGAAAAATGCATTTTGGGACTAAAAGCAAGTTTGATTTGGCTGCCTGTTTTGAATAAAATAAATCTATAAGATTTTGCTGAAAATACATTTAAAGTATATATAGAGAGGTTTAAATTATTTTCTAAAAAAATTAAATGTCAAAATGTAATAATATTTCAATTTTCCTAATGTTGAATATATCAAACTAAAAAAGATACCTCTAGGTGAAAGAATAGCAGGAATAATTAAAAGTTTCTTAATATGTTTTGATAAAGCCTCCTTTGTTATATTTTCTCAAAATTAAAAAGTAGAATGACTAATGACGACTGAACTAATTCTTACTGATTCTTTTGTGAAATAGATGGTTTCTAATTCTTTGCTTTTAGCAAAACTGAAAATATACCTAATTGTCAGGATAATGACCTATCTCAAAATTATGTTTTAGTATCTGTGTTACTGGGCTGGGGGAGGGATATACTTAAAAAGAAATTCAGAGAATTAAATGATGTTATAACAAGACTCCTTCTATTCTCATCTGCTTATCTATATGAATAAGATGTCTTAGTGCTTTATGTCTACAAAAATTTTAAAAAATATTAGAGTGAACTCTGTCTCATTCTAGTAGTGAGTCTTAGTTATCTATGGATAGCTGAACTGAGAAACAAAGTCACTCATCATTAGAAAATGCATTCCAATCAAATTTTACTTTTTATGTTTAAAATGTATCAAAATTTATAATATTTACAAATTTTATTTTCACTGTGATACACAGTGAATATTGGAGATTATAAAAGCGACAGAAGAGCAATTTGTATCTATATTGGGATTACGATTGTGTCAATATCAAGTTTGCGTGTGGATGTGGATTAGAACAGTTGTGTTAGGATAGGCAATTATGAGTGATGTGTTTCTTTTATAATTTATTTTTTATTGTTATGAAAGTAGTAAATCATTTTTTAATCTACAGCAAAAGGAGTAGCAGAATATAGAGAACTATAGACAAGGGAGTGAAGACATCAGTTTAAGGACAATTAATTCGAGAGGGTTTCCTCAAGGATGTAAGAGCAGCCACATGGTAGTGCTGGACAGACAGTGCACCAGGGTGTGTGGAGGCAGGAGAAGGTAATTCTGGCAAGGACAGATAAGGTGGTAGGTGAAGAGTTGTATTTGTAAGAGTGATAAGACAAGTGAAAGGGATGTCCTGGTGAAATGAGTCCCAGGGAAGGCAAAGGGCATGTCTTATCTCTACTTGTACCTCAGCTCCTAACACAGCCTGGCACAAGTCAGGCTGTCCATAAATATTCATTGAGCCAAACTAAATGGCTTGTCTGATTTGAGTTACAGTTTTGTGTTTGTAAGCTGGAAATCACAGGAAAGCCACTTGGTGGACTGAGGAAATTTGGTTTTGATGTAGTGGCAAGTCCAGTAAAGTAAGTATTTTCCTGGGCTTAGAAGTGTGACAGCTCATAAATAGCCCAGAGGTCACTAGTGAAGCACTGGTCTGCTCTTTGTTAATGTAGGTGCTGGAGCACAGTGCTTCAGAATTCCTTCCCTCAAGATTAATCAAGCACATTCCATGTCCCGGCATCATGCCGGTTACTATGTGACATCATAGAAAATTATGTGCATCTTGCACTGATTTTTCTTCTCATAGTTTTGGATTTGTAGATTTAACCTTTCAAGGCAATTTTATCTCCTGTTCTCCCTCTGACACCCTTCAATTTTTTTTCCTTACCAACCTTCTGCTGTAGTTATGCACGGTGCTGCCATATTGTGGTGGCACTTGGTCCCCAAGTTTCTAGTGAGAAGGATGCTCACTTTATCTAAGGTTCTGATGGAGCTGCTCGAATCCTTTCCTATTCTAAGGAAATACCTCGTAATTTTCTACATTTCATGTGTCACCAAAAAACCTCTAAGCTGCTGAAATTATGTAACTGTAATTCGCTATGAGTTTTACAAAAGTTTTTGAGTAACTTCAAATAAAATTAATGTTTAAAGAATGATTCCTTCTTACTAACCCTTGCATTCTTTTTAATCTTTGCCAGAATCCTAGGTTATTTTCAAAAACTCTTTCTTGGTGATTGGAACTCAGCTTTCAGATGGCCTGGAATTTGCACCTTGGCCTGGTTTTCTCTCTCAAAGGCAGAAGTATAATTTGTCCAAAGAGCAACCTGCTTAGGCCATCAAGGTTTATGTCACAGAAAACTTTTGTTCCTTGCAACCTCCCTGCCCTCCAATCTCATTTCATTTCTGCTACATAGGAAGAAAGAAAAAAATGCCTTGAATCCTTCTTTTTTTTTTTAATATAATAATTTATAATTTGAATTATTTTCATCTCCTTCCAAGGATTTCTGCTCCACACCCTCCCCCTCCAAGCAATCATTTGGATTATTAAGTTCAGTTTCAAACAGTGTGAAAGAACACTTCTGTATATAAATAGTAACATTTTAAACATAGATCAAGAAGGTACCAGATTTTAACTTGATTTGTTACATGTTTATAAAACTATCCTAGACAAGTAGGGTAAGCATAGGAGAAGAAAAACATGACCTGGGCCTTCAGTGGGATTTGGATAAATGGAACTTGAGAACCAACAAGGCTCCAGCAGATGGCAGGAGAGCAAAACGGACTGGTGTGGAGTCTGGCCTGGCCGGAGTTGCACGTCTCCTTGTGTAGGAAAAGGTTGGCTTTCGGCTCCTACGGGCCGCCTTCACTTTGATGTGGGAGGAACCTTGCTCATCTCTTGCACTTGGGCCACTGCTCTCCACTTACTGTGGCTCATTCTCATTTTTCTGTGGTTATTGTTCTTCCCTTCCCCCGTTTCATTTGTTTGTTTTAGTCCTTTATTTTACTTTTTTGAGAGTCAGTTTAAAGAAGCGTTGTATACATTCTGACCCAAATGCGTGGTGGACGTTGTGAGACTCCATCACCAACCCTCTCCCGTGTGGCTTCCAGCTCTCCAGCTCTGTGCAGTGGGAAAACCTTACCCACCAAGACTCCTACTGAAAGCCTGAACCCTGAGGCTTACCTGGGGGCCTATGGCAAAGTGAACTCATAACTTCCCACTAACTGTCTACTCAAGCTTTGGGGTGTTCCTTGTTTCATGAAGACTGTTTTCAAATGGTCTCTCAGATTCTACCCTGACTTTCATCGACCCCATTCTCACACTGCTGGTTCTCTTTTTAAAATTCATATCTAGTAATCTCTCTCTCACTTGCTTAAAGATTTATTTGTCTCCTGTCTTAGAGGAAAAAAAGGTCCCAACCAACTCCTTGCCCTTTTATATAAAGACCCTACACGACATGACTCTTCAGTTCCCCCATCTCCTGCCACTCTTCCTCTCATAGTTAGCTAGACATCGGCAATCACGTTGAACTTCTCGCCCTTCCCCAAATATGCTTGACTGTCATGAATCAGAGCTTTGTACTTGGTTTCCTTGACTTACCCAAATACCTACCCTAGGCCCTAGATCACATGTCCCTTCTGCAAAGCTGTTCCTCCCCCAGATACCCTTATCACATCCCTATCGCTGCTGTTGTACCATATTGGTTGGATGTGTAGGCTTCTTCATCTCCGTTGGAGAATGGCTGGCCCCAAAGGAAAAAGGGAACGTGTGTGTGCACTGAGATGGTGGCCATATGCCTCTCTGTACCTTAACAAAGACTCATCACTTTTTTAGCAGGCAAGAGCAAAGATCAGATTTTTTAATCAAAATATCTGTTTCTAAGTGGAGAAACTTTGTGAATTGGCCACTAAATGACAAGTGAAGACATTCATGGGTTCTGCATCAGAACTCTTGGTTGCTGATGCTAGAAATTTATGGAAAGACATAAAATGTGGTATTCTCCATTTTAGGCTTCAGCTCTGGCGGCATGGACTATAGCATGGTTGGTGGGAAGGAGGCTGGAACTGAGTCTCGCTTTAAACAGTGGACCTCCATGATGGAGGGACTGCCCTCCGTAGCCACACAGGAAGCCAATATGCACAAAAACGGTAAGAGCAAGCTATTCCGACCCTCCACAGGTCTTGAGGAAGCATCCTGTAAGATGATTTTGAAGCATAGATCTTTCCCTTTTTCTTAACGAGTCTCTTGATCTTTTTTCCCTCCAAATCTTATGATCACCTGTGAGAGAAAGGTTGGAGTTACATGTATTTAAAATTACAAGAAATTTAAAGAGCTAGTTCTACTTAAGGGGAGCAAATTTCCCAGCTGCCATGGGATTGAAGGTAGTGAACCTGGGCACCTATGAAGGTAAAACCCTTATAAATTGGCTGACCAAACAGAATCAGGTTGTTGAGTTGGGGTTTTTTGTTGTTTTGTTTTGTTTTGTTTTGAGGGGCAAGGGATCACAACAAATATACATCTTGTTGATTATTCGAACCACATATTCATCAGCTTTTTCAAAAACCCCTGCTTTTAATCTCCAAAAGATGACTGATACATGAGATTTGAACTTTTCACAAAGCTTTCTTGTTCTTCGTGAATTACGGTGTCTGCAAGACAGCATTTGAGGGCATTGCAGGCTTTGGTTGTGAATGTGGGTCAGCCCTTGCTCTCCATAATTCTCTGTAAGGGCTTCTCCATTTCCCTGTAAAACAGATAAAAGATCTCAGAACCTTCCTTCAGCCTTTGTTTCAGTGTTTGTTTCATTTGACGGTAATTCACTTGGACTCAGCTGTATCCATGAGAACCAAGTATAAATAGGTATCTGTCTGTTCTGCTGCAGCTGCCTGGCAGGCCTCAGCTGCATCACTCAGTCTGAAGCCTTTCAGGTTTCCTTTCTGAACACTCTTTAATAGCCCGTCCAGGAGGCTGGTGAGGTAGCCACATGAGGCTCCCTGCCTGGTATCCCTAAGCACTATCATTTGACTTCATGGCGCAAAGTCAAGAATGACTTATTGAAATTATAAAATCTGTTTATGGACTGAATAATCCAAGCCCAGTATCATCTATAGCTTTGGGCACTTTTACGGCTTCCTTAGGCTGATGATTCGTGTTCCCAAAGACATGATAGGTACATGATAAGAAATACAAAATGGCACGTGAGAGGATATCTTGAAGGTAAAATATCCACTTGCCTTTTAGAGTTTATAGCTCATGTTTTCCTCATTTCCTTAGCAATCCCCAAGATAACTGAGCTTTTCATTTTCCACTACTTCACTGTAATGTGCCCCTGAGCCAACTTTCTGTCAGTGGCTCCAGAAAAGCAAATGTTCTCTTAGCTGAGCATGGAGATAGTTTTGATAATACTCTTGTTAGGCTGCATCACCCTGGAAATAATTTTATCTGTTCACAAGCAGCATCCTAAGAATAGATCAAGTGACACAATACAGCATGTAAAAATCATTTGAGAAAAATAAGTATAATGGCACCTCACAGACATCTAAAATTTTATTTAAAGCACCTTTTTTGTTAGTTTCAGGGAATTCTAAGCTTTTAATGTTTTTCCTGCCCCATAGCATAAAAATGCACAAAGGGGGCACCAGCAAAACCACTGAAATGCTCTCGGGAAAGCGGTTACAAAGGATTTGCTATTCTTCGTGTGTGAGGCTGTGGATCTCAGAGCGGCAGAGTTCACTGCTGGTCTTGCGCTGGCAGAGACCCTAGGCGGGAATTCCATCTCATTGCCTTGGAATTTAAAGCAATTGCAGATGCTTTTCTCGCCAGTGGACTCACTCTGTTTACACTGCTGCTTCCAGCTAATCTAAGCCTGATCAGCCCTTAAGAACTTGAGTGGGTAGCATCAGTAGAAATCTAGTTAAAACCTTCATTTGTGCTGCAAATTGTTTAGTGTTTTTCCCATTTCTCACTCTTAAGTCATTAGCATAGAAACTATGGGGATGATGGTAGGATTCATAGTTTGTGAACGTTTCATTAATTTCATAAGACTGGAATTTTAGAACTGGAAGGAATATTTAAGAATGAGAGCAGTCCTGTGTGCTTAAGTGAGACACTGAGAGGTTCAGAGAGGGGAAATGAATTGTTTGTGGTCACATTGCTTATTAATTATATCCTAAGTCCCAAGTGCAGCCTCATTCCAGTACTCCTTTTACTCCATAAGCTTCAGAATACTGTATTTGTTTGAGTTCTTCTGAATAAAAAAGATAAATTCTGTTCAGAGGAGTTACTCTGGATGAATTAATTTCCTCTCTCTCTTCACAGGCGCTATAGTGGCCCCTGGTAAGACCCGAGGAGGGTCACCATACAACCAGTTTGATATCATCCCGGGGGACACACTGGGTGGCCATACGGGTCCTGCTGGTGATAGCTGGTTACCTGCCAAATCTCCACCAACAAATAAAATCGGAAGTAAATCCAGCAATGCCAGTTGGCCTCCAGGTATTGTCCGGGAAATTCTTTTTCTATGATAGTGTTTGTTTTTTAATCGTTGATTTCAGATTCTGAACGTACTGCTTTTGTGACTTACTTCACTAAGGCACTTGTTTTCATTTTTCATTCATTAATTATTGTCTGATGAAAGCAAGACATGTGCTGTGGGAAGATACATACTGTGGGAAAGATAGAAAATTTGCATTAGATGGGGAATCCGGGGATAAAGGAAAGTGACATTGTGGCTGGGACTTGGCACTCATCCCATACGTAGAATTCCTCGTAACATAGGTGCTGCTGAAGTGTCTTTTGAATTGGTTTATTATTAATTCTTAGGCAAGTATTTATTATCCGTTCTGTGCCAGGTATACAGTAGTGAGTGCAATGAGATTATTTGTTGATTTTTTTCTTTGTCTCTCTCTTTTAGACATAATAATCAGTTTCATTATAGAAAAGTTAGAAAATTTAGTAAAGCAAAAATAAAAGTCAGTAACTCTGTAAATATGTCTTTCTAGACCTCTTTCTGTACATGTATATTTGTGACATCAATATATATAATTTTATTTTATTAAAGTAGGATCATGTAATGCATATTGTTCATATATAATACATGTTACTCTTTCTCATCATGATTCAGAAAGTAAAAGTTTATTTCTATCTCATAGCTTTAAAAATGATTTAAATTGACAAGTAAAAAAATTGTAAGCTCTCATGTATATTCTAGGGTTTCTGATGCTACGCTAAATTACTCCTGTGGGTTTTCCCTGGATGTTCCATGTAGCAATGGTCATTTATATTACGTTTTACGTGTTTGGGCCAATATCCAGTGAGGAAAATGGGAGAAGTCACTGATCTCCAGCCTAGATTTCCTCCCAGTTCTTGGCCTAGATACCTAGACAGTTTTGTGAGCACCAGAGTCCTCACTCCTGCTTTCTCTGCCTTCAGGCTAAACTCCTGGTGTGCAGGTGAACTTGATGAGCTTCAAGTTCATTCCCTCAGACAGACCGGCATGTATGATAACACAGAGGTGCTCTTGGCAAGAATATAAATTCAGGCTGATTTTTTTTTAATTTCATGATGAAAATCAAAGAGACAATAGATTCAGTATTTAGACTTTTCATAGACCCATTTCTTGTATCAAAAAATTATTTTATCATTTTTTAAACAACGTCCTACCTCCAATATTTGTTCTCCGTGTCTCAGAATTCCAACCAGGAGTGCCATGGAAAGGTATCCAAAATATCGACCCTGAATCTGACCCCTATGTCACCCCAGGAAGTGTGCTGGGGGGCACAGCCACATCTCCCATTGTCGATACTGACCACCAGCTGCTGCGGGAGAACACCACAGGTAAGCGATGACACTCCCTGTGTGTGTTCAGTCCCCAGTGTTTTCATAGTTGTCCATCTGTGGCTCCATTTGTACTTGCTGATGGCTAAGAATTTAACCCCAAAATATACGAATACTGATTTTCATGTGTTTTTTTAAGACATATTTTGTTCTCCCTTCTATTGAAGTTTAAATAAAATACTCTCAAGGTTTCATTGGTTATACTGCCATTTATCTTCAGTATCTTCTTCTTCTTCTTCGTTTATCACCCCAAGGGTCTAATTCTTCCCTCAACACCTCGCTGCCTTCACCTGGTGCCTGGCCCTACAGTGCCTCTGACAACTCCTTTACCAACGTTCATAGCACTTCAGGTACGAGTGTGCCCTGTTTGTTTCCCTTAGGTTAGCATTTTCCCTCAGGTTCTCTGTTATAAAGAAAACTGGCATTTATTTCTTAAGGAATACTTCTACAGAAGTTGAATAGCACAGGTCAGCGTAGGTGGAAGCACACCATTTGTATTTGCCACGTCTTCAAGGAGCTTCTAGTCTCACAGGGAAGATGAAGCCGTACAGCTTTGGGATGAGGCTCATGAGTGACATAATCGCTGGGAGCTGGGGTTGTTCAGAGGGCTGAGGTCATATCCCGATGACACAAATGCTGCTCTTTTAACCATCCTAGGAAGAAATCCAAGGCCTTGGGAAGAACCAGTGTAAGTCCAAGTTACTATTCCTAAGGCTGCCAGTTACAGCTTGCTTTCCTCTAAAAATCCTTGCACACAGGCAAAGACTAAGGGCAGATGGCCATAGGAAAAAAGAGGACCTCAGTTAATATTCCCAACATTTGTTGAGTTCCTCCTTTTTTTTTGAAAGATGGTAGGCAATGGAAAAGTTAATGGGTATAATAAAGGCTTTGAAGTAACTCACTTAGCACAGTGCTTTATAGATTGGTAGACAAATCATTAGTAATTGGCACCTTGGTTTTACAAAAGTTGGACCTTAAGCCATTAAAGTCATTAAGACTTCTGTGCTTTATCCAGGCAAGAGCAGATAAAGCTAAGACGCTGCAGGCTAATGATCTCCAAATAGTCATCTTTTTCTTGCCACCTCTGTGTCATATCAGTGGAACAACAGTAACATACCGTTTATGAAATGCTCCTGCAGTCCAGGCATCATGCTAAAGCTTTAGCATGAATTTTACTTTACCTTCACCAAAGGCTGTGAGTCTGCCCTCTGTCGTCCTCATTTTTTAGATGAAGAAACTGAGACCTAGAGCTGATAGGCTTTGCCTCAGGTCTGAGCAGCTGCGTAAAGGAGGCGTCTCGGCATTCCATGTTTCTACTCACCACCCTGCATGACACTTTTATAGGACTTTTACATGTACCAACTCACTTTCACTCAACCTTTACTCCTGTAAATGCCCGTACCTCAGGTTGAACCATGTATCTTTTCCCTAAAATTGGACATTCCCCTGAGAGATGAACCAAGAATCACCTCATACTTGTCTAAAACTGAACCTAGACTTCCCCATCCCCCAAATTGTCTTTCCTTCTTAACTCAGCTCTTTATTTTTCTTTGTGATGTCCCAGGTATCACCCAGTCACAGATTCCCAGTATTTTGTCTCCCGAGTGGTTTATTCTGCGGTCATGTTGCTCAGATCCACTCCTTCTGTTCCGGTCCCTTTGCTGTCACACTGTTTTAAACACTCCATGCTGATTCTACTGCAAAGACTCCAGCTAGCATCTTAATCAGCCCCCAGCCTCCCTTTGTGGCGTCCGTCACCTCTCTGCCCCTATGAAATGTTCCACCAAAATTGAAGGACATACTTGGTACAGGGGGAGTTCGTGTTGAACCTTGGTTTACATTTCCCTGTTTGTGTGAGCCCATCCATTTGTGTAAATCCTTCAAAGCCTTTGCTGACAGCTCAGCATTCTTTTTCTCCCTTGTATACTGAACATATATGTTGTTGCCGTGGTTACCAGTTCTGTTGTTCATCTGTTCTGTCTTCCCATCTGAACTAGAGGTTCTTGGGGAATAACTGTTTATATAACCCACAGCACTGATTTAGTGCCTTATACATAATAAGCCCATAGTGAATATTTGTTGATTGTTTTGTAAAAATCTGTTTGAATGTTGTTATCTGATATGCTGAATCCAGGCAGAAGAAAAGTATAATTTTCTAATGTACTTCTCATTGAGTCAATGAGTATTTATAGACTACTTAATTCTACTAGGCTTCACATTCTAATGATGTATATAAGCCCGATGTTTTTAAGAGTACTTGCTCCTTAAATTTGTCTTCCCTTTCAAGTTGTTTTTAGCTGAGAAAGAGTAGAGAATTAGTTATCTTATTAAATATTTAGTTCATATAGTGTTGTCATTTCAGAGCAATAGTCACTTAAAATTTTATATTCAATAATGTCAAAGAACAATGCTATTTTTCTATTGCTGTTTTTAAAATGTGTACTTTTTAGAATATAAGTATATATGTATTTATGTGTGTGTAGACAAAATTCATGTGTATTTGTCAACAAAAGTAACCCATCTAACCTTATTCCTTCCTTAATTTTCTCTTCTTACAGCAAAGTTCCCTGATTACAAATCAACATGGTCCCCAGATCCCATAGGACACAACCCCACTCATCTCTCCAACAAGATGTGGAAAAACCATATTTCCTCCAGGAACACTACACCGCTGCCCCGCCCACCTCCCGGTCTGACCAACCCCAAACCATCATCTCCCTGGAGCAGCACAGCACCCCGATCAGTCAGGGGGTGGGGGACACAGGACTCACGGCTTGCCTCAGGTGAGAAGGATCTGCCTAAGGAGCGTCATCGTTCATCCAGTATGTTAACATAAATGGTAAAGACAGGAAGAGATCTTTACAGAAGAGAAAAGCATGGGTGTCTGGTAGAGGAAAAAGGATCTCTTGAGTGAAAGTTGTAGCCAGTGTAAGATGGAGGCACCCAAGAACTCTCCAGGGACAGACGGAGTAAAAATGACAAATAGCAGAGTGAGACCCTGGGAGGAAAATATTTTCTTGCAAATAAGGCAGAAGAGTACACAGGAGTCGAGGGCCAGTAGACGAGAAAAAGAAGGTCAGAGACTGGTAAAAAAGAGAGACTGTTTGTAAAAGGGGAGTAGAAACATGTGGGCTACAGGAAAATGTTTCTCCCTCGTGGCTTGCTTGAATTTTTTGTTCATCTTCCTGTTCCTCTTTCTGGTTGCTTTCAGCCTCTACCTGGAGTGATGGTGGTTCGGTTCGTCCTAGTTACTGGCTAGTTCTTCACAATCTCACTCCGCAGGTAATCATGCTTTCTTGTGGTTTTCCAGATAGGACTCCATCGTATTAAGAGAGGGAGAAACTCAAGAGATGCGGGAGGTTGGCAGATATGAAAGTTTATTCATTTCTCGGTCTCTGCAAAGAGAGTCTCCTCTCCCCACCCAAGTTCATAGCCCACTTCTGAAAGGGGGCAGTGCTGACCACAGCTTCACGCCTGCCATGAAGGTGATGTTAACACATATAGTTTATAAAACTGAAAGTGAGGCAGTATTATTTGGTGATTTCTGCATAGCAGAGATAATTTTCTGTATAGGTACACCTGTGAGAATCTGGAACATCTAGTGGGAGAGGAATGTTTTAACGACACACAAAAAAGTTACCTGTTTCTATGTTAGTTGTCCAACAAGACCTGAGGTGCCACATTCACCATTTGCATGCATTATAAATAATTAACTGTCCATCTCTGTAGTAGAAGGAATCAGTCGATTTCATAGCTTATAAGTGCCACACGGATGCTTTTAATATTCCATCTGTTGTCCTTGTTGTATGTAGATGGTGTTACTAACTTGCTCTCATCAGAACATGCCCTCTGGGTGGTTTTTCCAGTGGTGGGATTTCTTTTGCATCGAGCCACCCTCCCTTTGTCCTTGGTTGCTCGATAACTGACACTTTTGCGCAGCACCATGTTGAGCACTTGACTGAGATTAAATGAACCCATCGAAACTGAGCCCATTACCTTCATCTTGACTTAACAGTACAACCTTTACAACACCTTCTTAAAAGGAGTCAATTATGCCTCCTTCTTTTTGAGACATAAGGTGCATTGTCTAACATTTGGATTCATGCACACTTTATTAAGCTAACATGTTCCAGAGTATTCCCATGAGATATTATTAGGTCTCTGGCCTAATATGTTTGAAATGCGTAGTTGGTTAAATAAAACTAAGCAGGTTTCCTCACTATGAGACTTCTTAGACCCTTTAATGTGTTAATGTATATTATAATTCTCTGTGGAGAAATATATCTTCTCCTACATTTATTTGCCCAGGGAACCCATTTGTGAGGTATAAATTACAGGACTCATATTTCAAGGTACATGTTAAGTAAGGCAGTTACACGAGGAAAGGTATGGGTCAGTGCTTACTCTCCATATCTAATCAACTTAGCTAAAAGTTCCAGGTTATTTATTTAGCTAACAGTTGACTGAAGCACGAAGAATCTTACATGACCATCCTCAAAACTATGCATGCCTCCTTTTTTCTAAGAATTGCCAAACAATGTGGTGGTTACAATGTGATTAGGGTGAGAGAGGCAGTAAGGGCTGCACTGTTTGGAAAGAAGCTTGGGCAAGCTAACCAGCTGTTCACTTGTTGTATCTTATAAAAAATAGTAAGTATATATGTATATATATAAAATGAATATGAGGGTCGCTATGTTTGTATTAAAAAGAATTGGTTAATTTAAAAAATCAAAACTACCTAATAGCAGACTAATCTCAATCATAACTTAAAAGGTTCTAAGAGCAAATCTTGATAGAGTAGTCCTCCCCGTATCCAAGGTTTTGGTTACCCACAATCAACCACAGTCTGAAAATATTAAGATACGTTGAGAGACACCACACTCACATAACTTTTATTGTAGTATATTGTTATAATTGCTCTATTTTGATCTCTTCCTGTGCCTAATTTATAAAGTAAACTTTATCATAGGTGTGTATGGGGTTGGTACTGTCCACAGTTTCAGGCATCCACTGTGGGTCTTGGGATGTGTCCTCTGAGGATAAGAGGGACCTGTTGTACCTGGATAAGTTTATTTTTTATCACCTAAAAGTTATATAGAGGACATCTATCCTGAAAGTCTCTTGTGGCATGGTCTCTCTACTGACGTAGTTATGTAGTCAGTTGTCACTTATAAAACAATGATAAGAGCGGTTTCTATATTTTCTATAGCTATAATGTATCATTTCTCCATATAGCTATGGAGAAACTGCCAGTTTTCATCCTACAAGGTTTCTACCACTGCTGCCAGTGGCACAACATTTAAGTCAGTTCCATTAGTAATGTGTTTATCTTCCAAAGAAATGAAATGTTGGATTGGGCAGCTTAAATAAGCCTATTTAAATTTAAGATCTTTATGCAAAACAAATTAATCAGAGTGAATAGATTTGTTTATCCAACTCATAGGTTAGGGAAATCACTGAATATCTTAAGTGGTGAGAATCTGACCAGGGAGGGCGAGTACAGCCTTTGGGAAGCAGGTGTAAATAGCCCCACCTCGAAATGGTCAAAGCTGGTGTGAGGCAGTTTTGGGATAGGCTGCGGACTAGAGCGGCTGTCCTCTTAAATGATCCGATGTCTAGCAGTGCTTTTCTTATTTCTATCCTTCTCTTAACCTCTTTGTGAGATTAACTCGGAGAGGTAGAAGAATAATACATTAGTAATCATGCTGAGAACTTTTTATGTTAAATTCTTACTTGGATACCATCTCATTTCTGCCTTTTTTTAAGCTCTACAGATTAATAAACACTCATTTACCTCTTAAAGAAAATAGACCACAAGTTAAATTACATGCTTTTGGTTCGAGCTGTATTTATGCAAACATCTCGCCCAGTGCTTTGAATATCTTAAAATTTGCCTCTCCCACCCCACCTCCTTTTTCCCCACCTCCCGAGACAGAGTCTTGCTCTGTCACCCCCTGGGTAGGGTGCAGTGGCATCATGGTAGCTCACTGCAACCTCAAACTCCTGAGCTCAAGCGATCCTCCTGCCTCAGCCAGCCTGAGCAAGAGCAAGACGCCCTCTCTACTAAAAATAGAAAAATTAGCCAGGCATTGTGGCAAGCGCCTGTAGTCCCATCTCCAATTTTTATCTCATGAATGTCGTTGCTCCTTAGATTGATGGGTCAACCTTGAGAACGATCTGCATGCAGCATGGCCCACTGCTGACATTCCATCTGAATCTAACCCAGGGCACTGCCCTGATCCGATACAGCACCAAACAGGAGGCAGCCAAGGCCCAAACTGCACTGCACATGTGAGTATTCCATCCTTACATGTACCTGTGAGTATTCCAGCACCTGCTTAATTAAAGATGCATAAGAACATGCACAAAAATGAATGGCACCACTGCGTATGTATTTGCAAGTCTTAGGTATTGTGGTATCAAGTCTTTTCTAGCTGAGCTTAGATTCTCCTATGTATATCATAGGCCGATAATCAAAATACCAAATGTAATAATTTGTGAAATAGTAAATGTTAAGTACTATAAAAGAAAGCCAATATTTATGAAAATGTGAAACATTGTAAGTGCTGTCATTTTTCATAATAAAATCTCGCTGCTTCCTGTGGCCTCTTTGTAGATGAAGATGAAATATTGTCCTCTTGGTCAGTAGTAGAATCTTTGCTTGAAGTAGGCGGAACTGGATCAGACTTTAACCATCCCTCTCCCTGCCACTGTCACACTGGTGGACAGAAAAGACCTGGCTCCCTTTGGCTGCAGATGCGGTGACAGAAAGCGACACACACGGCAAGCACATGGTGGTGAGGCTCAGGCAGCGAGTGCCGTCTCTGAGACAGAGCAGCACTTCCAGGTGTCTGAGCCTGGTCTCCTCGATGCTCTGAGTGTGATCTTTTACCTCACATGGGAGGAAAAAAAGATACGGCATTTTATTTTTTTTCCTTTTCTTTTTTTTTTAAGACTTTATTTTTAGAGCAGTTTTAGGTTCACAGCAAAATTGAGAGGAAGGTGCCGAGATTTCCCATATGCCTCCTGCCGACACGCATGTATAGCCTCCCCTATTATCAACGTTCTCCACCAGAGTGATACATTTGTCACAATTACTGAACACGTCATTATCACCCAAAGTCTCTAGTTTACATTAGAGTTCATTTCTTGGTATTTTATATGCTGTGGGTTTGGACAAGTGTATAATGGCATATGTCCACCATTATAGTATCGTACAGAGTCATTTCACTGGTCTAAAAAATCCTGCGTATTCCACCTATTCATCTTCCCCTCTCTATCTCTGTCTCTCTTTTCTTGATGGCTGAGTTGTTTGGAATATATAAATTTCATACACCAAGGGACATTAATACATAGTATTCTCTAGTAGTCTTTGGATATCTTGAGATTCAGTGACACCTTGTTGTTTTGAATCGGTACTTCTCAGTCACCTGGCGATCTGGTTGAGATATAGGTTCTGATCCCATAGGCTTTGGGTAGGGCCGGTGACTCTGTACTAAAAAGTGTCCAGGGATATGGAAGCTTCTAGTCACAGGACCTCACTCTGAATGGCAAGGACTGAGAGTACTTGTTCCCTGTGTGTGCTTCAGGACTTTCCTCAGATCCATCGTTCTTTTCACTCCTTTTTCCAGGTGTGTGTTGGGAAACACTACCATCCTGGCTGAGTTTGCCACCGATGATGAAGTTAGCCGCTTTCTGGCACAAGCTCAGCCCCCTACACCTGCAGCAACCCCGAGCGCGCCAGCTGCAGGGTGGCAATCGCTGGAGACCGGCCAGAACCAGTCAGATCCCGTCGGACCTGCTCTGAATCTTTTCGGTGGGTCCACTGGGCTCGGGCAGTGGAGCAGCAGCGCTGGTGGCAGCAGCGGGGCGGATCTTGCCGGCGCTTCGTTGTGGGGGCCCCCAAACTATTCTTCTAGCTTGTGGGGAGTCCCGGCGGTGGAAGATCCCCACAGGATGGGCAGCCCTGCTCCTTTACTACCTGGTGACCTTCTGGGAGGAGGGTCGGATTCAATCTGAACTTAGAACTTTCAACTCTGACCTCGTGACCTTTTTTGGAACAGCAGCAGCACTAACTTGACCTTTTCGTTTTTTTTTTCAACTTGCAATAAATACATTTTTAAAAGGAAAAAAGAAAACGGAGAGAGAAAAAAAGGTGGGTCATTGACAGACTGTCTGAGCACATAGTTGCCTCCCTTATAACTTCAGTTTTTTCGTTTGGAATATGAATCCAAAAAGAGAACATATCACTCTTGAAATACTTGAATCATGAACGCCAACCTAGAAAGACAATGTGAAGCAAGTACACATACCATTTAAATTTAAACACAAAAAAATTAAAAAAATTAGTTTCTAGTTTTTCACTTTTTTCATGTTATATGGAAGTTGTTGCTAAGAAACATATATACTGAAAAAATAGCTTTTTAACTTTGTTTGCACTGGGTGTGTTTCCGTCCTTAGGTCTACCATGTTTGGGAGGGAGGGAAATTCAAAAGAATTGTTGGGGGAGGGGGGAGGGAAGACTTGACGGAGCCTCACTTTAAAAACAAAAACACAAAAAACCTAAAAAAAAAAAAAAAGGAAAAAATTTGTGATTGGCTGGTTGATAAATACCAGTGTGTTCTGGCACATGTAACCGCCCAGGCATGCTTGTTCTGGTGTGTGTGTGCACGTGTGTTCATGTGCATTCGCGTGCATCCTTCTCTGTCTCTGTGTGCCTGTGTCCTGCCCCTCCTCCTCCCCCACCCTGGTTTCTCAGAAAGCTGCATTGCTGACAGTCCGCAGGCTGGCAGGCCGGCCATCTGCTTTTTATTTTTATTTTTTAAACTATGAGAACACACGAGCACGGAGAGCCACTGCTACTAAAGCAACTCCGTTGGGCTGCATTAAGATGAACAGTGTAATTAGCTGGGCGTGGTGGCGCGCACCTGTGGTCCCAGCTACTCGGGAGGCTGAGGCAGGAGGATCGCTTGAGCCCAGGAGTTCGAGGTTGCAGTGAGCTATGATGACACCACTGCACTCCAGCCCAGGTAACAGAGCAAGACCCTGTCTCAAAAAAAAACAAAACAAAACAAGAAAGGATGAACAGAGTGCTTTTTAATGATAAAAGCAGGGAGCTCCTTTCCATTAGCCTGAGTGTGAGGTTTCTCTAGCTTTTCTTTTGACCTAGCAGTAGAGTGGAGCACTGCCAAGTCCAAAAACAAAAAAAAAATAAAATAAAAATAGGAGAGCAGGAGGTACCTCTTAGAGCAACTGTGTGTTTTTTGCTGTTTTTTTAAAGCGAATGGCCATGAGGCACATTTGAATATCTGTTAAGTTTCATGCAGGCCTTTTCATTAGTTTGAATGGGAACAAAAGACAGTTTTCATTATAATTATATGATGTCTCAAGAGCAGAAAAACTGTGTTCCCTCTTTCCTGTATGATCAGGTATGAGAAATTCATCAAAACATTAGTTAATGCTGAATTGAATATTTCTGTTGGTTCTCTTTTTCATTCTGTGAAAACAGAAAACAAAGTTTCAGCAGCCTCCTGAAAGCACACGCAGCTACTCCCTCTGCTCCTGTCCCGCTGAGCGTTACCTGTGCCAGGCCGCGGTGTGCGACAGCACCAGGCCATCACTGACAGAAACGTTTACTTAACGAATGTTCTTAAACCAGTGTGTACTTCAAGCGTTTCCTTTTGTTTCTCTGTGTTGTGTATTTCCTGTGTATGTGGTTTTGCTTAGGCAGATATAACTTAGCAAAGACTTTTAAGTATTGCACCTTTTTTGGTTTTGACCTCTTTTTTTTTCTCCCCTTGTAATGTTGCTTTTTTATTTCGGTATTTAAAGAGTTTTTTTTTTTTAAGCATCAGTGTAGTAGTACTCTGGGCCGAACAAGGGGCAACGTTTAATCCACAGTTATCACCAACATGTATGTACTTATGTTGGAATCCAAATGTATGAAACTGCTTATTGTGAAGGGAGTTACAGCAGACCTGAAGGGGGGTGCAAAGCAGATGACGGGTGGGGGGAGGGGGATGTGTGCCGGTAACATGCTAGCACTTGTGTGGACATCCTAGTCTGCATCACACTGTTTAACATGAAGTGCCGACATTTTGTACCAGCAAATACCTGCCCATTCCAACCCTTGGTGGGAGTAGACCTCTACTGTCCTCCATAACTTGCTGCTATTGAGGACAAGGGAGTTTTTCTTTCTTTAGCATCTTCAGTGAAGGATACAACAATGCCTAACGTGTTTGACTTTTAGCTTGTGTCTGTGTGTGGGAGGGTGGGGGGGGTGTGTGTAGGAAAAGGCAAAAACATACTATTTGCATTTAAGTGGTTTTGTGAGACAAAGAATGGGAAATTCTGTAGTTCTCTTAGCTTACCCTGTTGATTTATAAACCTAGCCTCAAAAGAGATTGACAGGCATGGCTCAAGTGAGCGCTCAGGCATAGAAGTCTGTGTGAGCCCTTGGCGTGTCTGTGGTCACACTTGAGTCTGCAGCGCTGGCTTGGCCCCTCGGATGCCTTGTGGAAAACTGCGCGTGCCCTCTCCCTGCTCTCCAGTTTTCATCACCACCGTGCCCCTTCCACTGCTGCCCCGTCCACAGTGTCTCCTTCCAGCCCCATGACTGCTCTCTGTGTGTGGAGCAGGGCCCTGTTGTGTGTGGTGACTGCCAGGTGAAGAGCAGCTTGTGTTCAGACATCTACGGAAGGCTAAATCTTAGTGTCCCCGGGCCAGGAGCGCGTCCCAAGGCTCCTGCGAACCAGTGGTGACTCTGTCCACTGCCTCTCTTGGCTCACTGCTGTGTCCTGCCTCGCCTCCTCTCCACCTGCCTGTTGGTTCCTTGACCTGCACTATGGGTTAGTTGAGTTCCTTACGATACTACGGTGAAAGCCGGGTGCTAGAGCCCCTCTTGTTTACAAGACATAATGAGGGATTTGAAATATGTAAAAATAAACATGAGAAGCTAAAATGTTCTTCCATCATAAGCTTAAAGGGAAAAAAACTAAAAACTTAAAAAAAAAAAAGACCAAAAAGTGCGTATATATATATATATATATACATATAAATATATATTTTAGATGAAGACTAACTCTGGGAGCATTTAACAGTGTTTTTTTGTTTCTGTTTTTAACATTTATTTTCCTGCTTTAAAATTTGCAAGCATTCTCAGGAATTCTAGGGTAGGAAGCCAGTTTTTTGAAGATGGTTTATTTAACCGTATCTTATCCTAGATAGACGGCTGTTTCTTTCCTGTTAATAAACTTTTACAAGTTCCTGAAACTTCAAAAAGTTTAAACAATTTTTACTTAAAAAAAATGTAAAAAGAAAAGTCTCCAAACGTTATTGTCGTACTGGGGATCACACATTTTAAAACACATAGAAAGAAATATTTTTTAAAAATTATCAATTTAGCAGCAACAGGTAAATTCATTATCTTAAAAATATGGGAGAAGGATTAGCTTTATAAGAGCTCTATCATGGATTCATTTGAAATTGTGTGTAGTTTAGTGGGAGAGTGTTTGGTGTATATAAATGGGAATGCCATCACTTTGTTCCTTTCCATTTAAGACTGAACTGAAATCTCCCCTAGTGATTTTTATTTTTTTAAAGAAACCCTTCTCCCTGTCCCCCCAACCCCAGCAACAAAAGAAAGGAAGAAAGAAACAACGGCTTAAAAAAGAGTAATTCTAATCTGTAAAATAGTACGGTTGGATTGCTGAGAATCTATGTAAAGAGTTAGGAAATATAGGTTAATAATTTTTGGAACAAATTTTAAATATAGGCATTACTAGAGGAAAATTATCTATGGACTGTTCTATTAATGAAGAATGTCTGTCTTCCCTCCGTTTGTTAGGGGAGGAGGAGAAAATATAGAAGAATCTAATAAGGAACAAGTGATTTTACTTTTTTAGCTCCCAGCTACTGTTGTGCTCGTTTTAATTGCTGTTTTGAAGATCTGCTGCTTAACTATCCCCATCCCTCAGCCGGAGATGTGGAGTGTTTCCTTTCAGTTTTTGGTGATGTTGAATTCTCCTTTAGTATTCCCTCCTGGGGCCAGGGGTCAGCATTCCCAAGCGTGACCACAGCTTCTTTTAAACATTAAGCTTCCCAGTGGGAAAGAAACTCCAGCTCGACAGGTAAAGGGAGTGGGTGGGGTTGCTGCCTGCAATTTCTCTAAAACCGCTTTTGTGCCTTCGTACATACACCCAGACATCCTAAGCAGGGGCCGCGTGCGGATGTGTATGCGGTCCAGTCACTCCGCACATGTTAAGATGCTTGCCCATAAAAGAAATTGGAGTGGTTCTGGACAGGCCCCAAAGACAGTGGGGTAAATTTAAAATAAATAAGCAGAAATCAAGGAAGTTAAATATGCTTTTATGTGTCCATATTGTGGAACGCCAAGTTCCTTCCTGGTGTGTGTGCCCTCCATTCCGGCACATTGACTTCTCCAGGTATGTGACAGTGACAACTACAGTGATTTGGAAAGTCTCTGTGTTGGGCCAATAGAAAGAGGTTCCTATTTTTCCGCTTGTATCCTCTTCTGTCTTCTCCCCTTCTTCCTGCCCCTTTTCCCATTCTTTTTGTCAACTTGCTGGAAGCTTTGTTTTATTGGTTGGCAGTGACCTAAGAACAGGATATGGTGAGGATGTCATGGAAGACAGAAGCTCCGTTCTTTCCATGGTATTCTTTGGCAAGAGCCATGTCTACTGAGAGGTTAGGTGGCTTCAATACACTGGCAAAGGTCAGTGGGAGTGTCTTCTCTTCCACCACATTCTGGATATGTACAGAGGCTTGATGGTCACCCCTCATTGCATAGATTTATTTTTAAAACATTTTGGTCATGTAAGTTTGAGCTTTTCACTAGTTTCTTTTTTTTTTTTTTTTAAACACTTGATTACTGGTGGCTGGAGGTGTGTGCATCTCTTAAACATCACAGACTTGGTTTATGTCTACCACATGAGTGACCAAAAAGAGAGAAGCACAAGTGGGGAGGAAATGTCTCCCATCAGACAGGGAGGGACCTCTACTGTCAGTTAGATCCAATGCCATGACCTGGCTTGAGGTGTTTAAAAAAATTCGGATGTCCGAGACACTGTGAAGAAATGCATGGCCCATGTAACATCTCTGATCCCTCAGTCCTTAACCCTTGAAATTTTTCATTTACAACATTCAAAGGAGTTAACTTAGCAATGCTGCAAGTTAAGGTTCCAAACCAAATTCTTTCATCAGTGTCCCCCAGTAAATCAACATTATCCGTTATTGCCATTCATTAGTTTTATTTTACAGTAGCTTAATTTTCTATTACTATGGCTCCTGTTCTACAAATTTCCCCACCTCTTCTGACATGAATGTAGCATAAGTTAGCAATTGGTTCTTCCAAACTCTTGTGGGTTGAATGTGGTATATATGGTATGCAAGGGCGAAAAAAAGAGAGGAGAAGAAATTCCTGCCTAAGAATTTGGAAGCACCTTTATGAATGCATAAATCTAATAGAAAGTAAAAAGTTCATGGGCTGTTAACTTATTACAAATAGTCACTCTCAATTTCGCTACTTTTTTTGGGGGGGGGAGCAGTTTGGGGGGGAGCAGTTTGTAGGGTTAACAGCCAGATTCCATTTCGACCTCAGATGCTGTGTACTTTTTAATTTTATTTTTTGTATTCTGCCATCTTAACTCTTCCCTTAAACAGAATGAAAATATCTGCATTTTGAGCAAAATGCTTAAGCCAAACCTGTTTTTCCCTGCATTGTAAACAGGATGTTTTCAGCAGTCTTGGCTGCAATAGCCATCTCTCTAAGATTAGGGAACAATTGGGTCTTTATGTAGAAAAGGTCCCCATCCTCAGAGTTAAAAATTCAACATATAAAGTTTTATAGGTTATCGTTTTGGGTTTCAAGGGTTTTTTAAAATTTTACTTTAAGTATATATAAGGTCTTTAAGAGTAGAAATAAATTTTTAGCTGGTTAAAAAAAAATCAGACTTTCTTCTCCAGTGTTTTTGCCAAGTTCTGTCACATTTCATGTCTATGCATTAACTATAATTCTTAGTGTTATTGCAAAAAGAAATCTTGTTCTTCAATTGTGTTTTTCCCCCTGTGAATGTACAATTAAGGCCACATGTGATAGTGCAGATGAAAACGTTCTAGCCCATGTGTGTACAATAAATTGTCAGTCTTTAGACCTCAGTATCAGTCAGAAAATAGGGTGCCCTCACCCCTGCTGCACGCCAGGATGTATCCACTTTGCTTCCTTACCTGCGAATACAGGGTGTCCATATAGTCTAGAAACAGGCAAATATACAGAATGCTGTCAAGGACATCATCAATCTGTAAGAAAACATAGAACATTATCTGCATTTCCAGAGTTTGTGCACATCTTGTAATATGGTCTGTAGGTTTATGGCCAGTGCCAAAGGTGTGTGCATTTTCAGAGTTGGTGCCCATTTGTCAATGATAGTGTTTTCTTCTTGACCTTAAATTTGACAAGACAAAGGGGGTGGTGGTATCACATTCTTTAGATCTGAAATAAATATCAACTCCTAGAATCTATGAACATGGTAATAACTTAATGAAAATTGAACATGGATCCTCCCTAACCTGCCCACAGCGCCTCCCTATCCCCTACCCTGTGCTGCCAAAGAGGCCATGAACACCCACAAGATGGTGTAGGGGATCGCGGGTCAGGGAGTGGAGAGCTGCTCCCCTGGCTCAGCATCCACACCACCCACATGCGTGTGGTCACTCGGACTCCATCCTGAGTGATTACCAAGTATTCCTAACATTCGAATAGTTTTTAAACTGTCAATCTCTTGTCATAACCTACTACTACCACCCGAGAGATGTGACGGAAGTTGCAGAAGCTGCCAGCATTTGCCTCACAGAATTTAAAGTTCCCTTTTCAGTTAGCTTGACACCTGAATTTTTGCTTTTACCAAGAAACTGCATGCCAGGAAAAATGGTACCATCCTGACCAAAGGGTCTCTGCAAAGCTCGGTTCCTTCTTGTAACCAAGGCTAGTTACGTTCATGGGAGAGGAAAGGTCAGATAGAAAGGCAAGAAGGGTTCTGTTTTAAATAAAAATGTAATAGTGTTTCCCTGAGGCACTTTGTGCCTCATCTTAGTTTGCTAGCTGGATATCATTGCTTTGCAAATAAATTATAATTGACCCATTTCTAGCTCATATCAGTAAGTTGGGATTGTTTTTTCAAAAAAGGAAATTCCTCTTTACTGCTCATGGTGAGCACCAAAAGACAGTTGTCAAGGTGGCTTACGATACTGTTGTAGCAGAGTCTTTTCTTGCCCTTCTCCTCCCCTGGCTTCCTGGACCTCTCCAGAACCTGGCATTCTTCTCCTTAGGCTTCTGAAATGTGTGCACAACTCCCAGAGTGGTGGATGTAAAAGATGACTGGAGGCAAAATGGAGCAGCCTCCCGGCCCGCCCCAGGGCAGAGCTTTACGGAGAGGAAGGGAGTGTATACTGTGTGTGTTCACCAAAAATGAAAGGGGGGTATTTATGCAAAACAAAACAAAAACCATAGGAACCCTTTAAGAAGTTATACACCTTTTAAAGGTAGTGTAGTTTCTCACCAAGTGATGCATTTTAGCATGACACTTCTTGCCAGAAATTTTGGGATTAAGTAGAATAAATGTGTTTAAAACACCACCCTCCCCCTTTTTACTTTTGTCTGAGGAATTACTTTAGTATTTCTGAATGTGCCTTTGTGAGTACAGAGACCGTCTGTTTTAGGATGAGGCTGTCCATTGGGATACTAACAAAAAGACGGTCAGCATAGTCTTTAGGGAAGTCAGAGTTTCTCCTGGAAGTCCCAGGGGCAGCTGTGGAATTTTCATTAGCATCACTATTGCACAGTGTAGAGTTGTGTGGAAGAGAGTCTGGGACTTGGGAGAAGGGACAAGTGGGTGATGGTGCACAAGTGACAGAGACCCAGGTTAGTCCAAGAGTGCAGGTTGAATTTGTACATCTGCATTACCTAGTTTTCTTTGTGTGTACGTGTGTGTGTGTGTGTGTGTGTGTGTGTGTGTGGCTGTTCTATTGTTTGTTTTTCTGTAAGCACTGGAGAATTGGAATCTGGTGGTGTTTGACACGTTCATGCATGTAAAGAAGGTGTCTTCTAGCTTCTGCCGTGTGCGGAGCAGGCAGCGCATTTTTACCCTCCCTGTCTGTGTCCCAAGATGGTCATTATTGTCCCAAATGGAAGTCACATCATGTTGCTGTTTATGTGAACAGGGTATTACACACAATGAAAAAGGTTTTGAAAGAGTTAAGATTGAAGTATTTGAGAAAGAAAAGAGAAAAATCTGAAATCATATTTTATTTCTTCAGAACTATTATAGTTAAACATAGAAATCTGCAGTGTCTCTTCATTTGTTTTTATGTTTGTTTTAAACAATTCCACCTCTTCTCCCCACTCCCTATCTTCTAAAGAAATATCAAGCAAATGCTAAGGGCCATTTCCATAATTCCTCAGAACTCCCCAAAGAGGAAAACGATTCCTTCAGCTTCATTCAGGAAGACAAAGGGAGGAGCGATGCTGCAGCTTTCTGTGCTTCACTCTCATTCCTCTCTAATGGCCTTGAAATGTATTATTATGCAAATGTGAATTTTGATACTGAATTTAAGAAGAGGTTGTTGGATTTTTCTTTTTTCGGGAAAAAAAAAAGTCCCATATGTGGTCATCATTGCTTCTTTATTTTGTAACGTGAATTGTAACTATGCATTCTGCAAAGGGGGGGAGGAGAGGGCAGACAGGGGAAGGGAGTAGCTTTGCATCCTTGTTCTCCAGTTTCTGTGTCCATGGTGTCCCCACATCCTGGAAGGGAGGGGGAGCGAGAGAAGATGCGGTAATGTCGGCACAGTGAGGTGGAAAGAGACCTCCAAGTCCCCTTGCCGCCTTTGATGGCAGATCTGGTGGCCAGGCAAATTCCAGGGGGCCTGCAGTTCCTGTCACCCGGTGCGGTGCTGGATTCTGACCCTAGCCGTGCAGTGTTACTCCAGTGCAACAGTGGGACTCCAAAGGCTCCAATGTTCTCTGGAAAAAGTACTCATCCTTTCCTGAATTAGAACACTTTCAAGCTCAGGAAACCATGCCTCACTCG
This sequence comes from Varecia variegata, assembly GCA_028533085.1. NCBI lineage: Eukaryota > Metazoa > Chordata > Mammalia > Primates > Lemuridae > Varecia > Varecia variegata. The sequence goes on along the minus strand of CM052440.1, from coordinate 6,276,451 downwards.
TGCTGACCTTAAAGTTAATCTTTAGGTCAATTTCAAGAACTCTTCCTCTCTCTCCTTTTTAATTTTTCTTTCTTCCTTTTTAATAATTTGTAAGTGAACTTACTCTTAATTATAAGGAAACTCTCCCGCTCTGTGGGGAAGAGGGCTGTTGCTTGGCAGGCAAGAAAGGATTCTCTTCCCCATGCGCCAGTCCCTCCCTCTGTTGCCTGAAGCCAGTGAGCTGGGAGGTGTGTGACCGGGAGGCCTTGCTTGCAGCCTGTTCTTTGTCCTAACAGAATTCCTTTGTCGATCTCGCCTGTGATAAATCAAGGCACCTGCATTGCTCTGGTCCAGGCATTATTTACAGCATCCAGTATCGTAAGCAAGAGATTGTTCTGCCTGTATTCAGTGTTTTCCGTGCAGCAGTTCTTGTTGTTGACGTTCACAGTACTGTAACAAGTAACAGACTTGATCACAGTCTCCTTGTGCCGGTGCGCTGCACGGGCATGATCTTATCAGGGTTCCAATCTGTTAGATTGCCTTTAAACAAAAAACAAAACAAAAAAAATAAATAAAATCCTGACTTTTCCACTGTCTCTCACAAAACGATACCTCGAGGTACATTCCCTCTGCGGTGTAAACCCCTCACTCCTTTCTGACATCGGTGGATTATCCTTTTTCAAATATGAATGTGTAAATAGCAAGATAACTTTAAAAGCATTTTCTTTGGCTGTGAAAGTAACCTTAAAATATGATATTTTCCATTTTTTGAAGCCATCAGAGGTTTCAGATCTTATTCTTTGATGTTAATGAATAAAAAAGCAGAGCAGGTCAGGGGAGCAGGTTTGCATTGGTGGTGGGGGGTGTTCACTCCCTTGCCTCCCACGCCGTGACACCCCGTCTTACACAGACACCACCTATTCCAGCATTCTACTTCCAGGGTAGGGGGTGTCTGGATTTCTCTTTTCCAGAAGATCCATCCACTCCAGGGACTCCAGAATGGTTTCTACAAATGACCTTGAGCTCTCAACCTTTCTTGGTTCAAACACACACACACACACACACACACACACACGCCCCTTGAGTAACTGAGTTTCATTCTGTAGTTCACAAAGAGATTTAGTCCCTGGCATTTCAATCGCGCTGTAAAATTCATAGCCTTGTCATTTTGTGATGCTCTGGAAATGGACTGATTTCTTACTTGGAAAGATACTTGTCTAAGGACATGTGCAAACCACCCTGAGAGCCGCGTGCATCCTCACATCTTCCTCCCTCCATGAGGCTGAAAGCTGACATCACTTTAAGTAGAGTGAAATACGTTTAACCAGTGCTGCTTGTGTGGCTCTGTCAGCTACTGCTCGCCTAGATCTGGGCACCCATAAGGCAGGGTTGGAATGGATCGTTTCAAATAGTTTCTTCACAAACACCCCCTTTCTCCCATCTTTAAGATAAACTCTCTGTCAGTCAAGAAGCCTTTTTCAGTTAGATCTCACTGATCTTGTATAGTGACGACTTCCTTTGAGGGAAGAAGCTTGATTATAAGTGCATGCATATTATCCACCCACCTTCTGATTTGGGCACTGTCGACCTTGGAATTTTATTTCTCTTGTTTATCTGGAGGCCCTTTTTCTATCAGCCTCCGTTTGATCCCTTGTGGGTTCGGCCTGCCCTAATATCCTTTATATGATGCTCCCAAAGGGCTTTGCTGATCTCTGCACTCTTTCCTGGGACACTCCCACCACCACCACCCTTTGCACACAGGTGACCAAAGTGTATGCAGTGATCTCACAGAAGACATCCAAAATGGTGCATGCACCGAGAATGTGCCCACAGAGACACGTGCACAAGATTCTGCACCCTTGGCCTTAATCTCAGTGTGACTTAAGGTGCAGGAACATTTTTAACAGGTTTTAAAAAAAAACAAAAAACCCTTCTGGGAGGAAATTAAAAAGCAGATGCAACAGCTCAACTGTGCCCACTCCTAACTCTCCACTATTTGCTTATAACTTTGCATTCTGTGCCGACCCCACCCCATCCCATCCCTGTTTTGCGTAACCAAAAACAGACAACAAAAGCAACCTGAGGAGAGGTTTCTGGACTATTTTATCTTTCTCCATTTAGATGGAGATATAAATGCTGCTTTGGGTTCCATAATCCTAGGGGGCTATGTTTACATAGTAAAATACAACCTACCAAATCAGGAAACAATGAAGAATGGGAGTCACTTCGTAGAGACCCAAGAGGACCTGGGCGTGTGGCAGAGGAGGAGAGGTAGAGAAGTACCATTTTAATTATTTGTGACATGTGGCTCCCTTCCTCCTTTTCTCCTCCCTTCACGTCTCTCCTTGCCCCCTATAAACAGAAGGTGCAGAAAAGGGCATCAAAAAGAGGCTGGATTTTTAAAGGCAGCTTTCCAACTTTGCACACAAACAGGTAACAGGAAGGTACAGCAAAGATCCTCTCATCTGAAACACTGTTAGCAGAAACAAAACCTGTAAAAATGATTGATTAGCTG